>OX411544.1:96950354-98150354 GCA_948146395.1 Fragum whitleyi | reverse complement strand
AAGAAAAGTGGACCCAGAGACAAAGTTTTTAAGGGGCATAGCTCAGGCAAAAATCAACGAACCATAAAATCCTTCCTTCATGCTCATCTACCAATTGAGGTGATAACATTGACCAAGCTTCAAGAAGATCCAGCCAGAAACTTAGGAGGAGTTGTGTTGACAAGAAAAGTGGACTGATGTACGGACGGACGGATGGACAGACGGACCGACAGACCGAGGAGATGACGCCTCTGGCGGCGTATAATGAAAACTAAAATTCAATTATTTCATGAACATCAAAAGTTACTTTTTCAATCATGGCAAAGCCACTCTTGAAAATATAGCTTTTGTTGTTCTCTCAATGAAATATAAATCAACCATACACTGACACAAATGATTATCCTCTATATCATTTCAGATATGTACTTTATGTGGGGAGGATTTCCTGAAGAACATGCTGCAGCTCAGGAACATGCGTGGAGGAGTATTCTCACTTTCTTTGGTGAAAATATTCCAAAAACTGCAATAAACAGTTCAACCAAATCAAAGCTGTGAAGGTGTAAAAGCTGTAGTAGTTATACAGTCAATGTTTAACGCTACTTTTAACAGTATTGAGGGATTAACACTATAACTGGTCTATGGGCCAAAGACTCATTAATTTTAAGAACTAGGTATTGCTTCTATGTTGTAGGTCCTCAAAGCCTGTTGTCAATGGCAGTATTAATTCCAATCTAGTGTTGTAAACAAGAGGCCCAGGAGGGCCTGTATCGCTCCACTGGCTTAAAAACCTCAAGATTTGAAAGAGAGATATTGAAAATAGAAGGTAATGAAAGTGAACAGCATTCAGAAGGAATCCAGACTTTTTCTTGAAACTGACTTATCAAGGAATGAACTTATTTAACTAATGTAAAATTACAAGGAGGAAAAATATTTAGCTATCACTTTGAAACAAGAGGACAGAATGGCCCTAAACCGCTCACCTGAATTTTATTGATCCAGTGGATCTCATCCAATCCAAATTTCTTGAACAACTTTAGATGAGGGTAACCCAAGGAATATTCTGGTAAAATTTCATTGAAATCAGCCTAATGGTTCAGGAGGAGATGTCATTCAAAAATTTTGGGGTCAAAATCAGCCCCACTCTGCTACGCCTATATTTAGGGGTCAATCCAAATTTCTTGAACAACTTTAGAAGAGGGTCACCTAAGGAACATTCTGGTAAAGTTTCATTAAAATCAGCCCCATGGTTCAGGAGAAGATGTAGTTCAAAGATTTTGGGGTCAAAATAAGCCCCACCCTGCCACGCCCATATTTGGGGGTCAATCCAAATTTCTTGAACAACTTGAGATGAGGGTAACCCAAGGAATATTCTGGTGAAGTTTCATTAAAATCGGCCCCATGGTTCAGGAGAGGATGTAGTTCAAAGATTTTGGGGTCAAAATAAGCCCCACCCTGCCACGCCCATATTTGGGGGTCAATCCAAATTTCTTGAACAACTTTAAAAGAGGGTCACCCAAGGAACATTCTGGCCAAGTTTCGTCAAAATCCACCCATTGGTTTATGAGGAGAAGATGTTGAAAGAAAAGTTTACGCACGGACGGACGCACGACGGACACCTTGCCATGACAATTGCTCGCTGGCCTTCGGCCAGTGGAGCTAAAAATTCATGTAGAAAGCCTCTTCACACATCCCCCGACGGCTGCACTCATTCTTTCTTACTATTTGTCTCTCACCAATGGGTTGATAATCGTAGACCTATGTGTGATAGCAGCTGGAGGCTAGGAAAGGATGTGATGGATGTACTGGTGAGAGAAATACCAGGAATCCATTGTTGGTGCTCAAGCCGCCACAGTAAAACTGAAATAATGTTGAAAGCGGCGTTAAACTCAAATGAATCAATCAATGTATCAGGGAGGTACTACCATCTAAGGAACCAGCTACTCATCTCACTTAGAAATACTACTCGTATATCCATTAGCCAGAGACAAATGACTTATGTCACAATGACATAATTTGTCACATCCGTGAGGCAGTGCAAGGCAATTATAAGTGCCTATATATTCATGGGCACTTACATGAGGCCAGGATTGAGTATCCCAAAGGTAACAACTGGACTTTGCAGGTTCTGCAGAAATGAGCTATTATGAAAATGGCCACATTAGTAGTTATCTTCACCTTCTGTGAGTTAAAGCCTAACTTAATTCTTGCTGGTAATTAGTATTTTGTAATGAACATGTGTCAGGATTTATTGTGTTTTAATTTCATAAACATTCAAGCTTTTCGTCTTTTACATCAAAATTCTGAAGTGTTGCAGGAATTATGTTATACTAGCAGTTTCAAAGGTTAGGATGTCTACCCAAGGAATCTGGGTGTTAAACCAATTTGCAAATTTATCATTTTGGGTGTGCTACTTCCAGTTGAACTGGAGGTTAGTTATTCTTTGTGTTGATCTTGTATTGCCAGGATATTGTATGAATAGTCATGAAATACCAAATGTATTAAATCCCTCATCTGTAAACAGATGAGAACAAGATTTTGTATCTGTTTTAGTTGAGTCGAGGGGTTTGATAAAATTTTGTATTTTATGCACACAAATTTGATATACTCTATATGATATGACCCGAGTTTTACCAACAAGAGGGCCAGATTAACCCTAAACCACTCGCCTGTATTTTATTCATAGAAAATCTACCCAGTGATTCAGGAGATGTCGTTGTGAGATTTTGGGCTCAAAAAAAGCCATTCCCTGCCATGCCAATATTTATGGGCCAATCAAAATTTCCTGAACAATTTTGGAAAGAGTCACTCAAGGAACATTCTGGTAGAGTTTCAATGAAATCGGCCCAGTGGTTTAGGAGAAGATGTCATTTAAAGTTTTTGTGCTAAACCCCCCCACCCACCCCATCCCTCCTGCACACCCGTTTTTTTGGCCAATCAAAATTTCACAAACACTTTTTGAAAGAGTTATCCAAGGAATATTCTGGTAAAGTTTCATTGAAATCCGCTGCATGGTTCAGGAGATGTTATTCAAAGATTTTGGGCTCAAAATAAGCCCAACCTTGCCATGCCCGTATTAAGTGGCCAATTTAAATTTCTCAAAACAGTTTTTGAAAAGGATCACCCAAGAGACATCTCGGTAAAGTTTCATTAAAATCAGCCCAGTGGTTCAGGAGATGTCGTTCATAGATTTCAGGCCCAAAATAAGCCCTACATTGCCACTCCCACTATTTTGGCCAATCAAAATTTCGCAACAAATTTTGGAAAGGGTCTAACCAAGGAACATTTTTGTAAATTTTCATTGAAATCGGCCTAGTGGTTCAGGAGAAGAAGATTTTAAGATTGTTGACAATGGACAATGCACTACAGATGACAGACTTTGGGTGATCCTAAAAGCTCCCCTTGAGTACAATGTACTCAGGTGAGCTAATAAAAAGGCAAATATTTTTGCAAATTTTATTTTCTTTTATTCCACAATACTGTTTGTAAAATTACATGCATTATGATTTTTTTAACAATAAAATATATATCATTGTTATTTCATTCCTGATACGTAGATCATATAAAAATCTAAATAACATGAATTGAAATCCAATGCCAATGTAACAAGAGTATTCCTTCATTTGAGATATTTACAAAGTATTATAAAAAGATTTATAATATTAATATGTATTGTTTTCTTCAATCTCCCATAGCAAAATATGGCCATTAGGTAAAGTAAAACACAGCCACAGATTGAGAGGGTGTTTTGGGTTTTGGACCTAATTTGATATTACTTGGTATTCTCGATTGTTCTCATCTCAATCAAATGATGAAGATGATTCCAATAACTTAGATATTTTTTTGAGATATAAGGATTTCACAGTTAACCCTCTTTTGTTTGACCTCCTAAAAAGAAAAAAAACACATAACTTTGGACTTTTCCCTTTCCTGTTTTAGGAAAATTTAAGGTCAGTTAATTTTGAAAAGAAATCATTTTGTGTGGTAAAAAATATTTTGGAAAGGAAGAAATTGCTTGTCACAAGCAATTTCTTCCTTTCCCCCACTATTTTTCTCATATACAAAAGCGCAGCATATGTTCACGGAAGGGTTAAAATGGTTACTGGAGTAAATAAGATGAGTACATCCCTGAGTAAAATTTCTGGATCTACACATGAGCCGATGTCATGCTGTTATTTCCATGGTGGTATGTCGGGATCTGGCCAGGACAAAAACCTTGTAGTAATGGAGTCACTCTGGTCCATAATTTTGTCTATTTCACCATTGAATAGACTAAATACTCCTCCTGAAACAAAATTTTTAATTACACTTAGATTTTAACTTTTTAATTCGTACCCTAAAATAGTTGTCCAGAATAAACTAATGTTAAATCTTTTACAGCCTGACTTTGAAATGTTACATTGCCAATTATTACTTGCATAAATCATGGATTCTAATGTCACTTCTACACTTTGAGGGGAATTTATTAGCCAAATTATTACGAAATGAATGATAACCGTAGCAGTTTTGACACAGACATTGACTTTCAGTATGACCTTGACCTTCGATTCATCAAATGACATATCTTCTTATTTGGGTTGCAATCCTGTTTTAGTTTACTTTGAAATCCATGAATAAATTTAAGAGCTCTGTACAATCAAACCTGTAATAAGCAAGCACCTTAGGGACATAAAAAGTGCTTGCTAAAGACAGATGCTTGCTTAAAACAGGTTAATTTCTGTGCAATTGCTTCATTTGGTCGCTTAATAAATACAGGTTGCCTACTGAATACAGGTGGCAACTAAGACTGGTTTAACTGTATATGCATGTCAACCAAATATACTGGGTAAAAAAAGTTGAGCAACATATGCTATTGTTTAAGTAAATGCTATCTTGCTTAAAGGTTTTTTTGTGCACCAAAACAATTTTTTCCATATAATTTTTTTGTTGATGTTACATGTTTCACGTCTCCTAAATTTCCACATATCAAAGGATGAGGTCCAATTAAGGGCACATGTGGAGGTTTATGAGCCAATTTGAATGTGTTTTACGTTATTAACATCATAGAAAAAAGACAATACAGAAGTACCGTCAATTGACTTCCTATGTTAATGGGTCTCACTGTTCCTTTTGATTACATGAACGGCTTTCTTTTAACTATTTCAGTACTCTTGCAACGTGATGAAAATCAGAAATATCAAAAAGACTTTAGCCTGTAAATAGATACTTCTGACTTTGAATGGATGAAACCTCACATTACACCTCCAAAGCAGTTCCATTGAGAAATATGTCTCATTCTTCAAGTAGTCTTTATATTTCAGCTTTATGATTTTTAATTATATGATGTGAAGAGGATATTTTCAATTCAAGGAGGTATGTGTTAAAAGCCTAATCAAACTGTAAAGGGTTAATGTCACAGACCAACCTGTATGAATAAACAATATTCTGTTGCCTTTAAATCTTTGTGGATTTTTCCTCAACTCTTCCACCATACCATAAGCACCTTTAGCTGTGTAATAGGGGTCTAGCAGAATCCCAGTTGTTGAACTAACTTTGGCTATAAAATCTGAATCAAAATACAAGCTTCAAGCACGATTGAATCCACAGGGAGTTTAAGACTCTGAATGTTCAGTTTAGTCAATAAAGTTACCTCTCCAATACATAACATTAAAGAGGGTAGCAGCTTATGTTAAAATTTGTATCTCTTCAGAGATGAAATTGGTCAAAGTATTTAGTATATACAAGTACCCTTCATTGTAATTTTAACCATTATTATTTATCATAATATGATGGCATAAAGAAATATATGAAGTGAAAAAAATTATTTGCAATAAAATTCAAAGGTCATGTGTTTTATCTTGTACACAAATAGCTCCACCCATTCAATATATTCTATGTCGTCTTTTGGGGGGGGGGGATGTTGCTTTTGACATCATTAAATGGGCTAAATGACACACTTTGCTTTCTGTGAAATTCTCTTAACATCAATATCATATACTTGCTCATTAATTTTACATCCAGAAAAAGGTTATAAACCTATTTTACACTCAGAAAAAGGAAATAAATCTAATTTCAGTATTGTGATTGTGTTATAATGGATAGTTTTGTGTTGACATGTCCTTTTATTTCCTCCTCCAATCAGCTTCCATTCCTGGAGGCATCAAAACAAATATGACACAAGAGATGTTCGTCATTCATCTATGCCCCCAATACGAGCAGGTCAATGGCATATTCTTTCTAAAATAAGAAAGGGCTCGGGACTAAAAAGGTCTTCAGACCTACCAACCACCTCACAAATACCAAGCAATTTATGCAAAATATGTTATACAATATATCATTATAACACTATCACATTTCTGAGTATAGTTTCGTGACCTTGTAAACAATACTGTAAAATAGTATGATAAACTTTCTGGATTTTAAAAAAAACAAGAGGACTATGATGGTCCTATATCGCTCACCTTCGTCTCTGACTTCTCCCTTAGCAAAATTAAATGCTTGAAAGATCATTAAATGACCATTAAATATTTCAAAGAAATACATTACTCTATTCCTATGATCCCTGCATCAATTTCCAGCCTTTTCAAAACAAGTTTCATGTGACCTGGCCAACTTTCTCACCAAGTTTCATAAAGATTGTGTAGAGTGTAAAAAAGAAAATTGTCATTAAGGCCCCTTTTCCCTTGAAATGGCATGGATCTTTCCCATTTTCAATAGGATTCATCCTTGTGACCTGGCCAACATTCTCACCAAGTTTCATGAAGATTGGGCCATATTTGTGGTCTCTAGAGTGTAAACAAGAATATTGTCATTAAGACCCCTTTTCCCTTGATATGGCACGGATCCTTCCCATTTTCTATAGGGTTCATCCTTGTGACCTAGTCAACATTCTGACCAAGTTTCATGAAGATTGGGCCATATTTGTGGCCTCTAAGATTGTTGAGGCCGGACAACGGGTGACAGACGACCCACGACAAACGACGGACATTCAATGATCTCAAAAGCTCACCTTGAGCACGATGTGCTCAGGTGAGCTAAACAAGAGGCCCAAGAGGGCCTGTATCGCTCCACTGGCTTTAAAATCTTGAGACTTTCATTAAATAAAGCTTACTTTAAATGAATACATTAACACCCTGAAATTTCCTCAGACCTATTCAATAATGATTAACTGGTTCTGGTCCATATTGCACCAAAATACTCAATCACAATGAACCTGCAACCCTTTACCCATCTGATTAAAACACATGGTTCAGAAGGAGATGTCGTTCAAAGGTTTCCGGCTCAAAATAGGCCCCGCCTTCAACGCCCCTATTTATGGACCAATCAAAAATTCTTGGAACAATTTGAGGAAATAGTCACCCAAGAAACATTCTGGTAAAGTTTCATTGAAATTGGCTGAGTGGTTCTGGAAGAGATATTGTTCAAATATTTTGGCCTCAAAAAAAGCGCCGCCCTGCCATGCCCATATTTTTGGGCCATTCAAAATTTAGCAAATAATTTTTAGCTCCACTGGCCGAAAGGCCAGCAGGCTATTGTCATGGCCCGGTGTCCGTGTGTGCGTCCATCTGTCCATCCGTAAACTTTTACTTTAAAAATCTTCTCCTCATAAAGTACTGGATGGATTCCAATCAAATTTCACAGGAATGTTCCTTGGGTGACCTTCTATCAGGTTCCTTCAAAGATTTATAATCGGTTGAAAAACATTGCTGTATTGGGCGTGGCTAATTTTCATATATGGTAATAGGTGGCTTTTCTCAGAAACTAATAGATGGATATTGACCAAACTTCACATGAATTATCCTTGAGGGGCCCTCTATCAGCCTACAAAAATCATTGTGATCAGATGAAAAATATGTATTTTATGGGCGGAGGTCATTTCTCTAAATGTTATATAGTGAAAACTTTGAAAATCATTTTCTCAGAATCTAACTGATAGATATCAACCAAATTTTACATGAATGATACTTGAGTGACCCTTTATCAGTATAGCAAAAATTATTGTGATCGGATGGAAAATGTGTATTTTATGGGCGGAGGTCATTTCTCTATATGTTATATAGTGAAAACTTTGAAAATCATTTTCTCAGAACCTAATTGATAGATATCAATCAAATTTTACATGAATGATACTTGAGTGACCCTTTATCAGTATTGCCAAAATTATTGTGATCGGATAAAAAGTATATATTTTATGTGCGGAGGTCATTTCCCTATATGTTATATAGTGTAAACTTTGAAAATCATTTTCTCAGAACCTAATTGATAGATATCAACCAAATTTTACTAGAATGATTCTTTAGTGATCCTTTATCAGTCTATTAAAAAATATTGTGATCAGATCAAAAATATGTCTTTTATGGGCAGAGGTCATTTCTTCATATATAGGGTAAAACAAACTATCCTGAAAGGTTAAACAGATGGATTAGATATCATGGAAATTTTATTTCTGTGAAGTTGTATCAGTCTGCAAAAAAATATTTGATTAGATGAACAGCATATTTTTTTTTATTGGTAGAGGGTATTATAACATATAAAGTGAATATTTGATCACCCTTTTGGTATCTTCTCAATGATGAATTTTTCTAGACTTGTTAAATTTAATAGGTGTAATGATTATAGATTAGAAGGAACAAATCTTTAGTGAAATTCAAATGTATAGAAACATTAGTTGAAATAAGTAGCCTGAGAATACCCACTCAGAATTGGTGAGTTTAGTTGAACGAAGGGTGAATCTGCACAGAGTGTAAAATGATGGTCTGACCTCCTGACATTCAGAGTGGGGTAGAAAGAGTTGAGTTTACTGCACTCTAAGGCATTGGGCAGAATAAAATAAATATATTGGATTGAATATTCTACTTCTTACTATCATTAGTTAGAATTTTGTTTTGATGACAAACAATTGTGAAGTAACATCTTTTAGTAGTGTTTAATTAAAAGTGGAAAGATCTAAAATCAAAATTTTGCAGACCAACACCAGTATATTGTGCAGTAACATTCTGTTAGTTTTGAAATTCTTATATTTGGATTTTAACAAAATATCACTAGAATGATCCTTGGGTGACCCATTATCAGACTGCACACAATTATTGTGATTAAATGAAAAATATTTGTGTAACAGGTAGAGGTCAATTTTGTTATTCACTGATCATGAGTTTTTTATGCAGAAATATTTCAGCATATGACCCTTATTTACTTGAAAACAAGAGGACCGTTGGCCCTGGGTCGCTCACCTGAGAAAAAAGCTTCATTACCTAGGTATGTCCATGCAACCACAGAAAAAGAGATTTTCACTTATTCAATCAGATAACATTTGAAATAATCCCCCCCCTCTGCTCCACCCCTGGTCATTATTTATTTAAGCTTTTTTCATAAAAGGTCTGTGATCAGCTAATCTATGCCAGATATACAGGCTGAGTCTGAGACTTTCAAAGTTTTCTTTAATGAGTTGATCAATCCATGTCAAATATAAAGGCTGTGAATCTACAGTCATGATTTTAGCTAATTCAATTAATGTCCATATGCTGATCATTCATACCAATATTCAAGTCTGTAGGACTCCTGGTTCATTAGAAGAAGTTTAAAAGATTTCAAAAATGATCCAAAGTACTACCCCCTCCCCAAGACACTCAGCACCTGGTGACCCTATAGTCATGATTTTAGCTATTTTTATTAATGTCAATATATTGATCACCCATTACAATTTTCAAGTCTGTAGGGTTCCTGATCCAGGAGAAGAATAAGGTTAAAGATTTCAAAATTGATCCAAAGTACTACCCCCTCCCCCCTAATGCTCCGCATCTGGTGGCCCTACATTCATGCTTTTAGCTATTTCATTTAAGATCCATATGCTTATCATCCATGCCAATATTGAAGTCTGTAGGGCTCCTGGTTCATTAGAAGATGAAGGTTAAAGTTAAAAAATTTTCACAAAAGTACTACCCTCTCCCCCCTGGTGCTCCGCCCCTGGTGGCATTACAGTCATGATTTTAGCTATTTTTATTAACGTCTAAGACTTGATCCTCCATGCCAATTTTCAAGTCTGTAGGGCTTGTGGTTCAGAAGAAGAAGAAGGTTAAAGATTACAAAATTTTCACAAAAGTACTACCCTCTCCCCCCTGGTGCTCCGCACCTGGTGAATCTACAGTCATGGTTCTAGCTATTTTTATAAAGGTCCATATGCTGATCATCCATGCCAATATTCAAATCTGTCAGGCTCCTAGTTCATTAGAAGAAGAAGGTTAAAGATTACAAAATTTTCACAAAAGTACTACCCCCTCCCCCCTGGTGCTCCGCACCTGGCAGCCCAACAGATATGGTTTTAGCTATTTTTATTCAGGTCTATGAGCTGATCATCCATGCCAATTTTCAAGTCTGTAGGGCTCCTGGTTCCAAAGAAGAAGAAGATTAAAGATTACAAAATTTACCCAAAGTACTACCCCCTCCCCCCTGGTGCTCTGCACCTGGTGGCCCAAAAGATATGATTTTAGCTATTTTAATTCAGGTCTATGAACTGATCATCCATGCCAAGTTTTAAGTCTGTAGGACTACTGGTTGAGAAGAAGAAGAATTTTAAAGATTTTCCTAAAATTTCACTGTTTGTTGCCATAGCAACCAGAGTTTTTCATGGATTTCAATTCTTTTAGCTAATTTTGAAGGGGACCACCTAAGCAACATTTCTGTAAAATTTGGTGTAAATTGGCCAAGTAGTTTAGGAGGAGATGTCGTTTAAAGAAATTGTTGACGGACGCCGGACGAGGGACGACGACCGACGACGGACGACCGACGGACCGACGGACGGACGCCGGATGAAAGGTGATCACAATAGCTCACATGAGCACTTCGTGCTCAGGTGAGCTAAAAACATTCACTCATTCATTCACTTCAATTCTCATTTAAACAGCTTTATCATCCTCTTATAGTCATTATTTGGATATTCAGGCCTGTGGAGCGAATCAGGCGCTCAAGCGCCTCTAGTTTGAAAAGAGACACTCAAGGAGCATTCTGTTAAAGTTTCATTGAAATCAGCCAATTGGTTCAGGATAAAATGTCATTCGAAAATTTCAGGCTCCAAACAGACTCCGCCCTGCCACGCCCATATTTTTGGGCCAATCAAAAATTCTTGAACAATTTAAGGAAAGGGTCACCAGAGGAACATTCTGTTAAGGTTTCATTGAAATTGGCCCAGTGATTCAGGAGGAGATGTCGTACAAAGATTTCGGGCTTAAAATAAGCCCCGCCCTGCCACGCCCATATTTTTGGGCCAATCAAAAATTCTTGAACAATTTAAGGAAAGGGTTACCAGAGGAACATTCTGTTAAAGTTTCATTGAAATCGGCCCAGTGGTTCAGGAGGAGATGTTGTTCAAAGATTTCGGGCTCAAAAAAAAGCCCCACCCTGCCATGCCCATATTTTTGGGCCATTCAAAATTTCTTGTACAATTTAATTTAAGGGTCACCAGAGGAACATTCTGTTAAAGTTTCATTGAAATCGGCCCAGTGGTTCAGGAGGAGATGTTGTTCAAAGATTTCGGGCTCAAAAAAAGCCCCGCCCAGGCACGCCCATATTTTTGGGCCAATCAAAATTTCTTGTACAATTTAAGTAAAGGGTCACCCAAGGAACATCCATGCCAAGTTTCATTGAAATCAGCCAAATGGTTTGGGAGGAGAAGATTTTTAAAGATTTCAAAGTGAAGAAATGCCACGCCCATATTTGGGGGCCAATCAAAATTCTTTGAACAATTTAAGAAGAGGGTCGCCCAAGGATCATTTCCACCAAGTTTCGTTAAAATCCGCCCATTGGTTTTGGAGGAGAAGATGTTTAAAGAAAAAGTTCACGGATGCAAGACGGACACTCCGCCATGACAATAGCTCGCTGGCCTTCGGCCAGTGGAGCTAAAAACAACAAGTAATGATATTGATGTTGGGCAAATTACACTTAAATTGAGGTGTGATATTTAGCATGTGGGTAATATGACATTAATTTCAATTTTTTGAACAACTTCGGTAGAGGTTGATTCAAGGATTATCATGCCAAGTTTCATCAAAATTGGTCAACCTGTTTATGAGTAAAAGCTATAGAGGGAGCACATCCTCTGATTGATATTGGCACAATATCTCACCTTGAGCATGAAGTATTCAGGTGAGCTTAGAAAACAGGTGTTAAAGGCACATGCATTGACTGATTAATCTTTATTTTCCCCTTGTAAACACCTGGGTTTTGTCTGTTAACCTATTCCTAATACAATCTTACATTCATTTTTAGAATAATATGTGGATGGCTCTGTGTGAGACAGTTATTAATGCCTATATCAAAGGTTCAGCGCAAGATAGTACTAAGTGTATATACAGTGTATATACACTTAGTACAGTCTTGCACTGAACCCTCGATATGTTTATAGGCAGTTACAACTGTTTGTGCTGAGCCATTGATATGATAATGTAAACACTGCATTTACATACTGAGTATTTCCTCTGTGACAGTTCCATATCCTCGGTTATAATCTCCGATTAAATCTACAATATCGCCCGTCTTAACATCCTCCAAACCAAGTTCCCGTAAAAATCCATCTATATTGTTGGTAAGCTCCTCTGTGGACAGGCCAACAGATATAGAGTGAAGCCTGGAAGAAAAACAAAATGTGTTTAAGATGTGTTTATAAAAGATTAATTATTTTAGAAAGGTTTTTATTCAGTATACAATCTTTGATAAACTTGTCAAAGTATTCAAATGCAGGTCAATGAAATCTCACATCATTTCGAATATAATCTTTGTATTTTGAATAAGCTTGAAGCAATTGTAACATACTAAGTTTTTAAGGTTTAGTTTTGCTATCTTTCAGCTTGAACAAAGATTTTGATGCCAGATGAACTTAACTCTGGCCTATGTTCAGGACAAAGCGGTGCAAACTGTATACAAATCATACCCCACTTTGCATGTGCACTTGCTTGTATCTCCTTGTGGGTAAATATGACATTTTGATGGCTCAGCACAAAACAGTTGTAACTCCCTATAAACATATAGGGAGTTACAACTGTTTCGCGCTGAGCCATCGAATTTATTCTATCCTCATGCCAATAAACATGTAATATATATAGATATATATGATACGAATTGGCTTGAAGTAATCAAAGAATACATCTGTTAAGTTTTGCTGATTAATATGACCTTGATAAATGACCTTGACCTTGTATAACCTTGACCTTAGTTCTTCTTGATTTGAATTTTAAGAATGGTGACAACTATCATATAATACCAAATATAAATGTCACTCATTAAAGAAAAAACACACACTCAGTAGGAGGGGGGGGGGGGGGCAGCACAAAACTGTGACCCTTTCACTTACAAAGCAAGTACTCTACCAAGTAGGGTAACAAGCAGCCTACTCGCAATCTATCATTAAGCTGTGTAAGTTCTCTATATACAAGACACCTGTATGGCTGCCTTCTGGTTTCAGAGAAAAAGATTTTTGAAGAATTTCCTTTTTTCACCCTTTTTGATAAGGGAAAAGGGAGAGTTAAGGGTGGATTTCATTTATTTGAACAACAATGGTAGAGCTTGATCCAAGTTTCATCAAGATTGGCCCACTGGTTCAGGAGGAGAAGACGTTTAAAGAAATTGTGGACAACGGATGACTGACGACGGACATTGGATGTTAACAATAGCTCACCTTGAGCAGTTTGTGCTCAGGTGAGCTAATAAAAGATATTGCAAAAGTTCGTGAATTTCTGTAACAACCCTAGTAAGTAGGTTTAATTTCTTATAACATGACCTCTACATTTGTGGACACCTGTACATTTAGACTAGATTTTGTTGATACTTTCAGAGCATATTCTTTATCTTGTGAAAAGGGGGCATATTTTCACTATGTATTAATAGGATGTAGCATCACAAAAAAGGGAGCTTTCATTTAAAAGATATTCATTTTAATATTTATATGTCATATCCACGGCCATGGCACTCTTGTTATTGGAAATTCATCCTTGAAATTTCAGAACACCAGCATTATTCAGGATTTTTTATGTCAATTGATGCATTTTTTTGTAATGTAAGCATATATGGTCAGTTTTTGATTTTGTATCCAACAATATATAAATTAGATCAAAGTCTTTTGCAAAATAATACTATTTAATGAAAAACTTGAACTGCCTTTTGAGAGGTTAGTGTCATTCCACCAATTAATTGTCCATGGAAAACATTACACACATACTTGATTTTTGAGCCTGTGAGGTAGTTAGCAACAGCAAGTCCAGCAGTTGTAGGGCAGGTGGCAATGGCCAACACAATATCATCAAACCTCTCATGAAGTCCCTAGTAAACAGGCACATGAAAAATTAGTGTCACATCTCGTACCAACTTACTAATATTATGGCCACAAAAGCATGTACAAAGTTTCAAAGCAACATCTTGAGTAAAAACAGGAATTTGACACAGTTGCACATAAAGCCTTAACCAAAGCATTACCCTGACACCTGGGGACTGGAAAGAGCTGCTTTCTACCAATATAAACTGTTTAGATGACACTTGCACTAATAAAATGGGAACAAGCATGCAAAAATATTTTAAATTCAATCATGACTAGAAGATATGCTCTTCCCAAGAAAGTTTAACCAAACCTTCAATAGTTACCTTGACCCTTGATTTAAATAAAAGTTCTTAGACAGCAGAAAAGGGAACCACTTTGCTCCGTTATCCAGAAAATGCATTATGGTGTAGGAGATATGCTCCAGAGAAGATCAATTTTATTGTTTGAACTTGAGCTATGACCTTGGGTATGTCAAAACAAACACCTTGCAGGACTGAAGTGCTCAATAAAGGAAACAACTGTGTCAAGTTTTTCGGAAAGCCATTCATAATTATAGGAGATATGCTTCAGACAAGACCAATTTTATTGTCTGACCTTCAGTTGCAATCTTTAACATATCTGAACAAACTCTTTGGATGAAATGAGTATTCATCAAAGGAAACAACTGTGCCAAGTTATTTTGAAATCAATTCATAAATGAACCATGTAATTTTTGAACACCCATTTATAATATGACCTACGTCACCAGAGGGAAATTACTCTGTTGAATATTTTTGATATAAAAAAAGTATTATTACACTAGTAAAATAACTCAGCAAATGAGGTAAGGATGTAAACCAACATTATATTTTTGTTGCAATAATGAAGTCATTATGAATTTGCTCATTTTACAACAGAAATCTGTTTCTCAGAATAACTATTAAATTTAAGGTATTTCCTTGAATTATTATAAAATTTCAATTCATATTATAACTAGAATATCAAATTTGTGTTCAATAAATCTCTTCGTCTAAAACAGAAAAAAACTTGGCAAAGATGACTCATTCAATAAATATGGTATTCTATGACCACTCATTCAATATCCTCTTTATATACAACATTAGAATGATTAAAGCTTACCTGTTTCAGAAGTTCATCAAACAATGATATAAAACCAAACAATCCCTTCACAGAGGAGCCTCCCACTGGAAATGGATAACACTTTTCTTGGTACTTATTTCTACAAAACAATAATATGGATATAAACAAGAGGACCATAATATTATGTGCAGATTGATCTTTGTTTATACCGTCTGCTAAAACAGGAGTTTTCCATATTCACAGCACAACAAGGATTTATCAGCTTCATCAATATCAAAAGAAAGGAAATGTATCAAAGACACGGATGCCCCAGCATTGATCTTTAACTGTGACCCATTTAACTTTCAGCCCTGACCTTGACCTTGGGCTTATCCTGATAAACTCTTAGCATGACTATAGCACCCATCCAGGGGAGCCTGACTGTGCCAAGCTCATCCCAAAGTCATCCATAAATGAAAAGGTATGCTCTGGACAAGAATGAGACACACGCACACTTTACAGACACACTCACCCTATTACTCAACAAACCCACTAACATACGGTATTTCTCCTATTAAACGCTCTTGGGAGCTATACATGAAATGGTCAGGAAGCTTTTATTTGATATGAATTTCTGATTGAAAAAAAAATATATATCTTGGACCCTTTTCCCTTTAATTTGAGGTAAATTTACTCTAATAAATCATATGAAATGATTGTTTAGAGAATATTCACATCAAATTAGAGAAGTCTCAACAAGTTCTGAAAATTTAGGAATTTGGGTGGGTTTTCTTAGTAACAAAATTAAGGGTGCTACTATTAGGGAGGGCACTTTATTTAGGGGAAATACGGTCATATATGACAGAGGTAACTCTATATGCCCTTCCCCATTTCAAAGGGGGCATAAAAATCCTTATAAATTGGTTATTTTCATCATGTAAACAAAATTTATCAGAGCTTTGAGTCTTGTCATAAGCATCTAGACAAGATTTTTAATATACATTTTACATGTAATTGCAATGTCTGACCTTGACCTCAAGCATGTAATGCATTATGAATCTCTTTTAAACCTATAAAGGAATCTTAATTTCTCATGAAGCTACTGTTACCAACATTGTGAAATTGATATACATTCCGATCAAAATCATTTCTAATCATTCACTCAGCGCTCCATTCTTTCATTCAAACCACTCACTCAAATCCATCATAAAGGCTCAGAAATAATTAGAAAACATTTTGAAATCATTCTAAGACAATCAACATTTAATTCAAATCAATCAAATTATTCTACGATTGTGTTGGCTGGTTTAACTTTTAAAATCTCTGTAAAAAATGAAAAAGTTCTAGGTCATTTCTGTATCAAGAACAAGGTGTGGTGAGTTTGTCATACACATTGAAAAGTTCAAGGTCAACCACAAACCTTGAAATTCAAACAATAGATCTGAAAATGAATGAGGACAACCAATATCAGATATGAATGTCTGTAAATATTTCAGTGAGTCTTAGCTCATTCTCGCCTTGAATTATCATTTTAAGGAGGTTTTTCTATATATTTCAAAGTTTAAGGTAGTGGACCCCTATTATTTACTTCTGCAACGTTTTGGAAGTCATGAATTTGACAGTGTTAACCAAGGTTTCCTTAAGATTTCATTGAACATTGCGAAAGATCATGGGGACTGGAATGTTGTGGAACTAATACAGGTCACCTACCTTAATGATACTTAGACACATTGAAATGACTGTCAACAGAAAATTTTCTGAAAACTAAAAGGAATCATTTTCTTGTGGGGATAAAATTGAAGTCAACACAAATTTCTGATAGCGATGGTAATTTCAATTAAATCTACAATCCCAACAATATTTGGAGATTTCCATTTATTACTCATACATCAGTAAGTTCAATGTCACCAAGATAAATGTGGTGATTTATAGGAGCTATTTAGGCAGTTTTGGCCAGAGAATTTTTGCTCATTGCACAATTGTTCCGGTAATTTGTACAGAAAACTTATTTGTGTCAAATGGCTTCAAAAAGTATTGTACTAAAAAACTCAGCACTAATTCTCAAAATTCTTTTTTGGAGAATCCATTATGACAATTTATTTTGGTTTGCTGTATTATTGACTAATTAGAATAATTTGTTTGTAATTCTTAGCTCCACTGGCCGAAGGCCAGCAAGCTATTGTCATGTCCGTCGTGCGTCCATGCGTGTGTTCATCCGTCCGTCAGTGTGTAAACTTTTTCTTTGAACATCTTCTCCTCCTAAACCAATGGGCGGATTTTAACCAAACTCAATAGAAATGATCCTTGGGTGGCCCTCCTCTTAAATTGTTCAAAGAATTTTGATTGGCCCCCAAATAAGGGCGAGGCAGGGTGTAGCACTTTTTCACTGTGAAATCTTTAAAAATCTTCTCCTCCCAAACAATTGGACCGATTTCAATGAAACTTGGCATGGATGTTCCTTGGGTGACCCTTTACTTAAAATGTTCAAGAAATTTTGATTGGCCCATAAATATGGGCGTGGCAGGGTGGGGCTTATTTTGAGCCCGAAATCTTTGAACATTATCTCCTCCTGAACCACAGGGCCGATTTCAATGAAACTTTAACAGAATATTCCTTGGTTGATCCTTTACTTAAATTGTTCAAGAAATTTTGATTTGTCCTTAAATATGGGCTTGGCAGGGCGGGGCCTATTTTGAGCCCGAAATTTTCAAATGACATTTCTCCTGAACCACTTGGCTGATTTCAATGAAACTTTACCAGAAAGTTTCTTGGGTGACTATTTACTTAAATTGTTCAAGAAATTTTGATTGGTCCATATATATGGGTGTGGCAGGCAGGGCCTATTTTGAGCCCAAAATCTTTGAACGACATCTCCTGTACCTTATGTTTTAATAAGATGGGTAAAGGATTGTAGGTTCATTGCGATGAGTATTTTGGTGCAATATGGACCAGAACCAGTTTATAATTATTAAATAGGTCTTAGGGGATTTCGGAGTGTTAATGTATTCATTTAAAGTAAGCTTTATTTAATGAAAGTCTAAAATTTTTAAAGCCAGTGGAGTGATACAGGCCCTCTTGGGCCTCTTGTTAGATACTTAGCTTGGGGAACAGACGGCATAATTTGAAGGATGATCTTGATCAACACCTCATGCCAAAACAAGAGTATTCCAGCCCTGCTTTCAGGATGAAATGTTAGCGAAGCACTTCCAAAACAATACCTAGCTTTGCATGTATGTGCATGTGCAAAGCGAGGTATCATCTCAAAGCGCTTGCAAAATGTTTTTACAGGGCAGGTTCAGCATGGTAAGGGTTTAGAAATGTACCTGATATGTTCTGCCATATCATAAACTCTACATTTGAAGCTCTCAAAATCTTGGTTGGGTGCTAGGTATATATGACTACCAGCTATTCTGTACAATAAGGCATTCCCTCTGTGTCCAATCAGGTCTTTCTGTTGGAAAAATAAATGTTACAAGAGGACTATGAAGGTAAAAAATCATTTACCTAAGTAATCTTGTAAAAAAAAATCAATAAAAAATATCAAGGTGTCAGAACAACACTATTGTAAGTGCCTATTAATATTGTTATATATAAATATATAAATAGTCCTAATGGTTTTTACTGTGTCTATTTTTAGAATAAGTCTGGGGATTTTCCAATATCTCTTGACACTGTTAGGTAATATATATGTAGAAGATTTTAGATCTGTCTAGAATGGACTTTTAGAAAGTGATTCAGACTCTAGAGTCTTCTAATGTTCTATGCTATTCTAGATTATTCTATGGTATTATATAAAGGGATTCCTACAGCATTCTTGGTTCACTTGATTTAGACTAATGGTTTCATTTAGTAGTACTGTGTTAAACTAAAAGGGGATTTCTCGTTATCTTAAAAGTGTGTTTAAAAGCGTGTTTAATTTTAAATTCGGATATTATTGGACTTATTATTTGTGGACCAGGAACTTAATTAAATTGGATCTAAAATTAAAAACTTTAGGATTAAAAATTCAAGGTATTTTTAATTTGTTTTTGTATTAATTTCATATTGTCAATAATTCTGTTATTATTGTCAATAGATATTGTTAATTGTAAAGTTTGTTGCTGGCTTCTTTATTAATGTTACATTGACCCGTAACAATATATAGGCACTTACAATAGTGATGCACTGATCCCTCTATATGTATTCAATTATAGACAGAATTTATATAGAATTCAATTCTTTTAAAAACTTTGGTAGAACTTCACCAAAGGAACCTCCCTGCAAAGTTTCAGCTTGACTGGCCAAATGGTTGAGGAGAAAATTATTTTTTATTGATTTTCAGCCTTTCTGTCAGTAGCCATGGTATCCAGAGTTTATAATGACAATTCTTTAACAACTTCCATAGAGCTTCACCAAAGGAACATCTCTGCCAAGTTGCAGCTTTTTTACAGTTTAGGAGGAGATGATTTTTTTTCTAATCATATTTAAATTTTTGTCCTTTGTGTTGTCATTGCATTCATTTTTTTTGCTGGAAAAATTTTGCATGGCCCCTTTTTCCATGATGCAGCTGAATTAACCAAACTGTGACAACATGCACAAAGTCAGGTGAGAAGGAACATTATGTAAAAGTTTCATCAAATTTGGTCCTTAATCATGGCAGAGTTGCGTTCACAAGATATTTGACATTAAGGCCCCTTTTTCCATGATGCAGCTGAAATTCACCAAACAGCAACAATTTCAGGTCAGGTGACTAGCAACCTTTTGTGAAAGTTTCATCCAAATCCGACCATAATTGAGAGGAGTTGCATTCATAAAGAGTTTTCCCCGAAGACGAGGAACATTTTGCAAGTTTCACCCAAATTGGTCCATAAATGAGGAATAGGTTACAATCACAAGATTGTAACATACATTCTGACAGATGTACATACATTCTGACATCTGGATGAACAGACAGATTATGATACCAATGAACAACCAACTTTGATTGCGTAAAAGCTAAGCTTAAATATGTGACTCGTCACGCAAAAAGGGACCATCTGGGAACTCCGTAAAATAAATTTTTGAAAAAAGATTGATTCTAGTACCAGAAGTCGCTTTTCAAAAATTCTTTCACTGGAAGATAGATTGAATATTCTAGATTCAGAAAATAATCACATTTCGAAAAGTTTTCACCAAAGTCAGTCTGCGCGAACTGCGCAGTCAGACTAGGGATGACACTTTATGCACTACCCAGATGGTCCCTTTTCCCATGATGGGTCACATATATACAGTCATGGTTCTGCACTCCTTAATTATAAGAGGAATATAAAAGCTAAGTTTCAAATCAATCTAACAATAGGCGACAGAGTTATGTTCCAGACGTAGAAATGGCCATGGCCTGCAGCCTCCTGGACCCTCCGACACCTGCCCTGCATTCGGGATCACCAAACGGCCACAACAGTTTTCCAATTGTATCCTGCTTTGCACGCAAGTGCATGTGCAACACAGGGTACAATTGGAAAACTGTTGGCACCGTTCGGTGATCCTGAACGCAGGGCTGAGCCACAAATACCATGGATGATCCGATAATACATCCCCTCGTTTGACAGGAGCAAAAAGATTTTGGAGAACCTTGGATTTTCCTTAAGCACTTATGTCTAATTATAGCATAATCTTATCATAAATATGCAAGTTATTGTCTTAAAAAATATTACACAGAATTAACAAAAAGATCTTTGCAATTTTTTCATATTTTTGGATTAGATGTTTGACCTAAACTTAGCCAAATGCTATTTATCTTGTCAATAACAGAAAAATATCTATCAGAGGGTCCATCTTACTAAATACAAGAATTCAAAATATGACCTGTAATGTGAAAAGAGACCATCTTGGAATTCTGTAAAATAAAATTTTGAAAAAGAGATTAGTTCCAGTATATGGTAACCAGAGGACATTTTTCAAACATTCTTTCACAGAAAGGTAGATTGTTCATCCTAGATTCAGAAAATTATCAAAAAGCAAAAAAATGTTTGACTCTAGTCACTCTGTGCAGTCTGAAAAATGACAATTTACCTACTCCCCAGATGGTCCCTTTTTGCATGATGGATCACAAATGTAGCGTTGAAGCTAAAAGAAAATTTAAGTTTGTTAGTTCCTTTTTCAAAGATAAAGGTTAATCATTCTATCTTAGATGACCTTCATCAAATTCCTTTGTAATGTGTATATTTCAAGGAAAACTCTATAAAACAATATTTTATACCTACAGTTGGGGCCTCAATTATCACATGTGGTGTCAACCCTAGTGATCTACATGCTAGTGACATAGCTCTACATTGGCCTGAGTCACGGCCTCCACCTGTCACAACATGCCTACATCCCTCTTGTAGGGCCTCTGCAAACATAATCTGTAAACATCGAACCTGAAAATGTATATAAATATGTGAGTGCCATTAGCCTTGGTTAGCCTTCAGAAGGGTCTCTGAGATAATGAAATGATGTAGCAATTCATGTCAATAATTAATACTTATAACTGGACACTGACATTCCTAAAATTAACTAACACAGAAGAGTAGATGCAACAGCACAAAAATTCTCCAAATCTTAAGTTTACCGGAAAAAATCATACAACTTAGTTATATAATCAGAGGCCAAAATTTCCCTTGCAATAGTTGTTAATTTTTCAAACTTGAAATAACAAGAGAGATGGCCACCAAATAAAGTTAGTACCCCAATATATAAACTTCCTAAACTCCCTAGATGTAAAAATCATTTTCTAAAATTTAAACCTACAAAGATAGAAAACCATGGATGGAATGTTTTAATGTGAGATATATTCTTCCAAGCACCAATACTTATTTGAAAGTAACAAGGGAGATAACTGTTAGTGAGGAACAAAGAAACTATCCCAGTGTCTATTCTAGCAGGGGGGATTGGACATTTTAGCACATACTTTTGAGAAATCCCCCCTGTTTTGGAGGTGATGGGGGATTTTTTTACATAGAGAAAGAGTAAAAGTTAACATCTTTTTTGGAATGTTGACGATTTCAAAACCAATTCCCTCCTAATTTTTTAATCCTAGAATAGACACTGCTATCCATAAGCATTACTTCTCTTGTAACAGTACAAGTAATTAAGCTAGGCCTTTTTAGTGTTTAACTTAGACAAAAAATAGCCAAGTTATTCTAAGCATCAAACCATTATAAAGATGATATTTCTTGTGTCAAACTTTAATTTGCTAATAGTGTCAAAAATAAAATAGCTATTTCTAGTGTTGAACCATGACAATAGCATTAGTCAGGCTATTTTTAGTGTTAAACCTTGATAGTGCGAAAAGCTATGATTTTTCACACAGCATTCAACTGCAAGCCTGTCGATGAATGAACTCAACTTCATTATAAACATATATACATGCATACCTTATTGCCTGTGAGTTCAGCTCCAGTTAAATCATCCCTTTTTATATGAATGGTCACTCCCTCTGGTAGATCTGGGAGATTCCATTTGTGAATCGGAGTGTTCAGGTCAGACAACTGAAATTATACAGGGTTTTATTTTATATCCATACCCCTTTCTCTTATCTCATTTATCTTTATCATTTCCTTGAATTTTTAACCTAGTAAAACAATACCATAGTTAAAATGTTATCAAGGTTCATTGGAATTAGGATTTTATAATGAAAATAAACCTCGCCCTGCCAGGCTGCCACACCTATATTTGGGGGTCAATCTAAATTTCTTGAAAAATTTAAGAAGGGGGGTGACCAAAGGATCATTAATGCAAAGTTTCATTGAAATCGGGCCAATGGTTTAGGAGGAGAAGATTTTTAAAGATTTTATATTGAAAATAAGCCCCCTGTCCCATGCCATGCCCGTATTTGGGGGTCAATCCAAATTTCTTGAACAAGCTTAAAACAGGGTCATCCAACTATCATTCATGCCCAGTTTCATTGAAATTGGGCCTATGGTTCGGGAGGAAATGATTTTATTATATTGAAAATAAGCTCCTCACTGCCATGCCCATATTTGAGGGTCAATCCAAATTTCTTAAACAACTTTAGAAGAGGGTCACCCAAGGATCATTGATCATACCAAGTTTCATTGAACTCAGGCCAATGGTTTGAGAGGAGAAGATTTTTAAAGACTTTACAGTGATAAAAAAAAAACCCTGCCAAGTCCATATTTGAGGGTCAATCCAAATTTCTTGAACAGCTTCATAAGAGGGTCAATCAAGGAACATACCTGCTAAGCTTTGTCAACCCCCCCCCCCCATTGGTTTAGGAGGAGATGATTAAAGAAAAGTTTATGCATGCACAGACACATGGTGGAGACACTGCCATGACAATAGCTTGCTTGCCTTTGGCCAGTGGAGCTTATTAAGGAAAAGAGCCCCATACCCATTAAAGCCCTTTTTTAGGACAGGGATTCTCATCATATACATATAAGGTCCATGGTAAGGACAAGGAAGAAATTGCTTAATTTATTTATGAAACAGTATCTTATATTAACCTGAAATGTGTGAAATGTGTGTGAGGCGCAAAGATTGAGCAGCATCGTCAGCCATCTACTGTAAATGAAATGTAACCTGATGGTGTACAAGTACTTTGAGACCTTACCTTTTTACTATATACATAGCAAAGACTCTGAGATACCACAACTTAACAAAGAAGGGTTTAAACATGTAAGTCTAGCTTTTTGTATTTCCTTGCAAATATAAAGGGAATATAATTTGAATTCATTTATTCTGGAACTCATTAATCTAGGTAATCATGCACACATAAATTTATTACAGTAAAGCAGCATGATGTACACCTTTGTAAATGCCAATAGTTTTTTTTAGTTTCATACCTTCATGAATAACAAAAAAAAGATTTCTTAATATCTTCAATTTTTAAGCTACAAAATGTTGATATTTTAAATATAAGATTTCTCATGGGTTTATACTTTGTGCATAAGCTTATGACATGGGCTACCCAATTAAAAATGTTATCACTTAGAAATGAAACCAACTTTTCAGTCAATCAGAAATTCATAACGTACACATCTAATCTTGAGACATACATCATAGTTCTAATTAAATGTTTTAAACAAACAAGAGAAAGAATGATGTGCTTGAATGAGGCTGTAATTTCATTAACTTGACAAGTATTAATCATTGTCAAGCTGAACCTGGAATATTCCTGCTTTGGCAGATGGTATATAGACAAAGATCAGTCTGCACCTTTGTTGCTTTGTGCAGCTTGATCTTAGTCTACACCACCTGCTTGTCTCTTTTTCAGGCACAATTCTTCATAAAATTTAATTTTTAAAAAAGAGAGATTGCCGTACATACTTGGATTTTAAGGCTTTCAGTACTTTGATATGATTGAAAGCAACTGTGAAAGAGGATTTTAACTTGGCATGACAAGGACTAATCCTTCATGACAAGAATTAATCCTTGTAATGCTGAATCCAAAATAATCCTGCTGTGGCAGGAGTAATCAGACAAAGCTCAGTCATACGCAATATACCACCTGATTTTTTAATCTTTTTTTAAACATATTAGATATCAAAAATTGCATCTAAAATTAAATACTTTGTCTCAGTTAGCTCAAGACAAGACTTAGTGCTTTCAGTAATTTTGCCTAGATCTTAAATCAGCATGGCAAGGGTTGAAATATACCTTGATTTTTTTAATGTATGTAAGTCCCTTTTGCTTCTGAAAGTCAATTTTTCCTGTTTTTAACAAAAAAAAACCTGCAGGACAAACAAAATTATTCTGGCCATATGATAAGATATTTCAACCAAGCATTGATACAGGATCTTCTATTCTAGGGAAAAAAATAAGAAAGACTAAGTCTTAGTAAAAAAAAAACACATGGATCTCTAAATTCAATTACACAAGCTTCCAGTCTAAAATCTACCAAAATGAAAGTAAAGAAGAAAATAAATCGATAAATCCGTTTGCCCTGCAATATGTTATGATATGTTATCAACAACACGAAAATGATATTAAAGCCAAAGTTATCGCTTACCCCGCACACAAACTGTACCGATTTGTCCGTCCGCCCCCTTTTCTTATCAGTTTCACCGACCTCCGCGGAGCGTAAAAATAAAAATGCAAAGTGTTACCGTCGAAAACACCCCAAATTGTTTTGGGACAAAGTAGTTCCGGTAGAAAATGTACCGGATTTGTCCGTAATTTCTCACTAAGTGGTTAGCAGATGGGAGTGGATCGTAGGGCGAAAATACAAAGAGTGTTGGTACGCTCACTAAGATTTATTACAAATCTTTCCTGGAAATTTTGTAATATTTTTTGTATTAAATCTGTACCAATTTTTTTTCCTTATTGGTTCATATTATTGCATCAAGGTAGAAGAAAAGGTGGAAGAGGAAAAAATCGTTATTTGAGATAAGTGCCGACGAAAAATTGGTATCTATGGAAACTTAGTCTCAGCACGATCTCAACGGTGTATATTTTTTTTACGTTCAGTTCACAATTAACGTTACCATGGCGTCGTCCACTCTTTGCAGTCTTATCAAGTCTTCATTCTCACATGTACTGAAGCGCTCTGGGTTGGTTTATAAAAATTTTTGTGTGTACCTGTACTATTTGTCGTCATTCCCCCTGTACTTAAACGCTTTGGGTTTAATGTTTTGCTTGTTAATTGTACCTAAACGCTTTTGGGTTATTGTATATAGTTCCTCAATGTCCTTCCACTAAATCTATTTGCAGTCTTATCCAATCTCATTAAAATATCTGTACGAAACCACTACGCTATCTCTCCGTTACGACAGGGGCGTAGCGGTAGGCAATATGGTGGATCTGATTTTAATGAGATTGCAGCCAAATCCAACATTTTTTCTCACATGTTTGGAAACGCTTTAGGTGGTCTTGCATGTAACCGTTCTATACGGAATCTATTTCTGTCGCCATTCTCCTCTGTACTGAAACACTTTGGGGTTAATGTTTTGCTTTGTCCATAAACGCTTTGGGGTTATTGATTACATTTCTTCAATGTGACGTCCTTCCACTCTTTGCACTCTTATCAAATCTTTATTCTTATATGTACTGGAACGGGTTTGGGTGGTTTATAACATTTCTTGCATGTACCTGTAATATTTGGAGTTTTGTTTGTCGCTATTCTTTCCTGTACTGAAACGCCTTGGGGTTAATCTTTTCATTTTTCACAGTCCCTTAACGCTTTGGGGTTGCTGAAAATATTTCCTCACTAACCTTTCACTTTCTTCAGTTTAATCAAATCTCCATTCTTCACATGAACGGAAACGCCTTTTTGGTGGTTTATTTCATTTCTTGAATGTACCTGTACTATTTGGAGTCAATTTCTGTCGGCATTCTCTCTTTCACTAAAACGATTTTGGGGTTAATGTTTTGCTCGTTCATTGTCCATAAACGCTTTGGGGTCATTGATTGCACTTGCTCAATGCCCCTCCACTCTTTGCAGTCTTATCTAATCCCCAATCTCACATGTACTGAAGCGCTTGGGGTTGGTTTATAACATTTCTTGCATGTACCTATTCTATTTGGAGTCAATTTCTGTCGCCATTCTCTCCTGTACTAAAACGCTTTGATGATTTGCTCCTTCATTGTCCGTAAACGCTTTGGGGATATTGATTGCACTTGCTCAATATCCCTTCACGCTTTGCAGTCTTCATTCTCAGATATATTGAATTGACTTGATGAAGTTTATAACCTTTCTTGTTTATTTTCCCTAAACGTTTTGAATAATTGATAACATTTTCTAAATGTCCCACCAATATTTGCACCCTTATCCCATCTCTATTCTATAATGTACTGAAACGCTTTTGTGTGGTTTATAACATTTCTTGCATGTACATGTAATATTTGGAGTCCATTTCTGTCGCCATTCTCTCCTGCCAAGAAACGCTTTGGGATTAATAATTTGCTCGTTCATTGTCCCTAAACGCTTTGGTGTTATTGGTAATATTTCCTCAATGTCCTTCCACTTTATACAGTCTTATACAATTTTCATTATCAAATGTACTGAATCGCTTTTGTGTGGTTTATAACATTTCTTGCATGTGCCTTTGATATTTGGAGTCTATTTCTATAAGAATTATTTCCCGTTCTTAAACGCTTTGAGTGCAATTTTTTGCTCGTTCATTGTCCTAAATGCTTTAGTGTTATTGATTTTATTTTCTCAATGTCCTTCTAGTGTTTTGCCCTTTTATCCAATCTTCATTCTCCCGTTTACTGAAACGCTTTTGTGTTGTTTATAACATTTCTTGCATGTATCTCTACTATCCGGAGTCCATTTCTGTCGCCATTCTCTCCTGTACTGAAACGCTTTGGGATTAATCTTTTTCTTGATCATTATCCCTTAACGCTTTGGTATTATCTGTAATATTTCCTTAATGTTTTTCGACTCTTTACAGTCTTATCCAATTTCATTTCACATGTACTGAAACGATTTTGTGTGGTTTAGAACATTTCTTGCATGTGCCTTTGATATTTGAAGTCTATTTCTATAGCAATTCTTTCCCGTTCTTAAACGCTGTGGGTGTAATTTATTGCTCGTTCATTGTCCCTAAATGCTTTAGTGTTATTGATTTTATTTTCTCAATGTCCTTCCAGTCTTTGCACTCTTATCCAATCTTCATTCTCCCGTTTACTGAAACGCTTTTGTGTTGTGTATAACATTTCTTGTGTGTATTTCTAATATCTGGAGTCCATTTCTGTCGCAATTTTCCCCTGTACTGAAACGTTTTGGGATTAATCTTTTTCTTGATCATTGTCCCTTAACGCTTTGGTGTTATTTGTAATATTTTCCTTAATGTCCTTCCACTCTATACAGTCTTATCCAATTTTCATTTCATATGTACTGAAACGCCTTTGTGTGGTTTAGAACATTTCTTGCACGTACCTTTAATATTTGGAGTCTATTTCTATCGCAATTCTTTCCCGTTCTTAAACGCTTTGGGGTAATTTTTTGCTAGTTCATTTTCCCTCAATGCTTTAGTGTTATTGATTTGATTTTCTCAATGTCCTTCCAGTCTTTGCACTCTTATCCAATCTTCATTCTCTCGTGTACTTTAAGGTTTTTGTCTTATTTATAACATTTCTTGCATGTAGCGGTACTATCTAGAGTCCATTTCTGTCGCCATTCTCTCCTGTACTGAAACGCTTTGGGATTAATATTTGCTTGTTCATTGTCCCTTAACGCTTTGGTGTTATTGTTAAATTTTCCTTAATGTCCATCCACTCTATACAGTCTTATCCATTTTTCATTCTCACATGTACTGAAACGCTTTTGTGTGGTTTAGAACATTTCTTGCACGTACCTTTAATATTTAGAGTCTATTTCTATCGCAATTCTTTCCCGTTCTTAAAGGCATACGCGCGCAAATAATTTTGTCGACAGAATTTTTTGTGGTTTTGAATATTTGTTTATTTAAATAGCTTTAGCAAAAATATGCAAAAAAATTTGGGGGTCACCGTATCCGTTTTAGAGAAATCGACCCTTGAAAAAACGCATTTCTAAGCAATTTTTCACTGATTTTCGAGTGATTTTGTAGATCGATGTATAGTTCGATTAATGCCCGTTTTCTCTGAGATTAAATACTTTTTTGAAATAAAACTTTCTGAAACATTTAAGGATGTAATTTAAGGTTCATTTGATGTATTTTTGTAAACTTTGCTAAAATTTTCGTCCATGAACCGATGAGATATATCGCGGTTGGGCGTAGTAAAAAATAAGTATCTTTTCGAGAATTTTGCGTTAATTTTTGTGCTTAACCTTAAAAATAATCAAAACTGCTCGACAGTTTTCTTTTAAATTTAGCGTACTTATAGTGCATTCAAATCCAATCTAGTTCGTACCAAAAAAATAATATGTCACCGTACTTTTTTAAGAGCAATACGCTTATTTCCGAGGCAACCGTAGCGATTCTAAACATCGACGTCGGAAATCAACGTTGATGACGTAGTTTTGTGTTTATACGCAAAAGAACGCATCGCGCAATGTTGAACGTCGGTCGGTTTTTCGTTGCTTTATTAAAATGAATTTACAGACCTAGGCAACATAATTAAGCAAAAAATGTCTACTTCTTCTTGTTCGACTCATAAAGACAGAGGCGCTTTGAACCTTAGGTAAAATAAAAAATAAAAACATAAAAAGGCAGACGAAGATATGAATTTAACAAAGCAAAACAGTGGAAACATGGATATGTTTGTCATTGGTTGACCAAAGCATTGAAAATACAGCTTTAACATTGCTGTAGTAACGAGTTTTTGACACCTTAAGATGGTGAAACAAAATGCCTATAATATTGCTGATATCAGTAAAACCATAAACGCACGCATTTTCGACATTATTTTCTTAGTTGGTGGTTTCGAATAGTTAAAATGATGATTTTACGAAATAATGAAATTAATAAACAAAGTTTGTTCTGTCTACAGTCTTTAGGAGACATTAAAGTTGGACATGGGCCTACCATTCTATCCTAGCTAACATTTTCTTGCGGAGTCCGTACAGCGTCTGTTAACCCTAAAATCGCGGCGTCCTACAGCTAAAAACATCGTGAAATGGACAAAAGGAATGATTTTACAATGAAATGAATAAGCGAAATGAGCGAGTTTTGAATGAATAGACATGTACATGTCTTCATATACCAATCAGAGACTTTTAAAATTCACGCTGGTCAATAAAATCAATGAATGATTGGAGTGCTCCTAAATTTGGAGCCACTACGATCAATTCCGGAGAGTGATAAATGGTTTGGAGCGTTTTGATTGAGTCGGTTTGGATATCCACGAATGAAGCCCTACGTTTAGTGATTCAGAATGATTGAAGGGGTCAATTTCAGATGGTCTAAATAACAGTAAGATGCGATCATCGTACGGTTTACGAGTAGTGGAAACCTTGCGACTCGTCGAACATAAGATTGGTTAGGCTAGCCTATAGATCCAAGTCTCAAATAATAAAAAAATAACCAATAATAATAATAATAATAATAATAATAATAATAATAATAATAATAATAATAATAATAATAATAATAATGATATATGAATAAACATCAAACAACAAAAAAGTACATAGATCTTCAGTTATACGCGTAGGCAATTAAACTGCCTAGGCTTATGAGTGTAGGGTTTTATTTCAAATTCGATAAACATTTCTAGTATCCGCATACTCATTGATGAATGGATTAGATGTATATTTTAGAAAAGAATCGGCATATAGGTCTAATTACTACAGCATTTACCTCTAAAAGACTCTGTGACGCTATCAATGTACGCATAAAGCTGTAACGGCGCGCCTTTTTGCCAGGCAACGTTCTGACGTCGTGTAGCAACTATAATGACGTCAAGCTGGCGGGAAATTATCGGTTTCGTTTCACAACCATTTCCATCAATTTTAGAACAAACAGAGTTATGTCCCTTTATTTTTAAATATATCGCCGCTATGCGGTGCATCATTTACGCGCGTATGCCTTTAAACGCTTTGGGGTAAATTTTTTTCTCGTTCATTGTCCCTAAATGCTTTAGTGTTATTGATTTTATTTTCTCAATGTCCTTTCTGTCTTTGCCCTTTTATCCAATCTTCATTCTCCCGTTTACTTAAACGCTTTTGTGTTGTTTATAACATTTCTGGCATTTATCTATACAATATGTAGTCCATTTCTGTCGTCATTCTCTCCTGTACTGGAACGCTTTGGGATTAGTCTTTTCCTTGTTCATTGTCCCTTAACGCTTTGGTGTTATCTGTAATATTTCCTTAATGTCCTTCGACTCTTTACAGTCTTATCCATTTTTCATTCTCACATGTACTGAAACGCTTTTGTGTGGTTTAGAACATTTCTTGCATGTACCTTTAATATTTGGAGTCTAATTCTATCGCAATGCTTGTCTGTTCTTAAACGCTTTGGGGTAATTTTTTGCTAGTTCATTGTCCCTTAATTCTTTAGTGTTATTGATTTTATTTTCTCAATGTCCTTCCAGTCTTTGCACTCTTATCCAATTTTCATTGTCTCGTGTACTAAAAGGTTTTTGTCTTATTTATAACATTTCTTGCATGTATCGGTACTATCTGGAGTCCATTTCTGCCGTCTTCTCTCCTGTACTAAAACGCTTTGGGATTAATATTTGCTTGTTCATTGTCCCTTAACGCTTTGGTGTTTTTGATAATATTTCCTTAATGTCCTTCCACTATTTACAGTCTCTTCAAATTTTCATAATCATATGTACTGAAACGCTTTTGTGTGGTTATAACATTTCTTGCCTGTGCCTTTAATTTTTGGAGTCTATTTATATCGCAATTCTTTCCCGTTCTTAAACGCTTTGGTGTAAATTTTTTGCTAGTTCATTTTCCCTAAATGCTTTAGTGTTATTGATTTTATTTTCTCAATGTCCTTCCAGTCTTTGCACTCTTATCCAATCTTCATTCTCTCGTGTACTTAAAGGTTTTTGTCTTATTTATAACATTTCTGGCATGTATCGGTACTATCTGGAGTCCATTTCTGTCGCCATTTTCTGCTGTACAGAAACGCTTTTGGATTAATATTTGCTCGTTCATTGTCCCTTAACGCTTTGGTGTTATTGATAATATTTCCTTAATGTCCTTTGACTCTTTACAGTCTTATCCAATTTTCATTATCACATGTACTGAAACGCTTTTGTGTGGTTTATAATATTGCTTGCATGTGCCTTTGATATTTGGAGTCTATTTCTATCGCAATTCTTTCCCGTTCTTAAACGCTTTGGGTGTAATTTATTGCTCATTCATTGTCCCTAAATGCTTTAGTGTTATTGATTTTATTTTCTCAATGTCCTTCCAGTCTTTGCCCTTTTATCCAATCTTCATTCTCCCGTTTACTTAAACGCTTTTGTGTTGTTTATAACATTTCTTGCATTTATCTATACTATCTGTAGTCCATTTCTGTCGTCATTCTCTCCTGTACTGGAACGCTTTGGGATTAGTCTTTTGCTTGTTCATTGTCCCTTAACGCGTTGGTGTTATCTGTAATATTTCCTTAATGTCCTTCCACTCTTTACAATCTTATCAAATTTTCAGTATCACATGTACTGAAACAATTTTGTGTGGTTTAGAACATTTCTTGCATGTGCCTTTGATATTTTGCGTCTATGTCTATCGCAATTCTTTTCCGTTCATAAACGCTTTGGTTGTAATATATTGCTCGTTCATTGTCCCTTAATGCTTTAGTGTTATTGATTTTATTTTCTCAATGTCCTTCCAGTCTTTGCACTCTTATCCAATTTTCATTCTCTCGTTTACTGAAACGCTTTTGTGTTGTTTATAACATTTCTTGCATGTATCGGTACTATCTAGAGTCCATTTCTGTCGCCATTCTCTCCTGTACTGAAACGCTTTGGGATTAATATTTGCTTGTTCATTGTCCCTTAACGCTTTGGTGTTTTTGATATTATTTCCTTAATGTCCATCCACTATTTACAGTCTTATCCATTTTTCATTATCATATGTACTGAAACGCTTTTGTGTTGTTTATTACATTGCTTGCATGTGCCTTTAATATTTGGAGTCTATTTCTATCGCAATTCTTTCCCGTTCTTAAACGCTTTGGGTGTAATTTATTGCTCGTTCATTGTCCCTAAATGCTTTAGTGTTATTGATTTTATTTTCTCAATGTCCTTCCAGTCTTTGCACTTTTATCCAATTTTCATTCTCTCGTTTACTGAAACGCTTTTGTGTTGTGTATAACATTTCTTGCATTTATCTGTACTATCTGTAGTCCATTTCTGTCGCCATTCTCTCCTGTACTGAAACGCTTTGGGATTAGTCTTTTGCTTGTTCATTGTCCCTTAACGCTTTGGTGTTATTTGTAATATTTCCTTAATGTCCTTGCACTCTTTACAGTTTTATCCAATTTTCATGATCACATGTACTGAAACGCTTTTGTGTGGTTAAGAACATTTCTTGCACGTACCTTTAATATTTCGAGTCTATTTCTATCGCAATTCTTTCCCGTTCTGAAACGCTTTTGGGTAAATTTTTTGCTCGTTCATTGTCCCTAAATGCTTTAGTGTTATTGATTTTATTTTCTCAATGTCCTTTCAGTTTTTGCACTCTTATCTAATCTTCATTCTCTCGTGTACTTAAAGGTTTTTGTCTTATTTATAACATTTCTTGCATGTATCGGTACTATCTAGAGTCCATTTCTGTCGCCATTTTCTTCTGTACTGAAACGCTTTGGGATTAATATTTGCTCGTTCATTGTCCCTTAACGCTTTGGTGTTATTGATAATATTTCCTTAATGTCCTTCCACTCTTTACAGTCTTATCCATTTTTCATTCTCACATGTACTGTAACGCTTTTGAGTGGTTTATAACATTGCTTGCATGTGCCTTTGATATTTTGAGTCTATTTCTATCGCAATTCTTTCCCGTTCATAAACGCTTTGGTTGTAATATATTGCTTGTTCATTGTCCCTAAATGCTTTAGTGTTATTGATTTTATTTTCTCAATGTCCTTCCAGTCTTCGCCCTTTTATCCAATCTTCATTCTCCCGTTTACTTAAACGCTTTTGTGTTGTTTATAACATTTCTTGCATTTATCTATACTATCTGTAGTCCATTTCTGTCGTCATTCTCTCCTGTACTGGAACGCTTTGGGATTAGTCTTTTGTTTGTTCATTGTCCCTTAACGCTTTGGTGTTATCTGTAATATTTCCTTAATGTCCTTCGACTCTTTACAGTCTTATCTATTTTTCATTCTCACATGTACTGAAACGCTTTAGTGTGGTTTAGAACATTTCTTGCATGTAGCTTTAATATTTGGAGTCTATTTCTATCGCAATTCCTTTCTGTTCTTAAACGCTTTGGGGTAATTTTGTGCAAGTTCATTGTCCCTAAATGATTTAGTGTTATTGATTTTATTTTCTCTATGCCCTTCCAGTCTTTGCACTCTTATCCAATCTTCATTCTCCCGTTTACTGAAACGCTTTTGTGTTGTGTATAACATTTCTTGCATGTATCAGTACTATCTGGAGTCCATTTCTCTCGCCATTCTCTCCTGTACTGAAACGCTTTGGGATTAATATTTGCTTGTTCATTGTCCCTTAACGCTTTGGTGTTTTTGATAATATTTCCTTAATGTCCTTCCACTCTATACAGTCTTATCCAATTTTCATTTCACATGTACTGAAACGCTTTTGTGTGGTTTAGAACATTTCTTGCATGTGCCTTTAATATTTGGAGTCTATTTCTATCGCAATTCTTTTCTGTTCTTAAACGCTTTGGGGTAATTTTTTGCTAGTTCATTGTCCCTAAATGCTTTAGTGTTATTGATTTTATTTTCTCAATGTCCTTCCAGTCTTTGCACTTTTATCCAATCTTCATTCTCTCGTGTACTGAACCGCTTTTGTGTTGTTTGTAACATTTCTTGCATGTATCTCTACTATCTGGAGTCCATTTCTGTCGCCATTCTCTCCTGTACTGAAACGCTTTGGGATTAATATTTGCTTGTTCATTGTCCCTTAACGCTTTGGTGTTTTTGATAATATTTCCTTAATGTCCTTCCACTCTATACAGTCTTATCCAATTTTCATTTCATATGTACTGAAACGCTTTTGTGTGGTTTATAACATTGCTTGCATGTGCCTTTAATATTTGGAGTCTATTTCTATCGCAATTCTTTCCCGTTCTTAAACGCTTTGGTGTAAATTTTTTGCTCGTTCATTGTCCCTAAATGCTTTAGTGTTATTGATTTTATTTTCTCAATGTCCTTCCAGTCTTTGCCCTTTTATCCAATCTTCATTCTCCCGTTTACTGAAACGCTTTTGTGTTGTTTATAACATTTCTTGCATGTATTTCTAATATCTGGAGTCCATTTCTGTCGCAATTCTCCCCTGTACTGAAACGCTTTTAACGACTTAGATCAGGAAATATGATGATGCTAATTGACAACATCAATCATTATTCCATATGTGAGTATTCTATTTTCAACAGGCTTGAAGATTTTTGAAAACACTAGATGTTTGCGTGATTTATGTAACGTTGGCCTTGACATATGACCTTGACCTTTTCATATGATTTGACCGTGGGATTTGTTGACGTAAAACAAAGTAATTGTGGATGAATTCAATTCCATAATCGATTAATCTAAGAAGGCTTGAATGTCATTGATTTTATACATACAATTTGTACGAGAAAAAGAATCTGAAGTGATTTTTTCCTTAGCGTCAAAACTGGGTGACCTAGAATTTTGCATTTTTTCTCAAAAATTAACGCGGTGATCGTACCTTTTTTATATCAATATCACACGAACTTTTAATTAACTACAAAATATAAAAAAATAAAATTTTCTATCTCCGAGTTTTTGAGAAATTTGATCAAAAGTTATAAATTTTGAAAATATTCTCGTTCATTTTCGATATACCAGTTTTTACGCATTGGGAAAAAATACGTAAAAAAATCATTATTTTCCTTTTAAATCAATTATTGTGTATTAGACTCAGTGCAAATAACTTCCTATCTATGAAATTAAAATAAAATTGATATCAGTTGTTTGATTAGATTTGATTGTGTTACGGTTTTATGTAATTACCAAGAAATGAAAATCGGCGAAAAATCGGAAAAAAATTTACTCGATACCTATAACATTCTATGACTTTTTACGAAAAATCTGATTCGGTGACCCCCTTTTTTCTTCTTTTTGCAATCGGCAAATTTTAATCAACAAAATATGAAAAAATAAAAAAAAATTCTATCTCAAAAAATTAATTCTAGCAATCGTCCTTAAGGTACCTAAAAAGTAAATGGACATTAACTAAGCATTGTCAATTACTCCAAAGCGTGCAGGTAAGGTTGATGAGTGAATACGACCCTTAAGAGCAGCGCGGCATTGAGCAAGTGTTATAAATCATCCCTAAATCGATTGGGGCCACGTCAGATTGATGAGGCAGCAAGACGTAAAAGCGTTTATGGTCGCCGAACAAGTGAAGAATTTACCCCAAAGCGTTTCTGTAAAGCGAGAATAGCGACAGAAATACATCCCAAATAGTACAGGTACATGCGAGGAATGATATAAATCATCCCAAAGCGTTTCAGCACATGTAAGAATGAAGACTGAATTAGAACCCAAGGAGAAGAAGGGCAAGCGTTTAGGAACAATTCTTAGTGACGCCTGAATAAGACTCCAAATAGCCGAGGAACATTGACACCTGTGATAAAGGACTGAAAAGCGATTATAGTATAGGTACGATTGACCTGTTGCCGAGCAAGGATACCCCCCAAAGAGTTGAGGGACACTCCAAATTTTTTGTCAATTATCCCAAAGCGTTTAGGTAAAGGCGAGAAAGAAGAGTAGACTTTGACTACAAACAGTAGAAGGGAAATTGGCAAGGTTTTAAATTAATTCCAATTTCAGAGGAGATGGATTCAAGTGAGTTTGATGGGTGAGCAATACTCCAAAGCATTAAGGGATGCCAAACAAGTAAAGATTATATCCCAAAGCGTTTCAGTACATGCGAGAATGGCGACAGAAACAGACTCCAAATTGTACATGTACGTGCAAGGAATGTTATTTATCACCCAAAGCGTTTCATCACAATAAGAAAAAAGACCGAATAAGCCCCCAAGGAGAGGAGGGACATTGCATAGACTTTGTAAACAACCCCAAAGTGTTTTGGTACAGGTGAGACTGTTGCCCAAATAAGACCCCAAAGATTAGTGTGACATCAAAGCGATTAAGTACAGGTAAGATTGATGAGTTAATAAGACCTTAAGAGTAGTGGTGCATTGGGCACGCGCTTTAACTAAACCCAAAGCGATTCGGCACAAATCGGATTGAAGGAAGAACAATACCACAAACAGTTTAGGGACACAGAACAAGTAAAAAAAACCCCAAAGCGTTTCAGTACAGGAGGGAAAGTCGACAGAAATAGACTCCAAATAGTACCAAAAAGTACAGGTGAATACAAGAAATCTTCGAAATAACGCGAAATGTTTCAATACGTGTGAGAATTTAGAATACATATGACTGCAAAGAGTGGAGGGGTGTTGAGCAAATCTTATCCACAACTCCAAAGCGTTTAGGTACACTTCTTAGAGACGCCCAAATAAGACCTAAAGTAAAAGAGGGACATTGAACACCTGTGATATTTGACTTAAAAGCGATTAGGTACAGATCAGATTGTCGAGCTTAGAGTACCGTAAAGAGTTTAGGGACACTCTACAAGTATTGTCAATAACTGAAAAGCGTTTAGGTACAGGCGAGAATGGAGTCTGTGCTTTGACTCGAAACAATATTTCGAGACTGGGCAGATTAACTCCAAGAAAATAAGGCATACGTGAGATTGATGGATGAGCAAGACCCCAAAGCGTATAGGGTCGCAGAACCAGTAATTTGAACGCCAAAGTGTTTCACTCCAAGTGAAAATGGCGATAGAAATAGACTCCAAATGGTACAGGTACATGCAAGGAATGATATAAATCACCCAAAACGCGTTTCAGCACTTGTAAAATGAAGACTGAATAAGACCCCAAGGAGAGAAGGAATGCAGCACAGGCGTTCTAAACAACCCCAAAGTGTTTAGATACAGATGAGACTGATGCCCGAAAAAGATCCCAAAGATTAGATTGACATTAAAGCGATTAAGTACAGGTAAGATTGATGAGTGGATAAAACCCTTAAGAGTAGAGTGGCATTGAGCATGTGCTATAAATTAAAATTGAATTGAAGCGCGAACAATACCCCCGAAGCGTTTATGGACACCGTATAAGTGAAGACTCAACCCCAATAATTTTCAGTACAGGAGAGAATGGCGACAGAAATAGACTCCAAATAGTACATGTTCATATAAGAAACGCTTTCCCCAAAAAGTTTCTGTTCGTGTGAGAACGAAGACTGGCTAATAACGTTCTACAGCAAATTATCAATTTGTATTTCACGAAAAGATCAATATATATTAATATATTATAGATCATTCAACTATAAAAATATGATTTGAAATAAATCACAGAAAATAATGTAATGGTTTGATGTTGCACCTACCTAACATCTATTTTAAAAACATACCAAACCAGTTATAAAGGTATATTTACAAAATAAATAAAATAATAATAATTTTTGGACTAATTTGTACAAATTAAATTGTAGCCTTATCTAGTATGAAAATTTGTCTACATTCTGATCAAATTGGTGAAAACGTAATCCAGTCATAATGAAGTTGTTGGTTTTAAACAAAATATTCCTTTTCCATAAATGTTTGGCTATTCTGTTATGAGATGGGGCCTATAATGTTGTTCAACTGCTTACGCTCATCTACACCACTAATTTGATGTATTGTTTAGCTGGGCTAACTGTCTTTTTTCCTGATAAAAGCAGCATTAGATTTGGTTCAAAAACTCATTATATGAACCTAAACCTAAAAGCGATTTGATAGACGTGAGAATAAATCGCAAGCAATACCATAAAGCATTTAAGTACATCGAAAAAGTAAATGATCAACCCCAAAGCGTTTCAGTACAGGAGAGAAAGGCGACGAAAATGGACAAAAAATATTACAGGCGCATGCAAGAAATTTAATAAATCACACCAAAGCGTTTCAGCACATGTGCATGGAGAATGAAGACTGAATAAGAAACCAAGGATTGAATGGACAATGCACAGGCGTTGTAACAACCCTAAAGCGTTTATGTACCTGTTAGGCTGATGGCCAAAACGAATCGGCATACATTGAATTAAAGCGCGAACGATACCCCAAAGCGTTTAGAGGCACAGAACAAGTAAAGTATCAACCCCAAAGCGAAATTGATAAGAAATATTAAAGGTACATGCAAGAAATGTTCTAAACCACACAAAAGCGTTTCAGTACATGTGAGAATGAAAAATGGATAAGACTGTAAAGAGTCGAAGGCCATTAAGGAAATATTACAGATAACACCAAAGCGTTAAGGGACAATGAACAAGCAAAAGACTAATCCCAAAGCGTTCCAGTACAGGAGAGAATGACGACAGAAATGGACTACAGATAGTATAGATAAATGCAAGAAATGTTATAAACAACAAAAAAAAAAAAACGTTTAAGTAAACGGGAGAATGAAGATTGGATAAAAGGGCAAAGACTGGAAGGACATTGAGAAAATAAAATCAATAACACTAAAGCATTTAGGGACAATGAACGAGCAATAAATTACACCCAAAGCGTTTAAGAACGGGAAAGAATTGCGATAGAAATAGACTCCAAATATCATAGGCACATGCAAGCAATGTTATAAACCACTCAAAAGCGTTTCAGTACATGTGAGAATGAAAAATGGATAAGACTGTAAAGAGTGGAAGGACATTAAGGAAATATTATCAATAACACCAAAGCGTTAAGGGACAATGAACGAGCAAATATTAATCCCAAAGCGTTTCAGTACAGAAGAGAATGGCGACAGAAATGGACTCCAGATAGTACCGATACATGCAAGAAATGTTATAAAGAAGACAAAACCTTTAAGTACACGAGAGAATGAAGATTGGATAAGAGTGCAAAGACTGAAAGGACATTGAGAAAATAAAATCAATAACACTAAAGCATTTAGGGACAATGAACCAGCAAACAATTACCCCAAAGCGTTTAAGAACAGAAAAGAATTGCGATAGAAATAGACTCCAAATATTAAAGGTACATGCAAGAAATGTTCTAGACCACACAAAAGCGTTTCAGTACATATGAGAATGAAAAATAGATAAGACTGTAAAGAGTGGAAGGACATTAAGGAAATATTACAGATAACACCAAAGCGTTAAGGGACAATGAACAAGCAAAAGACTAATCCCAAAGCGTTCCAGTACAGGAGAGAATGACGACAGAAATGGACTACAGATAGTATAGATAAATGCAAGAAATGTTATAAACAACACAAAAGCGTTTAAGTAAACGGGAGAATGAAGATTGGATAAAAGGGCAAAGACTGGAAGGACATTGAGAAAATAAAATCAATAACACTAAAGCATTTAGGGACAATGAACGAGCAATAAATTACACCCAAAGCGTTTAAGAACGGGAAAGAATTGCGATAGAAATAGACTCCAAATATCATAGGCACATGCAAGCAATGTTATAAACCACACAAAAGCGTTTCAGTACATGTGAGAATAAAAAATGGATAAGACTGTAGAGTGGAAGGACATTAAGGAAATATTATCAAAAACACCAAAGCGTTAAGGGACAATGAACGAGCAAATATTAATCCCAAAGCGTTTCAGTACAGAAGAGAATGGCGACAGAAATGGACTCCAGATAGTACCGATACATGCAAGAAATGCTATAAATAAGACAAAAACCTTTAAGTACACGAGAGAATGAAGATTGGATAAGAGTGCAAAGACTGAAAGGACATTGAGAAAATAAAATCAATAACACTAAAGCATTTAGGGACAATGAACGAGCAAAAAATTTACCCCAAAGCGTTTAAGAACGGGAAAGAATTGCGATAGAAATAGACTCCAAATATTAAAGGTACATGCAAGAAATGTTCTAAACCACACAAAAGCGTTTCAGTACATGTGAAATGAAAATTGGATAAGACTGTATAGAGTGGAAGGATATTAAGGAAAATTTAACAATAACACCAAAGCGTTAAGGGACAATGATCAAGATCAAGATTAATCCCAAAGCGTTCCAGTACAGGAGAGAATGACGACAGAAATGGACTACAGATAGTATAGATAAATGCAAGAAATGTTATAAACAACACAAAAGCGTTTAAGTAAACGGGAGAATGAAGATTGGATAAAAGGGCAAAGACTGGAAGGACATTGAGAATTTTATGTCAATCCACTATTTGGAGTCTTATTCAGACGTCACTAGGACCGTTATTTAAACGCTTTGGGATTATTGATTGCACTTGCTCAATGGTCCTCCACTCTTTAAATCTTAACAAGTCTTCATTTTCACATGTACTGAAACGCTTTGGGGTTGTTTATAACTTGTCTTGCATGTATCTATACTATTTGGCGTATATTTCTGTCGCCATTCTCTCAGGTATTGAAACGCTTATGGGTTATTGTTTTGCATCTCCAGTTTCCCTAAACCCGTTGTGGTCAATTGATTACATTTTCTTCATGTCCCTCCACTATATACAGTCTTACCCGGTCTTCATTCTCACATGTACTAAAACGCTTTGGGGTGGTTTGTAACTTGTCTAGCATGTAACTATACTATTTAGTGTATATCTCTGTCGCCATTATCGTTTCAGTACTTTTGAGAATGAAGATCTGATAAGACTTGAAAGAGTGAAGGGTCATTGAGGACCATTACCTTAACACATTGGAATTATTGGTTGCACATGCTCAATGCCCTTCCGCTCTCTGCATGTAACGGTTAACGGCATGTAACAGTACTATTTGGAGTCTTTTTCTGCCGCCATTTTCACCTGTACAGAAACGCTTTTGTATTACTGTTTTGCTTGTTCCGTTTTCCTAAACACTTTGGGGTTATTGATTACATTTCCTCAATGTCCCTTCACTCTTTGAAGTATTAATCTTTATTCTCACATGTAATAAAACGCTTTGGTGGTTAATAACATTTCTTGAATGTAACAGTACTATTTTGAGTCTCTTTCGTTGCCATTCTCCCCTGTACTGAAACGCTTTAGATTTACTATTTTGCTAGTTCCGTGTTCCTTAACGCTTTAGGTTTATTGATTACATTTCCTAAATGTCCCTTCACTCTTTGAAGTATTATCCAATCTTTATTATCAGATGTAATTAAACGCTTTGGGTGGTTTTAAACATATCTTGAATTTAACAGTACTATTTTGAGTTTCTTTCTGTTGCCATTCTCCCCTGTACTGAAGCGCATTGAGGTTACTATTTTGCTTGTTCCGTGTTCCTAAACGCTGTGGGTTTTTGATTACATTTCCTCAATGTACCTTCAGTTTTGAAGTTATTCTCAAATGTACTGAAACGCTTTGGGTGGTTTATAGCAGTTCTTGCATGAACATGTACTATTTTGGGTCAATTTATGTCGCCATTCTCACCTGTACTGAAACGGTTTTGTATTACTGTTTTGCTTGTTCCGTGTTCCTTAGAAACGCTTTGGGGTTATTGATTACATTTCCTCAATGTCCAGTCACTCCTTGAAGTCTTATCCAATATTGATTCTCTATGTACTGAAACGATTTGGGGTGGTTTTTAACATTTCTTGCAGTTACCTGTACTATTTGGAGTCCCATCCGAATCCCTTTTGAATCCGCTACTGTCGAAAAAAAAAATATTTTCTAGATATCCTTGAATTATAAGCAGTCTATCATCATCTTATCTTTTATCCTAAGCTTTAGAATTACTCTCTCTCTCTCTATATATATATATATTTCTAACGTTCCTGAATTATTTGGAGCAATAAACAGTCAATATATTGATTCATTTTAATAGGGAACAAAGGACCATTCAATCACATGTACTTTATTCATAAACTATTGGTTTTATTTCGAATTACCTGCAAGTTGTATCTTATGAATTTTATTAATATTTCACAGTGGGTCCTTGCAGTCAAGTTTATTTCGTTATACGGAAGGTCCCGGTCTTTAGCGCAATAATATGTAATACTGTTAAAAGTAGTTCTTCATTAAATCGTGTTATTTTGTATAAAATCGTAACGATTTCTTACAAAGATTAACATTCTTTCATTTGCCAATAAGTAAATAATAGAATAGATTTAAAAAGTAAATGTATAGATATATTTCAACAAAACGTCCCGAAACGATATTCAGTACATTTTACTGAGCGTACCAAAACTCTTTGCATTTTTATGCTAACCGTTTTTCTAAAGGTAGCTCTAAAGGTGTCACTCCTGTCTTTTTGTCAAATTAACCCATTACTAAACGACAAAATTTTAGACTGGTCCAAACTCATAGACGTTATACACGACACTATAAATTGATATAATTAAAATATATAGTATTTTGTTTAATGAAAAAAAGGTTTTAAAAGCAATTTGTTCATTTAGAATCTACCACAATGTTTTCAAAAACTTTCCGTCTGGAGTGGCGCACAGTATGAGTGTGGGTTGCATGGGTTAAAAAGTCCGCACGTAGTCAACACATGAGTAAAAGATGCTGCGATTGATCATCGTATCAGTGTATTGTTAAAATATCAATAAGGACTCTGCACATGATAAACAAGCCTTATACAAAGAATTGGGTGGAAACAAAAAATAAAAAAAAAATGGTATATAAATATAAGTAGTATATACCATTTTTTATCAGCCAAATCATTGTTTAAGCTTATTTCATGATCATGTGCAGAGTCCCTGTGAATATATACATACCACCATATCACCATGCAATAAATCGAGATAGTTGTACTCTAGAACAGAGGGACTCTACACATGATAAATAAGCCGTATACAATGATTTGCCGACGAAATAAATCGTACATAAATATCTACATTTATATAGGCCCCTACCATTTTTTTATTTCTATCAGCCAAATCATTGTTTAAGGATTATTTATCATGTGCAGAGTCCCTGTGCTCTAGAAACGAATACAATGATTTCTTGTTCTTTGTCCTGAAACATGTTTTACACTTCATGTGCGGACCCGAAGGAAAGGGGAATTGGGGGTCCTGACTCACTGGAATTAGACGAAATATGGAAATCCGATTTGGGAAGCCGAAATCAGATGTATAACTGATCCGTGATCGGAACTTTAGGGAGCTGTCACTGTGAGCAAAATGTTACCGTCAACTACAGGTTGTTCAAGCTGTACTAAACCGTGCTACGACATAATGCTTATCCACTGAATCAATATTAAACAGCAAACGCCGGCACATTTTCTATTGGACCCTATCTTCAACTCCAGATAAAGCCATCGATCCGCGCATGTCACCTAGGGCCGAGTAAGGGGCGTTAATCTCAACACGGACCCTGAATATATCGAGAGTCCCTGATCCCAACACTAAGTGCATGGGGTTTTATGATGCATTTTCATGTACAAATTTCAGTGTGGCGGATCAACGATTTCTGTAAGTCGGATTCGAACATACAGATTGGGAGGAAGGGGATTGTTTCAATTTCGATTGAATTTCCCCATGAAAATGAAATAATTACAAGACAGAGGGGGCTCGCTTGACCCTCCCATCCCGAAACCCCATCTGCTTCGCCACTGCAAAAGGACGGAAAAGGAACATTCGGGGCCAGCCTAATGAAATACGGATATAAGAATGTGACGGTAAATAATATTAGTATGTAGATACTTAGTAAGTCACGGTATGTATGTCAGACCTGTACAATAAGCAACATGGGTAAATTGACCTCATGATTCGTCTCAATCAAAATCATTCTTAATCGTTCATTCAGCGCTCCATTTATTACTTCAAAAAACTCATTAAACCATTCAAAAAAGCACCAAAATCACTAAAAAGATAAGATCAATAACTTCATTCAAAATGAATATAGCTAGGAAAAATGGCGATTTAACTTACATTATTGAAATTTCACGGAGCGCCTGATTGGTTTTTATTTTGGTTTACATGGATACTCATTTATTTCAGTTCGATTGCGACGAAAGCTTAAGTCGCTCTCGAACGCCAAATCTTGTTAATTTCACGTCCCTGAGAGAGTGGCAGTGGTTTAAACCCAAACCAATTCTACAGCTGGCCGGTAAACTGGGGCTGGCTATTTAGTGTATTGCCCATAAACACACCCCGGTGACGGTGGGGCTCAAACCACGGACCTCCAGGTGTATTTACTACAAGGTTACCGAGGCAGTCAATTGGTTCTTGAAGTAATATGCATTTATTTTTAACTTATATGCATATTCTTTTAACGGGAGGTAACAAAATAAGCGATACTAGATTACCTCCCTTTCATTTCACTCAAAACTCACTCATCTCATTCATTCCAAAATCATTCACCTTGTCAATTATACGATGTTGTTAACTGTATCATAACTGTATCATATGATAATGGCTCTCCTTTATTCGTAAACGTGCCGGTACATTGTGTTGATTGTCATGATCATTAACTTCGTAAACTTGTTTTTTGGGTCAAGCATACATGTGTGTTTGATCAATCACGCAAAAAAGACCACCAGTGAACTCCGTACAATAAATATTTTTAAAAAAAAAGCACCCACCATAGGTCATTCAAAGATATCAGTTATACATGATAGATAGAGAAAATTAGCTATATAAAGTTTTGATGCCATTCAGCCTGGTCATACCGTACACGGTTTGGCTCACAGGGAAATGTCCCGTTGATTTTTTTTTTAAATCATAAATGATAATATAGACTATATTATCATATATGATTTTAAAAAAAAATCAGCGGGACATTTCCCTGTGGTTTGGCTAGGATCGACACTTTAAGGCACTCCACATGGTCCTTTTTGGCCTGACGGGTCACAAATATACTTCAAACGATTAACGCCCGATTTTGTCACTTATACTAAATGTCTACTACAAGTCAAGTTGTTTTCTCGATGATTTCTAAATTTGAAAAAGCACTTTGTTGACATGTTAACCCTTTGCTGTTTAATCCCTGCTTTTTACGTGCCTGTGATTTTATGATTGAGAAAACATTTGGAAAAAAAGAAGAAATTGCTTCTGACAAGCAATTTCTTCTTTTTCCACACTATTTTCAACCCTACTGAATGGTTATTTTTCAAATTAATTCCTCTTTAAATTTTCGTCTGCAAAACCTTTGAATTTGGACAGGTCCAAAATTTGGTAAAACAGGAAAGTGTTAAGGTCACTGAGTACATATTTACTTTGAATCCTGTTTAAGTATCTTAATAATCAGAATATAAGTACTTCAATCATGGGTTGAAAACTTCTATAGATCATGACATATCACAAGACGGGCCGTCGTATGAACTACGTATTATATTTTTCTGATGTAATCAAGAAAAAAGACTGAGCAAAAATGAAGATTTTGGTTTATATTTTAAAGATTACGAAGACAGGAAAAAACTGGATCACCGTATGAGGCAGCCAAGTTATTATGTCAACCATCTAAGTGACGTTTTCAGACTAACTTTTAGTTGACAAGAAATGGAGTTGAGACCACAGTTGATCGTTAGAAGTCGACCAAAATCTGGGGCCTGTTTTACTTAACATCTTACGATGATTTTTGATGTAAGTCAATATTAAACGTTGCTTCGACAGGAATTACTAAATATGGAATTCTGCCATACATCATCTCATTTGAATCGTCTTCTAAAGACGATTCCAATGAGACATTGCAAGGCAGAATCTTACAATGAATGAAAACGCCAGGTACGATTTGTCATTTTGACTTACGATTATTTTTTTCGTTAGAAATTTGGTAAAACGGGCCCATGGGTACTGCATCCTGTAACTACAGCATGAAAAAAAGTAACGTCAGTTTGAACAAGTTGTAATTTGAGTTTGAAAAAATGTAGTAACGGGGTTAGGTAGCCTACCAACAAACACAATTTGCTGTTTTATCCCGACGAAATACAAAACTAACGCCGGGATCGGACTACAGGTACCTTTACTACCAATATGGAGAAAAAAAATCGCTCGGATGTGCAAAAAAGTATCGACGTAAGTCAATATGCACAGGCCGGGCTTCTGAACGTTTTCATTGTTATGCAATGTCTATACTAGATGATTCTCCTCGGACAACTGTTGTCTAGCCCGCAAACTTGACCTTGTCCCTGAATGAAGACTCAATTTCAACATTCAACCTTGAACTCTGTCCTTGACCTTGAAGAATCTAAAGAAAAAAATATATATCACATAGCACATCTAATCATTAAGGAGATTATGTTGGCAATTTTAATTTGAAATTCTTCAAATAGTATTGTACGTGTGCTCCAGATGAGCTAAGTTTATAAAATTTAACCTTGAGGTCTAACCTTGACCTTGAAGCTACTTGAAAATTTCTTTCAAATGACACATCTTAAAATGACGGAGAATGATCGTGCCGAGTTATTTCAAAATCAATCAATAATTAGAAGAGACTCCGGACAAGCTCAATTTTAATGCTTGACCTTGTGCTGTGACCTTGACCTTAGAGCTATCAAAATATTTCTTTCAGACGACACGTCTGCTCATGATGGAAAACAATTGTGTCAAGGTATTTTGAAATCCATCAGTAAAAGAAGAAGATGTGCCCCGGACAGATTCGGAAGGACTGATGCACTAAAGTACGCACATATTCCGAATTGTCGTAGTGACAGTTATGTATCGCTCACCGCAGTGGACTGGACAATAACAGGGCTCGTGTTTAACCCTTAAACCAGGCTTTTGACTCCCAAAATTCTATTTTGACCCTAAAAAAATGATAAGTTTTCATGCTTTGCCCTTTTCTTTTCAACCCCTTCAAAACCAGTTTTTACCCCAGAATGGTCAAGGGGTCAATGACTGCCTACTTTAAAAAGCTAGCACAAGCCCCGAATAAGCCATTCTACCTGACACGCTATTCTCTTTTGCAATACGACCACCCATGCCCGGTTCGAATTTTTTTAACCGATATGTGTCTTTAGGTAATCGCAATATCCAGCCTTCTGATTTTTATTTTTATTTCCAAATTCTTTCAATGATAATAAGTATTCTAAATATTAGGGAATTGTTGTAAAACAATCCTCAATTCAACTCGTTTAATCAATTTTTCGGCTAATATATATATATATATATATATATATATATATATATATATATATATATATATATATATATATATATATATATATATATATATATATATATATATATATATATATATATATATATATATATATATATATATATATATATATATATATATATAAAATTGAAAAGATCAACAACAAGCCTTGAATAAGTTTTGATAAAATTAATTTAATATGATAATCCTCAACCGGTTTCACAATGCTCATCAGGAGGATAAACGTTGTAACTATGAAGATAACGTTACGACGCCAAAACAACGTCGACTTTACTTACAAGGGACGTCACTCTTAGCGACGTCAATATATATATATATATATATATATATATATATATATATATATATATATATATATATATATATATATATATATATATATATATATATATATATATATATATATATATATTATATATATATATATATATATATATATATATATATATATATATATATATATATATATATACATATATGTATATATATATATATATAAGAATGTAAATTAAACAACAAGCCTTATATGAATTATACTCATCAAAATTTAATAATCCTCAACCGGTTTCACACTTCTCTTCAGGAGGAAGACGTTGTTTCTATGAAAATAACGTGACGACGTCAAAACAAACGTCGTTTAGTTCTGACAAGGTACGTCACTCTATGTGACGTCAAAAAAGTCAATTTAGTTTCGGTTTATAAAGTTGAATGAGTTGTTTTTCTTTTTGTCTTCTTGTACTTATATTGTCCGTCATCATTTTAAAAACTGGAAAGACTTTAAAATATGGTTCTGTTGAACAGTGCGCTAGATGTTCACTTACTCGAAGCATGCGTACGTTTGGATCACGGATTTGTTGTCGATGGATGGTCATACGTTTTCTTAAGTCGTTAGTCTCTCCTATATACTCTTCCTTGCATCCGTTGCATATCATAGCGTAAATGATATTTTTTACATCACACGTTATATTTTCTTTCAATTTCAATGTTTTGCCACATTTTAAGGTATACGACTCTCCTTCTATCATATGAATACATAGTCCACAGTTAGGTCGTCGGCACTTTGTTACAGTTGATGTTGTAGTAATCTCTGAAAATTTCGCTTTGGTAAGAATTCTTTTTAGATTATGCGGTTGCCTTTTGCTTTTAATGATTGATAACTTATCGATAATTTGTTTCATATATTGATCTCGTTTCAGTAGGCTTAAGTCCTTTTGAAGTTCATTAAAGGCTTCTGGGTTTCGCGGATTAAAGGTGCTTACATATGCGATATCTCCTGTATTTGTTTGTTCCGATTTCGGTTGTTGGTTAATGAGATGTATACGGTTTAATGATTTAGCTTTGTCTATTCCAGCTTGAATGAGTGTTTCCGGGTAATTCTGTTTCAGTAAAAACTGTTTAAGTTCTTTAGAACGCTTGTCAAATGTTGTTTCCTCCGTGATGATAGTCCTAAGTCGTCTTGCAAGGGAAAATGGAATGCTGATTTTAGTGTGTTTGGGGTGACATGACGTAAATAAGAGGTATGTTTTACTATCAGTAGGCTTATAGAATATGTCTGTTATGAGAGCGTTCCCTTTCTTGATTATGAGGCAGTCTAAGAACGGTATTTTTTCTTCATTGCTATCGATTGTAAATTTAATGTATTCATGTAAATTGTTAAGAACGTTGTGTAATATTTCTAGATCAGATTTTGAACGTGTCCATGGAATAAAACAGTCGTCTAAGAATCTTTTCCACGCATTAATAAAATGTTGTGAAAATTCTATTCCAAAGATGTTTTTGATGCTTTCATATAAACTTTGTTCTAAATAGCCAACCGTTAATGTAGCATACGTTGGTGCAACCTTGGTTCCCATGGCCGTTCCTTTCACTTGACGATAGAATTCGTTGTTAAACTGGAAAGTGTTATTTTCTAGTATGAATGTTAATGCTTTAATAATAAAATCCTTGGAAAAGCGTCTTGGTATTTCGGTGGGATGTTTGTCGATCCAGAAAGAAATTGCTTCGATTCCTAAGGTATTGCAAATATTTGAATATAGGGATTCAACATCGAATGAGACTAGAATTGTATTTTCTTGAACGGTGGTTGGTAGCTGCTTCAAAAAGTCAGTCGTATCTCTTAAAAAGCTCGGTACATGTTTGACAAGGGGTTTCAAAAGGATATCTATAAGGTTGCTAAGTCGAATTGTTAGACATATTGGTCCTGCTATTATAGGTCTTAATTTAAGGGATTTGGCATCTGTAACAGTAACAGTTGATTTGACGGCAGTTTGGCATTGATTGCGTATTTCCTCACATTTATGGATTTTCGGAAGACCGTAAAATTGGCTACTTTTGTTTTCGAAATATTTGAGATATTTATATTCTTTTTCAGTCAAACAGTGTGAGTAATTGTCGATTAGTTTGTTGTATGCTATTCGGTCTTTCTTACTTGGATCTTCTCCTAATTGTTGATAATATTCGCGATCTTTTAGAATGGCTTCTGCCATTTCTTTATAGTGATACGAGTTCATCAGCACAACTGCTCCGCCTTTATCCGCTTCTTTTATGATTATGCTTTTGTCCATTTGGAGAGATTTTATTGCATTCCTTTCTCTTCTTGTGATATTGTCCCTAATTATCTTTCTCGTATCTGCCAAAGGTATATTTTCGACATTTTTGACAAATTGGTTTAAGGCTGGATTTCTATCGAGAGGCGGTGTAAACATACTTTTATTTTTTACCAGTGATTCATCTGAGTCTTCGGAGTTGTGGAAGAATTCAGCTAGTCTTATTTTTCTAGTAAATTCTGAGAGATCGTTTCTAATTTCATTTATATTTGATTTTGTCGGAGTAGGAGTAAATTTTAGCCCCTTTTCCAGTAAAGATTCTTCTTCTTTTGATAAAATTCTGCTTGAAATATTAATTATTTTAATATCGATGTTGCTCCTATTATCGTTATTTGGATGTGCTATGTAAGTTTCGTTTGAACTTGTCCTTGCCATAAAAAACGGTTTGAGTTTTGATCGGGTTTGTTTAAAAAGGGTTCCATGCTTCCTGTCGTGTTATTCCAAGTGTAGTGTTGTTGATTACTATATGGGCGTCCGTATGTTTTGTTGGGCGGAGTGTGGTTGTATATATATTGACGTCGCTAAGAGTGACGTCCCTTGTAAGTAAAGTCGACGTTGTTTTGACGTCGTTACGTTATCTTCATAGTTACAACGTAACTATATATATATATATATATATATATATATATATATATATATATATATACATATATATATATATATAGATAGATAGATAGAGCTTGAATGTCTATTTATAACGCCACTCTTAAGTTTTGCTACTCGGGACAGGTTATTCACATTTTAACATCTCGGTTTAGAACTGCCGCGCCCGGTTAGGACAATCGGTTACGCGTCTGGTTTTCATTCATCGGGTCGTGGGTTCGACCTCTGGCTCGGCCGTCTTTCATCCCATATTTGACAAAAAACTTTGTGATAAGTGTCCTTTCTCTCCCACACAATTGGCAAGTGATACGCCTAGGAGAGAATGGCGACTGGTGCCTCAGATGAAAGCTCTAGCTGTACTGTGAGAAACGACAAGAAACTATGGATTGGTGCACCAGCGGTCGAATTTTAAATGTAAAACTATCGAATATGACCTTGAACCCCATATTAATTAACAAAAAGAATCAGTTACAACCACATGAAGTGTCGGCTAAGATGAGATAGGCCACTTTTGACGTCATGTAGAGGCCCTGTTACCATTGCATATTTTTCAATTCATTTCATCAAAGGAAGGATAACTGCAAGAGAAGTATGCGTATTTAGCTCAGACGTTGGTCTTTCATGATATTGGACGACTATAATCATGAAAACGTCAAGGCCCTATACTTAAAACATCACCGACAATCTTGATTTCATTTCTGTGATTTTTGAAATCGACCCCTTTGTCCTTTGACCACTATTGGGTCATATTTGTAACAAATCATATATGTAACACATTTGTAACGTACATGATCACATTCGTAACAGATAAAGTGTGTTACATATGTGTTTGCCCGAAACGGAGGTTGACATGAGAAGCATATATGTAACAGGTTTAGTTGTCTATTTGTAGTCAAACATTGAACAGCAATAGCAAAATCATTATATTCTTTACACTATTGATTTTATTCTCGATTGCAAAACAATAGTTAGCACATCAGAGCGAGACTCGCTCGAACTTGAATCAACCTCAGAGAGAGAGAGAGAGAGAGAGAGAGAGAGAGAGAGAGAGAGAGAGAGAGAGAGAGAGAGAGAGAGAGAGAGAGAGAGAGAGAGAGAGAGAGAGAGAGAGAGAGAGAGAGAGGGAAGAGAGGGAGAGAGAGAGAGAGGACGTATGAAATAATGATTTTTTGCCTAAGGTACCAGTGCATCTCGAGCGCGCACGTGAGTGTGTCCAGCAACATCCAAACATCAAGAAAATTGATCTGCAGATTGGAACTCAAGGCAAAACACACATCATATAGATCAGCCTGCGCATCTGCAGTAGTAGGAGATCAGTGAAAATTGATCATGTCCCGTCTTGATAATGTTTGCGAAGTTGCCGGTTTAGTGGCGTGAAGGTGACAGCCTAGTGGCTTTAAGTTGGCAGACTAGCAGGCATGTGTGGTAGTAATATGTGCTGTTTTTAAATCAAAATAGACCTGTGACATATGTGATTTTATGTCACATCAAAAACCGGCATCGATCATATTCGTCACAAAATATGATTTCCGAGTCATATATGTAACACATGTTACATATGTGATCATATATGTAACAGGTGTTACATATATGATTTGTTACAAATATGATCCAACAGACCACCAATAAAAACCTCATTTTACATACATCCGGTACTGACCCTTCCATAAACCGACGGATATTACCTTAAAGTTTCATGTAATAGTAACGACTGTATTCTTTATGGTTTCATAGCGATACTACAGCCCTCAGTAAGTCATGTAAAGTTTCTTTTTTTGCTAAGTATATATATATACACGATGGAGATTCGTGTGACAGTATACGTATAGGATAGAAAACGAGAGCCGTGGTATATGAGATATAGACACGAGCGTAAGCGAGTGTCTATTTCCCATATACCGCGGCACGAGATTTTCTATCTGACTTAGACCACGCTTTTATTACACTAACTGTATTTTTTACCCGAGCCTCTAAATAATGAAAAAAAGTGAAAATCGCTGTGATATTACTCTAATCATGTGTGAATATGCTGCACTTATGAATCTATTTTCGTTACCATTTTCCGATCTTTTGCACTTTTGCGACTGTCGAAAATCTTTAGGAAATGAAAGTTGATAAAATGCTCGAGTTGAAATAACTCGGCCCCAAAACCCTGTCGAGATTCACGTGCAAGACACACTACAACTGTATATCTGTAAATTCAACGCTCTGAGTTGTATCTTTGATATATACATGTATAGTGGAAGCATATTGACCTGAACCTGGCCTTTTCGCAACCAACAATTTTTCTGAATCTAGAGTAATCATTCTACCTTCCCGTGAAAGAATTTGGGAATGCGACCTCTGGTTGACCTTTTACTGGACCAAATCTCTTTTTCAAATATTTATTTTACAGAGTTCCCAGATGGTCCCTTTTCACCTGACGGGTCACACATATATAACTGTATATTATTACCCGATTGAATAATATTCTGCGTAATTAATGAACTGACAGGGCGGGGCTTAACCGTGACGTAATTAGGCGAGTTAACTTTTCAATAGTTTGGGTTCTTTCAAATTTAAGTCGCTAATCATCGTTAACGCGTGCAAATAACTTTATCCTAAAACCTAAAGGATCCACGTGCTTTGAGAGAGTGAACACATTTCATCGATTGGTTACCAAGGCCTCGTAACTTCAGCTTGATTAAGCTGAAGTTACGATGATTTGGTTACCAACCTACGATTTGAGGTCTCGAGTTATTTATGTCGACTCTCTTTAGAAGTAGGTTATTTTAGATAAAAGCTGATTTCCCTTAACCTTAAGTGCAACGACCCGTTACGTAAGCTCCGCCATGCCAGGGCATTCATCATTGATAATAACTATTCTGAACTGTTTCAACGTGTTCATTATTTATTTCACTATTCGTCATGTGACCGGGCAACAGTATTCACTGTTTTTTCCTTAGTGAACTAAGCACCGAACTGTTGCCCGCTTGAGAAAATGACGTCATTTTGTTGCATGTGTAGAAAAAAATAGAGTGACGCGCTCCAAAGAACTTGTTCGGAATTCGAGGTTCAAGGTGTAAAGTGTTTGAAGCCAAATTTTAAAACATCTCATTTGCCAAGAAAAAGCAGTATGTCCAGGCATATCATATATCAAAATGAAGCTATTTATGAGCACAAGCTGTTGAGCAACATAAGACTGCCATAGCTATAGCGGTATAGCCAAAACATTGTGGAAAAGGGTCTTTTTGTAGAGAACAAGCAACTGCATGACTGCTGTAAAAGATTGGCTCATAATTTAACAAAGTACAGTCTAAAATTATATCCAGGTAGTACTACAACCGTTGGTATAAAACTCGGGACCAAAACGTAGTTATGCAAGCAATTAATTTTGACTTATTTTATAAACACATATGTCATATATGTCATTCTAATTTTGTAAACGTGTAGTGCTGTGTAAGGTATGGTAAGGATGCAATGGTGGTACTGGTGTGAGAAATACCTGGAATCAATTACTAAATGCTCAATGCACAATTGTTATGACCTTCCTACGTGTGTGTTTTTTTTTTTTAAATATATATGTGACCCGTCACACCGAATAGGACCACCCGGAAAATTGATATTTGAAAAGGAAATAGGTTCCAGTACAGGTCAATCGAAGGTCGAATTTCAAACATGCATGCACGGGAAGGTAGAATGACCTCACAAAAGCGTCCAAATGCTAAAATCTTCGAACCAAGTCAGAACGCGTAATGCTTGAGGTCTGACTAGGATCGACAACTCCGCAAACGCAGTACAGTGACTATACCCGTCGTGGACATAGAGTATAATCGTTTGTTTCCGTGTACGATTGATTCATATTTCATTGAGTGAACAACAAAAACTATATTTTCACGAGAAAAAGAAACGAAATGTCAATCGACCTTACTCGAAAAGCAAACAATCATCGCGTTTCTTTAATGCGTAAATGAAGCAAAATAAGAAATTGTAAGACATTTTTTCTTAAAGCGTGCCATTATGCACGTGATTGCTATGCAACGTTCATGGTGACGTCATTTTTTCGCTTCGCTTAGATGACGTCGAATTGGGTGAAATGAACGAACGCTGGGTGTATGTCTTTGATTGATTCTCTAGTTGGTCAGTGAGTTTGTAAAATGATAAACTACCCATGTTCCTCGATAAACCACCGTAAAACATTCAAGAAAGTGCTCTTTTGAAGCTGTAATAACGTCACTTTGAACGCCCCTCTGCACATGATTATTCCGTGAGTATCTAGGGACACTTACGAAACATTCAGCAGGGAAATATTGTAAACTAAATCACAACGATCTTTTAGCTTTCATTTCCGTGTGAAATTTTACTTGACAAATTAAAACTTGAAATCAAGCCAATTAAACTTAAACATTCAAGTTTATATAACTTGTACACGTCTGTTGGACCATACCCACATTCGAGCAAGGTCAATCCTCATACTCCTCCAAAGAACGAACACCGCTCTCTTTAATCTTGGCAAAAAATCAAAGCAATGAAAGTACTGATGGTGAACTTGGTTTGATTGGCTCACTCCCATTACAAGCAGAGATTGAAAAAAGAAAACTGTCTTTCATTGGTCAACTTTGCCGCTTGGAAAGCGATTATGCATCAAAACGAATGTTTTTGTATCGCTTATGCTCATATTTATCACATGATGCAAAGAATGGTTTTATTTACGATGTTTTTGTACTCTTAGACAAATATAATCTGACATCCTATTTGCATGATTTTGTAAATTTTGGTACTTTTCCGAGTAAATTATTCTGGAAAACTAAAGTGAACAAAGCTATATCTAACTATTTTGTGAACGAATGGGAATTAAAAACCTCATTGCCCGAATTCGCTTTATATAGAAAAGTTCAGCCTACATATTTTACAAGTCCTCTGTGGAACTTTGCTTTGGAAAACCCCGAGCTATTATACGCATGTTTCTCTGTAGCACAGTTGATAGCATATCTTTGTCACAATGAAGCGACATGCTCACGTTGTGGGGGAGAACAAATTATTGTTAGTGTCACTGAGCATATTTTGACTCAATGTAGTTTTGTAGAGGCATGTAATACTAAATTCAAGGAAATTATAAAGTCAACTTGTGGCCCTAATATTTTCAATGCCTTACAATCTATGTCATCCGAACAATATTTATGTACACTTTTTGCTGTTAATCCTGTCATGTATAACCTTCTTAATGTTGATTGTATGCAATTTTACTTAATTGTTATAAGATTTATGTATTCTATTTGGACCTGCTTTAGTAGGTTTCGCTCATAAGAAATTATAAACAGGGTTGCTGCATTTAAATTAGAACCACAAGTTGCAATTTTTCTTTTCGTTTCGGTAAAGTTGCAAATATGGTTTTCTAAGACTTAGATACCTTAATTAAGACTTACTTATCTCCCTTAGTTTGGCCTTCAATCGGAGGTCAAAAGGGGAGGTAAATAGGTCTAGAGTTAGTCGCCTTCTGATTCTCACTTTAGCTTACTGACAAAAACACTCACGCATACAATACACATGCAGTCAGGCACCCAAGCGCCCACGCACTCACACACACACACACACACAGAGACGCACGCACGCACACACACACAACCACACACTCACCTTCGTATAATATTATATTTTGCACCAGTTGTATTATTTGTTTGTTTGTGTTATTTGTGCTTTGTATGTGTTGTATGTGATGTATGTTTGTACAAATCTTCAATATGGAGGAAATAAAGATGAATGAAAGATGAATGAATCTTGACAAACTTTCGGCAATTTTCACTGTAGATTCAGATTGTTTAGCACGTCGAATTTGTTCTCAAATATTACAATGAAAAAGAAACAGAAGACTACTAAACAGGAAACATAGTGTGATTTTGTTCGGGTTTTGTTGTTGTTGTTCTGATAATTCAGACGGAATTTGATATTATTTGCTGAATATTTTTTTTCAATTATTATATGCTCCGAGTGGCAGCGTTGTGCTTCTTCAAAGTCATAACATCATTTCTTTCTTAACTCGATAAACAGTCAGAAAGGTGATTCAATTTCAAAGTGCGTAACTCATATTTTACCAGATTCTTTCTGCATTTCGACTATAAAACGTAATCTGTTAGAGCTCTGGAACTTTAATGACCTAATTAGAGCCCCACACCTCACTAATTCAAAGACCACTATTTCGTCTTCAACCAAAACGCAGTAATTACAATGTTTTGGTCTCGGTATCTATCTCGGTAATATACAGAGTTTTGTGAAAGAGTAATTATCCGATGCCAATGTGTAAAAAAGAATAAAAGAGAAAAAAACATTAAGATTTATACAGGTAGTGATTTTGTACAGCAAATTGATTGTCCAAATGAAGCCGTAGTTTGAATTCTGTTTCTCCTACCAATTAGTGGATAATCGTAAAACTAGAAATACCAGCAATCCATATTCAGGTGCTCCAGTCCACAGGTGATTGGTTCATAATTCAAATTTCGTCTTATATACATGTATTATTATATATTAACATGTTTGGCAAAACTCAGATTATGTAAAAATCGCCTGTGCTTCAGCCACCGCGATTTTACAGAGAAATTGTTTATAGCGGCGTTCATCCCTATTCAAACAAATTCACAAGAAAGGTTGTACATTTAAGACACTTGTCGAATGATTCTTGAAACCCGTCTCGAGTATGACAGTCGCATGTTGAAAAGTTATGTAAAACCCAATTGCATAAGCCACATATGTCACTAGACTTGTTACCGTTTTAACTCGGTGTATAGATATGTACGGTATAAAAAGGTTCAGGAGGTCACGACCTAGAAACACATATTTCCGGCAAATTACTTCAATGTGCAATAGCCAGGGCTTAGATAAAAAACATAGTATATGTCGATACAGTGTATGTATAGACACAAACTTTGTTTTTGCTCTAAACTCTCGATAAGCTTACGCGGAACATCCATTCGCCCAATGAAAATTTAAACTTAATTATATATTTCCAAAGTGAATTTTGCATTATCTTCACATGCTAAAGAATATTAGTATCACGCTTTAACGAAATAAACAGTGATTTTGAGAAGAGAAGTCTTGATAAATAATAAATTGAATCTAAAAGGACACTACTTTATTTCGAAGCTATTAAGAGCCTACATTGTGTTCCTTACGTAGTAACACTGGTGAACGAAACGTTGACCAAAAACTATTGTTGAGACAGGTAGTACAACCCAAAACTAAAAGTGAACGATTTTGGAATGATTTTGGAATGAAATTGATGTGTGAGGTGAGAGAGTTTTGAGTCAAAGGGAGGTGATCCAATATCGCTTATTTTGTTCAGGATGAACGATATGTATTCCCTCCCTTTGATAGAATATGCATACAAATTCTATAAATAGCTTCACAATTCCTTAAGAACCAATCATTTAATTAAGTCAGTGAGTTTTGATTTTTTCTAGCTGAATTTCGTTTGAATGAAGTTTTTTTTATCTAATTAGTGATTTTGGAGCGTTTTTGAATGGCTGAGAGAGTGTTTGGAATGAATGAACGGAGTTATGAGTGAGTGATTTAGAACGACTTTGATTGAGATGATTGTCAATTTCACTATACAGCTAACTTCATCTCGACTTATTTAGGTTTTGACAATTAGTTATTCGCTGAACATGTCCTTTGATATCTGTCATAACACACCCCTAAAATATTTCAAAACTTTATTTATCTGCAAAATTAATAAAAATTGACATAAAACTTCGAGACCATTGAAAAGGTGACTTAAACTTAGATGTTCAAGCTGCAGTAGCGACGTTTAAATCGCCCCTAACGAAAATGAGTGAATCAAAATGGCGGAAACTTACTGTGTTCAACAGTCGTCTTATTATAAATACGTGTTTTGATTAATCGACCTTTAGATTGGCAGCAGCGATTCGTTAATTAGGATGCTTGCAAACGAACAAAAAATTAAAGACGCATTCTGTCCGAAACCTTTTAAGATAGTAAAATCAAAGATACAGCAAAAAGTAACAGACACAAATTGAGCAATATAATCTACATGATTTGAGCCTGTGCGTGACATTTCCAACGATTTGAAATCTTCGAGAGGTAGAAACATTGAGTAGGGTAGAAAGTCAAATACTGTAAATATTAAGATACCTTATGGTCTACATAGACATAGAGACCTTATCTATCTACTGAACGCATAGTGAAGACTCTGGTCAGACTGTGCGGCTGCACAGGCTGGTCAGAGTCTTTGCTTTGCGCTTTTTTGAAATTGTTGGAAATCTCACGCACTGGCTCATTTTCAATGATTTCTAATTAGGATTTTCCTTATTTTCAGGGTCATGTCGGCTTCTTACAGATTCAATCACGTGTTTTGTTGTCTGTTTCAGGGTTTTTCTAAACTTAGGATCAAGAAGTCCATATATAATTGGATGGATAACACTATTGATGAAGTATAATCGATAGAAGAATATAAACAAAGAAAGTTCAGAGTTACTCATTTTGTCCTCTCGTATCACTTTTCCGGAAAACACGAGGTAAATGATCGTAGTCACGATGAAAATCGTTGTAAACACGAACGTAATAAGAGTTCGACGTCGTAATTTGTCCCTTGCCTTACCCGAAAAACGGACCTTCTTTCTGGTCCGGTATACTGTCATGTTACCTATATCTTTCACGCGATTGGTGAGTCTTTCTGCCAGACTCACGCGTTTAGTGACCCTCTGCTTCTCTGGAATGTCTGTATGTCCAGAATCATCTCGTGGAGGTGGGACGGACGACTTTGAAGTAGATTCTTCTTTAATTCTATCCGTCTCACTTTCAGATGTGCTGCATATTTTGGATGATTCACGATTGGAGGCAGCACTAGTAGTCGCGTTTAATGTGTCTTCAGCACCCGGAGGCAGTCTGGATACCCTGTGATTTGTGGATCTTTCCTCCATTTTCTTCTTCTCTTCAAAAGTCATTCGAAGTTTTCGTGGATCACTTCCCCTTCTCTTTACACTTGAACCTTTTTCAAAAACAATACCATTTTCTTGGACTTTATAAGCTACCAGTTCTAGTTCTTTGTCAGTTTGTGTCGTGGCTTTGACCTCTTGACATAGATTATTGTCTATGATAGAGCTAGACTTGGATTTGATATCCTCGTCTTCATCCGACGATGCGGGTTTCTTTTTCCTCGTTTTCAAAACACCGTTTATTCTTCTCTCGTCGGTGCTACTCCGACTCCTTCTCTTGCGAACTTGGGACTTCTGCCTCATTTTGACAACGTAGCGAAACACCTGGTACCCAACAAGACTGTACAGTATAAACATAATGGCCATAGCGAGGAAGTGGGGAACCATCGCAGCAATGTAAATAGTCCGCCATAGTTGCTTAGCTGGAAAGTATGTACACGTGCTAACCAGCACTGATGTATTTTTATACTCTTTATTCCATTCTACTTTTCTGTACACCATAAGAACCGTCCATGATTGTATACACACCACAATGAAACATACCCCATAACCAGTTAACACTGACCGTGACGTCACCTGCCAGCTATACGGGTAACACACTTTTCTGTGACGGTCTATGGCAATCAGTAACAACACATACACAGTACTTAATGATAGGAACACGTGTAGGAACGCTTTCAATTGACACAAAATGGAGTCTGGAAATATGTACCAATGTAACTGGGTGTACACTTCCATAGGAAGTATTGTTAGTGACGCAGTAAGGTCCACAGCACATAGCCCAAGAACGAAGTAACGAAAGTTACACGATTGATATTTAAAAATGTGTACGTAGAGAACAAACAGGTTACCGAAGATACCAGAAACAGCAAACAATGCGATGACGACGGACACTGGGGCAATGTGTGACACGAAGTCCGTGTTCACATCAATTGAGGTATAACTTCTATTATCTAGTAACTCCATAATCTTGTATTTTAGTCAATTATTTTAGTTTTTTTTTTCAAAGTAAATTGTTGTCCATAAATTTCTAAGGTCTTGTTTTATCAACATAAATAAGTTAGTTCACTCGTATTTATAAACGAAACATCCATTCCACTATCAATGTTAAATCACGAAGTCCGAAAACCTTATATACCATTGTACTTTTCAGTTCGTCGTAATAAATGCACGTCTTTAAAGTCATGTGGCATAACACAATTTACATAAGCTTTGAACTCAAGAGACATTTCTAATCACATTTTACAAGCATTGTATCCCATCTTAGGACAGTATTATCAACCTACAACCATCTATAAGAAATGGTTCAGATAGAAGGGGTAACACAAGTCTGAGATGGACATTTCTCAACAAAACCCTATGTTGTGGGTACTTATTTGAATCGTCTCGACGAGACGATTCTAATGGTTACCCATACCATAGGTTTTGTCTAAGTATTGTTGAAATATCTAAAACTAAAAATTTAATTGCTCAATCTATCGGTAGCTCTGATCATAAGGAGTCATTTGTTTTTCCGGTTTGTTGTGACTTGATGAAGATCCACTTTAAATATATCCTTAAACGTGTAGAGATTTTGTACTCATCATGCAAAAAGGTGCCATCTTGTTCATTTACACTTCAAATGCCCAAATCTTCCAACGGGACAATGAGCCAAGACCTTATGTCCCTCAGTCTCAATCTGTTTGTTATTTAGCGACAAATCAATAAGTAAACATTCAAATTCGTGTTGTTTTTTAAAAGTATATAACACGATTATTTCCGGAAGTCAATCACCAATATGCTTTAAAAATTGATTATTAACATACGAGTCACGAGTCTTGCTCTGTTTGTCAGTTTACTTTGATCTTGAAAGGTCATTAAGTATATGTATACAATATATGAGTATATAAGTATATGTAAGAACAGATATGATATATATGAGCTTAACATCGTTCCTGAAATTTTCTATCCAAATAAAAATAACCGAAATTTATATCTTCAATTTATTTTCATAGAATAAAGCATTCTAAAACAATGGAAATTAATAACCAACGGAAAGTTAACTAGAATTCTACATTTTTCGTTGCACATATATTACAACTAATAGCCATCTATCTATTGGGCTATTTTCTTGAGCGGAGAGCCTTTTAGTAGATAGCTTAACATTTTGAAGGAGTAACACCCGTAAAGTATAATATGAAAAAGGCAAAGCCTCAAAACGATCGCAGTCTCTAATTGTTGTCTTTTAAAATGTATTATGAAAGGCTTAACACTCTTTTACATTAATGTAATGAGTTTTCAGAAGGAATTTCATCTTCAGGCTTAACTTTTATTTCCAATTCAAATGTTTTGAAACTTTACCAGTAACTCATCCATTTGTTTACTTCTCTTATGATCATTAGGGATTCAGTTTGCAAAACATAAGCTACAGAATGGGCCTTAATAACTCATCTATATTTCATTGGTCCAGTTGATGTCATCCAAGTGAATTTTTGGCAAAGTTTCATTGAAATTAGTCAAATTGTTTAAAAGGAGATGGTGTTTTTAAAACAAGAAGGCCAGAATGGCCCTATACTCACCTGAATTTTTTGGTCCAGTGGAACCCATCAAAGTAACTGTCATTCACATTTGTTGATGAGGAGATGTTATTCCAAGAATTTAAAGTGACCCTGTCCATCCATTTTTTACTGAGGCCACTCAAAATAAGCCCCCCCCCCCACCATGCCCATATTTATGGGCCAATCAAAATTTCATGAACAATTTTTGAAAAGAGTCTCCAAAAGAACATTCTGGTAAAGTTTCATTGAAATTGGCCAAGTGGTTCAGGAGGACATGTCGTTAAAAGATAACGGCTAAAATTAAGCCCCGTCCTGCCACGCCCATATTTATGGGCCAATCAAAATTTTGCCAAAAATTTAGAAAAGGGTCACCCAAGGAACATTCTGGTAAAGTTTCATTGAAATCAGCCTAGTGGTTCGGGAGGAGATGTCGTTCAAAGATTTCGGCTCAAAATAAGCCCCGCCCTGCCACGCCCATATTTATAGGCCAAACAAAATTTTACGAACAATTTTTGAAATGGGTCACCCAAGGAACTTTCTGGTAAAGTTTCATTGAAATTGGCCCGATGGTTCAGTAGGAGATGTAGTTCAAAGATTTCAAGCTCAAAATAAGCCCCTCTCCCCCCCCCCCCCCCCCGCCCATATTTATGGGCCAATCAAAATTTTGCGAACGATTTCAGGAAGGGGTCACCCAAGGAACATTCTCATTGAAGTTTCATTGAAATCGGCCCAGTGGTTCAGGAGGAGATGTTGTTCAAAGATTTCAAAGTGAACAAGATGTGTTTGTGAAACACTAATGCTCCCCGTCACAGCATTTTTTTTCAAAGTTTGACCTTGACAGATGACCTTGACCTTTTCACATGACCTTGACTTTGGTATCAGCAGATGTGGATCATTGAGATCTATCATTGTGCCTAATATGAGCCTTGTATCTTGAATAGGCTTGAAGATATTGGCAAAGAGTTTGGTTAAGTTTTTCGGACAGACGGACAGACAGACGGACAGACAGACAAACGGATATGAGTAAAACAATATGCCCCTGATCTCTCGATACAGGGGCATGAAAAATCTACGTCGATATTTATGGGCCAATCAGAATTTAGCCAACAATTTTTAAAGAGGATCACCCAAGGAACATTCTGGCAAAGTTTCATTGAAATTGGCCCAGTGGTTCAGGAGAAGAAGAAGTTTTTAAGATTGTTGAAGACGGACGATGCTCGACGGACAATGACCGACAGACTCATGACCACCCTAAAAGCTCCCCTTGAGCACAACGTGCTCATGAAAGCTTTTAGATAATCTTACTCATTTGCTTTAAGGAAGTGGACCCATAATATTTCCGCACCATTTCAAAACTCATGATCATTCACAATATTGACTGAGGTTTCCTAGTAAAAATCATTTGGAAACCTCAGTTGATATTGTCAATGTTTACTACTCCCCAAACATTGAGTAACTATTATGGGTCCACAACCTTAAAGCAAATGAATAAAATTAATTTATCATGGTGATGAAACATATCACTGCATTATTTATAATACAATAATTCATATAGACTGATATTTCACTTTTTAAGATCATGAACAAAAAAGGCCTTGGTTTGTTTTGTTTGTTTGAATGGGGTTTTATGTGGCTTTCAACAATCTTTCAAAAATAAGCCTTTGTGCTGGAGGCCAGGAAAAGATATAATGAAAGTACTTGTGCAAATCTATTTTTGTGAATGAGAGCTCTGTCCCAAAATAGATGTCCACATCCACCTTATATCATTTTCATGCAGAACTATTCTATTATTATTGTTGTCTAAACATAATGACAAATTTGGGTCATTTCCCTCAGTTTGGTATCAGTTCTTCCCACAATTATTCAACTAGTCAGTGGACAAGTTAATATCAGAGTAAATCTTGGAATAGTACTTAAATATGTAACAGATAAAATATTCTAATGTTTTAAGCAATGTTCCAGCATTTCTTTTAGTAAAGCAATGTTTTCTTAATATCTATCTTCTCACTTTTTTCTGGACAAGTTCCTTTTGATCCTGGGCAAGTTATAAATCATCTCTTACTTGTCCAAGGACATGTAGAGAAGATCCACATTTCCACAACAGTGCTGTAAACAGTATGGAAAGGGTTAAAATATTACTATATTTGATTATATTAAATTCATATATTTCACAAAACTGATATCTAATTGGTTACAATTTGACCCCTGCTGAGATTTGAACTCAGAACTCCTGGGTACCTTGCACCCAGGCATTTTACCTTAAACTACAAGGGTTACTTAAAACCAAATACATGTATGAAATAACAATGTTTGTGAATTACATAAATCTAATATATGCTCTATATATGTACATGAGTGTCTTATATTAATATTTCTTTGAAAATTAAAAATAAAATAAACTCGCATTTCAAATTATTGAAAAACACTTGAAGAAAAACTATGCTCTGCAACAATATTTTCATGGTATTGATATGCACACTTAAATGAACCCTTTTATTGAAAACAGATTGAGACAAAATATCTATTTTTGTAACCTAAATTTGCCCTGGTATTAAATTCTGCAAACAAAGCCAATGTTTGGCAAGTTGGCAAAGGAATTCAGTCCCAAGGAATTTCACACCCCTGCAAAAAGGCTGCTTCATTTACCAATATTCTTGAGCTCTCTGAGGACATAGAAGCTCCACTATTTCCAGAGCTAGCCAATGCCAACATTGGAAAACCTATAAATTCAATATCGGATTAATGAATTTTTGTCTAGCAGCTGATATGATGGTCACAGATACATGTTCAAAGTTTCCAAGCAAACACTTTAGTGGAAACAGAGAAATTACAGATATACATGATAGTTGCATTAAAAACTTAGAGATTTTGGAATAAGAAAAAGGTTAAAATTCCACTAAATTTAGTATCGGAGTAACAAATCTTTGTCTAGAGGCTTATATTATGGTCTTGGAAGCATGTGCAATGTTTCAAAGCAATAGATTTAGTAGAAACAGAGATTTAACACAGTTGCATGTAAAACCTTAACCAAAGTATAACGCCTACGCCCATGTAACCAGAATAGCTCCCTATTCTATGAAAAGTCAAGCTAAAAAGTACACAATTTTGACCGAATTTGGCATGAAAATTAGAAAATTGGTCTGCAGAAAGAGTGACTTTAACATCTGACCCCATCTAGATTTGCCACTGGATCATGGATGACCTGGATTCAGGCTGAACAGACCAAGGGGCAAACAATCTTTAGGTACATGACAATTTCATCGATAAGCCATTAATTCGATATTTTGTAAAGTAACAAAACATCAATCGAGATAACCACATTTAGTCGAATAGACATGATTGAGTGTCCAATTATGTTGAACCTTGCCATTTTTAAATTGAAGATTTATTAGCATGAAGTCATTTTTTAAAGAAAAGACGGTTGAAAATAGTTCCACACATTTCAACATCGACCAATCAATTCTAAAAAAAAAATGCCCTTAAAAAAAGCGGTAGGTATTTCCTTTCTAAAAATTGATGTCGGATCCTTTTTTGAACATGAGTGCTTTTCAAGGAAAAACCGATTTTGATTAATAAAATTCAGGGTTGGAGCATGTGTTTTTTTTTCTTTACTGGAGGATAAAACGATAAAGGGTCGGTTGACTCTTATTTCCATTGTGGTCCCAACTCTTTCAACACATTGAGAGAGAGGGAATGGATTCTAGCCTTTGCTACCCAACAGCTGAGTGGGCCCTGTTTGTAAAGTGTCCTGCCCAAATACACTCCCTGCCTCCGATGGGGCTCGAACCCACAACCACTAGGTTACCAGTCGAGCGTGCTAACCACTAGGCTAACGAGCCAGATGAAAGAAATTTTGTCTATATTTGACATACACATGTATTTACAACATGACTGCATTATGTATTCAGTCATAAACTTGATAATCATAAGGGGTCCCCTTGATTAGTGATAAACTTCACTTAAGAAACAAATTGAGAAAAGCTCAATCTCGAATAAAAAGCATTACTAAATTAATCTAAATATCAATAGCTTGAAGGATCAAACAGAACTTTCCGGGTCATGGGAGGGTGGCCGAGTTGTTGATGGTCCGAATAATCATTCGGCCGAGTTGGCAAGTCAATTGTCTGTTTAGCATCTCAGATAGGTGGGGTTTCGAACTAAAACCGACGGACTTCAAATAGAACGGCTTAAAATCAAAGCGTATCATATTTCTTTAAGATTTTCAATGTAGTAACTTACCGATAACGATGTCAAATGAATAGATTCTGGACTCCAGCACCGAAGGCGTCAACCTAAGGAATCGGTAAGCGTAATCGGGTACCAATGCGAATGTTCGACGTCACCATGTAAACCGAAACAACTTTCGCTTTCATTTCTTGTACTTTTTAAACTCTTTTTGGATATATGCAAACTCCTATAAGTACTTGAGGAATTAAAAAGATCATTTTTTGTAATTAGAGAGCTTCAAAAGGTTAATGATTCTTGTAATTTTGATAAAATGTGTCACTGGAATCCAAGAATACCACTCCCAACATGGTACTGAAACCTTCCACCATCCAAACAAGTCAGATAAAGCAGAAATTGACTACATTCTGATGAATAAGACTGCAAGAAAACTACTAAAATTCATCAAAATCGAAACTGAAACTTGCTTGAATACCTCAGATCATATCCCAGTTATAGGTGAATTCTCTATCAACCTGAAGACAAGCCGTGAAGAACAAGATGTTATACAGTGCAAACCAAAATGGGACAAATGTAACAAACCCAATTATCGAAAACTAGTGGAACAGAACCTAACTATACTGCAGAGAAATGACTCAAAACATGAAAATGCAGATATCATAGCCATGATTGGCCATCTCAATAATGTCCTCAAAAAGGCTACAACAAGAAGCATACCAAACCATCGAGAAGAAATCACAAGAAAACCTACCAAAAACAGACCATGGACCCAAGGGATCCAAGAGAAACTCAAACTGTGCAAAACTGCATGGTGGGAATGGAAGAAAGACGGATCTCCCAATAACCCTGATGCACCATCTTTGAAAAAGGCAAAAGATGCAAAAACAGCTCTGAGAAAAGAACAAAGAACAGAAGCTGCACTAAAAAGGAAATCAACCATGGAAAAGATTATGAATACAAATAATGACACGAAGACTTTTTTTCATCTAGTCCGATTGCAGAGAAAAACAACAAACTGTGTTGTCTCTACACTCAATGTCAACAATGAAGAACTTGACTCCACAGATTCGATAAGAGCCGGTTGGGCAGAACACTTCCAATCATTGGCAAACCCAACAGATAAAGAAACATTTGATAAGGATTACAAAAACCAAATCGATAGTGATATTGAAATGATTAATCTCCTGCTAGAAGAATCAAAAGACCTACCCACAACTGTAACCACTGAAGAAGTGAAAAAGGCTATTTGCAGACTCAACAACAATAAAGCAGCCGATATCTTTGGCCTAACTAGCGAACATTTCAAAATTGCAGTAGATGAAATCTCCCCATTCATCATGGATCTCATTAATATGATGTTAAGAACTGCTTCAATCCCAAGCTTTCTAAAAGAAGGCATCATCACCCCGATCTATAAGAAAGGAGATAAGACGGACCCTGGTAACTACAGGGGAATCACCGTCACGCCTGTCCTACTTAAAGTAATAGAACACATACTAAATGTCAGACACAACCGCATATATGACAAAAACCAATCAAAATTACAGAAAGGTTTTTCCTCCGGGTGCTCCTCCCTGAATGCCGCCTTTATCTTGTCTGAATGTATCCTAGAAGCAACAAACAACAACCAGGACCTATATCTAACTACTTTAGATACTCAGAAAGCCTTCGATGTTGTCGACCAAAAATCACTTCTACGTAAACTTTACATAGATGGAGTACCAAATCATGACTGGACGATTCTTCAAAACTTATACTCTGACTGCACATCTAGAATAAAATGGGCAGGAAAACTCTCTGATCCAATCAACATTAGACAAGGAGTCAGACAAGGTGGGGTACTCTCTGCTGTACACTACAAAAGGTACAATAACCCACTACTCCTACAGCTGGAGGAATCCTATTCAGGTGCCCATATAGGTAACATCAAAATTCCCCATGTAACAGTAGCTGATGACCTAGCTCTGTTATCGCATAACGCTAGTGAAATGCAATCCATGATATGGAATGTAGAAAATTACTCACATAAAGAAAGATACACAATTCACCCGCAGAAAAGTCACACACTTTTATACTCCAAACGAGGAAAACGTGACCAGCCCAATTTCACTTTAGAAGGTGAAGAAATAAACACTCCAAATGAAACGGTTCACCTAGGTATCTCACGAAGAAATAATAGCTCAGTTGACATATCTGCTAAGATTTCACTAGGACGTAAAACAGCATACTCTTTAATGGGTGCAGGTTTACATGGGGGTAATGGTCTACTGTCATATCAATGCGGACATGTTTGGTCTACCTTCGTTGTACCTAGAGTCGTGTATGGTCTAGAGGTCCTTCCTCTAAAAAAAGGTGATATTCTCTCTTTAGAAAAGTTTCAAAGACAATGTCTGAAACAAATACAAAGTTTACCAAACAATACCTCTAATACTGCTTGCCTTGCACTTCTTGGCATCCTACCTCTTGAAGTGGTAATCCATAAAAACCTACTTAATCTTTTTGTAAATTCCATTAGAAACAAAAATTCTATAGAATGGGAAATTGCCTGCAGACAACTAGCTATGAAAGATGGCTCTGAAAAAAGCTTATTCTTAAGTATCAAGGATCTACTACACATTTATAACCTTCCATCGGCATACAGCCTCCTAGAAAACACCCCTTCAAAGGTAGAATGGAAAGAAGTGCTCAACAAGAATATCCACAATGTTGTAAAAGACATATGGAGAAGTGACATCACCTCCAAGTCATCTACAAAATATATAAATCCCAATATGTTACAAGTTGGAAAACCCCATCCCATATGGTCAACTGTCAGATCAAATAATGCCGACAATAGAAGAGCTCAATTAAAATGTAGACTCTTAACCGGGACATATATATTACAAGCCAATCGAGCTGCATTCAATCAATACAAGATAAATCCAATCTGCAAATTATGCAAAAAATCTCCAGAAACACGTGAGCATTTTATAGCAGAATGTGACTTCTACAATCTTGAGAGAGTGAAATACCTAGAAAAGTTACGGAATATACCTAATCTCAAGATCAGCGAGCCAGAGCTTATCAACAAAGAAGTTTTAACACAGATCACTCTAGATGCAACCAAATTGAACACAGTATACAGTGACATTCTAGACCATATACAGACCCTGGAACTTATGAGTAGAGAATACATATCATCCATACATACCAAGCGTATGAAAGCCCTTGCCGAGATAGATAATACAGAAAAATCCCGGTTTTAGTTGCCTCAGGTTGTAAAAAGTTATCAATTGCTACCACAGAAAGCAAATAAAAAGTGACAATACCCATTTATGAACATATAATGATAGGTTATAATAATAAACTGAATGAACAAGTATCATTAAAAAACCTAGAAAGATTAACATTATATATGAACAAAAAAACCGATTCGTTGTTAAATAAACTGAATAGTTATCACTAGCAACTGTGACTTTCATAACAATGACTTTAATAATTGTGATTTTCATATAATTAAAACTTTATACTGTGAACCAACGTTGGATATAAACTTCAACGTGTGCCGCGAAAAGTCAGCGCGGGATCACTAAGAGAACGAACGAACGAACGATGGCGGCGCCCATGTTCCGAAAAAAGGATCACTTTTTTTTTTCTCATAGTAAAAATGATAGGTCGGGTCTAAAACACTCATTGGAAATATCGTCCTAAAAATAACAATAATAAAAAAACGGTACTACCGCGAAACGATCTTTGATCGTGTCTTGCGAAGCAAGACACGATCAAAGATCGTTATTATTTCGATACAATCTGTAGTTTAAACTACAAGTAATTGGCGTGAGCTAAGATGTAAGAATTTGAATGATTAAATAAAAATTCTGGCAGAAGGAAAGAAGTCTACAATTGTTTATTGATTTTCGTTTAAATTTGGCTTGTCAGAGTACATTGTAGAACAAAAATGGTGGTATAGCCGACTAGTATAAAATATCTTAAGTGCAATTATAAGTTTGAAAATAAGGTCATGTGCTAGTTGCACTCTTTGATCACAAATGTGACTTAGAATGAGATCACCAAGTTTCTGTGCTGTTTATTTTAAGTAATCTTGTGACAGAATGATAAAAAAACATTTTTTTTCGATTGTGCGCTTTCACAGATCGTGTCTCTTTTGATGTGGGTTTTTATTTATATTCGATTGAAACCATGTGTGTTTACTGAAGGCATATCATGTGTTGCACTCTGTCTTTGGAAGATAGTGACATGGCGTTGGTGCAATTCCAAAACAATGTAACTACAGCTTTTTCAAAGCTATAGTTAGCAGGTTTTCGAATTACCCCATGGATTGGCTGATGTCATCGGGTGATAAGAATATAAACAACGAATTTGCAAAAACATAGGGGTCGTCTGCAGTCTTCATGCTTCATCTCCCTTCCTTATATCAAAAGGTGAAAATCGAACTTTTTTTCCTAAGAAATTCAGACACTCAAGACATTAGACAAACTAGATTGAATAACCACGAGAACATTTGGATGAATTTAGAATTTTCTCATGCGAATTGAACTTTAAATAACGACAAATACTCAATCATTTCCTATCGCTAAAATAGTTTTTAATGGTACCAGTTTCCGCCTGTTGTATGTTAAAGACCAGATCAATCAGGAAGACAAAACGTGGCGAACTGTGTGCAAATTGTGCCCTGCTTTGCACGCAAATCACAGTATAATTTTCAAACTTTTTACCACATTTAGTCATCCTTAACGTAGGACTGGGCTCTGCAAAATATGACATTCAAAAAACCTTCCCTGGCCATCTCTTGTGACACGAAATCGAGTGAAAATGACGTCAGTTTGTTGATGAGATTCCAGTAAAAAGAGCCTAAAATTCAGCTGATGATGTGACATTTCGGTCTCCAATAAAGGTTATCCGATTCAAATTAAATAGACGATAATCGTTTGTTTAAGTGTAAGATCAATTTATACATTGTATTTCATTGAGTGAACAACAATAGCTCGTTTTCACGAGTGGAGTATAGCTTTTGTTCGGTTCACTCAATGAAATATCCATCGATCATACTCGAAAAAGCAAACGTTAATCCCATTTTTAATACAAAAATAAGACAAAATGTGAACATTTTAAGGCAAATTTTCTTGAAGCGAGTCAATTTACACGTGATTGCTATGCAACTTGCGTGTGACGTCACTTATTTGGCTCCACTAAGATGACATCAGATAGGGAGAAATGAACGATAGCGGGGTATAAGTTTTGATCATTTCACTGGTTAGGCAGTGAGTTTATTGTGTGATAATATACCGTTTTTTCTCTACAATCCACCGAAAAATATAAAAGAAAATACTTTTTGTAAGGTTCAGCAATCCACTCATAGGGTTGTCACCAAGAACAAACAACAATTTAACAAGACAGAATTTATCAAGTAGGTATAGTGAGCGCATATTAACTTGAACCTGACCTTTATGCAGAAAAAATAATAAGGCTCATGAATACAATACCGAAGATACTTCGGCACTCGATGATCAAGCATGGACATTCCATTTTACTGTACAAATTACAGGTATGCGAGGACTAAATAGTATGCCGATATACAGGGCACCTGGCCATCGAGCAAACGATTCAATTTAAAAAAAAAACATTTGTTCCTGCTTGTGTGCGACTGTAACGGGGATTTCATTTCATTCCAGACAAAACACATAAATCGCATTTAAAGAAATTTGAAAAATTGTAATTATTTTCACCCGCATCTAAAGATTATTAAATAGGAGCCTCAATTTATGCATTGATTCACTACAGTTAGTTACATCGTGAAATTGACATTCACCTCAATCAAAACCATTCAAAATGGCTCACTCAGCGGTCCACTCATTCATTCTAAACACTCACTCAAAACCATTCAAAAACGCCCAAACCCATTGAAAAAAAATCGACAACGTCATTCAAAATCAATTTTGATAGAGAAAAATCGCGTTTTCACTGATATAATTCAAATTGTTAGCGCCTTAAATGTTCTTGAAGAAATAAGAAGCTATTTATAGAACTTGTATGTATATTTTATTTAAGGGAGGTAATCAATATCGCTAATTTTGTTCATGCTGAGCAAACTTTGCGATATAGGATTACCTCCCATTAAATTTCTCAAAACTCGCTCTACACACTCATTCAACTTAATTCCTAAATCATTCCAAAATCATTCACCTTTTCAATTTCACGATTTTGTTAACTGTAGTTCATAAGGGTGACCAAATATAGCCGTTACAGTGAGAATCATGAAGATTACGGGACAACAGAGCAAACACGTGCACTCCAACTTTACGATTGAAATCCGCACGTAAGTCGTGTTTTGCCGAGGAGAAACGGCCGATATTTGATTTAATTAATTAAGTCACAAAGGCCAGGTTCAGGTCAATATGCTTCAACTATATATACTAGTCAAAACTTCTAACCGGCCACTTTAAAAACAAAGATATTTTTTTCTGTGGTGTGTGGATTTTCGTGAAATTTGATATGTGAATTTTTAAGCAACTTTCCAGATGATTTTGGCGAAAAGTTACTTTTTTTCATTGATTTTAAAGCGCAACATGAGAAAAGCTCAAAAAGCTCTAAATTTACACAGAGCTCAAAATATTATCAATGTAGCGATTTTTGTCTCATGGGTCGTTAGCTGCAACAAAGACTAGGAAAAAAAACTGAAAATGTTCGACAATTGTGCGCGGCATATGACCCTAGAAGAAAGTGATAGAGCTTATGTATGCAGAAAAACGGTTCCTAGAAACAACACCTAAAACACGTTTTTTTTCAAAAGTGCATAAAATATAGACTGATAATTTCCGTTAAGCTACAAAATGTAGGATATGTGAAAAAAAATCAGTTTGACACATCATTCTTTTCACACCAGACCATATTTGAGCATAATCTCTAGATAAAATGGTTTGCCGGTTGAATTTAAACACCATTTTACCATGCCTCCTATTGTTTCTGTTTCTCCTGTAGTCAAAGGTCACACAAAATTGATAATTTTTTCTGATTTTTTTCTTGGTCAGGGTTGCAGCTAACGATTTGCGTACTTTGGTTTGTTGAAAGTGTAATATCCCGAGCTCTATGAAGATTTAGAGCTTTTTGAGCTTTTCCTTCATTACACATCCAAATTTGATAACTATTGGTAAACCTTAATGGAAATCCATGTACATTATGCTTAAAAATTCAAACATCGAATTTCATTAAAATGTTAGAACTTTTAAAAAAGTTATCGTTATTTTTAAAGTGGCCGGTTAGGACTTTTGGCCAGTATATAATGAATATCATATGGGTATATCATTTATGCACTGATATTAAATACCTGCATACATTTCAACAGACTGAGCCAAACCCTGATAGTGTACTCCCAAAACATCGTAGACAGAGCTTGAAAAAACTGCAATAAGTCATATGCGAAAAATACAAAAGATCAACCAGAAAGATTGAACCTGGCCCCACATGGAAAAATTTAGTGTTCTCAAAAGCAATTTTGCTCCGACTAACGTTCATACTTGCTCTTATTGGATCTTAGTTGCAGGTGTATGAAAGATATAGTTTTTATAAAAAGGAATTAAAGGGCATTTAAAAAGAGAAGACTATTGAGTCTCTCGTGGAATAGATAGAGGATAATCGTTTGTTTCAGTGTAAGATCGATTTATATTTCATTGGGTGAACAACAAAGGCTATATTTTCACGAGAGAAGAGAAAATATAGCTTTTGTTGTTCACGAAATGAAATATTAATCGATCTTACTCGAAAAACAAACGATTATTCTATTTCTTTATTGCAAAAATGTGAAATTTTAGGACATATTTTCGTATAGTGCGTCATTTTTCACGTGATTGCTATTCAACCTTCATTGTGACGCCCGCATAGATGACGTCAGATAGGATGAAATGCACAAAAGCAGGGTATAAGTCTTCTTTTTGTGATTATTCATGAATGTATACAATTGTATTCACTTGCCAGTTCATCCCCTGAAACCTCGTAGCTGCACCCTGTATGAATCAGGGTGTAGATGCAGGTCTCCGGGGACGGGACCAAAGTAAAACCTGTAAATATTGAAAACTGACAGTTACTCCATGCAAGTATATGCAAAAAGACTGATGTAGAATGGTCGTGACTGCAATTAAAAATTGGGTTATGTTGTCTTGACAAATTAAATTATGTTGTCTCGGCCATTATGCACCAAAAACCAACTAATAGTATTTAGATCAACAAAAGTTCTGATATTCTGATTATTTCATATAGTTACGCATTGTCCCTTTTTAAACCTAATATCTCAACCTAAATTTACCAACTAGACTTACTCGATTCTGGCATGCGTTTCGGCATGCGGCCCGTCAGAGTGTCTGCAAGATACTCTGACGGCCCGACGGTCGGGATTCATGTCCAATTAAATGATGATGGTTCTAGAAAAAAATGTATGTGTGTGATTCCTGCTTGACATATCTGTGGTTTGCCAAGCCCGAATCAACCACGGTCATTCGCTGGATTTTCCCGCAACAACAGCAACAATAGCATAACAACATAAATTTACCGAGAAAACAAGTTGTGAAAAAATCAGTACCCCCTCTCACCATTCCTTGTAATAATATCATTTCCCATTGTTGTACCATGTATGTACCTTGGAGAAATAAAGGTTATGTTATGTTATGTTATGTTAAGTTTTTGATAATTTCACTGCTTCTGCGGTGAGATTATCAAGTGATAATCTACCGTTATTTCTTGATAAACCACCAAAAAGCATTAAAGAAATCCTAATATTCTATAACACATCTATCTAAGATACCTGTGTAGACAGTAACGAGATGAATTAACTCTACTACCCACATTCCTTGCTGCGGCCTCAAAATTTGAACTATTTGGCACATTCCACAAACAACTTCATTCTCTAAAGTTCAATCCGTATTATGGTTACAAAACAATTTTATTTAAGGGTTGCATCCTGGAGTCCATACCAGATATGTCTAGTGCACGAAGGGACCTTATAAAACTACAAAATCATCAGCATTATCATCATTAGCATCATCATCAGCATCAATTTTGAAGTGTTCTTCCAAAGGATGAAACGAACCTCTAAAAAGATTCACATCTAATTTTCTTTAATATCCTCTTCCAAAATCATACTTATAATGTCATATTTTCTATCGTTGTGTCAAACTGTGTGGTACTAGTTGAATGTTCTATACATTAGATGAAGACTTGAAAGGGAAAGGTGACGGGTGGATCGTATATCATACAATCTATTATCTTATTACTATGCAAATATACGTGTATGATAACATCCCATATGGTATATTTTATGATATCACATAGTTATCTTTAGAACAATGATATAATGCCGTTATTTTTAGAAACTTACATTTCAGGTAGAAACATAGACGAAAACAAGACAAATAGGGATAATAACATAAATATAATACGTGCTTAGTGTATTGTATGAAAAAATATCTTACTCAGTTGTGAGAACTGATCATTGTCTCGGCAGAGCCTCGACTATTATCAATCTCCCAACCTCGTTAAATATTTTTATCATACAAAACACAAGTACGTATTAAATATTTAGCCAATCAAACTATCAAACTTTGTGAAAAATGCTCATGCTTCACAGTCACTTACGGTTCAAACTGATTACGTGACTAAGATCATGCTTCACATTTGACGTAAAAATAAGACACATTTCAATTCATTTCAATTCAATTCTTTAATGATAACTTAATATAACATCAGTGACATTATACATTACAAAGCATATGAAAGAAGACTTTTCTGCGGTACCAATATCAAGCTCTGCGTTTAGGATGACAAAACTGTCGTGAACGTTTAGAAATAGTTCCCCGCTTTGCACGCAACCTCACGTGTGAAGCAGGTTTACATTTCTTAGACGGTTTGAGAACGTTTTCATCTTGAACGCAGTAAAAAGTTGCAAGTTTTACCGTTTCCCGGATTCTCCCTTTTTCATGTAACGGATCACAATTATTAACAAGGCGAAAGCTAAATGACCTGGGTAATAAGACAATGAGGTCAACAATGACTGTCCGTAGTGCTCTTAAGTTTGTTTTGCTTGATCTCAATTTGCCTTTGCGGAAATAATAAATAGATCGTACGTAACTGACATGTGATTATTTTCCTGTTTATTTGTTTAACCGCCATTTAAAAGTCCTTCATAAATAACTAAGTAATTTGCTTATGCAATGACTTTGCCTCGTAACAATTTTTAGCGGACGCTAAACTAACGGGAATCGGTGATAGATCGGCTGTTCGTTTTATCCAAGTAAGGACAGAACCGACCAAAACCGATATACAACCGACGTCTCCGATTGGCAACCGATCTACTTTGTATTTTACCGATCAATAAACTGCTTATCGCCGATACCCTGTTACACATGAATTCTGAAATGCTAACACCGATGACAACCGATCATATGAGAGAAATTATTCACCGATTAAGGACCGATTGAAGTCTCATCGTATGTGTAACTGCCCCATTAATTTGGACCTAGGTGGGGTAATTTTATCATTTTAAACTTGTGTGAGAAACAAAAGAACGAACCACAATGTTTTTTCTTCATTGATATGGTATCGGACACGAAATAGCGAGATATGTCACTTACAGGATTAATTTCCGAGAATTTCTTTGACCAACAATTTGAAATTCTTAGAAAATGTGCAACTTTTGTGACTTTTGTGTTGGAGGGTTCTTGTGTTTGCCGGTTTGCTACAGACACCAATGACAAACATTCAAATCCATTTTCACCAGGAATACACAAAATTGAACGGCCTTTCATATCAAAGTAAAAGTTACTTCATTAAAAATACAAATATGTTAAAATGTGACAACTTGCAAGGTGGTCGTTAAGAAAATCGATTCAGTGTATGGGACGCTAGTTTAGAGCCTTTGAACTCGGATAACAACATTTATTAATTAATTAATCAATGAATTAACCAATGAATTAATTCATTGATTAATAAATTAATTAATCAATCAATTAATTAATGAATTAATCAATGAATTAATTTATTTAATCAATAAATTAATTAATCAATTTATTAATTGATAAATCAATTATAAATTAATCAATTAATCAATTAATTTATTAATTTATTTATTTATTTATTTATTTATTTGTTAATTAATTAATTAATTAATTAAATAAATAATTAAATAATTAATTTTTTAATTAATTAATTAAATAATTAAATAATTGATAATAATCAATTAATTAATTTATTTATTTGTTTATTCATTTTTTTATTAATTAATAAATAAATAAATAAATTAATTAATTAATTAATTAATTAATTAATTTATATATCTATTTATTTGTTTATTAATTAATTAATTAATTAATTAATTATTAATAAATTTATCTATTTATTTATTTATTAATAAATTAATTCATTAATTTATTTTTATTTATTTATTTATTTATTTATTTATTTATTTATTTATTTATTTATTTATTTATTTATTTATTTATTTATTTTTATTTATTTATTTATTTATTTATTTATTTATTTATTCATTTATTTATTTTTTTTTTATTTTTTTATTTATGCGAAGAACGATTGATTAGGAAACCGTATTGTCTGCTTCAGGACAAGGTGACCAATTTCGAATACATGGACGATTAGTTACATCGTCAAATTGACATTCATCTCAATCTAAACAATTCTATGTCGCTCATTCAGCGCTCCTTTCATTCATGCAGAAGACTCACCCAAACCACTAAAAAATGTTCCGAAATAACTAAAAAGATAAAATCAATAAAATGAATATAAATAAAAAAAATCGCGATTTCACTGACATAAATTAAATTATTAGCGTCTGATTGGTTCCTAAAGAAGTTGGAAGCTATATATGGAACGTGTGTTCATATTTTATTAGAGGGAGGTAATAAATATTGCTAATTGTTCATCCTGGGAAAAATATCGGCATTGGATTGCCTTTCTTTAATTTCACTCAAAACTCGTTCCACACACTCATTCATAATCATTCCAAAGTTATTCCAAAATCATTCACCATGTCAATTTCACGATGTTACTAACTTCGTGTACACGTGTACAAGATGGGTTGAACACCTAATCTAAAGGCTAACCGAACATAGACGAACGCGTTAAAACGATTAGCATACAGTATGTGTTGGAAATATAGCAAAGGCTGCTTAAAAAAGTTTGAATACATATATCATTCAAAATAAATGCAAGGGGAAAAAAGCCCCCTGGGTGTGTTTTTCCCCATACTCGGGGCGTTTTGCCCCGATGGCGGGGCAAAAACGCCCCTTTTAGAAAAATGTTTTCTTGGGTTTCATCTAATCATGATTGTAAAGGGAATAAAAACGAGTTCCATGATATCCCTTACATGTACAATGTTTATAATTATCCAGAAAACGCCTAAATATCTTCGTTCGTTTCCAAAATATCATCGAAAAGTCAATTTAGGGGGGGGGGGGGGGGGGGGGGCACCTTACCCTACAGTACAATGCAACGTCTTCGCTTGCGCCGAAATATCTTCGGAATCTTATTCATGTGCCAAATTATTTATTCTGCATAAAGGTCATATTCAAAATTATATACATTCACTATACCATTGTGACCCATAGCATTATGGTATTTTTCCTCCGTAAGTTTAACCATTTTTATTTCAACTATCTGAAATGACGTTTAATTCCAAAATTTTTTAAGGAATGTCATTTCATTGACAACATTTTTGTTGTTGTTGTCAAATTATTATACACATACGAACGAGAAAAAAAATCTATATTTCAATCAATCATAATGAAGAACCTTCGTGACCATCCAATGAATCTGGAAGTGCACTTGCTGTTAGAGATTTGAAGATTATACGTTATTTGCCTTGACGTCGATATGCAGAAACGCTATCAAGTAATCCACCGCAATACGTAATACGTGTAACCTCTTGAGTTTCAATTACTGTTCACAAAATAACCAATTGTAATCGAATTGTTATATTGTCATGTTTCGTTGTTTCAGAACGTAATCTCTCCAACAACGTAGCTCTATGAACCTTATACAATTAGGTTTTGTTGTGTGTTTTGTCCATAGATTGCATATGTTACCCGTCATACGAAAAGGGCCCATTTGGGTAGTGCGCAAAGGTCGGAACTTTTTGCACCGTGCCTATCTACCGAATATAGAAGGTTCCATCTAACTTCCAGTGAAAGAATTTTTTTTAAATTTGACTTCTTGTTGACCTATGCTGGATCAAATTCTTTTTCAAATAATTCTTTTTACAGAATTCCCGGACGGTCCCTTTTCGCGTGACGGGTCGCATATATAAGAAGTTAAATCTAAAAACGTTACTGTCGTGCAGTGATAGTTAAGAAAGAGGAAAAGTCGAAACTCATCAGTTAACAATGAGTAAGTGACATCCTAAAACAGATGCATACCAAAATAGACTTTCTTATTCAGTCTTTAATATTGAAGTCCGTAAATGATTCTAGTTACATTTTATATGTAATCGCCCTGCGTTCAGGATATCAAAACGGAGCAAACTGTTTGCAAATTATACACCGCTTTGCACATGCACTTGTGTGCAAAGCGGTGTGTAATTTGCATGCGTTCGCCACGTTTTGTTATCCCGAACGCCGGAATGTAACTGAATATATTTGGGAATATGCTATGACAAAATTATTCTTTTGGCTGGGATTTCTTAGTCTGCAAGGAAATTCGACAAAGAACGAATCCAACAGGTTTGTACAATTCAAAAACTCTTTTAATTATCTTTAATGAAGAATATTGAACTATTATCTTAGTGGATTATATACTGAGTCGGTGATTTCTCATGATTTATTGTCTAGTCGAAATTATAGTTTACAAATCAGAAAACTTTGGCGTATTTTGAATTACTCTCGTGGCTTGATCTAAAGAGTCTGGACTAGAAATAATAACCGAGACCAGCCCTGGGTTTAGAATGACAACACGGTGCGAAAGGTTCGCAAAGACCTCGCGGTATAAATGTGCGAAGTATCCATTTAGCTATGCCATTACCAAAATTGAAACAAAGACAAATGCAATATGAAGAGGCTCCGTTATTATGGGCATTTCAGTGATTAACCCTTTCCCCTTCATTGTTCGTCTATTTTCCAAACATGTTAATGTTTCCACGTTACTTTTTATTCCGTATCAAGGGAATTACGGTATTTGCTTATGCCTTCTTCAGAAAAACAGCAAGATTTTATACAATTAAGTTACATCCATCACTACACATTAAAAATCATGAATGTGTAGTTATGGATGTAACTTAATTGTATAAAATTTTGATGTTTTTCAGCAGAAGGCACAAGCCGAAATTAAAATATAATGAATCATATTGAATATTTGTTATTTTTTCAATCTAATCTAACAAAAGCAAATGAGTTCTTACAAACACGAACGTCAGCAAATGAAAAATAGCTGAATAAAGTTTAACTGTGTCGCGTAGAAATTAGTGGTTTACAAGTCAAACGCACGAACCACTGAGCCAAAGAGGGTATTCTTTGCCTCAGTGATAATAAGCGCCTTGGAATTGGAAACCTTAAATTTCAATATTTCTATACCACATGGGTTCGACCTCGGCCCGCGTAGGGCTCATTCAGCATCGCTTCAGTTGTGAACAATTTGTTCGTCAGACAGATTAGCTATAATGTATGTAAGTAATGTGGCGTTCAGCGAAATTTACTTTCCTCTAAAACATTTTAAAGATTAAACGGACTGGTGTTCTCATGAAGAAGTTTACCCAGATCTTATGAGGCAACAGAATTTGATATATACGAGGTTACTTTGTAGATCGAAACGCCGACGACAAAAATGATAATCAGATTAGGATCAGACTGATATTTGTCTTTACGACCTCCCAATAGAAGAATAATTCAGTTTCAGTGCAGCACATTTATGTACGTGTTACAACTCAAAATTTGCATAAGTTATAATATCTGTTAAGTTCAGATAAGCTTAAAATTTAGACCAATCTTTCTCGATTCTATTACCTGGGAAATTCGCCAGTAATTGCACGGAAAGTTAAGTGGAATGAAAGACCAAAGGTACATGGCCGCTCTTGGAACTCGGAACCTCTTGTTCAAGAAACCGAGGCTCAACTACTCTACCACAGGCGCCACAAAATGTTATTAGATTTTGTGAATTCTATAATAATCCGACACAATTGTTCAAAAGAAAAGATGAACAAAGAAAGATTTTTTTAAAATTTCGGTTAAATTTGAAAACGTGATTGATTATAGAATAAGGACAATTTGTTTGTTTCAAGGAAAGTGTTTGACTTCCGATACTTAATGACTGTATAAGCCTGTCTCTCGGTTGATAATTGTATCTTGATATACATCATTACATGTGATGGTTGGTGTATATTATAATTGACATGTACATTTATTGGTAGAGATCATTCTGTTGTTCCGGAATTCCAGCACGAGACTAACCTTGTGTATTACATTGTATGGACCTGACATTGAACCTTGGAGAAAACCTTGGTGAACTTTCAATCGTTCTAACGCGTCAGTGCAGGACTGTAGGGCTGCTTGTTTTCCTTATAATTGGAGAATGGAGAATGTTCATGTTGAGATCGGACAAATGAAATGGGAAATGGAGTAACAAGCTGTTTGTGACATATCGTCATTAAGAGTTATGAGTATCATAAATACACAGTGTTTAAATGCCCAGATGTCGACGGTAAAATGTTTGTCTAAAACCATTGAGCAGGTAGAAAAAATTGACGTGAGTTCATTTCGATGCTTTTATTTAAATGTGCATAAACAAGTTAGTATTGTGAGACGATTTAGAGTTTAACGTAGATTATGTTAACGAATGCAACCTACTGTACTTAAAATTTGGAAAGCCCCTATGTGAAAGAGGCTTACAGTCGTTCAAGATATTTTTGGATTATTTAGGACATGATAATAATTGTGGCCGCATTTCTATTTTAACTATAGTTACCCACAAAAAGAGACGAATAGATAAAATGGAATCTGATTTTGACAGTATTGAACATCTTAATTCTAATTTAGCGATCAGCACTTTACCAGTGATAATATTTATTGGATTTATAGCTGTTATTGGTATAGTGGGTAACTGTGTCGTGATCTATATTTATTCCAACCGATACCCGAGGTGTAACTTTAAATACTTCGTTCTACTGTTAGCAGGACTGGACCTTATAAGTTGTCTCATATTGATGCCACTAGAGATTGTAACGTTTATTTACTGGTTTATATACCCCTCTGTGGTGATGTGTAAAGTGAAATCCTTCCTGAACGCGTACACAGTCTCGTCATCTGCGACGTCCTTGTTATTAATCGCCATTGATAGATACAGAAAGGTTTGTCGGCCGCATGGACGCCAAATGTCGCAACGCTGTGCTGTACGATTGTCTGTGCTTGTGCTGGGTATCTCGGCCATTCCAGCGACTAGTGACGCTGTGTTCTGGGGACTTCATACATTCCAGCTGCCAGACACAAATCTTACAGCCACAATGTGTGAGAAGGACGACGCATTTAAGGACACAATAGGTCCCACCATCCACACGGCTGTATTGTATGCCGGATCAAATATGCTTGTTATGCTTACCACGCTGATATTATACATTCTCATAGCCATAAAGCTGTTTTGTGTTGTACCGCCAGAAGCACCGTCAACGCCTGAAATTCAAGTATCTGATCTCAGTCCTGATAGCGACCGGACAGAACAAGTGTTTAAATTTGGATCTGACATCGAGTCTGGGTTCACGGAATCTGAGGACGAGTCAACAAAGAATTCACTTGAAAATTTGGACACTGACAACATTGGTGTTCCTGACAGAAACTCTAACTCAATTCAACTCGACGAAACGGTAGAACTAAGAACAAACAAAGAGCAGGACACTTCTGATAGACCAAATAGAGATTCAGATATGTCAAAGGCAGTTCGTTTGTCACTTGAAATATTAGCAGAAGACGCAAAAAAGTCAAATAATCTTCGTGTTCCAGAAAGTCCAATGCGACGTAAACAAAGTGTAACTAAAGCTACAAAAGGACGCAGGTATTCATATGGTCGTCGACGGTCAACGGTTGGAAGCTTGAAAGGTGTCTCAAGTTTAAGGCTACGGCGTAAAACTTTGATCATGTTTATACTTACCGCTATTTTTATTGGAACAACATTTCTGTACTTCTGTTTAATTAGTGTCATGTCTCACAGAAGCAACTTGTTTAATGATTTCACTGTAACAGAAAGAACTGTCTGGCTGTTCTTCTTGCGACTCTATTTCATAAACAGTCTTATTAACCCGATTCTGTATGGATTCCTCGACCCACGTTTCAAAAAGTCCCTCTGGAATATGGGAGTACATATCACGTGGTTAGCTGGTTCCCTGAAAAAGAATCTGTCTGTGCGGGTAACCAGGGAAGAAGGAGACAATATGAATGTACAGATCAAAGTACCCAAACGAACTCGACCCCTCTCTAGTACAACGTTATCCGATTAGACATTTTCCACGTGCAGTTCTTTAATGATCTAATATTTTGTTGAGTATAAAAAAACAAACGAGCTAAATGATTGACCTAAGAAATGTTTGTAACCCTTTAGTCGAAAATGGTCCACCTTGGTTGTGAGTAAAGTGTCGACCTAAGTCAGACTGCGCTGATGTGCAGGCTGACTAGGATAGAAACATTTTGCACTTTTGTTTTTTTCTTAATCTAAAATGATCTGTACCTTTCTGAATACGAATTTTTGAAATGCCATCTCCACTTGCCTTTTTTCAAATATTTATTTCACGATGTGCCCAAATGGTCCTTTTGTTTGCATGACGGGTCACAATAATTTCTCTTGAACAAAGGCTTCAGCGCACAGTTATTTTGTATGCCTGGAAATACGTCATTTACAAGTAAAAGTCTCATAGTCGGTGATTTTAGTTTGTTGACAAATAAATAAATGATAAATACTTAAAGAATCGACATTACATACCTGTTTATGATTTTACCGCCGCGTTTAACATGTCATATCGCGATGACTGAAGCACCTAACAATGGATTCCTGGTATTTCTAATACCAGTATTAATAATTCAGCGTCGCCACCAAATATGGATTAAGCCATACTTTTTAAATATCTGTAGATATCAACTTCAAGTCAGTTTTTGCGAAAGTAAACCTACAGATTTTTAATCATAAGTGCGTTTTGTATCCTGTTTGCACGACATATTTTAAACCTACATGAAAGAGAGACGCAGTTAATAAAACCTTTACAATTTTACCAAATTACATTTTAGTATGCAAAGCATTGCTCATAAACACATCCCGGTGAGGGTGGGCTGGAACTTGTTACCTTCATCAAGGGAAATTGTTTCATAATCTGAATGTTGTCTTATTGGTTATAACATGACAATATCTGGCTTAAGAAACCATCATGACCTTCATGATTCAATGTGACTATATATGCAGGCGAAACTAATTAGACTCTGCATGATAAACCAGAAAATGTGCATTTTGTTTATGGATTATTATCTAGCTTTGAAGTTCTTAAAAAGATAAAAGCACCCGACTTGGGCCAGACTTCAAAAAATTAAATCATGTATAAAGCAGATCCTCACTATCATGATTTTTTTTAATTTCATCTCACCCATTACACAATATCCCTAGGGACACCTTGGAAACCCAAAATGTGTGTATTTCGATCTTAATCAGAATAAGAGAAAGGCAGAATCTTTTCGCCTTTGATTTGATTTCTGAATCGACATTGGCTATAAACCTTACGTTAGGTAATGGTTTACTGAAAAAATCTAGATCTGATCATCCACAAAAGGGGCCCATTTTACTAAAATTCTTACGAAAAAATAATCCTAAGTCAAAATCTCAAATAGTACCTCATGTTTTCATTCATTTTTTGTTAGATTCTGCCTTGTAATATTTCATTGGAATCGCCTTTAGATGCCATTGCAATGAGATGGGAGAATTCCATATTTAGTTACTATTGTAAAAGCAACTTTTATTTTTGACTTACGCATTTTAAGATGTTTAGTAAAACAGACCCCTGGATTTAATAATCGTTCCTATAAATAATATCCTATAACAATATTTGTGTGATAGAACCTTAAGACGGCCCTTTTCGAACCATTACTTCTTTCGGTTTGTGTCATGAGAGATCATTCTTTCATATATTAATGTCGATTATGCGATGGAAATAACGATAGAACATCACTTGGTAATCTGACCACAAGAGCAGTTTTATTGCCACAAAATTATGACACTGCCTTCTCACATTGTCAACGCATTCGGAACACGATCAACCTCGGATGTACATAGACGGACTATTTTTAAAATTTACGGGAAAACCTAGGAAAATTTGACGACGTCAGTTATAATGGCGTTAGCCCTCGAAACTGTGAGTGAAAACATTCGCCGTTGCCAACGTTACTCATTTAAGTCACTGACGTGAAAAAATCGTATCTTTATATAAATATCTTTAGATTCTTAAATAACGGCTGAATAATCTTAATTTTTGAGAATGATTTTTCGGCCGTTGTTTACTATAAAAGATATAAATCTATAGTGCTAGTTTTTCTTACACTGTTTCCGCCAAACAAAATACACGATTTTGTTACATACCCATCAGCCTTACATACATCCGAGGCCTGTTGTAGTTCAAGGAAATGGCCGAGTGATGTTCCGAATGATTGTCAACGTTGTCTTTTACATTTGTAAGATAACATCTAAATGGCGTCATTACGGCGTCATCTAACGCACGCTATCGGTATTTTTATTATCTTTGCGGTCCAAAAACAGGTTTTAACGTACAAAACTAAAAATGTTTGCGAAAAAGAATATGCTACTCGATTATATTTGAGGCAAGCTGATGAAACTTCGTCTTGAATAAAAAGGTTATTAAGCTCACCAAGGGTCACTTAATAACATTTCTATTTTAGACTCGGTTTAGACCAGTATTTGTAAAATAAAATCTCTTGAAAGATCATATATCTCTCGTAACTCGTGACAGAAATGTGCTACCGCATATGCAGTATACAAAGAGCGCTGAGGTCAATAAAAACCCGAATGACCAATTGAAACATTGATTTGTAATAAGATGACGTCTGAACACCGTCGTTTTCAGCCATCGTGTATGAATTAAATGATTGAATTAAAAGTCGTGACAACAGTGGTGCTACTACGTTTAGCAAGGCCTCCAAATATGTGTCGTTTGCTTCATGAATGGCTTGGTTGTGGCGGAGGCAAGTTTCCATCAATCCTCTCTAAGTTCTCTTCGGTCGTGAATTAAGGATCTTACTGGTGTTATCACGATGTAAAACAGTCTTGCGAACCCCTTACTGTGTTCCAGATTTCTCGGTCTTTTATAACACTGTGATAATTTCACCGCTAGACCTAATAAACTTATTAAATTGGTAAAGTCATTGCTAGATTAATGAATAATAATTTTAGTGTTATATAAATAATAAGTTAACCTGAGCAAAACGCGTAAAGAACAGTTTTGGGGCCATTCAGGGTCCGTTACCCTCAGTTGAAACGTTGATTCTCCTTAACGTCTATACTTATTCCAATGAAACTTTGCTAAAATGTTCCTTTTGTGACTCCTCGGTATCTTATTTTATTTTTATTCATTTATTATTTTTTTTTTTTGCGAAATGCTGATAAGTCCAAAAATGTATTCTTGAAACAACATTTTTTCACTTTGTATTTTTTTATGACACCGCCTTCTTTTCGTTTCTTTTCTGTAGACCGTACAGCTAAGCCCAATGGTAAGCTAATGTCTGCTTTTGAACAGGCATTAACGACAGTTTTAAATGCAGCACGACACGCGAAAAGAGACGATCTAAGTAGTGCGTAAAGTGACGGTCCTAGACAGTCTGCGCGGACTGCGAAGACTGACTAGGATCGAAATATTTCGCACTTTTTCTTCTTTTCTGAATCTAGAACGAACAATCTACCCTCCTTTGAGATAGATTTTGAAATGCGAAATATGGTTGACATATCCTGAATCCAATCTCTTTTTCAAATATTTATTTTACAGAGTTCCTACATGGTCCTTTTTCGAATGACGGCTCACATACATTCAACTCTTCCTGTACATGTTATAACCTTATCTGTTACGCGCCTGTGATAAATAAGTGAGAACATATTGTGGAAAAAAATGGACACAATCAATTTTTGATCCTCCAAAAAAATTTTTCACAGGCGGTGGTCTCTTTTTTTTTAAGCTATTTAATTGACATATTCTACATCTTTCAATTTGAACCAGTGCAAATAAAAAAAAAGAAAAAAGGAAAAACAACAACAACAAAAACAAAAGAAAAACAAACAAACAAAAAAGTTGTTAATATTTCGCTTTGGCTTTGGGCTATATCGACTTAGAAAATCGAGATTATTTTTATTTCTTTCCACCACCAAAATTATTCATGGCATTCGGATCAAACGAGCCACCAAATCCACCGCTCGATGAGGCGCTACTGCTGCTACTGCTGCTACTACTACCGCCACTTCCCCCGAAGTTGTTCATAGCGTTAGGATCAAATGACCCGCCAAACCCACCACTTCCTGATGACGAACCGCTGCTGAAATCAAAATATGTGACCCGTCACGCGAAAAGGGACCATCTATGTAGTGCGTTTGTTGTCGACTCTAGTCAGACTGCGCAGACTGACTAGGATCGGAACTTTTCCTACTTATATGATTTTCTATTTCTAGAAGGATCAATATACCTTCCTGCGAAAGAAATTTTGAAATGCGACCTCTGGCTGACATGTACCAGAACCAATCTCTTTTTCAAACATATTTTGCGAAGTTCACAGATGGTCCCTTTTCGCATGACAGGTCACAAATGATCTGTTATCTAGGAAAAACCTCTCTAAATGACAATTAAATGAACAATTATCAGAAAAAAAGCAAAATTTCTGAGTCACAAATAAGAAAAGCATATCATTTCAAAATATAATAAGATTCTCAGTATTGCATTTGTTTATTTGACCATTATCCCACCAGATTTTTATGAACCAAATGTAATATAGTAGATTCAGAAGATTGGCAGTTATGTGTTTGGTACAATAATTTCTTTCCTTTTCTATATTTTTCTTCAATTCTAGTTAACTGTTATAGCTGGAAACAGAAAAACTTAAAAAAGGAACTGAACTAAATATGATCCGTCACGCGAAAAGGGATTTTGAAAAAAAAATATTTGAAAAAGAGATTTGTTCTAAAACAGACCAACCAGAAGTCGCATGTCAGAACTTATTACACGTGAAGGTAGATTTATCATTCCAGATTCAGAAAATAAGCAAAGCGTGAAAAGTTTCGACCCTGGTCAGTCTGCGCAATCAGCGCAGTCTGACAAGGGTCGACACTTAACGCACTACCATGATGGTTCCTGTTAGCGTGACGGTTCACCAGTGTGAAGACGTTTTCAGGGTTTGTCAATAATTCGCCTATCAATTTCTGCTTCTTCCACACACGTTTTTTTTTTAGACAGACGGTCAGTTTGTCTGGCTTTTGCACTTTACTTAGATTGCGCTATCGCCAATTTACCTGCCGCCACTGCTACTGCTTCCTCCTCCGCTACCAAAGCCACTACCACCAAATCCGCCACTTGAGTCACCGCCACCACTAGCACTAGCACTACCAAACCCGCTACCACCAAAACCTCCGCTCGAGTCACCACCTCCGAAACCACCGCTACTCGATCCGCTACCGCTGCCACTACCACTACCGCTTCCAAATCCGCTCCCGCCAAACCCACCACTCGAGTCACCACCGCCACTACCAAAGCCGCTTCCTCCAAAACCACCGCTACTTGATCCACTGCCACTTCCGCTTTCGCTACCAAAGCCGCTTCCACCAAAACCACCGCTACTTGATCCACTGCCACTTCCGCTTCCGCTACCAAAACCGCTCCCGCCAAATCCCCCGCTCGAGTCGCCACCACCACTTCCAAAACCGCTGCCTCCAAACCCACCGCTAGCAGAGCCACTACCGCTTCCACTTCCGCTACCAAAACCACTGCCGCCAAATCCACTACTTGAGTCACCGCCGCTGCTACTAAATCCACTACCGCCGAACCCTCCGGTTGAACCACTGCTTCCTCCGCTACTGCCACCGCTGCCACCAAAGTTGTTCATAGCATTTGGGTCAAATGAGCCTCCAAATCCACCACTGCCCGAACCCCTTCCGCTTCCACTTCCAGAGCCACTTCCGCTCCCAAATCCACTACTTCCACTTGCACTCCCTGAACCACTGCCAGAACCACTACCAAACCCGCTTCCACCAAAACCTCCGCTTGAGTCACCTCCTCCACTTCCAAATCCACTACCACCAAAACCGCCACTGGCAGATCCACTTCCACTGCCAGATCCACTGCCGAAGCCGCTTCCACCGAAGCTCCCGCTGCTAGATCCGCTTCCACTACTGCTTCCACTGCCACTGCCAAATCCGCTTCCTCCGAATCCGCCTGTACCACTGCTACCACTACTTCCTCCGAAGTTGTTCATAGCATTTGGATCGAATGATCCACCGAATCCACCACTGCTTGATCCGCTTCCACTTCCACTTGTACTGCCGCTGCCACTCCCACTTCCACCGAAACCGCCGCTGCCACTTCCGCTTCCAAAGCCACTTCCACCAAAACCTCCACTCGAGTCGCCACCGCCACTACCAAAGCCACTTCCACCGAAGCCACCACTACTAGATCCACTACCGCTACCACTCCCACTACCAAATCCACTTCCACCAAAGCCACCGCTCGAGTCACCTCCACCGCTCCCTCCAAACCCAGCATTAGCAGCATTTGGGTCGAATGATCCTCCAAACCCACCGCTGGATGAGCCACCACTACTGCTGTCGCCCCCGCTACTACTTCCCATTCCAAAACCGCTACCGCCGAAATCAGTACTGGATGAACTACCGCTGCTACTACTACTACTACCCATTCCAAAACCGCTCCCACCAAATCCACCAGTGGAGGAACCCGAGCTTGATCCAGATGAACTCCCAGAGGAGCTACCAAATCCGTTCATAGCATTTGGATCGAAACCTGAAATAACAAGTAATATTTGATTTCATGAAATATCTACATGTGTGTAATGCTTAGCAAAGTTAAGCGCCACTTAGTAACTCAGATATTAATTCTTGAAAATAAGAAAACCAGAATGACCATAATTCGCCCGCCTGAATTTCATTGGTCAAGTGAAAGAGTTTCATTCAAATTAACCTTGTGGGAGAAGGAGATGATAAACAAGAATTCAAGGTAAAAGTATGCCCAACCCTGATATGACAAAATCATAATGCCCCAAAGATATTTTGAATAGAGTCCATATAGGACCAATCCAACACAGTTTCATTGTAAATCGTCAATTGGTTAAGAAGATGTCACATATTTCATAATGCGAAAGGGTACAATCCTGCAACACCCATGTTTACAGGCAAAATAGAATATCTGGACTAGTCATGTATTTTAAAAATATTCGCCCAAAGATCATTTCAGCCAGGTCTGGATGAACAGTGCCTATTGGTTACTGAGATGGAGATGTTAGAAGATTTCTGCTGAAAAAAACGCCCTGTCCTGTAACGCCCGCATTTTGGATTCAATTAAAATTTCTTAAAGAAGTTTAGATAGGGGCACCCAAGGATTATTTCTGTTTAGTTTGGTTGAAAGCCATCCATTCGTTACATAGAGAAGATGTTTTAAGATTTCAGGCTCAAAAATTACCCTGACTTGCAACATCCATATTAGGGGCCAATCAAAGTTTCACAAAGAAGCTTTGATAAGGGTCACAAAGGAACATTTCTATTAAGTTTAGTCGAAATCCGCCCAATGGTTACTGATAAGAAGATGTTTAAAGAACTGTTGACGACTTCCGACGCATGACGCAAGACGCACCCGGACAAATGGTGATCACAAAAGCTCATCTTGAGCTTGTCTTACCTTCAGCATATTGTGAGGTGAGCTAGAAAATGTTTTGTCTCTCAGGTTAAAAGTACAGCCTCGACAATTATTATATATGTATATTTTGTAATCATGCATGATTAAATAAGGTTAAGAAAAGTATTTTCAGTTGAGGTATGCTTTAAACCTGTGCTTCGATCAGGATGACAAAACGGTGGCAACTGTTTGCAAATGCTCTTAAGTGCAAAGCTGGGTATAATTTACAAATATTTTGCATTATTCAGTCATCCTGAACACAGGGTCGGTGAGTCTATGCTGCTTGCTGTAGCTACCTAAGCGGGAAAACGTCGCAGTGTTTTGGCTTGAATTTGTTTAAAAAGCCAAAGATTCTTATAACGAAATGTCCAGCAATTCGATTTGAAAATGGCATATTCTTGGAATTGATATAAAATCTTACTTTGTCCAAGGACAGCCACAACTACGGCCGCAAACAGAAGACACAACCTCATGTTGTTGGTTTCTTTGGATTGCTGTCCCGTTGTCAAAATGGCTACGACAAAAATATTATTGGCGCCGTCTAGCGGTGTGAGACAAAACGACAACTCTTGGTTTTGTGTAAAATTTTACAGACACCTCTTGTCCTCGTATCTATGACGACCTTATCAACATATGTCCCAGTGGCAAATACGTGATCCTTCTTAGCAAAGACAGAAAAGTATACTTAACTCTAAATACCAAATATTTTCCATACCGAATAAGATATTTTTTGTATAATTATCTTAAAATCAAAGAACTGAAAACATGACAGAGCAGCTCTATGTAAAGGATAACAAAGCATAAGTGCCGTGTGTGTTTTTCCGTTTATTTATCGTCGCTACCGTAGGACATCCCTATATGATCGACTCCCCAAAGAACACGGTTAGATGTTAGGGGGATGGATACATGACGAAACTACTGCTGAGATCCGCCATGGTTTTTAACCTGCTCTGTGTAAAGCACCGTTTCACGGGACCTCGGTTTAACGTCTCATCAAAAGGCAATTAGTTTGTAAGTGTGTCAGCCCGGGAATCGAACCAACGTGATCGAATTTCAATTGTTTTGAAGTCTAGTGATCTACCGTCTGAGCTAATCGGCCTGACAACAAGTACCGTAAGCTGAAAACATGCACACATATATGCGATTTATTTGGTAATTTAGGATACTGTAAGTAACACCGTGAAATTGACACCCATCTCGATCAAATGTGGCCTACTCAGCGTTCCATTCATTCCAAACACTCACTTAAACCATTCAAAAACGTTCGTAAATGCATTACAAAAAATAAAAAGCTGCATTCAAAATATGTATAAATACAAAAAATTGTTACTTCACTGTGATAATTGAAATCGTAAGCGTCTGATTGATTTTTGAATAAATAGGAACCTATTTACAGAACTTGCATACATATTTTATTGAAGGAGGTAATAATTATAGTTATTTTTTCATCCTGAATAAAATAAGCGGTACTTGATTACCTCTCTTTAATTTCACTCAAAAGTCGCTCCACACACTCATTCAATATCATTCCATAATCATTCCAAAATCATTTACCTTGTCAATTTCACAATGTTCTTAACTGTAACATTTCTTGAGCGCTTGTGTTTTGTCATCGTGAAACCGTGGCTGGTTGGGGGTTAATATTTCGTATATAATTGCAATCCAATAAAATAAAGAATTCTGATTGGCTCAAATCGCATCACGTGGGGAAATCCATTGCACTTTATTTCTGTATAAAATGCAATAGGTCTTTCGGGAAACCCCCGAAATTCGATCTGCAAGTCCTGTGTTGTAGGAACTCGATTTAACCTAGTTCCCGATCATCAACGCAACATTGCTATTCAATCTTTTATAAATTAATATATTTTCGAAAGAATTTACGATTACAAACATGCAGTTCTGATTCTGAGCCGACCTAAACTTGGAAAACAGCGAGTCGACGAAGACCTTCAAGCAACCCTCTCAACTAAGACCGACCACGCCGTTTTCGTTTAAAAATACAGATTAACTTGGCAAAAACAAGCTTTTTTGTCATAAGTACCTCTACGAATTTTAATGTTGTCTTTAATTTGTGTATCATTTGTTTTACTATATGACATTTCACTTCGATATCGAGATAAACAATACACGATCTAAAAATAGATCGTGTAATTTATACGCGCAGAAAGTAGACTTGAAGCTTCAATGTTTGGCTGAGTATTTTAATAGTTTCTTCGATCAAGATGATTGCAATTATAAGGGACGAGTGTCTTCTTCACTGCGTTTATTGGGGTATAAAGTGCAATTGCCTTAGCACATGGCTTAATCATAACGCCCTACGGGCGTTATTTGCCATGTGCTAAGGCAATTGCACTTGATACCCCAATAAACGCAGTGAAAAAGACACTCATCCCTATAATAATGTTACATGTATAATGAAAATAGAAATAAACAACTAGTTTTAAGGAACCAATACGTGTCGTTGACAAAGATTAGATTACATAAATATCATGTCATTTTGTGCTCAGGGTGACAAGGTTTACTGACTTACTGTAAAATATTGAAAGACAGTTATACGAAAACAATTGAACCAAATGATTTTGATGCTAACATCGTCCGTTATCTCAAAATTTGATTCTTTAATTTCCAAAAAACAAACTTTTGAAAGGGGGAGACAATTTGTCACAGCTACCCCTATGTCTGTCTAAATATTTACCATTTATGAAGAACCGGGACCCAGTGTATCAGTGATTTAGATCGAGCACGTTAGTGAATAGGCCATTGCTCATTGCACGGTTTTCTGGGAACATTGTTCATCTTGGCAAATCGACGGTTCAGTGCGTGACTGTAATAAGTGTCTACACTTGCACCGAACCCTCAAAATACAAAGTACATTCTTGCACTGATTTTTAACAGCTAAGCATTGGCGTAACTAGAAGTTGAAATTTATACGCACACAGAAGGCGACCAACATATAAAATATAGGACAAACGCGATATGTGGACTGTGCCAAAAGATGAATGTCCTCCCCCGCTCCCCTTTTATATGATTTGTATATTTTTCATTACAGTCGCCACCATAGCGCATTTGGTTAGTCATTAGACTTCCAATCCGGAAGTCGTGGGTTCGATCCCCGGTGGCGGCAAATATCCTTTCCGACGTTTGTCTCTCACAAATGGGTAGATAATCGTAAACCTATGTGAGATAGCAGTCGGAAGCTAGGAAAGGGTGTAATGGTAGTACAGGTGAAAGAAATACCATGAATCCATTGTTAGTTGCTCCAACCGCCGCGATATAACTGCAACATTGTTGAAAGCGGCGTTAAACCCATTAAAACAAACAAATATTTTTCATTACGTTGGTAAATAATCAAAACATCGTAATTACAGCTTGAATAAGCTGTAGTTTCGATGTTATCATCATTCATCAATGACAATTTTCGAAACAGGATTTATTTCTATTACGCATTTGCGTATTGTGTGTAATGGTAGATGCCCTTGTTATAGTACTAAACGAAAACTCAATAACGATGAAGAACAAGGTGACATAATCAAGTGTTGACCTACGTATCGTGACCTAAGAAATTTCTGATAAAATACTAAATATCTATATATTCATGACCTTTAGACAGGTGTCCTAATGGTTGGGTCAAAGGATCGGTTTTAATGATTACACTTTAATAGACATCTTGTTGTTTTATTTAAATCAATTAAATGATTGTTTATTTTCAAAAAAAGGGGAGGAATATCAGTTTGGTGACCCCCCCCCCCCCCAAAAAAAAAAAAAAAAAAAAAAAAAAAAACATTTTTTATGTACAATGAATCTTAATTCGACATATTTTAAGCATATTGTACCAAGTAAGATATATTACCGAATACCGTTTTTTTAAATAATATGTTTTTCATGTTTCATTTTTCCTTAAATTATCACGATTATTTCCTAAATTTGTTGAAAGATCTAATTTGATTTAGATATTTAATTGATTATGGATTTCTAAACCGATTTAATCAGAGTTGTGTCACAATTTTAAATCTGATTAAATCGATTAGAATAAACATTTAAAAAAAAAAAAACACTTCAGTATTTCTCGGGCCGCACAGGCTGACAAGGGTCGAAACGAATTGAAAAATGTAGAAAAAATATTCTTACTTCCTATGAGATAATTTCTTTTATAATATGGCCCACGTCGCGGGAGTGAAATAAACCCGTTGAATATTTTTGATATTACACGGGTGTTATTACACTAGTGGAATAACAATGCAAATGAGCTCAGAGCGAATAGCAACGCTATTTTGTTACCGCGAAAATGACGTCATAATCTATGTTTTGTGACGTCATTTTTAAACGGCGTTATAAGTTTCGCGGAAAATTGAAACGTTGAATTTCAAGAATTTTGACTATTTTTCGCTAAAATTCGGGTCATATTATAAACAGAATATAAAATTTGTGCTCATAAAATACAGAAATTATTATACTCGTCATCTAAAACAGATAAAAACTCGGCGCAGCCTCGTTTTTATTTGTTTAAAGATGACTCGTTTAATAAATTCAGTATTCAATGACCACTCATTCAATATCCTCTGTATATGCGACACCCTGATGACCTCCCTGAAAACAACATCGTTTTTTTCAAATCTTTCTTTTGTCAAGTTTTTTAAATAGAGGATATTAAATGAGTGGTCTGTGAATATCGAATTTATTAAACGACTCATCAATAAACAGATAAAAACGAGGCTTTGTCGAGTTTTATTTGTTTAGATGACGAGTTTAATAATTTTGGTATTTTATGACCTCAAAATTGATATTCTATTTATATTCTGACCCGAATTTTCGTGATAGGACGAGATTTTTTCGTAATTTATCGATTCAATATATTCCACGAAACATAACGCCGATGGCAAACTGACATCAGCAAGTCCATCATGACGTTATTTTCACAACAAAAATATAACACTGATATTCACCGTAGTTATTTCTCTCACGCGTCTTAGGTCAAAACATAATTTTATTTATTTATTTATTTATTTATTTATTTATTTATTTATTTATTTATTCATTTATTTTTTTATTGCCTGGCTGATCAAAATTTTCTACATTGTAATTCGGGGTGAAAAACCTTTAGGTAGACTCTATGACTATATAAATGAAATATCCTAATTTAAAAATGTCTACCTTTTAACTCTACTTAAAAATAACATATTTTCACCACCCTTGTATTATTTTGCAAATTAAGCAATCAATTCAGTTCTGTGCTTTAAGTCATCTAACCTTTTCTCTTTCCTTTCTCACATTCATTTCATATAGATTTGATTCTGAAATCTCTTTCAATCTTAAATTTTTGAATTGAGAATAGGGTTAAGTGTAGATATTTTTTCAGCACCTGGTGTACGAAGAGATATCAATGTCAAGATACCAAATATTCGGTCGATTTTCAAAATGGCGAATATAACGTGAATAAGAGTGCAAAGAGCATATTATATAAAATTTTCAAATAAAAATTGAAGTGTACAATTATCGCTTAAAAGTAAATAATATAAAAAAGTATAACAATAAAGCAGTAATTCGGACCAACTGACAGAACCAGGCGAATATGTTTATAAGAGGATTCCTCGTATTGTTTGTATTCAGAGGTAAGGGATGTGTCAAGGTTAAATGGATCTTCGAGATAATTCTCCTGAATATAGATCTATATTAATATTGAGCTTTTTGTAAAAAAAATTCGTTCTTACCACAATTCATTAATCAGTTACTCAATTTAGCTTATTTAAGTTATATATGCATTAATAACCCTCGGCTAAGGACAAGCCAGCGTGACTAATGGCATTTCAGGGTTTCGAACAAATAACCTCCCATTTCTCACTCGTCAGTAATTCCCCACTCTAATCACTGCCCTAAGGAAACATATTACTAACGAAGTATTTTCAATAATAATATGACCTACGTAGGGGGGGGGGGGGAATACTAGTTGATATTTTTATATAATACTAGTGTTATTACACTAGTAGAATAATTATGCAAATGAGCTAAGAACGTACAGCAACGTTCAATCTCATCTAAATCAGATCCACCATAATACTAACCGCTACGCTCCTGTCTGTGTTATCTATGCCATTTCCAGGGGGTAGTTTTCATAAAAATAAATAAAAGTGTTTTTGTTCAATCAAAGTATGATGCAAAAAACTAAACCACACTGAGTGAAGACGTTCGCGAATTCATTCATGTTTGCAAAAAAGGCTTTAGTTTTACAACTCTTTCAAAATGAATCGCATTATCGTTAGTCGTTAACACTTTATTATGATTATAAAATACCAAATCAATGTTTTGCCGGTTATGAAATAATGCATTCTTGAAAAATATACTTCGTGAGAAAGCATTCGCACAAGTGGCATATCAAATTTTGAATTCATATATGAATGGAAACTAATTTCTCAGTCAAGTAGATCGGACAAATGTCGACAGTCGAAATTGAAATTAGATCACTGACGTCACCAAAGCAATATTGTCCACAAATCTTTTTTTTTCAGATTGTTTTTGTATTCGTTTACCGGGGTTATACGATATTAATCAATCAATTGGAACTGAAGATGGCCCATCCGCCTACCTCCCATTCTCTAGTAAAGACAGTACTGCAGACATAAAACCACCCGCTTTTAGAGACAGCATATCCGAGGAGCTTTATGATGTATTTACTGGAAAACCTGACCGAGACACCGACATCTCAACCACAGCTGCAACGTCTTATGAACAGGGTTCAGCCAAAGAAACATCCATGGAACAGTTACTTGATAAAATATTTGGCAACCAAAGTTGGAAATCATTACTTCTAAATTCTGAAAAAACTACAACAACTGCTAAACAAACGGAGGTTGGAAACACTAATGGTATCGCATCTTCGGGTCTTCCCCGGGGATCTGGATTTTTTACCAATCAGTTATCTGCTGGAAAGCTTTTTAACGGCGACGAGACTGGTAAGTCTCAACTAACAACAATCCCAAATAGAACGCACAAAGATGGCAGCAGTTCACCATTGGATAAAATTTCATCGAGTGGTCACTTGAAGGCGGGACTTAAATATACAGGTAGTCTTGTAAATACAAATATACATTCTTACAAAAATGAAAAGACAACGATAAACAATTATCCCTCTGGTACGACTATCCGAAATCCAGTCACTCTACCACCGCCTCATATGTATAACATGCATTCTGATGGTCAACCAGGGCCATTTGGTCAACATGAGAATGACAATGATGTTTTCGGTACTGAAATGTTTGATCCAAATACTGTCAACAATCTATTAACAAGTTATAATCCTTACAGTAATTCCGCAGCGTTTGCCACACAGACTGGTTCAAATCCGCTAAATGCGAACCTCAGAGTTAACTTTGATGCCGATAAAATCAACGCAAAATACATGGACCAGAATTCCGAACGTACATTGAATAATTTGCCCCCTGGTGTTGTTTCATTACCAACTGGTGCTGGTGGCGGAGCATCTGATGAATCGACAAATAAACTACCACAATTTGACGCTAATAAAATAAACGAAAATCTACTTGAAAGGAACTGGATGTTTTCTGACAAGCCTGTTAATGCAATGGCACCAGCTTTTCTTACCGGTAACGTGAACAGACAGGTATCAATTATTGCCAATCATGATACAAATCAAGACATGTCCCGTAAACAACAGCATATTTTTCAAGGTACTGCGTCTCAGGATCCGGCTTCGAACATTGATAAAAACGAACAGGTAATCGTTGCGAGTTCCCAAGTGTCAACCGAATCCAAACCGCATTTTAACTTTGTTCCCGGTAACCTTTACCCTGGTGTGTCCCAGAATCACGAAAATCACCGATCACAAAATAAAATTCCCAGTATAGCAATACCGGTGTTTGATCCAAACTCCGTTAACTCACAGCAAGTTAGATTCAATCCAAATTCAATTTCATGGATACAGAAAAGAGATATAAAAGAAAGAAGCATTGACGAACGGAAACTTAATGGTTATAGATTAGTAAAGGACAAAGACTTATTTGGTAAATCAAACTCTTCTAATCCTGCTGATGACTTTCGGAAAGATGGCGCTAACGTTATAAATGATGCTAATACCAAGGATACCTTTGGTAATCCACAACAGGTGACACGAGCACCGCTTTCAAGCCATGCTAACAATGCACTTTATTCTGGGTTCAATCCAAATAAGCTTAATACAGAACAAGGACGGAACAACTTTGTTCCTGGACAGATGTCGCCATATGACTCCTCTCCAAACCAGCACTTGAATAGTAAAACAGACATATCAACATTTTACCGACCTAATAATACAAGTGCAAAACTCTTGAATTTTGATATTGGTAGCCTACTTGGTATCGGAAATGTGAATAGTACAGGCGGGTTAGGCTTTATAGGTGCATTCAATCCTACGTCACTCAACAAAATGATGCTGACTACTTTCTCTGAAAATCTTGAGAATGCAGCAGGGAGTAATGGAACTAGTGCCAAATCTTTCGTTAGTAGCTACGATCCAAACTCACCAAAAATGAACGGATTTAAGGACACGGGGAGTATTACAAATTTTGGCTATGGATTTGACATTTTGAGTAATTCATCGTTGTTTTCAAAAGGTGCCACTAATAACCAGGGCTTTATTAATGGCGGATTCGATCCTAATGCTGCGAATGTAGGTTTTGGGGATGTTTTGAAAGGTGGAGGTTCTACAGGATTTGGGTTTGGGACATCTTCGTCTTCAAATTCTTCGGAACCCTCAAGAGGTTTTGGAGGATTTGGTTCCGGTGGTGGATTCGATGCGAATGCTGCAAACGTCGGGTTCGGAGCTACTGACTACGGTATGGGCGCTCTCAATGGGCCTATTGGCGCATTTGGGGGTTCTTTCAACGCTGATACGATGAACGCTGGATTGTTAGGGAGGTCTAACTCGACCTCTGTAAAGGACCTGGTGAGTTATTTTCTTGGTGCCAAGATGAAAGTAGAGGGTGGGTTAACCAACGGTGAGGAAGGAGGGCTATTTGACTCTAGATATGTAGGATCATTTGATCCTGACTCGGTTAACCACGTTTCTTATGATCCGAACCAGTACAACAATGTCAAGATACACTTCAACCCATCTGACATGCTAATGAGAAATCCGGGTATGGACAAAGATACATTAGAGAGCAGTGGCAAGTTATTCGATCCTGACAAGGTCAATTCCTTATTGAAGCAGCAATCATTTAATCCCGAGGCCATGCTTCAGTATATTCCGGGGATCGGTGACACTGAGATTCCACAACCAACTGGAGGTCTTTATGAAGAGTCCGCAAAAGATCCGGGTCTGTTTGATCCATTTGAGACGATGAAGAAGCTAATGTCAGGCTCCTTCTCAATTATATCAGGACATATTAGCCACACAACTACAACCACGCCTACTATAATGAGCACTCCAACAGACGTTAATACATCAAGTAATGCTAGTTTATTTGGAAATGCACCCAAAGAAACACCGATGACAACATCTTCCACAATCAACCTAACATCAACCACAGATCCAGTCATTTCTTCTCCATTTTCCACGGGCAGTGGAAGATCTTTTACAGAAACAAGTTCATCGATCACACAGAGTTCTTTGACAGAAAATAGTACCGACACTAATAACTAAATATAATGTTATTCTTGTTCTAAAATATACTAATGAAACTACAACACACCTTATATAAATTGATAATTTGATATTCGTTTCAATACATAGCGTTCTAAGTCGTCGTTTGAACTCAAATTGCTTAGGCTCCTAGGGGTCTTTCTTTTAAGTGGTATTCTAAGGTCAACCATGTAGTGTAAAGACAATAATATTGGGTAGTAGACATCGTAACCAGTAATTGAATGATTCCCAGATTTTTTTTTTCTATGTCATAGAACGCATGTTCATATTTAGATTGAGATCTGGGCCCGAGGTTATAAAACTTTTCTCAGGCTCAACTGAGAATTTTCTCAAATTCTGAATTTGAATTAATGTATGAAAATAAAAGAGAATATTTATAAGTTGTTGTTTATAATAGCTTACCAATATTATCTTTTATCTTATTATATCTAAATGAGTATCAAACAGAATTACGGCTTTAATCTCGAATTGAAATTTGAGAGAATTTTGAATTTAGGATGAGAAAAGTTTTATTACCTCGGGTCCTAATATTGCTTCGTTACTTCTTGATAAGTCAACGCAAAATTACTTCGTCTTGAGGAAGATAAAGCACGTCTCTGTCTATTGGTATCTTTAGTAATCATCAAAGTATATAAAAAACACCATTAATTTATTTTTATTTATTTTTTTTTATTTTACAATCTGCTTAATATCACGCTCGTCTCGTTTGAAAGAGATTCGTAATATCGTCAACATTTTATGATCTTGTGTGTGACGTTTCAAACTATTTGAAGTATGGACAACACTAATGCACAGATCAGCATGTGCATTCACAAAGTCTGATCTGGGACCGAGCTATAAGACTTTTCTCAGGCTCAATTCAAACTTTTCTCAAATTTCATTTGAGATTAAAGCCGTAATTCTGTTTAAATACTCGTTTTAATGTATTAACATAAAAGAAAATATTAATAAGTTGTTATAAATAACAACTTATCAATATTATCTTTTATTTTCATAAATTTGTTTTAATCTAAAATTTGAGAAAATTGAGCCTGAGCCTGAGAATGTTTTATAACCTTGGACCCAGAACCCTCACAATACATTCAGTAGATATCCATCGTCTATATTCACAATCACCTAATATTCTAAATGCATTGTACGGTTTTCTGAGCAGTCTGCCCTTCAGACACACATACATTTTGGAAATATCACGCATCGACTCATTTACTTTGTGTTTCGTCAGAGGCTATTTTATTTGATTCCCATTATGGGTGGAGACCGAAATGAATATCCATTATAGCCTCTGAAGGACAAAACGTAAAAGTGTTCCTTATATAACATTTGTCGGGAAGCTCTCATTAAGCTGTATAAGGAGGACTAATTGTCTCTTCTTATATGAATTTAAAAAAAAAGAATTTGTCGATTTCTTCGTATAGCTTAGACTACGAGTAAAGCGCGGTTTTATTGACCCGAATCTGACCTCTGCTATTTAGATGAATAAAATTCTGTTTATTTCTACTCAGCTTTGCACGTGCTTTCATAGGAATAAATAACAAATGATATTGAATGACATGTTTATTTTGTAAATTGATAAAATATGTCAGTAATTGGTATTTAAGCAAATTTTCCACATAGGTCAAGTTCGAGTCAAATAATCAAGGTATACACCATCTTCTATTGATGGTTTACACGGAAAACAGAATTTGACAATGTAATAAATATACAATTGTACATAGGCGTAACTAGGGTTTTGAGATTTGTACGCACTCAGAAGATGACCGTCGAAGAATATATAGAACACTGGCGTAACAAAAGATGTGTGTCCTCTACCTGCTTCTTTTTTTTTTTTTTTTTTTTTTGATTTGACCGTTGGCAAATAATCAACACATCGTTACTACAGCTTGAATAAGCTTTTGTTTCTATGTTTTGATAATTTATCGACGATATTTTGCGATAGAAGATTTATTTGTATCACGCACTTGCGTAATTAGCATTATGGCGTAATGGTAGTAACGCCATTACTGTTTATTATAATACCGCCCAGTCAGTTTGGTGGTATTTTTTGGAAAATAGAAGGTGTACGAATATTTTTCAAACGACTTATGACAACGTTCATCCATTTTAAATATTTAATACAAATGTATCCTTTGGAAATATTGATTTCACGCCCGCTTTGGCTATTTTGCAAATACATGCGAGATCGAGTAGGGCTACGTTCGAACACGTTCTCTAGTGGGTCTACGCGGGATAAACAAAAAGACACTTTGTACCGGGAAACTTATCCCATATGGAAGTTTCGAATGATGATTAAGAATCAATTGAATTTGAAAATCTTTGACTCTTGAGGGAGAATCAATGTAACCGATGAAAAAAAATGGAGTTTTTTACAAGCATATACATAAACCATTTTCACTATATTCATCGAATCCGTCGAAAACGGGGCGGAATTTTTCATTTTTTTGAATATCGAATAGTTTAATACTTACAATTTATTATAGGACTAAATAATTTGATGGGAGAAAGGGTTTCAAACAAAACCTTTTGGAATCCAAAGATAAGAAAAAGGAAGTAAGGATTTAATCTTCCAACCCCTTCATTTTTCGTTATCTTTCGTCATGGGTTGGCACTCCATTTTGTGTGCCTGTTCAGTTATTTTGATTTCTCAAAATGGACTTGCTGCGAGGATTGGTAAGTACTACCAGTACGCTTGCCGAATACCAGCATTTATTTCTTGCCTTTATCTTACAAAATTATTTTTATTTTTACTATGGCCAAGCCGCTGTAGTAAGGATTTTGTAGCTTACCGGCGAAATAAGATTATTTTATGACGAAATGGTTGCGTGAAATACCCTTTTTCACAATGAGCAAAAGTATGAACCAATTTATTTCCCGTCGAACGGGAAGTAAACTCTTCCAACAAAGATCGACCCTTTCTAAAATGGTTTGAACTCTGATGGGATCATAAGATCACTATGGTTGGTTCCCATTAGAATTGTCATAATCCCGACTATATTCTGATGGGCACCAACAACATTTTTTACAATTGATTTTACAATTAGTTATCGCTTTGATAATATAGCAACATAAAAGATGAAAATCTCGATTTAAAGCTTATTTTGGTTGACCTTGTTCGAGTATTTCGTTTGACAAGATCGGATCCATTTAAAAAAAGTTAAATGACAAAATAATTGCTTTTAATATGATTAAAGAATTTATGATTTTTGCGAGCCTAATTTAGGGTCTTGCACTTAAGGTAAAGGTAGGTCAGCTTTTATTTATCATAACTTACTTCTACAGATAGTCGATATAAATAACTTGAAACCTTGATTCGTAGGTTAGTAACCAAACCCTCGTAATTTCAGCTTAAAAATGCTTAAGTTACGAAGCTTTGGTAAACCAACGGTGATACGTGTTCACTTTATCTAAGCACGTGAATCCTTAAAGTTTTTAGCAGTTACTTGAACGCGTTTAATAATATTTAGCGACTTACTTTTGTAAGAACCCAAAATATTAAAAAGCATACTCGCCAAATACGTCACGGCTAAGCCACCCCCTGTCAGTTGATGAATAACATATTAACAAATTAAGCAAAGAAGGTTACAAATGTAAAATAAAAATAACACAAATTTCTATAAAAGCATATTTCATATGGCAAGCCATAGCTAATACTTTTCCAACAGCTCGTCGACAGAATCAAGGAAGCTTCAATCCAATGACATTCATGCAAAATAGTGGTGTACCAGGTCCATTTAATCCTCTTTCCGGACCCGGCCAACAGAGTACAGCCGGTTTCAATGCAGGCGGAATGGGCAATACGGGGAACCAGTCAACGACAAACGGAACCGGAAACAGCATGCAGCCATTTAACCAGATGATGGGTCCTGGTTCAATGAACACGGCAGGGTTTAGCGGAAGTGGGAGCTTCAATGGAATCAACATCCCGGGACAGAATAACAATCCCTTAATGGGCCCAAACGGTCAGAGTATTAATCCGTTTAACGCTAACCGTACAGGTGGTATCCTTCAGCCCGCACTACCCAACCAAAACAGCTCTCAGCCAAATCAAGGCGGAGCCATGCCAAATCAAGGATTTCAACCAAATCAAGGCGGATTTCCATCGCTATTTGGGTCAAACAATGGATCCTTCAGCCCGAATAATGTTTTCGGAAGAAGTAAGTATTTCATCTTTTATAGGCATGTTTTCCCTATAGTAATGTTAACTTGTATCCATAGTAATGGTGAGAGGAAAGACCTCGGAAAAAAATAATAATTCTAACTTGCGCCACAATGGATGAGGTCAACTGTATTGCGAGTAAAATTATGAAAGAAGACATTAAATTAAGTTTGTTTGTTTTCTGATTCGTATTCAGAGGTCGGGATTTTCTCTATAAAACGCTTTGAGTTGTTGACATTTCGATTTGGACTTTGTGACCGAGGAAAGCGCATTATGTGACTTTTTCTCACAGGTGCATCTATTGTTTTCTCTCTCATATTTGTTGTGTTGCTCATTTTCAAACATTTATAAAGGTAGTGGACCCGTAATAGTTAACCAACATTTCGAACTCATGATCTTTCACAATGTTGACCAAGGTTTCCTAATGAAAGTCATTAGGAAACCTTGGTCAACACTGTTAAAGTTCATTACTTCCGAAACGTTGTGGAACTATTACCGGTTCAGTACCTTAAACTAAAATCTGCAAGGATGATTAATCGTTTCGGTATATAAAAAGGGGGGATACTGTGACTAATAGCGAGTTTCTAATATCTTAGTTATTCTTTATAGAGATTATAATAGGCTAGTGTCTTTATATATCAATGTAACCTGGTCGAAATTGGGAGAATTTATCATGACAAGGCTTTGCTAAGTCAAGATAATTTCTCACAACCGATATCGGATAACATTTATACTTTAAGACACTAACTAGTTATTCATCTTATCGTGCAATTGGATCCCAGGGTTTAAAATTTTACTTAACCTTTAAAACCAAATAAATTCATGTGAAATAATTTCTGGTTATAATCATTAATACGCAAATTATTTCTGAAAATATACGATCTGATATCATTTTATGTTATCAAGCAGGCTATATCAGATCAACACATGATAAAGATCGATGTACATACTATAAGTGATTATATTGATGTGTAAAAGTCTCGTCGAAGATCGATCGAATAGACCTAACTGTACAGGTTTGCTTTGTAGATCGAATTGAAGATCGCCTAATCACGCAGCCTCCTCTTGGCAACCTTGAGATACGACAATAATATAGCTTCTCATACAAAACAAATGTCCCAAGTTGGCTGATTGATCATAGATTAATTTGATCTTCAGACTGTTTAGACAAAATTGATATTTGAACCTCGCCCAAAGTTGTGCATTTATCATATGTGAGACAGTTAACTAAACTATCATTTATATGATTCCTTGTTGGAGCACGTGGTAGTCCATTTCCGGCTTGATCAAAGAAATCTACCGAATCCATAACACATATGTTGGCGATTTTTTATTTTATATTTTTTTTTATTTCATTTTCACAAAAAATCTTCTAGCCAGACAGTTAGGGACACAGGGGCCATCATCGGGTACCTGTAGAAAACAACCTTGGTGAGGCCTTCTACCTTAATCAACAGACTTTAAGTATGATAAATATGACTTGAACATATAATAGACTGCAATATTTGATAGTCAGTTCAAGCCAATGAAAGATAAGAAGCTGTTGAAGGCAACACTGGATCAAACGTTTCAAATGTCAATGGTATATAATATGAAGTCTGGGATATATATATAATACGTACTCAGTGTTTTGTATGAGAAAAAAATACCTAACGAGGTTGGGAGAATTGATCATTGTCGAGGCTCTGTCGAGTTAGATATTTTTTTCATACAATACACTAAGTATGTATTATATTTATCCTGTTATTATTATATTTAACCTCTAATTGCCTTATTTTCATCGATGTTTTTAACTGAAATGCAAGATTCTTAAAATAACAGCATTATATCATTGTTCTAAAAATAACTATGTGATAACATAAAAAAATCATACGGGACGTTATAATACGGATATTTGTATAGTTATAAGATAAAATAAATATCGTTAGCAATATAACAATGAAATTATCTAAGATTTCTTATATATATAGAAGATCCAAAGCAAATGGTATAAATAGCATTTCGTTCTCGGCAAAATGTTAAACTCAACCTCAAAAAAAACCCCAAACCCCTCAACATATTTTAAAAAGTATATTACTCTCAAAAATTAGTGTCTATCTCCCCCACCCCTTCTATTCTTTTAATAGTTAATACGTTCTCTAGAAATACCTGCCTAAATGACAATAACATCGACATTGGACTTAAACTCCAATTCTGAAAAATTCAAAATTTACTATTTTCAAAACAAAGAACATTAATTACCCCCCCCCCCCCCCACACACACACACACACAAACAAAACATCCTTTATACCTGTTTATGTAAATAATTTTCATCAAACCGAACTATATATGTTCTGAAATCAAGTAAGTAAGAAACATTTAGAAAAAAAGGAGAAATTGCTTGTTTCAAGCAACTTCTCCCTTTTTCTCAATGTTTCATAACTATTTTGCAGTCAATTTTCAATTTCAACGAAAATTGAATAAACATCAGCATTTTTTTAAAATCAAGAATGGTATTAAATTAATTGATTTTGAGTATCTGAGTAAGAAAACTTAAATGAGCCTGTGCATGAGAGTTCCAACAATTTCATATATGTACATGGCAAAGACTCTGACTAGCCTGTGCATCCGCACAGTCTGACCAGAGCCTTCACTCTATTCATTTAGTAGATAGATAAGGTCTCAAAGTACTTGTACATAATCAGATAACATAATATTTACAGTAGCAGGCTGTCTACGCTGCTCAATGATTGCACTTCACGCACATTTCAAATTGTTGATAATGTCACTCACAAGCTCAAATTACAAAGGAATGTCATTAAGGCAGGTTTTCCTGGAGCACGGATCAGTTGGAATCCCTCTCCTATTACCCTATATATGTGCCTTATCTGTATCATGCTGAATAGTGCACTTAAGAAAAATATGAACGGAATCATTATATTGTGAGTCATAATCTATTTTGAAGATATTTTAATTGGAAAATATGGTGGTATAGACTATGATGAGACTGTACACGTGCGCAAGCTAATCCGTGTCTATACCTCCTGCTCTAAAGCTCAAGCAGTGATCAGCATGATAAGGGTTAACAATGAAACTAAATGATATTGATTTTATTTCAGATGATAGATGCAGGCAAACACACTTGGCCAATTAGTAGACAGCTTACGTCATGTATGGTCCAATATAAGTATTAAAGATGTCAAGGCGATATGCTAAAACAACTTTCAATTTCAGAGAAAAGACAAAGCATGGTAACTAACATGCCTCCCTCCTCGGGCGGATCAGGCGCGTCACAAGCACCCTCTGGGTCGGGGTCGGGGTCAGGCCCGAGTCCCTCTGGTTCCGGGTCGAGCGGTTCGAGTCCCCCTGGTACAGGCTCTAGCGGTTCAGGTTCCATGTCACAGAATATGCAGCCTCCGTCATTTTTGACAAATCCGTCACAGTTCATGAGTGGTGGAAGGTAACAAACAGTTTCGACAGATTTACGTAGATCGAGACTATTCGTCTCCATTTGCATATCCTCATCTTCACAAGCCAAGGGTTACAGCTTCTCTTTGTGCATAAACAACAAAATGGAAATACAGTCAATCTTGCCCGAGCGACCACGTCTATTAAGCGACCATTTTTATTAAGCGACAACTTTCAAAATTCCCTTCATTAAATTGAAATATCCGAAAAATAGATATTACTGGTATAAAAATATTGTAAATGAATCATTTGCGGTTAAAACTCACCAGAATCGTCTCAATAAGACGATTCTGATGAGTTTTTACACCATATGATTCTTGAGAAGTTCGCAATGTTATAAATATTTTATTTCTTATTTGTAAACAAAACGTGAATTAAGCGGCCATTTTCTTTAATGACCGCTTTTTGTGGTCCCATTCCTGGTCGCTTAATACAAGTTTTACTGTATAACCATTCGCTGGAGATGGAATGTCGATGAACCATAAGCACATACTTCTCAACAAATAGATACGTTTACGTAAAGAAACAAATGTTTTGCTGACATGAACAACTCTTTTTTAACCTAATAATGTTTTTACAACACATTTTTTTTCACCCATAGTGAGGAATATTTTTTTTTACTTATATTTCAGTATTAACTTTATACTATGAAGAGAAGACACTCTGGCGCATTACAATGGCATTGTTAAAGCTTTTAAATTTATGTATGTCAAGGAAATGATAATTTTCATTCTCATTCTTCATTAATTTAACTAAAATAATACATAGATATTTTTGTTAAAATTGTGTCTTGTAATGACCAGCAACGTATTTTTCTTAATATTCAAAAATTCTTTCACAAGAAGGTAGATTGATCATTCTTAATTCAGAAAATAAGCAAGGTGAGAAAATTTCTACCCCAGTCAGTCAGCGCAATTCGCACAGTCTAACAAGGGTCGACATTTTACGCGCTTCGTAGATGGTCCTTTTTTGCGTGATGGGTCACACATATATTTAGAGAAATATATCTACAAGTAATTTTTCCTCTATCACAACTTTTCTATCTAATAAGTGTCTGTACTTTTAATGAAATTGACGTGCTTTGTGAATAAGTAAATCTCTATTATCTGGCAATGGGTTTGGTTTGTTTGAGTCAAATGAAGAACGGAGCAACCAAGACGACGATAATGGGGTACCAGTCCTGCATCCAGGCTGGCAAAACGGTGCAAACTGATTTCAAATTATATCCCGCTTTGCACGTGCACTTACGTGCAAAGTGGGGTATAATTTGAAAATGGTTGGCACCGTTTTGTCATCCTGAATGCAGTGCAGGAGAACGATATTTCACAATTTCAGTAGCGGTTCTGGCTCTGGTAGCGGTAGTAGTAGCGGCAGTGGTAGCAGTTCGAGTGGATCTGGTAGTGGTGGTAGCAGCTCGGGCGGCTCCAGCAGTGGAGGGGGAAGCGGGGGATCAGCCTGTAATTGTTTTCTTATTTTACCATGATTTATGTCGATAATAGTCCTTTTTGTAATTTCGCTTGCCGTAAAAAGAATTTGAGTTCAATTTATAGTATTTAAAGAATAAGGCCAAATGGTTTAACAAATAGTTGATTTAAGCTCAGTGTTTAGCAGCGTTCAAGATGCAATAACATTGCGTATACGGGTTGTTGAAGTTTTTTTTTCTTTTTTTTTAAATATTGTCATAAAATAGCACTTTTTTTATTATGCTAACTAACCAATTAATCATCACATTGAAATATACATGTAGCGATTGGTAGACAATATGTTGTAATTGCAGCCCAGATTCCCAAGTTCGATCCCAACAAAGTTAACCAGTTAGAGGTCAGTTTTCTGGATCCTTCCAAGCTACAACTCGGACCCAGTGGAGGAGCCGGTGGAGGGTATGATCCTGATCAGATGAACTCACAATCCTTCAGTTTTCTCAACCCTGGAGCACTGACGGGCAGACGACGACGAAGCTTTCGTAAGAATATTTTAGAATGAGCCATTACTCATAGCGTGTCCATCAGACAAATTTAAAAACAGCCCTGCGTTCAGGATCACAAAACGGTGCAAACAGTTTTCAAATTGTACCCCGCTTTGCACGTGTACTTACGTGCAAAGCGGGGTGTAATTCGAAAACAGTTTGTAGCGTTTTGTGATCCTGAACGCAGGGCGGATGTAACCTAGCAGCCATCAACCTGATATTAATGAATGTGCGACCAGATTATCGTAAATATAGCTTGAAAAGCACTGATTTTTCTGTATAGCAGGACCGAAAGAATTCAAGTATGACATGAGCCTGTGCTTAACATTTTCAACAATTACGCATGTTCGCAAACTTTAATATTCGGATCATCCCATGCAGTTGCACAGTCTGGTCAGAGTCTTTCCCAAGCGCTTAATGTATAGCTACTTAGCCGTAAAAGCCTCTGTAGATAGCCAGATATTTTGTATTTTCGTGCAATCTGATTGACTGCAAAATTAGTTACTTTCCCCAATAAAATTAATTTTGAGAACGTAGCTATTTATCTATATTGTAATTTTCCGCCCACAGTAGAACCGAAAGAAATCTGTTCCATTTGGAGAACTTACAGTTTTGCTTCGCTATATTAAATTATAAGCTTTGAAGAGAGTATTTGTTGATTTCAAGGAACTATGAAACTAAAAAACTAATCACACTCATGTATGATTCCGCTTCGTGTCCTCATATAATGTTATTAGGGTTTTAGTTTCATACCTCGATGAAATCAACAAATACTCTATTCATCTCTTAAAAGAACTAGTTTGAAACTCATAACAAACAACGGACAAAGTGTACATGTACGTGTTCTACAAATTAGAGAAAATGTCACGATTAACCGATTTCTTATCTTCTAACATTCAAAACATCTGCAAGTGGGTTTAGAAATGTGACCCGCCACGCGAAAAGGAAACATCCGGGAATTCTGTAAAATGAATAATTGAGAAAAAGACTTGATCCAGCATAGGTCAACCAAAATGAGCATTTTAAAATTTCTTTCATTGGATAGTAGATTGAACATTATAGATTCAGAAAAAAGGCACTGTGCAAAAAGTTTCGAGCCTAGTCAGTCTGCGCGGATTGCGCAGGCTGACTAGGGTCGACACTTTACGCACCTTCCAGATGGTCCCTTTTCGCGTGACGGGTCACAAATGATATGTCGAATCGAACATTTGATAAACGACGACGTGATAAGAAATTAATGTCATACATTCATGGCTGCTAAAGTAACAAGATGATTGTAATATTATTTCTTGCGATTCTTGTGTTGGGCCAAACTAACGGGTTTAATGTGGGTAAGAAATTTTGATTTATTATGACCGAGGCAACATTTCTTTTCCTTTTTTTTTCTTTTTTTTCAAAATGAGTGTAATACAGGAGTAAGAATATTCTTTACTTAACCAGATGTATTAAAATGCCATGCCAAACCGCACCTTTCCTAAAGAACAGTTGAACAAACTATAAAAGGTAGGCTTTCATAGATTTTTCATTCGGAAAAAAGCGATACCAATTGGCACCAGAAATATGTTTTTTATCCTTGGAAACAGCCCTTCATTCAGGATAACAAAAACGGTGAAAATTGTTCGCCAATTTACCCCACTTTGCACGAAAGTGCATGTGTAAAGCGGGAGAAAATTGGCAAACAATTTGCATCGTTTCGTTATACTGCACGCGGGGCTGATTTTTTTCATTTTGATTACAGCAAGGCGTCAGGCGTCCCCTAGTGGACCAAGCGGAAGTAGTAGCGGAGGGAGCAGTGGCGGAAGTAGTAGTGGTGGGAGTGCACAGGTCCCCAAATTTGACCCCAACGCTGTCAATCAACTGACGTCAAATTTCCTGGACCCAACAAAACAAAAGCTGGGAGACAGTGGCGGTGCCGGAAGTGTGGGTAGGTAACATAAAACGGACAAGATGTTAACGACCAAAAAATGTTTTGGCTATCCGTTTAAGTTCCAACCCCTTGAGAGGTTTAATCGGAGAGGGGCCATCATGGAAATTCGGCAAACAATTATTATAAAGTCGGAAAATCAATTATTGCAGTCTGTCGGTGGGCGAGCAAAAGTTCGTTATCACAATGCAACAAATGATTAAGCACTTTATACAAAAAGTGCGCTGAACTTTTCTACAAACGACGTTTGGACCAAAAAATACAACACATCTTCACTCAGTCACAAGACTTGGAACAAACGAATGAGTCCAAACATCGAGAGCAATGTCGTATCACATGCTTAGCGAGGTACACAAACGTATTCATTAAACAAAGCGTACACGTATTTCTTCGGCACTCAATCCTAAGAACCTTTTTATCAAAAAAAATGCAAAAGTTCGGTGAACTGTGTGTCACGTTTCCTGTGTAGTCCAAATTCTATTCTATTCGAATATACATATGGAAAAATAGTTTCAACGCTTCCAGGTGACGTACTGTCCATTCTTTCAGAACATCGCTGGGACTTAACCGTATAATGGAAAGTACCTCGGACTTATATGTAGTAATTTTGGGTCATTGTTTAGGCATTTCGGCTTCTGGTGGTACTTCGGCCATTGAATACGCTCGAAGAAAATAACATTTTGTAACTTCTTTCCGATCGGCTGTGGAGCCATTTTGGGCATATTATAATTTGATAACATAACACAGTGAAACACTGCGTTTTGTTTTCAAATAAGATTATCCCCCCTTTAATGTTTTCGTTGATTTTGTTTTCTGCAACATCATCCTTTACGGGATCGTTGATGTTTGGGACCCATGTGTGAAATGACGCGCTTTCATAGCTGCGCCCGTATTATTCCCGAGGTCTATTCCGTAGAATCGCCGAGGGTTCCCGATGTACTGTCCACTGACGGGGTCAGTGAGTATAGATTTGACCCTCAGTGATCGATCTACATGTTTCTTTTTTTTCTTGGGTAGTTTTTTCAGAATAAATGTTATAATACTCTAACTTTAAAACACTTTCTCTAATTGCCTTCAGCTATAACCGAGTCATTTTTCAAATATTTGTTTATCGTAATCCTAATATAACGCAGCAAAAAATCTCACTTTATTTCTCTAGGTGGAGCCTCATTTGACCCAGATAAATTCAACAGCGCCAGTTTTAACTTCTTCAACCCCCAGGCCCAGACGGGCGGTGGTAGCGGCGGAAGCGGAGGAGGCAGCAGCGGGGGTAGCAGTGGTGGCAGTAGCGGTAGCGCACCCAAGTTCGATGCCAACAAGGTCAACCAATTGAACTCCAACTTTCTAGATCCATCATCGTCGAAACTTGGACAGAGCGGCGGAGCGGCTGGCGGGTTTGACCCTGATCAGTTCAACTCGCAAACATTCAACTTTTTTAACCCTCAGGCTCAAGTTGGACGATAAACCATCACCATTGTGAGAATGGATTTTGTGTTATGATATTTGTCAAATAAAATCTATTTATCAAATCAAAATGATGTTTGTTTGTTTGAGTGGGTTTTACGCCGCTTTCAACTATTTCGCAGTTATATCGCGGCGGCCGAAGCACCTAACAATAGATTCCTGGTATTTATTTCACCTGTACTACCATTACACCCTTTCCTAGCCTCTGACTGCTATCTCACATAGGCTTACGATAATCTGCCCATTGGTGAGAGACAAACGTCGGAAAGGATATCTGCCAATTGGTGAGAGACAAACGTCGGAAAGGATATTTGCCGCCACCGAGGATCGAACCCACGACTTCCAGATTGGAAGTCTTATGCCTAACCAACTGCGCTATGGTGGCGGCTCAAATTAAAATGAAGAGATTGTCAACATGACTTTTCGTAATGTCTCCCTTTTTTCGCATGTCTCAACATTCTTCAGCACAAACGATATAAAAATGGGGTGTTTTCGGAGTTAATGAGTGGTATTGTTATAGTCTTTGTATACCTAGAGTAAAGAGATCATGTGATAACTCTTGAAAAAATTACTTTCACTTTGGGCCAACTTATTTCTGACCCCGGGCGGGTACTGTTGCCCGCAATATCAGAGTATCTCTCAGAAAGCGGGCTACCAGCTCTAGACTGGTCCACATATCGACTATCAGAATAGCCTAGAACAGGCTATTTTGATATTCGACAATGAGACCAGTCTACACCCGACCCGAAAGCGGGCGAGAAATAAGTTGGCCCTTTGTCTTGAAATAATAATGTTCACTATCGAATCGGTATTATACACAATCAAAGGATGACAAAAGGTTCGCAAACTTTGAAATATGGTGCCCCGCTTTGCACGTGCATTGTGTGCAAAGTGGTACATCATTTTTTAAAGTTAACAAACGTTTGTGCATTTGCCAATTAGTGTATCTTTTTTAAAAACGTTTAATCATCCTTTACGCAGGGCAGCATGAAAGCGATCGCGAAAGTTTAGAAAATTGAAGCCTTCTCATTTCTACATGCATTTGCATGCAAAACGGGGGACCGATTTTTTAACGCCCGCCGAAAGACTGGAAGAATTTGATCACCCGTGGCTTTAGGCGTCCGGTGTCTAGCTGGCACGTGATCTTAACTTCTTTGTCCTGAGCAAAACTCTGTCACCTCTTATCCAATTGACTTGAAACTTGACAGTAACATTCCTCTCATGATTACGGAGTGCAATACACAAGAACCTTGACTCTACCTAGCGTAGTTTTTTTAGTTATTTCTCTTTGTTGTTTTTCACATTTAGCCATCCATTGAGGGGTTGTGGAACCTAGGTGTACAATTTTTGGTGGTAAGCGTCTTAAATGTCGTAACTACAATAAGGTTGACTTGTTTGATTCAAGAACGAGTATCTTTGATGAAACAAGTTTTCTGTCATTCTAATGATTTCATCATTTTATATAAAAAGATATTATCAACAAGCTGACATAAACATAGTCCATTTGTGCACATTGAATTTGACTGATAAATGGCACTTAGAATCGCGCCAACTCGACTCTGATCAGACGGTGCAACAAATTTGTCAACATATCTCAAAATACTCCAAGTAGATAATTAATTTATTCATTAAAAAGAGCCCAACACATAGGCGTATATAGGACTTTGATATTTATTCACACTCAAAAGGCGACAAACAAAGAATATATATAATGGCGATATGTGGACTGTGACAATAGTCGAATGCCCTCCGTCCGCTCCCTTTTTTTATGATTTGAGCGATGGTGAATAATCAAAACATCGTAGCTACAGCTTGAATAAGCTGTAGTTTCGATATTATGATCTTTCATCAATGATATTTTTCAACAGATGATTATTGATATTACGCACTTGCGTAAATTGCGTAATGGGAGTTACGCCCTTGCAACCAATTTCGTTTATATTTGGATTATCTCCCCTTGATAGACAGGTCACGTTAGGCACCTGTCGTTGGCTCAGTCCGAGTCAGTTGTAACTGCCTATATATTTATAGGTAGTTACAACTGCATCGCGCTGAGATATCAATGTCTAGATAAAAGGAAGTAGTAAAAGTCTTAAATAATTATACCAGAATGAGGCCTTTGTTGTGGGCACCGGTTGGAATCGATTCAGTGATATTTTAAATAGGCAAAGAAAAAAGGGGGTGTAGAAATGTGTCAATCAGTAATTAGATTTTTTTCTGTCTTTTTTTTTTCAATCTTGGCAATTCATCAACTTTTACCACCGATCATCATCTTCACAAATTCTGAAAAAAAATATGACGTTAGCAATAAGCAAGAGGCGGATCCTGTATTGCTCCACTGGCTTTAATATCTCTCAAAGAGAAACTCAGTCAGATATTGACGTTTACAAGGAAATTTTTGAAAAGGCGAAAAGGTGGACAAAGACTGATTCTCTTGTAGGCTAGACCTAAAACCGAAGAAAAAGTGTCTCAAAATACATATCAGTAATCATTATAAAACGGAAAAGTTTCTTTATTGATTATAGAGTCAAAAGTGGTTCAGGAGATGTTTCAAGAAAAAAAGGTTAAGCATGAATAGACGCACGAACGCATGACGGACGAACCGCCATGACAATGGTTCGCTGGCCTCCGGACAACAACGCTTAAAAAGCAATGGCAAGAAAATTATGCATAACTTGGATTTTTAATTTTATACGCACTAAGAATGCAACCAACATATATAGAATATGTAGGCTAAAAGAGATATGTAGACTGTGACAAAAGATGAATGCCCCCCGTCCGCTCCCGTTTTTCTTATGATTTGAGCGTTGGTGTATAAACAAAACATCGTAACTACAGCTAAAATAAAATAAGCTGTAGTTTCGAAATTAAGATCATTCATCATCGACATTTTTCGAAAGAGGATTTATTTCTACTGCGCACTTGCGTAAAGTGCGTAATGGTAGTTACGTCCTTGAGAAACGCATTGAATGACGATTTAGAAAGCGACCATTTCTTTTCCTCTAGTAATTTCCTATTGAAATGCGAGTTGTTTAATATCGATAGAATCTAATCAAAAATATTAAACATTTGTCACAAAAATAGCATCAAGCGTTTCTTCTCTAATGCGACTGTTTGGTAGTCTCTTCAAGTACGGTGATTATAAAACATTTCTCGTGCTCAACTGAGAATTTTTATCATGTTTCTATTTGAGATTAAAGCTTTAATTCTGTTTTAATACTAAAGTCAATGTTTGATTATAAACTATGAAACTACATGTAATAAGAGTTTTACAAACAACAACTTATTAATACTATCAAGTTCATGCAATAATTAAAACCATAAATTTGAGAAAATTCTCAGATGAGCACGCACAAGATTTTCTAATCTCGGGTCAAGGTATTGTCCAATACAAGTTTTAATGTACACACTATTTCCTTGTGAAACTTACAAGTCAAGTCTAGGAAATAATCACTTGAATCGAACAATAATATTACTTAACCCACGCATTTTGTAAATGAATAGGGCCGTTTAAGTACTGTGTTGCTGAGCATGAAATTACAGCCATAACATTGATTTATTTTATGTAGCAATGGACACATGACGTCAATGTTACCCGCCCAATGATTTTTTTCTTATTCACATATGTTGAGGTAAACTTTGTATAGTCATTATATGTCAAAAACTTGACGGCCCCTTTCAATGCTCGTTTTCATGCTAGAGTTATCTGCCCTTGAGTGGTATTGGCCATTCTTTTCAGTAAAACTTTTATATTCGTGTCGGGTCTAGTATAAACTCATTACCAGCTGATAGCCATTAAACACATAGATGTTGATAGACCTTATACATGTACACAATATGTGATATGTTTAAAAACATTACTTTTCGTATATTTGGTAAAAAAAAATCAGCATTCTTTTCCATGCAAATAAGAAAGTTTTACGTTATTTTATAGTGACCCCCTCTTAATTTAATGACACTTTTAACATTTTTTGTTTTGTCTCTTTTGTTTTGTTTTGTTTAATTCAATGGTCCAGTCATTGAAATCAAACGTTGAAAAGAAGTTAAGTTATGAAATTTTACCATCATTATTCTACGTTATTTCAATTAGAAGCATCTAATAAAAACCGGTCTATTTTTAACCAACTCGCAAAAAGATTCGTAAGAGAAACGAAAACCCACTTCCGGTTTATAGAGTGGGAAGGCTGCTGTCCTTTGCCACCTTTGCCATCAAAGTTAAAATCACTCTCTCTCTCTCTCAGTCTATCTTTATCTCATTCTTTCTATATTTGTTTATATCTCTCTGTCTGTCTAACACCCTGTCAAGTCGGTCAATTCGGCATTGTCTAAAACCAGATTTATTCAATATAAAAATAATATGTCATAAAAAAATTCTCTCTCTCTCTCTCATTTCCACCAAAATGAACACATAATAAGAAAAAAAATGATGGCCAGACTCTGTATATTTTCCATACTTACATACTTGTGTTTTAGAAAAACAATCTACGTACCCTCATAGTCCACGTGACCGTCCCCGTTTACGTCAGCTTCTCGTATCATCTCGTCAACCTCTTCGTCAGTTAACTTTTCTCCGAGATTTGTCATCACGTGACGTAGTTCTACAGCACTTATGAAACCGTCGCCATTCTGAAATCAGTTTAAAAATGTCTCAACCTATTTGAGAATTTGCTAGATGTCTAACGTCTAACGCTGTGTAGGCGTGTTGTCATGACGCATAATTTGCGCTCTAACTTTTGTCAACTCTATATTTCATTTGCCGGGTGGATAACGCATTCGGATTTTTTTTCATTATTATTTTATTTTTGTTATTATTATTAAAATCTATTTAATTGACTTATTTAAAATTTTACAACATTAAATGGATTTTCTGCAATGTTTCTTAAAACGAGTTTTTTCTCTTCACTGAAATTAACTTGTACTCGACATTCAGAGACAAGATACTTCTAGTTAGTCGCAAAGGGAAGCTATGAGGCCAATACTAGGCTGAACAGCGCGCAAGGATAATCTTTCATGCGACAAATCAAAGCTTTGAAAAAATATGAGCGTTTTCATCAAACGAAAAACTAAAATAAATAAGGCAGCAAAATTATTCAATTTTATAACTTTCCCAATTTAAGGTATTAAAATTATTCGATTTGATTTCTTTTTTCAAGTAACAATTTCTTACTTGGCCCTCAGGCCTGTCCTATTGCCCTATGCTTGTAACACATATAATACATTCACTGGTTAGGGTTCTAGGGGCTCGAGTGTGCTTCGTTTTCGATTTTATATATTTACCATATTTGTGTTCATATTGTTTGTTTTTGGCTTTAAGTATTTTTTCTAATTTGCCGAATAAATGAATTTAATAGAATTATTATCCTGAATGTAAAGTAGCCTTACGTTCAGGATGACAGAACGGCGCAAATGATTTGCCTATTTTAGCCAGCTTTGCACCTAAGTGCACGTGCAAAGCGGGTTATCATTTGCAAACGATTTGCATCGTTTGATCATCCCGACCGCAGGGCTGGTTTCACATGCAGTTAACTTGGTACAATTAAAAATTCACTTCCTCAATTAAATACTACTAATTTTGATAAGGATCAGTTATAAAAGTACGCTAAACTTTTACCAAAGAATAAAAGTAACTTAAATTTCTTTTGATTAAGAAAATATGTTTTTGTTGTTGTTGCTGTTGTTGTTGCTGCTTTTTTGAAAAATGTTAATGCCAAAGAGCGCAAGTATTAGAAAAGAAGCGTAACGGTGTTTTATACTGAGTAGTGAGAATGATACGGTTGTGGATAACACGGAAAGAAATGTGGAGATAACTCTTTTGAAATATCGAGGAATTTAGCTGTAAGAATACTCTATCTAGTCATAAAAGCGCATTTTAACCCATGATTAGCCTCATAGATTTATAAACAATAGGGGCATTGACCCTTAAGCGCTCACCTGATGCATATAGTTGACAAAGGTGGCAAAGTGTCAACACTACTTAGTTGAAATTCATTAATGGCTAATCAAAAGTCGGAGATATCAAGAAGACAAACATTGGAGTCAAATGTGTTGCCTCGAAAGATAAATAAAAAATCAAAGTGCTGTCAGCACTGTAAATCGGACATCATTGAGAGGCTTGGATAGTGCAATAGTTCGCCGATCAAAAGGGCTCAAATTTGGACAATAAAAGTTGGTAAAATATTTGCCCAATTTGTGAGTTTTTTGTCTTAACACTCCATCTTTTCGAGGACATCGCCAGCTCATCGAACCACGTGGGTCCAATTTTGAAAGTTTGCTGATTCGATAGCCCTCTGCTAGTCTAAATTATTTCTTAGCAGATTTTTTTACGTTGTTATAATGAGCACGCGCCAAGCTAAAAGCTTGTCTGTTAATATTATTCCTCTCTCTATAGAGTTTAAAAGCCTGTTTAGCAACAAAACATTTTTCATTAAACTATTTACAATTTTGATTACCAACATGTTTGTATTTCAAGCATTGGGTTTTCCCAAATACTATAAATGCATTTTCCCTCAAGAAACACGTGAAATTGCCAACTATGCTATTTATATCTTTGGTTTCTGACCAATCGATTAAATCTAGCAGCACTCTATGATTATTCATGAGTTGTTCTAAAAATAGATCGCTATTACTGCTATCCTATATCAGTTTATCGTATGTTTTTGTCGGTTTATTTGTTGTTGAATAATTTTTCTTCATACTCAAATTTGATTTTATTCAAAATAGGATTGGGGCGTAATCAGAGTGCTCATTGAAATCAAATATTTCAAAATTGCAAAAATACTTCTATTACACATAGTCAACAGTACTCATTCCACCATGCGAACAAAAAGTAAACTTCCCACGCTCCCTGTCCGAGTGCAGACGACCATTAACCAATGACAAACAACTTAATTGACACATTTCGAGCAGACGATGTCCATTTGCATCTACCACGTGGTCTGAATTTACGCGTGGGTTTTGACCGAGTGATAATCATAACAGAATTTGATTGGTTGTCAGCCCTACAACTGGTAAATGACCGTTCGAGAAAAAAATCAGAGCAGTAATATTGTAAGTGCTACAAATTTATTATACAGTTAACGATGGAAACGATTTAAGATAAATAACTTTTTACGCGATCGACCCTTGAGTTACGACTTTTCATATCGTCGATGTTGTTCTAAATCTCGTAGCTGCAGCTTGATAAAATCTGTAGTTGCGGGGTTTTGGAATAGCAATGACGATATAATATAACATAATATAATATCAATGTTTATCTTATAAATTTTTAATCAAAAGTCAAAGCCGAACTAGGCTATTATAAAGTGAAAAATCGTCTCATAAAAAACGGGTCCAAAACAAAATCATTAACAATTATATTACTTCGAATTGAAAAATTAAAACACGTAAGATAATTTAAAAGATTGGGTCAAACAAATCCCTTATGATTTGCCATAAATATATATTATAATAATCTGTTACAAAAATGAATCACCTTTACTGCACACTTTGTCTTTAAAAATATTAAAAAAAAATCTGTGCTTATGGATAATTATATTTTAACGATATGCTTAAGCACCAGGAACACCAATAATTCGTTATTTCCGCGAAAGATTTAAATATATAATATAGTAGTAAAAATATTTTCATCTATTTGCCATTGTTGCATGTATTTGCATATGTAAATGTATAATTCACTATGTAATGATGATGAACATTATTGTTCAAGTCATTTATCTGAATAAACTATATGTTATGTTATGTTATGTTATGTTATGTTATGTTATGTTATGTTATGTTATGTTATGTTATGTTATGTTATGTTAACCTATTGTACGTTTCAACTCCTTTACTCAACCGAAAATCTTGTTATAAACACTGAAAATGCTAACTGGTAATTACTAAAAGCGAAAATTACATCAAATTTTGTATTAGCCTCTTCTCTATTTGTCGAAAAGTAAAAAAGATAAAAACAAAATTTGTAGATTGTGACTGAAAAGGCCGTTTCTTCGGTGTTTGTGTCCTAATTTTTGACCCACTTTGAAAGGTGTTTAAGATTTCAAGACAATCATTCTGACCAAGATGCAGAATTTTCAATCCAAGAGTGCACACAAGGATTTTCATAGATTTGATCCCTTGATCTCATTTTTGACCCAACTTGATTCAAGCTCGAACTTGACCTTGGTTTCATAGACACAACATTCTGACCAAGCTTCTAGCCACTTAGTTTAAAAGTGTGGCCTCCAGATTGGTCACAAGGTTTTTGAAAAAAATTGACCCCTTGACCTATGTGGCTCCCAGAGTGCACACAAGGCTTTTTCTAACATTTGAGCCCTTGACCTCATCTTTAACCCCACATGACCCAATTTCGAACTTGACCTAGAATTGATGAAGACAATCATACTAACCAAGTTTCTAGACAATTGAGCCAAAAATGTGGTCTCTACAGATTACTAAATATTTTTCTAAAATTTGGCCCTTTAACCCTATTTTTTTCCAACTTGGCCAAATTTCGAACTTCACCTATATGTCACTACACCATACATTCTGCCCAAGTTTCAAGACATAAGAACCAAAAAGGTGGCCTCTTAATTGCTTTTTATAGTACTTTAGTCAGAGTTTATTGAAGGGGGTAAAAAGTATTGGATTACCTCCATTTAATTTCACTCAAAACTCGCTCCACACCCTCATTCAATAGCATTCCTCATTCATTCCAAAATCATACACCTTGTCAATTTCACGATGTCCCTAGCTGTAGAGAAACAGGGGATCATTGTCGAGAAGGAAACTTAGAGAGAACGAACTGTCTGTCAAAATCTGAAGACTGTTATTCAATTTCCCACGACTTAAACATGCAACAGGCTCCAACAAACTATTGTTATCCTTTGTAAAACAAACATGGACTTGCGACTGTAGCAAGCAACACTCGATCTGTCGGTTCAAATTCTATTTTGGAAGCATTGGGCAGATTGTTGATAGTCAGGGAAGCTATTTTTTTTTTTATCTCAAATTCAAAAGAATGCCAAATCAAGAAAATACAATGTATAATGGAGTCAGATTCCATTTAATTAAAGCTCAAATTGTCTCCCACTCCGAGTTATCCTGTATTTTTGCCCTTACTAAGCACAGTTCCACTTCATTTCTCAGAATCAAAACAAAAATTTTGATATTTCGTCTCGGGGATAAATTATCCACACTAATTTTGTGGTCCCAAATTCTGAGAAATATATTTTCAAAAAGTAGTTAATTTCATTGAAATGAGATAGTCATAAACCACTGTGTCCGATTTGTAATAATTATAATTACGCACCGGTCGCACTATTTACCTTGTCAAAAACACGAAAAGCTTCCTTTATCTCTCCCTCCGAGTTACCGAGTTCAATTTTCTTCGCCATCATTTTCAAGAATTCTGGGAAATCTATAGACTCGTTACCTGTTAAAATAGAAAATGAAATATTGTTTGCAGTAATTGCAAGGAAAGAAAGAGGAAAAGAAAGGTAAACGATTGAGATAAAAAAGAGTGATGTAATGAAATTTGCAATTATTTTTCGAGGAATCAATGAAAATATGAAATAATAACACATTTCTGCATGATGTGAAACGAGAAAAACGGTTCTCTAATGTATCTTTAAAATATATTTAAACAAATTGATAGTTTAAAAAGTGGGCTCCAACAGAAGAAGCAGTCCTGGCTAAGCACCAGAAATATTTCTATCCTTAGGGTTAGCTGGCAGTTCTAAACATAACAGGTTACCAAAACCCACATAGAACATTACTTAGATTTCTCTTTATGGATGAATCTGGAAGAGGTCGAAAGATGTTCAAAGTGATCATTTACCGTCAGCATCTACGTCATTGATCATATCCTGTAATTCGGCTTCTGTCGGATTTTGTCCAAGAGACCTCATCACTGTACCGAGCTCTTTCGTAGTTATAAATCCATCACCGTCTTTGTCGAACAAAGAAAACGCTTGCATAAACTCTGTAAGTTTAGACAAGGAATATATACATATACAATTTAAATATCTAAACCTGAATGGAAATGGAATTAGTTTCGAAAATGTGAATTTTGCTAATGAGTATCGAAACTACGCAAAATTTGTAGATTTTTTTTATTCTGGAAAGGTAATTCTACCATTATGTAATTCAGATTTTTCTCTGATCGCCCTTTTCTAGATTAAATCTCTATTCAAATGATAATTATAAGGAAGTCCAATATGGGCCATTTTACGCACCTCGGGTTTCATTAAGGTAGTGGACCCGTAATAGTTTCGCAATGCCACAAAAGTAATGAACTTCAACAGTGTTAACCGAGATTTTCTATTGATGTTCATTAGGAAACCTCGGTAAACATTGTGAAAGCTCATATGTTCCGAAATGTTGCGGAACTATTACGGGTCCACTGTCTTAAAGATTTTTCTTACCTGCGATTTGTTCCTCAGCCAAAAACCCCGTTGTCTCATCCTGCGAAAGAATGAAAACGTTAGTTTGTAAGATACCCACTAAATAAGTTTATATCCATAATAAATATATGATCTCCTGTTTAAATGGATATTCAGTATTCTTAAATGCTTTTCGGTGGTTTATCGAGAAATAACGGTAGATTATCACTTGATAATCTCACCGCAAAAGCAGTGAAATTATCAAAAACTTATACCCTGCTTTTGTGCATTTGATCCTATCTGACGTCATCTTTGTGGGCGAAATGAGTGACGTCACAATGAACGTTGCAAAGCAATCACGTGCAAAATGACGCGCTTTACGAAAATATGTCATATAAATTTCACATTTTGTCTCATTTTTGCATTAAGGAAATAGAATAATCCTTTGTTTTTCGTGTAAGATCGATTAATATTTCATTGAGTGAACAACAAAAGCTATATTTTCACGAGTGGCGGAGCTTACACTGAAACAAGCGATTTTCCTTTATTTATTCACCATTTCGAACTCGTTCATAGTTCATTGCACTATCCATGACGTCACTATCAACTTTCATCCGTGCACACTAAGCACCAAACTATTGCCCCTTTGAAAAATTTCCGTCATTTTGTTGCACGTGTAACAAACGTGCGGTGCTTTATGCAAATTTTGTGATGAATGGTTTAAGCAATCATGGGAAGTCGGACCGTAGATGTCAAATAGGCTTAAAGTCAAATGCTAGAGTTCTGTTGCTGATGTACCCTAACAGAATAATCTCATTGGGACACTTCAATTCTATACCAAACACAAGTTTACCTTTTTAAATATTTTGCCTTGGATGGAGGCGTACACATGATTGTCGTTTAATGAATGTGGAACCTCTTTAAGTCTTGTATCCATGTAAATAGTACTTTCAAACGACAACGCTGAATTAATATGTGCATTTTTTATGGGGGCTTATTTTCTGAAGTATGTAGATAAGAAAGCATCGAAACAAATGTGATATACAATTTGTCAGCGTACAACCAAAACCTTTTAAAGCTGCAAGTTCGAGGTTTTGGTCTCTCGTCGATGATATGCGGCCAGGCTGCATGCTTCACCAATAATATATCTACAAAATTAATATGTTTTTCTGTCTGTATTGAAGCTCTGTCAAAGAGAAAATTATAACAAAAAAGGTATGTAAGTGCTAGCTATTGATTTGAAAATGAATTAGTTAAGAGTCCGGAATTCAATGTAATAAAATAAGGTTGTTCTTGTTTTGTTACTGTTGTTGTTGTTGTTGTTTTGTTTTGTGTTGTTTTATATGCATACATGATGTGATCTAGAAAAGTGCTAACAGTACCGGCCCTGATCGGACAGCGCAACTTACACAGACAGATCAGGATCAGAATGTTTCGGGTTTGATCTAGAATGACGAGTAAACCTTCTGATAAAACATAAACGTCCACGTCCTGTGCTGAATCCAATCCGTTTTTCCAATATTTTAATTAACGGCACCCCGCAACGACCATGTTTTTCATGCGACGGGCATATACCTATATAAAGTATTATGATAATAACAATAATATAATCATAATAATAAAAATGATAATGATAATGATGGTGATGATGATATTCGAGCAAACTTACCATTGCGTTCTCAAGCAAGCGAACAACCGCGATGTTTTACTATATACCAGTTTCATTGTTATGAACCATGTTGCGACGGTAATTCATTTAGAAAGTAACCTGTTATGCCGGTATATGAACAATATGCTCGAGTGAATCAATTACCAAGTTTAACGTTGGTCTCCATTCGAAAATGTCGTTCTTGAAAACAAAGAGAATGAACTCGAATGTTCGGTATGCTTAGCTGTAAGCTATGTAGTAGAGTTACTGTCCTTAGGTAGCCAGAAATTATTACTATTGTTATGCATGTATGAATGTAAAATGTATAATGGTTATCCCATGTCTATTTTGTAGAATTAGTCTGGAAGTTTTAAATACCTTGACTACTAGGTAAATGTGTGTAGAATTTTGTAGATCTTTCTAGAAAGGACTTTAATAAAGTGATTCAAACCCTAGAATCTTCAAATGTTCTATGCCATTCTAGATTGTTCTATGGTAATATATAAAGGGATTCCTACAACATTCTTGGTTCACTTGGTTTAGACTAATGGTTTCATTTAGTAGTACTGTGTTAAACTAAAAGGAGATTTCTCGTTATCTTAAAATTGTGTTTAAAAGTGTGTATAATTTTAAATTCGGATATTATTGGACTTATTATTTGTGAACCAGGAACTTAATTCAATTGGATCTAAAATTAAAAACTTTAGGATTTAACATTCAAGGTTTTGTAATTTGTTTTTGTAATAATTTCATATTGTCAATAATTCTGGTATTATTGTCAATAAATATTGTTAATTGTAAAGTTTGTTGCTGGCTTCTCTATTCTTGTTACATTTACACGCAACACTATCGTTTTCTGTTTTCAAGGGTCTTACGAACATAATATAGCAATTTCGTCGAACGAAAACATTATTCTTTTTATGCTCAAAATGTACCTATTTAAATAAGCAAGTAGTTCCAGTTATCTTTTTGTCCGAGATACGTTTAGTCTTTATTGGTATAGATGTACTAGCTAAGGTGAATGATCAAAGGTCAATTTTCTCTATACCTGTATAGAGAAAATTGACCTTTAGTCACTCACTGAAACTTGTACGTCTATAGGTATATAAAGCTCTGTTTTATACAAACGAGCCGCTCAACTCACCCTTTTAACATACCAAGCATAACTAAACTTTTATAAATTGTCACCAAGACCGCAACTTGATACATCACCATTTATTATACCTCGCTGGACAGCGGTCAAGGGAATTTATTTCACTGAGGCAAACGGTGAATCCGCCTACCTCTGTGCAAATAGGAAAATGATGGTTTGCCAATTATACCCCGCTTTGCACGTGCACTTACGTGCAAGGCGGGGAATATTTGGCAAAATGTTTGCTCCGTTTTGAAATCCTGAAGGCAAGGCAGGTCAACGTTATTGCTAAAAGGATGACATTTTCGGTCAGATCTAAGCTTAACCAACTTCAAAAATTTGAGTAAGACTGTGGAATTATGAATTTACCTGTCATATCAATGTTTCAGTCTGCAAGGCATCTAATGTAAAAAAAAAAAAAAAAAAAAAAGAAAACTTCGTTAACCTAACATAACAAAAACTATACGCTTATGGTTACTCGTATTTTTCTACACTTTTTTGAAAATCTTATAAAAATCGTAACACTAAGGTGCAGGAGAAGGTATTCGGATTTTTCATGTGTAAGGTACATGGAAACAGTGTCTTCGATGATGAAAAGGTGCTAATCTGTCGTTCAAAAGGGAGGAAAGAATTACACAGTATTCACTGGAAGTTGAACGTTACCATAAACTGCACGTTTTAATTTCGCACATGATTCTGTGAGTGTTACCCGAAATAAATATGTCTTCAGGATTTCTGTGATGGTTTGTTGTTACTATAAGAGATTTGATGTGCTTCGGCCACTAATTTTATTCGCATCATATCTTGAAAGAATAGGTCGACTTTCAAATACGCATGTTCAGTGCATAATAATTAGTGAAAGTGTCGATAAGTTTACTCATTAAATGGTAACTCATCTAGTCTTCAAGTAGATTAAAATTAGAATTTGGTAACAGAAGATTGGTTTCATTTTTTAAGTCTCACACATTCCACTGGTAATTTCTAAAAACGATAGGAAAACTTTATTACAATAGTATATATCAAGACGTACTCAAGTAGGGACTAAAGCATATGATAACACAAGTGTTCATTGGTAAGGATAAATACAATATAGAGTCACGTGATTAACGATCTGCATCCTTAATATCTATTAAGTACTGTACAAGGGGAAAACTGCGGCTTTCTAAATCACCATATCACTTCGTAATCTTTTTACTTTATCTCTGCTATATGTATCTAAATGCCCATATTTGGTAAAACGGAGGAAATATTTGACGTTCGGGGAATATAACTGGACGGAATAGACGTTTTTTACGAAGAGACATTGATTTTGTGAGAATAATTTCTTGTGGAGATTTTGTTACCACGCAATCGGTAAGTCAACAGTTATTTAATCTTACAATAAATTTGAAACAGAACTGTGCAGGCTGACCAGCACGTTAACCCTAGTTATACTGAATTTTCCTGCTTTGTCAGGGAGGTAAAGAGAAAGATCAGCCTGCACATACATGTATGTGCAGTCTGGTCTTAGTCTAACCACGCCGCGGCAATAGCGCAGTTGGTAGCGCGCCGGACTTCTAATCCAGGGGTCTTTATTCGCACGGTTTCGATCCCCGGCCGCGGCACTTATCATTTCCGACATTTGTCTTCCACCAATGGGTAGATAATCGTAAACCTATTTGGAATAGCAACTGGAGGCTAGGAAAGGGATGTGGTGGTAGTACTGGTGTGAGAAGTACTAGGAATCCATCGTTAGGCGCTCCGGTCGTCGCGATATAACTGAAAGAATGTTGAAAGCGACGTAAAACCCCAATTCAATTCAAATCAAATCTTAGTCTAACCACCCATTTCTTTTTCCTTTTAAACCAGAAGAGTTTGAAAACTATATTTTCGATATAAATATAAGTACATGTAATGGTTGAAGCACGCCATCTAAGCACTTTGATATATATGTAAATTCTCCGATGCTTTTATTCAGTATAACAAGGGTTAAATAAAGAATGACAACACATCATAGTCGTCAGTTATTATCATTCATGAAAATGTCGAATAACCTGCCCTATGTTCAGGATGACAAAACGTTGTAAACTGATTTCAAATTATACCCCGCTTTGCAATTGCACTTGTGTTCAAAGCGGGGTATAATTTACAAACAGTTTGCGCCGTTTTGACATCCTGACTGCAGGATCGATTGGGTTATACTTATCTAATAAAACTGATTTAAAATTTGCGACCGAGTCCGGTTAATGTCTAGGTGGGATGAGCATTGGGAGGTTCTCGTGGGATGAGCATTGGGAGGTTCTCATGGGATGAGCATTGGTAGGTTCTCGTGGGATGTTATGGCTGTATTGATGTGAGAATTACAGGAAACCAAAGAAAAATACACCAAGCAAGCTGGTGAAATTGAAGTGATGTTGAAATCTTCTTAAACACAATAAAAAAGAAACCTCATCGCAAACGCACGCAAGGCAATTATCTCACGATTTTCAAGCCATCTAGTACTTATCTCGAATTGCTTTGCGATCAAGAAGTCATGGGTTTCCTTTTTAGAGGATATTGATTACTGTACCAGTATTTTCACTTCTTTATAATTTAAACGAGAGAATATGTCATCTACTTCTTCTATAATCGTCAATGACGTCCTATTTACGTATATCCGACACATTTCATAGTCGGAGTGAAAAGGGCGTTGTGAGCGCCCAGAGTTTAGCGACTTCATTCATGTATTAGACACAATGATATGAGACAATTATAAATCATTAACACGGTTAGTTCGGTTTTAGATCCCCGACGGCGGCACTCACCTTTTCCGACAATTTGTCTCCCACCAATTATAGTCTCGATGTTTTCGAAGCTTACATGAGACTCTAAACGAACAAATGTACGCATGTATTTGAAAAAATGGATCCAACAGAGGTCATCTACATTAAATGATTGGATGGTAAGGTAGAATGACCGATCTATATTAAGAAAAACACTGCAGTAGTTTTTCATAGTTTGGGCCCTGGTCAGTTTGTATATTGCGCAGCCTGACTAGGGTAGATTCATTTTGTATCCTAGGATAGTTTCATATTGTCTGACGGGTCACAATTTTATCTATTATTGTGTCTTGTTTTCAACTAACCAAAGACAAGAAGGGTCTGTGGACAACCAGAACAATCTATATTGTGTATTGTCAACAATGCTAGTATGTCTAGTAGGTATTTCCTGTACTAACTATTAACTTCATTAACAATCCAACTACATTGCATAACTATGTGCGTGTGCAGCTCATTATCAGCTATCAGCAACGTTACTCGATGCTAATCATGTGACAAAGTGAATAAACTGGGAATATCAGATCTCGATACTGTAATGAATCGAGCGTCGAATTGTCGATTCTTTCTATATTCTTTGTTTAGATTAGTTTATTTAGTTTGTTTGACCTGAAATGGACCTTTATGAAAAGGTCGAATACATATCAACAACTGACGAACACATTTATAAATGCATGTATTTCATCTCGTATTGTTTATAGTTCTAACCTATGCCAAAGTGCTGAAAGTACTAGATGCGGTAAATGTGACTCTGTATCTTGGAAATGGTACAATGTATAGACTGAGATATGACTGCGCGTTTGCATAGGTTGATCTTTGTCTATGCCGCCTTCCAAAGCAGGAACAATCTGGGACTAGCATTTTAAAGGTTACTTCACAATTGCGACGAGAGCCTGCGCAACCGCGATTAGCATTTGTAAGATAATTACTCATTCATATGCCAATTCCCGATCAATCAAATCGATGTATAGTAAAACGTGTATTAAGCGACCACTCACGGGACCAACAAAAAGTGGTCGTTAGAGAGAATTGTCGCTTTGCACAAGTTTTAGTTACAAATAAGAAACATAAATTTGTCTGTATATGTATATTAGTTCGGTTTAAAAGAAATTCCGTGTTTTGTGAACTAATTAGAATCGTCTATTGAGATTGCACAACATGGGATTTATTTACAACTAATTTTAGAGCAATAGTTTGGACTTTTTAGAAAATTTTCATATAAAGAAGGGGTTTTGAAAACGGTCGTAAAATAAACAAGAGCAACGCTAGGTGTGGCATTATACGCCCTAAGCTCAGAAATAAATGGGTGATGTTTTGAACTTTTTATTGATCCTTAGGATGTATTTTCTAGCAAACACTATAGTATATTGTATTTATTATGATGGGAAGTGTTTGTTTTTAGATCTATACACCTGTAAAGTTACAAGACCATAGGCTTTATAGTTTCAAAGTTATGGGCCAGACAGGAATTTACTAACTGAATCAAACAAAGGGCAATAACTCAAAAATAACAAATGGTAGAGTTGTGGTTTTTGCGCTCTGCACACCCTAGCTATGAGATCTATACACCTGTAAAGTTTTAAGATTAAGGCCTTATAGTTTCAAAGTTATTGACCGGACACAAATTTGCTAACTGAATCAAACAAAGGGCAATAACTCAAAAATTACAAATGGTAGAGATGTGGTTCTTGTGCTCTGCACACCCTAGCAATGAGATCTAAAGTTGACAAGTTTCAAGAATATAGGCCGGACACGAATTTGCTAACTGAAACAAAGGGCAATAACTCAAAAATAACAAATGGTAGAGTTGTGGTTCTTGCACTCTGCACATCCTAGCTATAAGATTTATACACCTGTGAGGTTTCAAGATCAAAGGCCTTATAGTTTAAAAGTTATGGACCGGACACGAACTCGCTTACTCAATCAAGCAAAGGGCAATAACTCAAAAATAACAAATGGTAAAGATGTGGTTCTTGCGCTCTGCACACCCTAGCTATGAGATCTCTACACCTGTGAAGTTTCAAGACTATAGCCCTTATAGTTTGAAAGTTATGGACCGGGCACGAAATTGCTAACAGACAGACAGACGGACAGACGGACAGACAGACAGACGGACAGACAGACGATGCAGACGATAACATAATACGACCCTTCGGGCGTATAAAAATGGTCGCTTGATAGACGTGGTGGCTCGAGCTGGATTCAATGTATAAATTACCTTCAAAAGATGTAGTTTGTCCTTCCATAGGCGTCCGTTTATCTATATCTACGCCTATCTGTCTGTCCACCCTTTATACATGTAATCATTTTCTCTATGCATGAAAAGTGATTACACTACCTTTGGTTCACTTATATTTCCTACGAGTATATTTTAGTGATTTATTGGATGGTAGCCACGGTAATATATTTCTGTAGCGAAAGAAAAGAGTAAAAACAACATTTTTGTAACATTCCTATGTCTAAAGTGACCTTGAATTGATGGCTTTAACTTTCACCAGCCTTTTTAGTATGAAAGCTTTCCCTTTACGAAAAACACAAATACCGTAATGTCATCAATTTGCTTGTTTTAGCATGGGAATTTCAGAAATGTAGCGGCGTACAATGAGTATATCTACCTATGTCTTCTATCATTTCTCGCATACATTACTGTCATTAATTCGAATAACCAGCTGCCCATTGACAATTCGCTTTAACAGATATGTTTGGGTCAAAAGATTTTTTTTTTGGTCGACGTGCTATCAGAAATATGAATCTCAGTTAGAATCAAATGTCTATTTCGGTCTTGCCCGTCACGTGTAAAGGGATCACCTTTGAGCCCCGTAAAATAAATATTTAAAAAAGGTTTTTGGTTTCAGTAGGTGACAACAAGAGGTCGCATTTCAATATTTCTTTATACAGGAAGGAAGAATGACCATTCTATGTTCAGAAAAAATAGCTAGGTATGAAGAGTTTTCTTCTATATACGCACTTCCTAAACTGTCCAATTTCGCCTGACAGATCACATATGTAGGCATATTGATATCCGTAGGGCCTAATCTTTAAACTCTTTTGAACGTTAAAACTTTACGGATATCCGAGTATTATTTACGATTTACGCATGTTTACGGTATGCAATACTTAAATTTATGATATGACCTACCCCGTAGGAGTAAAGAAACCCGTTTAACATTTTTGACTTTACTTTGAAGTAATTACACTAGTGGAATTATTATGCAAATGTGCTAAGAACGTATCTTAACGTTGTATTTTCGTTGTGAAATGACGTCATAATGTATTTACTGACGTCATTTTGCAAACGGTGTTATATGTTTCGCCGAATAACTTGAATTGATTAATTCAATATCCTCTTTGACTAAACTTTACACCGTATAATATTTAGCAATTTTAATAATTTTTTAATGAACATTAGTTACGAAGGCATTGTGAACCTTTTTATTGCGATGTTTCAAAATAGAGAAGCAGAACTGACAAAATAACGGAATACTATAACTGACTTGTATTGCTCTTTCGTTACATTTCAAAAGATTAGAGTATTCTGTATCTATATATTAGTACAAGTTTGCATATCCCCTGATTTATAAGTGCCCCGTCACCCATCGGATGTTCTGTGCTGATTGTGTAGACTGATCAAGGTCGAAACTTTACCCATCCTAGATCGACCATTGTGATTTCCTTTACAATCATCTTCAACCCAAGACCTGCTGTTGACGTCTGCTTAATTCAATCGCTTTTTTTTTTTTTTTTTTTTAAAAAAAAGTGATTGGATTAAGCAGACGTCAGTCAACTACGGGAACGTTTCTACGGACCTTTAATTAAGTGGTCCCTATTCGTGTGACGAGTCACATATATGTGGGAATACTATGCAAAAAAGCTTATTGCAACGTTACTATGTTCTATTAAAATTACATCATAATACATTTGATGACGTCATTTATGAACGGCGTTATATGTTACGCGGAAAAAATGTGAAATTGAATAATATTCACGAATGGTGTCAATTTATCACAAAAAAATCGGGTCATATAATAAAACAAAATATAATATGGTATAATAAAACGCGGAATTTAATATTTTCGTCAACTTAAACAAATAAAACTCGACATAGCCTCTTTTTTTATCTGTTTGTAATGACTCGTTTAATAAATTTTGGTATTTTATGACCACTCATTCAATGTCCCCCTCTCTCTCTCCCTCTCCCTCTCTCTCTTCTCTCTCTCTCTCTCTCTCTCTCTCTCTCTCTCTCTCTCTCTCTCTCTCTCTCTCTCTCTCTCTCTCTCTCTCTCTCTCTCTCTCTCTCTCTCTCTCTCTCTCATCATTTGAAGAAGTTTCTATTTTTGTTATCTTTAAATCTCCCCAAGATGAGATAGTGAAAGATGAAATTGTAGTATAAGAGGAGTACAATAACATTAGCCCAGAGGTACGATGTTGATTTAAACGGGTTGTCAACCTCGGTGACAAGATACGTTATGACCCCAAACTCCACTTGATTAATTCTCTCCCATTACATCCTGTGTTGGATTTACTAGTTTTACTAAATTACAGTTAGATTCTACAATAAATATACTCTTATAATAAAGATACGCTATGACCTAACATTCCACTTGATTAACTCTCTCCCATCCCGCTTTGGATTTACTAGCTTTTCTAAATAATATAATATTACATGTATAAACAAATGATGAGGATAAGTTTCGCATTTATCTTTGCCAAATACTTTATTACTTAATTTTACTCCCACCCCATTTTACACTTAACCTCAGTAAATGTAGATTGTGAAGGCGTGTGCTTTTCCCGGACATACATTATAAAGACTTTTTGAACACCCATTAATATAGTTTTGATTTATGAAACCCGTCCGTAAACTTTTTCTTTTGACATCGTTTTCTCTTAAACTACTGGACAGCATGCAATTAGATTTTACAAAGATGATGCTTGGTACGTGTACGTGTGCGTGTGTGTATTTCCGTTTATTTATCGTCGCTACCGAAGCACATGCCCATATGAGCGACGCCCCTAGAAGACGGTTTGTTGTTACTGGGGATAGTGCAAGGATTCATGACGAAACTACTGCTGAGAAGATCCGCCATGGTTCTTTAACGTGCTCGGTGTAAAGCACCTTCTCACGGAGCCTCGGTTTAACGTCTCATCCGAAAGACAATTTGTATGAAATTGTTAGTGTGCCAGCCCGGGTTTGTACCCACGCCGTCGAACTTCAATGGTTTTGAAGTCCGGTGCTCTACCAACTGAGTTAAACAAGCTGACATTGGTACATGTTCTTTCAGATTCAGGCTTTTAATCCTGGCTGGGCTGATGGTGCTACGGTCTGTTGCGTCATCCATAAATGATCTCATTTGCTTTTGTATTTTTTCAAAATTAATATTTGCTTAAACTACTGGGAAGATTCACCTTAACCTGAAAGAAATGATTCATTAGATAAGCTCTTTCAATTTTTTTCGTTTTTTTAACTTATAACTATACAAATGTCCGTGTGATAACATCCCGTATGATATTTTTTTATGATATCACATAGTTATTTTTAGAACAATGATATAATGCGGTTATTTTTAGAAACTTGCATTTCAGTTAGAAACATCGAAGAAAACAAGACAAATAGAGGTTATAAGATAAATATATTTACATACTTAATGTATTGTATGAAAAAAATATCTAACTCGGTTGTGAAAAAAATATCTAACTCGGTTGTGAGAATTGATAATTGTCTCGGCAGAGCCTCGACACTGATCAATTCTCCCAACCTCGTTAGATATTTTTTCTCATACAAATCACTAAGTATGTATTATATATTTATAATATGACATACGTTGCGGGGGTGAAATAACCCCATTGAATAATTTTGATATTACACGGGTGTTATAACACTAGTGGAATAACTATGCAAATGAGCTATAAACGAATAGCAACGCCTTTTCGTAACCGCGAAAATAACGTCATAATGTGTATATTGTGACGTCAGATTTAAACGGAGTTAAAAGTTTCGCGGAAAATTGAAATGTTGAATTTCAATAATTTTGACGATTTTTTGCCACAATTCGGGTCATATTATAAATAGAATATCGAATTCGTGCTCATAAAACACAGAATTTATTAAACTCGTCATCTAATACAGAAAAAAACTCGGCGCAGCCTCGTTTTTATCTGTTCACAGATGACTCGTTTAATAAATTCATTATTTCATGACCACTCATTCAATATCCTCCAAATCCTGGGGTCTCTTTCAAGAAAAAATATTGTACGATTTATCTTATTAATATCGTACAATTACATTTAAGACTGTCTTTCACAAAAATATCGTTGAAAATCGCAGACTATACGACCTCATAAGATTATCGTAAAGCTGATCTTTCACATTAGTGGAGCTGCTAAGTGCAAAAAAACTGAGGAAATAGTTCAGTTGGTGATACAAGCATGAAATTTTCACCATATATTCTTGATGCTGAAACAAATCAAAACTGATAATCAGCCACCTAAAAATTGGCCATTTTTAAGATGGCCGCCAAAATTCAAAATGGCTGCCGTTTTTTCCCTCATATTTACATATTATAGAGATCTGAACACATCAAGGGTGTCCAAAGTTTGCTTGTAGCTAGGTGTTTGTTATTTACTGGTTCCATTCAATATGTGAACATTTAGTTCCATATAATTCATTTTCAAGATGGCCGCCAAAATTCAAAATGGCTGCCGTTTTTCCATTTTTACATATAATAGAGATCTGAACACATCCAGGGTGTCCAACGTTTGCTTGTAGCCAAGTGTTTGTTATTTACTGGTTTTATTCAATCATGTGAACATGTAATTCTGCATTTGCATAGTTACCCATCATGATTATTAAAAGATTGCTGCCATATTTAAAGATGGCCACCATATATACAAATGATGTTTCACATTTTAAACAGGTTTGCATCTTGAAATTGCAAATTGTTGAGATACTTAAACCTTGCTTTAATCATGTCATAATACTCGTATTCTTTATTCTTGAATTACATGTATATTTTTTTTTAGGTGTGAATAATTCTTGTTTAAAAGTCAAGGGTTTACTACATAAACAATATATTCGAAATAAATCAACAGAATGAACTATTAACACTACCAGGGCACACTGGTTTAGTTCATTGTCGTGCAACTCGACATGGGGTTCAGTGACAACTTCATGATTTTTGAAGTCTCCCAAATACTCTTTAGTCCGCCCCAAATAGATTAAGGAGTCGTATCCGAATAGACGGAATGTGCCAACGTGGGAAAGCCGAGCCAAGGAAGACGGGGCTTTAGTCTTCCGGATGGTGTACAGATCGCACGGGAGTTAAATGTCATGGATGAACAGTCGGGCTAGGCGTAGGAGTAACATCAGCGAACCTAGTCGTATCCCATACATAAAAGTGTTCAAGTTTATTTTGAAGGTAGTAAAAGGATAATCCCTCGGCCTCCAAACTATAATAGACCGTTGACACAATTTTTCAGAATAGTATTTCTCATTGTTAGCTTGCATATTTAAATTTTGTGCTTATTGCTTTTGATCATTTGCTTACAATCTACTTTTGTTTGTGATTAATTTCATTGTACAATGTCGAAAAGAATTCGACTTTCCGTTTCTCCAGTAGAGGAACGGAAAACTGATTGGTCAAAATGTTTCTTATGTCAGAAAGACACTTCAGAATCATTAATTTTGCCCGAAAAGAAAAAGACACAAAAAGGTAGTGGTCTTACTACACTGGCAAAAAACATTCCGCAGTTTCATATGATTAATGAAATGCCAATACCTATTGACATACGCCGCATTGACGAAGGTGATGGTATTGAAAGTACTCTGATAAGCCATAATGCCAGATATCATAGTTCATCTTATCTGAAATTCAACACCACTAAACTTCAGCGTGCACAGAAGAAAACACGAACCTCACAAGAGTCAGAAACTTCAGACATTAACACACATGAAAAGTTTACTAGAAGTTCAGCCAAGTCAGATGCATGCCAGTCTACATCAAAGATAGATTGCTTCCCCTGTGAAGGATCATCTTCTCATACCGAGAGCAGACATGCAATGACAATGAGGTTAAATGCAAGGCTAAAGGAATGTGCAGAGGTTCTACAAGATAAAAAGCTTATTGCAAAGCTAAGTGCAGGTGATGTTGTCGCTCAGGAATTTGAATACCATCCTGCATGCCTCACGGCCTTATATAACAGAGAAAGGGCAGTTTTAAATCAAAGAAAGGCACCAGAAAAATCAACTGATTCAGAAGTAGGGACAAACGTACAAGCATTGGTTCTAGCTGAATTAATTGCTCATATAACTGAGACTCACAGAAACAGTCCAGCAGGTTGTGTATTTGTATTATCTGACCTACAAAGATTGTATAAGAGTAGATTTCAACAGCTTGGATTAGAAGATATTTCTGTCAATAAAACAAGGTTAAAGAAAAGGATTGTTAATAAGATTCCAGAGATAGAACCTGTTACTGAAGGTAGAAAGGTGTTACTGGTATTTGAAAAGGATATTGGACCAGCATTAGCATCAGCCTGTGCTGAAAATGATGCAATGTTATTTTCAAAAACAGCAGAAATTGTTCGTCAAGATATGCTACAACATAGTGTTAAATTTAATGGAAAATTCACCGAAGAGAATATACAAAATGCTGTACCACAAAGCTTGTTAGAGCTTGTCTCAATGATTCAGCACGGACCTGATATACAATCACAGCTAGAGCATGGTATTACCAAGTCAGCTCAGGCCGTTGCTCATCTCTTACAGTTCAATTGTCATAAGAAAGCAAAGAAAAATGCAGGTCCATCACATAAACATGTTTTGGAACGAGAGACTCCCTTTGCCGTGTATGTTGGTCTTCTACTCTTTGCAAAAACAAGAAAGCGTCAGCTTATCGACACACTTTTCCAATACGGAATGTGCATATCATATGACAGAGTTCTTGAAATATCTACTCAGCTTGGTGAAGCTGTAGTCCAAAGGTACATTGATGAAGGTGTTGTCTGTCCACCATTAATGCAAAAAAGACATATTTACAACTGCGGCGGTTGACAACATTGATCATAACCCTTCATCAACAACTGATATGTCTTCATTTCATGGTACCAGCATTTCTTTGTTTCAACATCCTGGTGAGGGCTCTCATGGTGAGGATCGATCTTTTGTCATAATTGGAGAGAAACCAAAGTCAAAGACAATTTCTCCTCTACCAGAATCATACACAAATGTAAAGCCCTCATACATGAAGTCAAAACCAACTCCACCTCAACCTGAACGCCATCCTCTGTTTCTAACCACAGCCATCTTGACAAGAATGTTATGGCAGAATATGAATGGCTAGAGCATGTTTATCAAACTGATGATGTTGTTAGTGATGAGGCAGTATGAGGCTGCCTATCATTCATCCCAAAAGCGAGGGCCAACCATTCATATAACCAAAACATCTTAAATGCCTCTTCTACAGGAATCAGCACATTCAGTTTCCACCATCAAACATTCGATGGATAAAGTCAAGGAGGCTACACAGCTACTTAATCCTGGACAAACGCCTGTTATGGCTGCAGACCAACCGTTATATGCCATAGCAAAACAAATTCAATGGCAATGGCCAGAGCAGTATGGTGAAGACAAGTTCAAAGTCATGTTTGGTGGGTTACACATAGAAATGGCCTCATTAAAACTCCTTGGAGATATATTGAAAAGCAGTGGATGGACACAAGCCCTTGCAGAAGCAGAGGTTGCAACGTCTGGGACAGCTGACTCGTTTCAGTCAGCTTCCAATGTAGTCAAAACCAGACAAGCTCATTTGATAACAGCTTGCTCCCTGTATGGTTTAATGAAAGATGCTTTTTCAAATAGTGAAGGCCAATTTGAAGACAAAGAACAAGAACTATATGCATTCAGAGAATGGTGTAACTCACGTTCAGGTCAAATTCCTCAGTTTCAGTTTTGAGCCACTGTATTGAATTTTGAAATATTGGTGTTCTGTTTCATTCGCACATATCGCGAATCAGATTTCCAGCTTTATCGAGAATCTCTCTCGGAACTGATTCCCTTCTTTTTTGCACTTGACCATACTCATTATGCCAGATGGCTACCAGTGCATCTGCGAGATATGCTTTCACTTGAAAGCATGCATCCTGATATCTATAGGGAATTTTCAAGAGGAAGTTTTCCTGTGAGTAAAACCAAAAACGCATTTTCAAGTATGGCAATAGACCAGGCTCACAAGCAGAACAACGCAGTCATAAAAGGAGATGGAGGTGCAGTGGGCCTGACTGAAGATCCGTCTGCTCTTAGACGCTGGATGGTAGCAGGTCCAGAAATCAGCAGGCTTGTAGATGAATATTACAATATATCTGCACAAATTCAAACAAAACAGGATCATAAACATCACGAGGAGACATTTGCCTTTCAGAAAGGCTTTCATGAGAAGGTAACAAAAGTTAAGCATGCTATTGCAGAGATGGGGAATCCTTTTGAAGAAGACTCTTTGGACCTCTATACGCTTGATACAAAAGAGGTTGCAGATAAAAGCATAAAAGAAACAGTAACTCAGCTTGTGTCCGTTGGTAGAAAGCAGTTCGACTTGTTCATAAAGGGAATGATCGATCCCCAAAAGCCATCGTTTCACGAGCGACTTGCAAAGAACAAACTTGCTCTTTTTTGCCGGAAAGTAAAACCTGATAGCTCTGCAGATAAACGTAAAATTGACTGAGTCAAAGACGACTGTCAACTCTTTTCAAGGCTATTCATTTCATGCCAAAGTCGTCAATGTGATTTGCAAGAGTTTTTTCGGCATGAAAATCAGAAGTGTCCCCCATCACTGTCTCAAAATGGAATGCTAAATACAGGGGTAAAGTCACAATTGTTGGACATTCTTGAGCAGAGTACAAGTGTAACATATTACGAACCTCCTACAGATGTTGTCATAATAGATGGTGCTGCTATGGTAAATGCAAAAACACCTGGAGCTGCCAAAACTTTCGAAGAATACGCCAAGGATGTCATCATCCCGCACATTGAATTCTACGCGGACAGATACAACAGGGTAGATGTTGTATTTGACATATATCGCCAGGATAGTTTAAAAGCTGAAACTAGGCAGAAAAGGGGTTCTGGTGCCCGTAGAAAAGTGGTTGGAAACAGTAGACCACCAAAATCATGGAATAGCTTTCTGCGGTGTGATGATAACAAGACAGAGTTATTTGGTTTTCTGGCAGACAGAATTGTTACATAAAAAAATGGTAAAACTATAATTGTTACCAAAGGCACAGATATAGTCTGCAATTCGGATATAACAAACAAGGGTATGCTGTCTCCATGCAATCATGAGGAAGCAGACACTCGTATGTTTGTCCATGCTATGCATGCTTCTTCAACTGGTAGCAGACACCTAGCCATCATCAGTTCTGACACAGATGTTGTAGTCCTGGCTATTTCAGTGTATGCTGATTTGAAACTTGATACACTGTGGTTAGCATTTGGAAAGGGCAACCACTTTAGGTGGATACCTGTTCATGATATTTGCGAATCGCTAGGCCCTCGTTCAAAAGCATTGCCATTTTTTCACGCCTTCACTGGTTGTGATACAGTTTCGGCTTTTGTCGGAAAGGGTAAGAAATCTGCATGACAGGCATGGAATGTTTTTGAGGCGGCAACTGAAGTGTTTCGCAGCTTAAGTTTAGTCACAGACACAACCACCGAGCAAGAACTGGACATATTAGAACAATTTGTCGTTATCATGTATGATAGGTCCAGTACAACATGCAAGGTAGACGAAGCACGGTTTGATTTGTTTGCTCGAAAGCAAAGAGCCAATAATGCTATACCACCAACTAAGGCCGCTCTGCATGAACATGTGAAAAGAGCTACTTACCAAGCAGGGAATGTTTGGGGTCAGGCAACCGTGACAGACCAACAACTGCCAATTCAATCAGGCTGGGGTTGGTTAAAACAAGACAATGTATGGCTGCCAAATTGGACAAAGCTGTCTGCTGTAGCCGAATCTTGCCAAGAACTGCAAAAGTGTGGTTGTAAAAGGGCATCCTGTTCTGGAAACTGTAAATGCTACAGATATGGACTTGGATGTACAGCTCTTTGTTCTTGTAACTGTAGGGTGAATGAATGAACAGTATAACAAATGTGTCGGTATACCACTGTATTTTGACAATATGAAGCCAAAACAGCTATATGGCATATCACAATGGTTAAGATATCAGTTTTCTATTTTATGACCGCCATCTTGGCAGCCATCTTGGTGTTTATATGAAGCATAAATGTAGATTTTGTTTATATATATGTGTGTAGACATAGAAAATGTCATATTGATAATTAAATTGGACAGTTTTTGATTCAAAATTAACAAAACATATCACAATGGATAAGATATCAGTTTTTCTATTTAATGACCGCCATCTTGGCAGCCATCTTGATGTTTATATGAAGCATTACTGTAGTAGATTTTGTTTATGTATATGTGTAGACATAGACAATGCCATATTGATAATTCAATTGGATTTTTTTTATTTCGAAATTAACAAAGCTTATATAAAGATTTTTTTCTGATTTTGACGGCCATTTTGGATGCCAATTTGGATGCCATATTGGAAAGGTGAAAACAATAAACATGTTTTTTGTGTAATTTTCTTTTTTTTTTTTTTTTTTTTTTGCCTTTATAACACTGAAAAAATGTGATTTTTTATCCAACAAATGTTTTCCTGGTAAAATTGTTTCATGTTGAAATCAACAGTTATATGAAATTGTCGGCCATTTTGAAAATAAGGCGGCCATCTTGAAAAAGACAAAATTTCAGGTGGCTGATTTTTTTTTTTTTTTTTTTTTTTTTTTTTTTGAAATGATATGTTAAGAAGATTATATTCTAAAAATTTGGTGCTTGTATCATCATTTGAACTATTTTTGCACTTAGCAGCTCCACTACATCTGCACGTGCTGATCATATGATATAAACTTCCGCGTTAGTGGGTATATTGTCCGCTTTTAAAATTACAAAAAGGGTAAATCAGCAAACTGACCGTAGAAAAGCCATTTATTTGTATATTAATGCATATTTAACGAGGGTTTTTTTAAACCTTAATTCGCCGAAATACACATTTCTCATCGATTTCAAAATATCTTTGTCATTATAATTATGCAAGTGCTCATAAATGCATAGTTAATTTAGCTTACACTGGCGATTCCCTTTCCAATGAAAGTATACCGACTGTCGCGCCAAATCTGGAGCAATGGAACATTGGACAGCATTGTAAAAATGCACATGTTCTAGTTAATGATCATCTGCACCAAGTTTTCGGTGTATGACTTTATCATCATTATATTTTATCATCATTGTTGTTTGGTTGGTTGGTTGGTTGGTTGTTTTCTGGTGAAGTATTAGCATGTATAAGAATACAAAATTTTAAAAGAGTAAGATGAAAAAAAAAAAATCGCTTTAATTCAAAATTACCGATAACTCTAACAGTGCTCGTTGTCGTATCCGTGTAACTACAACAGTTACATGAAGCTTAGACATGTTTCATCTGGCTTAATGTCGCCGTTCAATTATTGTGTCTTATTTTTTGCTCAGTTCATCTTTGACGAAAAGAGAGAGAGAAAGAATATTGAGTGCAGCAGTTTTGTTGTTGATGATGTTGTTATTGTTGTTGTTAATAAGAAATCCTCCTATTTATTAGGAATTGTATAGTTTTGACTTTAGGCTGTTGAATTTTCCTTTCTATGTCATACTTGAAGCATGAAACACAGGAATCCATATTGCATAATGCGAGAGTAGATTGGTTTTTTTTTAAAGTAAGTAAGTATGTATGCGTAAAAAATCTATTGATTTGGTATCTCCCACTTTCTGTGTCATTAGGAAGGGTAAGCAAACGTTTTCAGTCATGATCACAAAAAGGTCGATTCTTACGGTAAATAAACAACTGAATACCACTATGTGAACATTCTGCGACAACCGTACGATTATCGCAGAGTAAAATCAAACTTTGAAATGATGGTGCATCAGTTGTTTTCAATATATCCCGTTTATTACACTATATTGTACTTGGAAATTTGGCATGTGCATAGCTAAATAATTGTTCTAACATCCTCGAGAGCTAGAAAGGATTCCGAAAAAAATTAAGGCTCTTATGGACAAAATCGTAAAATTTACGACTTGTCTGAAGGTGTCGTATATTTTATCGTAGATTTCACGATACGACGCATTTCTTGAAAGCCAAAAAGTTTCTTGAAAGCCAATTTTTATCGTACGATTGCGATACGACCAAATTTCAATCGTAGGACCTTTCTTGAAAGAGGCCCCTGGTCGGGTTGTGCGCTACGGGATGTCGCGACATCCAAAAATGGCCATGGATGGTGAAAACTAAAAAAATCTTCTCCTTTGAAACTATTCGGCAGAATTCAACCGCAAGGATGGTTCCTTTCAAAAAAGGCCTGATCCCTCAAGCGTCGCATGAAAAGGGGCCTAATGAAAATAAACAAAAATGAATAATTTGAAAATCCTAGTTAACCTTAATGTCAGCAGTTTTCGTCAGATTGTCGTCTTATTTGGTCAGAATGGTTGGACCAACACTAGGATCGTTCCTTTCGAAAATGGGTCAGATCCGCCAAGCGTCGAGCGAAAAGAATCATAATTTAAATTTAATAAGATAATCCTCGTTAACGCTCTAAAGTCCACAGTTTTTTCATTACATGGAAATGAATGAAAATTTCACTTAGTATTCTACATCATGTGACCATGTGAATATTGATGTGGTCTGTGGATTTTATACTGCGTCATAGTAAAGGAGGCCTTAACATAAATTTTCGTGTAAACAAAACTCCTCTTTAATATATTGATGGATATTTTTTTTTTTTTTTTTTTTTTTTTTTTTTTTTTTTTTTTTTTTTTTATATATGCCGCGTCATGATAAAAGGGGCCTTTGTCTATATTCCTTGTTAGAACTTCTCCTTCATTTATACATGGAAATGAATGAAAATTTCACTTAGCATTTTTCATCATGTGATCATGTGCACACTGGTGTGGTCTGGTGATTTTACACAGCGCCAAAGAAAAAAGGGGTCTAAATGTAAACTTCCTTGTTAGAACAAAACACCTCTTTCATTAATGGGTACATTCATGTTAAACTTTCACAGAATATTTCATTTCGAGGGGCTATGTGCATTTGTGACTGTTAATTTATATGCCGCGTCATGATAAAAAAAGTTCTTTTATATATATTTATTGTAACCACTTCACCTTCATGTATACATGGAAATTAATGAAAATTTCACTTTGTATTCTACATCATTTGACCATGTGCATATTGATGTTGTCTAGTGATTTTATACTGCATCATAGAAAAAAGGGGCCTTAATGTACACCTCTTAAAATAAAACTCCTTACAAATGGATACATTCATGTGAAACTTTTACAGAATATTCCAATATTCTACAATGTAGATACATTCCATGGGAAAAGGGGCCTTATGTCATATTCATTATTTATTCTTAGCACAACTTCTTCATTTATTTCATGGATTGTCATGAATCTAAAGCAAAATATTTCTCATGTAACCATGGCCACAACTTTGCCATTTGGTGCAATTTTGCGATGTCGTGGAAAAGGGGGCCTATAAGAAAATGTTCTTATCAACACAAGTACTCCTTCATTGATTGATATTTTTTCAATGAAACTTTTGTCTTGTTATATCTTGGATAGCACTATCAAGACGTTGGCTTTCCAAAGAGTCAGTAGAGCGGTCTTAGGCCCCTGTAGACCTCTTGTTTTCTATATGTGATATTTTTCATACCTGTAAGCTTCAGTTAATACGCCGGCATTTCTTGTCATCTACTGCAAATGAAGACACACAATGGATGTACATTTCTGTCCAACATTTAAGTGACTTAAAGACTTCAACTATTTAAGGTAATTTCTTCAATGTGTGACTAGTTACAAAGAAACGTTTTAGCCTTATGAAACTTTCATTGATTTGTTCTAAAGCGTACTTACACTATTGACAAACTTTTACTTTGGGTCAACTTATTTTTCTGACCCCGGGCGGGTATTGTTGCCCGCTATATCAGAGTATCTCTCAGACAGCGGGTTTCCAGCTCTAGACTGGTCCAACTATCGACTATTAGAATAGGCTATTCTGATAGTTGAAAGTAGGACCAGTCTACACTCGGGTAGGATTCGGGTCAGAAATAAGTTGGCCCTTTGCCTCCATAGATATTGCATATCCAGTGCTTGATGAATTAACCAAATTACTTACAACTACAGCTGTCGTTAAGTTATTGATTATGTGACAACCTTTTGACCTTAAGAGATTAAGACTCTTTCTGTTTTACCACATTTGTCATTTTACAGCCCTATAATTAGAACATATTCAAATGGTACATATTAAAACTGCCTTGTGGTAGTGGGCCTGTAAACGTTCTACAACGTTAAGGAAACCATGGACTTTAAAAGTGTCAACCGAGGTTTCCTAATGATTTCATAAGGAAAACTCGGTTAACATTGAGAAAAATAATGAATTTCGTTCCGAAACGCTGCGGAACTATTACGGGTCCACTGCCTTAAGACGACTCGCAGGCCCCTGGTCCGTCGCCGGGGTGAGTTTATTGGCAAACTAGTTCGAGTCAACCCAAGTCAACTCATCTGTGGACTTGATAGCAGTGTACAGTTATCAACATAGTGAAATTGACAAGGTGAATGATTTTAGAATGATTTTGGAATGAAATTAAATTTGTGCGAGGATCGAGTTTTGGGTGATTTTTTAAGGTGATCCAATACCGCTAATTTTGTTCAGTTTTCCAATTATACCCCGTTTTGCAGGTGCACTTGCGTGCAAAGCGGGGTATCAATAGCACACTGTTTGTGCCGTTTTGTCATCCTGTATGCAGGGCAGGTACTTATTTCACAATCATATATCTTTGTCTTTACACGAAAAAGTATATACTTAACCTAACTACCAATCGGTCACTTGAAAAGGCATGAAAATCACTATTACACGTTGTCTATTGTTCCCGTTTTCGTTGTATTCTAGATACCAAATCACTTAGTGAGCAACGAAATGGAAAATAAAGGTAGATTAATCTGGAACCGGCAATGAAACTTGAAAAATCAAAATCGCTAATTTTGTTCAGTTTTCTAATTATATCCCACTTTGCAGGTGCACTTGCGTGCAAAGCGGTGTATACTTGGAAAACTGTTTGCACCGTTTCGTCATCCTGTATGCAGGGCAGGTACTTATTTCACAATCATATATCTTTGTCTTTACACGAAAAAGTATATACTTAACCTAACTACCAATCGGTCACTTGAAAAGGCATGAAAATCACTATTACACGTTGTCTATTGTTCACGTTTTCGTTGGATTCTAAATCCCCGTTCATGTGGTGAGCAACGAAATGAAAAATTAAAGCTAATGAAACTTGAATAAGATCTCGGGTACCCCTATTTTGAAAATTAACATTCAATGAGGGGGGGTTATATTCAGACTTTTCTGAATAATTTAAGAAAAATGCGACAAAAAACTCAAATTCTTTGCTCATTTCTATTCTGCTGCCGTTTTGACAGCGAAAAAATAGTCTTTGTTCAACAATAAAGCGAGTTTTCCCCGTTTGAAAATTTGAATTTTCTTTGCAAAAAGCGAGGGTTTTTTACTTTTTCAAATGAGAGTTGGTATCTTCTTTTGTGTTTTGCTCATAAACTATTGGTCAATTTAAGATACGATACCGGTCATGCGAAAAGGGACCATCTGGAAACTCTGAAAATGAAATCGCGAATTTGATGATAGTGTTAATTGGTTTTAATAAATATTTGGCTTCTTCTCCTTTCTTTAATAATTAATAACCGGAAATTTAATATTCGACTCCGTAGGGATTCGAACCCGGGACATCTGTGTTGCAAAGCGAGTGCTCTATCAAGTCGCTATTAAAGCTAGCTTTTACGGTAAGGCATTTCAAACACCCATTATACTGATCCCGACTACAATTACACAAGTGGAAACCACAATATTAAATTTTACAACTTACTGCTCATCCCACATAGGCAAAATATTGGTAATTTTCCCATTGGCAAAAAATATGTGACACATGTTCCAGAAGACTGGCCGCAGTCGTTTTTGTTTGCATTTTCAGAAATGTTTTGTTGTAGTTGTATTACAAGCCTCTTTAATCCAAGTTCATACTAACGAGTGCTAATCAAAAACGACTTTTCTTCAGAGACAGGGGACTCAATTGTAATTTATGTAATGACTGACACATTTAATTCCCTTTGAAAAAAATACTGTAAAGAAGAGTCTGGTGGCTAGACTAATGTTGCAGCGACTTATGTAAATATATGAAAAGAATGTTAGGCGAGCCGGACCAATGAAATATATCGTGACCTGTGTAAAGGTTAGTTTGTAAAAGGAGAACAAATTTGATAGTATAATGAGAGTAATCAAAGTACTGAAAGTACTGATAAGTTGGAATGCGTTCAAAAGACGGTGACATCAAACCACTAACGAAGCTGACGCCTCCTGCCCACCGCCGAGGTGATCACCTAATACGTCTCGTCTTTTGACGGGCGTGTATTAATCAATGTATTTCAACAACGAGAGACGCTTAATTCCCAAAATCGCTATACAAGCCTGCATCTGATAAAAGAAAAATAATAAGAAAGAAGAAATGAGAGAAAACAATTCTGTATTAGAACCCCATGAAAATATATTCGTGCTAACTTTAAATCAATGTACACGCAGATGATATGATTACCATGCGCGAATCGAGGAGAAAAAAGCACAATTGTTCATGAGTATTGTAGGTATTCCAGTGAGTCATGTGGACTCTTTCAAGAAGAAAAGTCGTACGATAGCTATTATACTTTAGGAGATATGCTCCGGACAAGTTTAGTGACGAAACCTCGGAACGATGAAACGACGGAATGACGGACGGAGACCATTACTATATCCCCTCGCCGAAAACGGCGGGGAATAAAAGAGCTGTTAACGTTCATCTTGTACAAATGTACAATTTGTATTATAAGAAAATTAACAATACGGACACTTTTTTCCACGAAGGAGGAGTTGTATTCAAAAGAATTTTGACATGAAGTCCCCTTTTTCCACGACGTGACTGAAATTCACTTAACTGCAACATGCACAAATTCAGGTAACAATGTACATTTCGTAAAAACTCTTTAGAATAAGTCAATGACGTAATTGTAATTCATCAAACCGAGACTATATAGGCAAGGCCAAGTGACTAGGAACATTTTGTGAAAGTTTCATCCAAGTCATTCCATAAATGGAGGAGGAGTTGCGTTCACAAATTTTTTTTCCAAGAAGGCACCCTTTTTCCATGGCGCGGCTGAAATTCACCAAACTGCGTAAAAATATGCGCTAGGTCAGGTGACTAGGAACGTTTTGTGAAAGTATCATCAAAATCGGTCCATAAATGGAGGAGGAGTTGTGTTCACAAGATTGTTTCAAATGAAGGCCCCTTTTCCATGACGCGGCTGATATTCAACAAACCGTGACAATATGCACTAGGTCAGGTGACTATGAACATTCTGTGAAACTTTCATCCAAATCGGTCCATAAATGAGGGGGGAGTTGCGTTCACAAGATTGTTTTACATGAAGACCCCTTTTTCCAAGACGCGGCTGAAATTCACCAAACCGTGAGTTCTCGCGTAAGGTCAGGTGACTAGGAACATTCTGTTAAAGTTTCATCCAAATCCAACCAGAAACTTTGAAGGAGTTGTGTTTTACAAGAAAAGTGGGCGTACATGCGTACGTATGCTTGTACGGTCAAAATCGCAAAATTCACGACTTGCCTTTAGGTGTCGCAAATTGATGAGTAAATTAAACAATACGACTTGTTTCTTGAAAGCCAAAATGTTTCTTGAAAGCCAGTTTTAATCGTACGATTGTGATACGATCAAATTTCGGTCGTAGGACCTTTCTTGAAAGAGGCCCCTGAAGACAAAACACGTGGGGTTGGTTCGATCAGATATTTGATAAAAACCAAGGCTGTAGTTAACCAACCTGTCATAATGTTCAATGATATCTGAAGGATTGTGCACATGCGTATTTTTGCAGAAGTGAATATATGTCTAAGCAATTTAAAAAAAATTGCCTATAGACCCGCAATTTAGAGTGAGTGATCAAAGATAAATTTTGTCTATACAGGTGGAGACAAAATAGACCTTTGATCACTTACTTAAATTTGTGGATCTATACCTTCATCGATCCTTGCTGCGTCCACCATCAGAGAAATTTTCGCGCGATTTGGAAATGTGGTTCCGGTTTTTTTTTTTTTGTTGTTTTTTTTTTTTTTTTTTTTGTTTTGGAGAAGTTTTAGAAAGAAAATATTTGCTGGATCGGATTTTTATACAGATAAACAATCTGCAGATGTTGCGCGTTTCTAATAATGCTTTACGGAACAATTAGATACAAAAACATTTGAACTATTGTGTAGAAGTGTGTAAAAAGTTCGTTCAGAAAGAGAAACTAGACCTCAAAAAGAAGCTACCACATAATTCTACGAAAAACCGCTCACGACATTACCATATAAGCAGATCACGTGATTGGCTTGTGCTATTTCCAAAATTCTACGAAAAACAGGTCGCGACATTACCAAATAAGCAGATCACGTGATTGGCCAGTGCTTTTGTCAATAGCTGACTCTATATGACTTGACTTATCACATGATTTCCAAATATAGTAATGCAAATATGTGATACTAGTAAATTCGTACGCAAGTTTCAATAAATATCGTTTAAAACATAAATCAGCGTGTTAATAATTTACACGAAGTGATAGTTGTGTAATTATTCAACATTATTACTTCTTGATGAAATAAACTGCATGTCTGTGTCAAGTTGAGATATACAAAATAGGCCGAAGTGTATTCACATCCTGTTCACGTGATATGTGTTATAAGAAAACCCGAAATGGAATTATCTTGTGTTCAATTTGCGGTTTTGTTAAATCTAAGTTGGAATTGCTCCGCATTCCAACTTAAAAACCAAGTTGGGAATGATAATGAATTATAGGACGTAATTTATATACACCAAGTCCTACAACCACTGTCACCTTCATCAATCCTGCTTTCAGGATGATAAAACAGTGGAAACTGTTTGCAAATTATACCCCGCTTTGCACGCAAGTGTACGTGCAAAGTGGGGTATAATATGCAAACGGCTTGAACCTTTATGTCATCCTGAAGGCAAGGATATACACGCTCGGACAGTTGTACAGCCAATTTAAAAACAGAGTTTTTGTGATCAATCTATGTTTAAGCGATAAAATATGTTATATTTCTTTTGTGTTCTCAGACGAGGTTCGTAAAGTAGCATCGCATTCCGAGGACAGAAATCTGTTCTACATGTAGAGTAGAATACAAAATGAAGCGCCCAACTCTTAGAACTAATTTCGGTGTCCTTAAGATACATTAAACTGTTTTGCCTTCGCAGTTGGTCATATTAAGTGCTTCTAATATCTCAGACAGATTTGATATGTGAACAGGGTCATACATTTTAGTTCAAAGATATTTTTATGGGAATCCAAACACAAAACACATCGCGCATATAGTGACACATAAAATACCGACACATTTGTCGCTGTAACATCGCAGATCAAATAAAACTATTATGTTTAGAAACACCTTGAAATTTGCAGGCTAAATAATTCTTGAATGACATTGAGTTGAGGGGTTGGAGCGAGATTTGAATTAATTTTAAGGAAGGTAATACAATATCTCTTATTTCGTCAAATATCGATACTTTAATATCTGATAATCTCCCCTTAAGAAGCTACGTACTTTTGTATGACTTCGTGGACGTTTCAAAAACATCACTTGCTATTTAAAAACACAAGATGTTTTGTTCGATTGAAATGAAGTTGTGTAAATTAATGAACAATTGATGTCATTTTCGAATGGTTTCGGAGCGTTCGGATTAGTTTTAGTGAGTTTTATGAATGTATAAGTAAATGAATGAATAAATGTATGAATGAATGGTTGAATGAATGAATGAATTAATAAATAAATAAATGAATGAATGAATGAATGAATGAATGAATGAATGAATGAATGAATGAATGAATGAATGAATGAATGAATGAACGATCGAACGAATGAATGAATGGTTGAAAAGAGCGATGAGTGAATAATTAAAAATCGATAAGAAAAGGATGAATGCCAATACAAATCCTAGTTACGCCTATGGACAGTGCATGGACTTTAAAAATAAGAATATGGTTATCTGTCTAAGGATTACTGACCCACCAAACACTATTACAAAAGGAGTGCATTTTTATTGAGCCAATACAAAAATCTTGAACTGCACACGAAGATAAACCGAAAGTACCAGTCAATTACATTGTAACTGAATCAATGGCATTTGGTGTTCACTGGTCCCTTTTTAGCTCCACTGGTCGAAGGTCACTGGGGTAATTGTCATGGCGCTGTGTTCGTCGTGCGTTCGGACGTCAAGTCGTAAACGTTTTTTTAAAACTTCTCTCCAGGAACTACTGGAGGAATTTAAACCAAACGTAACAGGAATGATACTTTGGTAACCCTCTTTCAAAGTTGTTCAAGAATTTATGATCTAATTGAAAACAAGGCTTTATTGGGCGTGGCCAATTTCCATATATGGTAATATGTGACTTTTCTAAGAATCTTACAAGATATCAACCAAATTTCACTGGAATGGTCATTTCGTGACCCTTTATCGGTCTAAAAAATGTTTTGATAGGAACAAAATATGTCTATTATGTGAGGTGGTCATTTGTCTATATGTAACATAGTGGGAAACTTTTAAAATCATTTTCCCAGAATATTATATATCATATCAATATATTAATCAAATTTTACTTGAATGGTCTTTTAGTAGCCCTTCATCAGTCTACTAGAATTGTTGTGATCAGGTGTAAATATGTCTTCAATAGACGGAGGTCAATTTTCTGTATGTTATAAAGTAAAAACTTTGAAAATCATTTCCTCAAAATCTAACTGATGGTCACAAGAATGTTCCTTTGCTGAGGTCAGTTTTCCATATGTTTAAAAGTAGAGACTTTGGGAATAATTTTCCTATAACCTAACAGATAAATATCAACCAAATTTAAAACACTTTCAATCACTTTAATTTTGTCAAATAATATTTGTACATTCATGGCCCGTGGAGCGAATCAGCTGCTCAGGCTGCTCTATTCTTTAAAATACTAGAGTTGGCATAGGCTATGTGTGACATTAAAACTATATTGTATTGAAGTATATTTTATAAACAAGTAGAAATATTTTGACTACCAACTCATAACTAATTCATTCCATAAAAAATGTATATGTCCATATTCATAATGTGCCCGTCTTACCCTTGTTCATTTTATCTTCTGGACAACAAAACGTTAACCGCGAACATATCTTACTATACGAATATTTCACACGCTTGATAATCAGACTTCAAAAAAGTAATGATAAAGAAAATAACAATGATATTATTGATGATAATAATAATAATAAGGAAAATCGATGACGTAGTATGAGCGGAGTCCAGTTGGAATGATATGGTGTAGACTTGCCATGATTTTTCTTAAGTTGTAATCATTGAAAAGGGATAAGTTATTTCGTCAAGTTAGCGGGAATGGTGTTATCATACCGATAAAAAGATAACAGGGGTTTCAAGGCATATGCAAGTTTTATGGCAATAATTGGAATGTGAGCATTTCAAACGTGCGTTGAATTTTAAATGATCGAGTAGGGATCGTTATACTTAGAATTGTTTTTGGTTTTGTTTTATGTTCTTCCAGATTTTTTCAGAACCTCTCTCTAGGGACCATAATGATTTGTTTGGATTTTTGATGTGTTGAATAGTGGTTAGGCGACAATGTCTCGCCAATGAAAAAGAAAGAAAAAGTAATTATTTCATACCTAATAATTCGGAAAATATTCGGCTGGTCATTTCAAACAAAAAAGCACACCACCGCGATCACATGATCGAATGAGATTCGCATATCTTAGTCAGAGAGTTTGGTCTAAGCAATTTTACGCCTCATTCAAACAACAACAAGATAAAAAGACTCTTCTAAGTTAAGGGTACGACCATTGAATAGGTTAAGGTTAATGGCGCCTCTGACCCAGTGAACGTACAACGTTCTACTCTGGATGCTGGTGTACTTAATAAATAGCATTGTTAGTCGAAAAAAATGTTTATACGTGAAATGAGATATATTTATGTATGTATATTTTTACCTTGCGGTCACGGTAAAATTGACCATCCGCCGATTTCGTTTATATACTTAGAGTCACTTGAAAGTTGCCACCTAAAATGCCCTTTGACCTGTAAAATAGTATTGTCCTTTGCAAAATACTATATACGACATCAATACTGCGTATAAATGCGTACGCACAAATTAACTGCACTGTATTGTTTGATAAAAGTGTTTTCATTATTGACACAAGACGTCACATGCAAATTAGGCAATTCTTACGTTTTGGTTTGTTTGTAAATTTGTTCATAAATTGTTCATGGCTTATGCTAGCCAGGAATCATGCTGAAGTAAGGATACTTCCTTGAAGGTTTTGCACAAATGGGACGTTTGACTAACCCAAAACTGTCTGCCGAATAGTCTGCCCTCCCCAATCAAGTAAATGATAGGCAACACCCAGGACGCCAAAAAGGTGATGTCTGAACGAACTTATGGTTAAATCATCCTAAGGCATGTTAGCGATAGGTTCCGATCGGCTCTGAAGACGGCGCGGAACAGAAAAAACACCTCAAAATGGATGGATGTGCGCATCTATGCGTCATTGTTTAAAACAGGTCATATTACGCGCTGATACAGCTTTCCGGGAGAACGTTTTAACGCCAGACCATCAACTAGATCAAGTTATTTGGCATACCTTGTAAAGGTGTTCGACATTGACAAAGTGTTCTTTTAACAGAAAAATCAAGACTCTAGATCAAGATATTGTACAGTTTATAACGTGACATTGACAAGGTGAATGATTTAGGAATGATTTAGGAATGAATTCGATTAATTTTGTGGAGCGAGTGTTGAGTGAATTTAATGGGAGGTAATCCAATATCGCAATTTTGTTCAGGATGAACAAAATTAGCGATATTGATTACCTCCCTTTAATAAAATATGCATACAAGTTCTATAGATAGCTTCCTACTTCTTCAAGAACCTATTGAACGCTTACAATTTGAATTATGTCAGTGAAATCGTGTTTTTTCTCTATCCTAATTTATATTTGAATGACGTTGTTGATTTTATATTTTTCAATGGGTTTGAACGTTTTGAATGGTTTGAGTGAGTGTTTGGAATGAATGAATGGAGCGCTGAGTGAGCGATTAAGAATGGTTTCGATTGAAGTGAATGTCAATTTCACTATGTAACTAACTGTACACGATGTCAATGTGAACGCTATGCGTAATGTTGTGGTAGACAGGTTATGCATTGGGTTGTGGGAGTATAAGGTCATTTCATGTCACATCGGGCCCTATAAGTCTGTCACACAAAACTTCTTTTTTTTTCTATTAATCAAAAATCTGGTATTATAATTATTATTTATCTTATAACTATACAAATGTGCGTGTGATAACATTCCGTATGATATTTTTTTATGATATTACTTAGTTATTTTTAGAACAATGATATAATGTGGTTATTTTTAGAAACTTGCATTTCAGTTAGAAACATCGACGAAAACGAAACAAATAGAGGTTATAAGATAAATATAATACGTGCTTAGTGTATTGCATGGAAAAAAATTATCTAACTCGGTTGTGGGAATTGATAATTCAACGGTCTCGACAGAGCCTCGACAATCCCAACCTCGTTAGATATTTTTTTTCTCATACATATCACTTAGTACGTATTATATATGTATACTAAAAAGCCTGGTATTATATTTATAATTTCTATTTCTCTCTAGCTCTTTGTCCCCTACCCTTTCAAGAAGTCACAATATTAACGCAAAAGCGTTTTATCTTACAGCTCGCTACGCAAAGGTAGAGCAGGGACGTAGCTTTGTGAAATTACAATGTACTCAGTGAGATGCTAACGGAATTATCAGCGACAGGGGAAGGGTGTTTATGAGGGGGTGGGGGTGGGGTTATTCAAAATTGTCCATAACATAGTCCCTTGTGAAAAGTTGTTTCAAGATGACAATAATTAAATTCCTCCTCGTAAAAAACTGTCTAGAAGTGTGAATGGCCCCAATGCAGTTTTATGCTGTATGCTTAAATATAGTTGTAATGAATTATGAATTTTTTTTTTTCATTAATTGCTATTTTCATGAAAGGATCAAACGATTTCTGTGTAAGATATATACATGTACATCGTTTCATTTGTGTTTTAGTGTATAAATAAGGAAATTTGATGCAGGACGTCCGTGTTTGGTTGAGTGTAGCAATCGACTTAGCATTCATTCAGTGTAAAGACACTTAAAATTGTGTTGCTTAAATCTTTCCTTAATCCAATCGGTCAAAGATCACTACCGTCAATCCTTCAGCAATTCAAGGTTCTTGAGTGTTGTACACAACGTTTTGCTGGGCTGTATAGACTGAGATCAGCCTGCACATATGTGCAGTCTGATCTCAGGCTTCACTACCTGCTTTTTAGGCAAGCATTGTGGGAAATATTAAGCAAGACTGGTTGGAATGCCCCCTAAATTGACAATTAATTAGAATCAAAACTTGATTTTAGAAGGATAATGGTAAAGTCAATACAGAATCTTATTCAATCTGTCCTGTCGTCTGTTTGTTTGTTCTTTTGTGTTTTGGTTGTAGATTATGCTTACCATACTGTCTTTAAGATCAATATTGGTCAGTTCATCAAAATTTACTGAAATATGAAAATGAAAATGATTTAAGTTTTGATGTTTTGAATCCAAATCAATGAAAAGACATTCTGATCGATACATTGTGGGTGATATGCACAGCTGTTATTACGCGTCGGGGCAATGACTTGACGTCGACGTAACAAGAGCTTTGAAGAAGCCATGTAGTCGACGTAATAAGAGGTATGTAGAATCCTTGACATCGATATCGACGTAATAAGAGCTACGTGTAGCCGGGTTGAGTTTTTATTGCCTTGTCGTACAAGCTAGCTTTTATAGCGACGTGGTAGAGCATTCGCTTTCGGACGTAGAGGTCCCGGTTCGAATCCCGATGGAGTCGAATATTTAATTGCGGGTAACATTTGGCGCCCACCGTAAATAACCCACATGAGGTGGTGGTTATGTGATAAGGTAGTTGATGATGTCGATTTTAGAAGATTCGTGGAAGAATCTTAATTGTCGAGAGGGTGTATGTAGCCGGGTTGAGTATAAGCGGTGTTTGTACTGCCTTGCCGTACAAGCTAGCTTTCATAAATGTAACCGCAATTAAATATTGAAACCCTTTAGACACCCTAATTTTCGTAGTAAAAAAAAACAGCAACAAAAAAGTAAAACAAATAAACTCAAAACCTTCTCCTCCAAAAGCGTTTTATTTTTGGTAAGTGATATTATCATATGGTTCTCTATCAATATGCTTTAAAGTGTTGATTTTACTCGAAAATTATATCCATGCTGTGGTGAGGCCCAGGACTTTAGATGGATATAAGAAAGGAAACCATAAACAAAATCTAATCTCTCAAACTGTAAGACCAATAGTCATGATATTTGATATGTTACATCAACAAATGGTCCTTCAATTAGAATCTCTACTTTGGAGAGCAGTCCTATATTTTGGATTTTTGATATCATATAGAAACAAGATCATCATCTGCGGGTGCCAACGCTCGCCTGCAGGTGCTGGATCATGAAAAAGGTCTAAGTAAAAGAAGGAACATTACTCTTACAAAGTGCTTTCAGAGGTATCCTCCGTTGTAGTCTTGCTAAGTTTCATTCAGATATCTTCAATAACAACAAATATGATCAATGTTCAAGTTTGTCACGTCGACTCCAGCGCAAACGAAAACACAAACGACGACAATGTGATTTCTCCAAAAACAGTCGAGCCAATAAATGGCAATCTTAAATATCCTCCACACACGCAGGTCCGAGAACTTTGCTTTTTGGTAATCTGAAGTCTTTATACTAAAACACTTCAAAGTAAAGCCCTGTAGTGAAAAATAGCCTCAATTTGTGAAATCTTGAGTTTGCATAAAAAAGAAACAACAAAAAACTTCTCTTACAAATCTAAAATGCTAGCAGTTTTCAAATTCTAAATTTAGGGTTGTCATCGTTCTTCATCTGCATTGACTTAAGGCTCGGTAGGTAATATCAATCTCATTATTAAATCAGAGACCTATGTTTTGGGATACAATGAGCAAGAAGTAAGTGTTTTAAAACTTTGGCGTTAGGGAAGCGATAAAGGACCAAGATTGTCCTCTTGTTTTCACATAAAAGGTTAAATATATCTCTTGTTGATAAACGTACACGATAATAAAATGTTAATCAGAATAAATACACGACCCTCTACTGTGGGAAATATTACAGATGGATGTATATATATTGAAATGATGGCTACAAAATACATATATCCAGATGTTCTAACCAAGACTGGCTAGTTCTGACCCATCATACATAATTTTGCTCAATGACACCCTGAACACCCAAGCCTTCACAAAAATATCGTGGAAAAACGAATAAATTGCTTGTTTCAAGCAATTTCTGCATTGTCCACAATATTTTCTTCCCAGAAAGCCAAATATTGTTTGTATGTGGAATTACGTCTACTATAATTTGTGTGTGAAACTTCTTTGAATTTAGACTAGTTATATTAGCACCACTAGAATAAGTCCAGGGGAGCTATTGTCATGGCCTGGTGTCCGTCGTAAGTGCGTCCGTCCATTTACTTTTCTTTAAATATCTTCTTCTCCGAAACCACTTGACAGAATTCAGACAAATTTCCCAGGAATTATCCTTCGGCCATGCTCTTTTAGATTTCTAAGTTAAATTCTGATCGATCTGATAATATGGGGACATGGGCGGTCGCGTCACCAAAAACGGTCCTATATGAAAGAATAAAAAAAAACTACTTCTCTGAAGCCAGTCATCTGAATTCAATCAAACTTGACAGGAATTATTCTTGGGACAAGCTCTTTCAGATTTCATCGTTAATGTCTTATTGGGTTGATATTATAGGCTCCACAGGCTGTAGCTTCACCTAAAAATAGTCCCATATGATGAAATAAAAAAATCATCTTTGCATGTTGATGATTATCTACAAACAAAAAGGTTATGTACATTACCTTAGCGTCAGTGAAGCGAAACTTGCCCTCTTGGGCAGCGTTTCGGAGGTCGTGAACTTTAACAGTGTCAACCGATGTTTCCTAATGATTTCATTAGGAAACCTCGGTTAACATTGTGAAAGACCATGTCTTTCGAAATATTGTGGAACTATTACGGATCTACTACCTTAAGGGTCAAATAAATATAAGACGAAACAAGCCTTCGCAGTGCAATAAATCTGTCCAATAAATACTTTTTGTTCTCTCAATAAATCTTATTTTGGTAACAGATGTTTCTTCGAGACATATTTTAGTGTGAGATATTTTTGTTTTGTTTTCACCGTTACAGGCGAGTAAACTAGATAATACAAAACATTTAAAGGTAGTGGACCCGTTATAGTTCCGCAACATTTCGGAAGTCATGATCTTTCACAAAGTAAACTGAGGTTTCCAAATGATATCTTTAAGAAACCTCGGTTGACACTGTTAGAGCTAATGACTATTTGCCTTACATTGGATAGTATATGCTTCATTAAGGGAGTTATCGGTCGTGGAAGATGGCGGCTCTTATTTTTACGCTCATAAAAATTAGTTAAATTCGCCTAAAATAAACAATGGGGGTAGATTTAGTTATCTATCGTGTGAGAATTGGACTATTTAGTATGTCAGGGAAGTGTAAACGTAAGTTAGACACTCTCATTTTATCCAGTGGAGCCTTGAAATTGACTTTACGTTTAACCTTGCTCCTGTCCTTGCTATTGTTAGTGGGTGGAGATATTGAGTCAAACCCAGGACCCCGCCAAGCTAAACAAAGGACATTGTCATTTGCGGATGCTGTTGTTTCCCCAGCTTCACAGCCCCCACCCCGACCAAGACGAAATGATAACAAAAGTAAAGAAACGGAAAATGAAGTAATGACTTTCTTACGTTCGATGAAAGATGATTTAAAAAATGACATGGGATCATTGAGGAAAAAGATTGATGGGATCGAAACTAGCATAAATAGTATTAAAGCAGAAAATGAACAACTGAAGACAGAAAACATAAAAATGAGAGGTGAAATGAACAAATTATTCTCTAAATTAGATAAGCTTGAGAGTCAATCGAGAAGAAATAATCTGAGAATTTATGGCCTAGAAGAGAAAGATTCTGAAACGTGGGAGGAAACGGAACAAAGGGTACGTTTGTTTATAAAAGAAACTATGCAGATGCCGAGTCACGAAAATGTGGAAATCGAGAGAGCTCATAGGGTTGGAAGTAAATACAGTGAAAAAAGAGCTGTAATTGTCAAATTCAGCAAATATAAAGACAAGGATGAAATTCTTAGTAGAGCAAAACAAATATTTGATCGAGAATCGGAACATATGGTAAAACAGGATTTCACTGAACGTGTGCAGAAACATCGGCGAGAATTGGGCAAGTTTATGATACAGGAGAAAGCGAAGGGTAAATACACACGAATAAATTATGATAAACTTATAGTGGACACGGAGATTTTCAAGTTCGATGAATCAGCCAATCAAATCGTGAGAATAGGAAGGTACAAAGGTCAGCGGCAACGAATCGGAGAAGAGCGGGAAATTAATCGGAATGACGCAAACGAATCGGACCAATCAGATATCGACAACGTGGCTAGCTTCGATGAACGCGGTGCAGTGGGCGGAGATTATTAGCATAGTGGTCAAGGTCTATTTACAAATATAAACATTCTCACGTGGAATATTTGTGGTTTGAAAAAATATTCTTCAGACAAAGATATATTACAATTCCTATTGGGAGGGTTTGATATCATTGGTATTTTAGAGACATGGGCTGACTTTTCCAGTGAATTTGTTAATATGTTACCAGGGTTTACCCTGTATGATTGCGTTAGAAAGAGGCACAGAAATAGTTTACGAAATAGCGGTGGAATTGCTGTTTTCATTAGAGATATATTCATTCGTAATAATTTTGTCAAAAGAATTCACAAAGAACTAGAGGATTGCATTTTGTTATATGTTAACTCGAATATTTACCAAAATATGCAAGACATTATTATTTATATCACTTACATTTCACCAGAGGGGTCTAGTATTTATAATAATAGAGAAGAGAAAAACGGTATAATTTTAATGGAAAATAACATTTCTTTCATCCGTCAGCAGTACCCAAATAATTATTTATTCATTGCAGGAGATTTTAATGCAAGGACTCAGGATTTATTAGATTACATACCAGAAGATTCCTTAGATTTCATTTTTGGCGAAAACATTAACTATGATGGAGATAATTTTTGTATGCAACGTTGCAATAGGGACATGGATCGGTCAAATCAATTTGGTAAAACCCTAGTTGAATTATGTTGTCTTCATAATATCCATATTCTGAATGGTAGATTGCATAATGATACTGCTGGTAATTTTACATGTTTAACTAGTAATGGCGCTAGTTTAGTGGACTATCATATTGCCTCTAGTGAGCTTTTTCCTTTTATCTCTTATTTCAATGTACTGGAGAGAGATGAGTCTGACCATCTACCTGTTAATTCTGTTTTAAAGTTTGCGCATAAGCATGAAAGTCTCTGTAATATGGAAAAGGGTCAATATTCGAGTAACATATATTTTCCCCTGTATGTATGGAACGATCTATACAAAGAAGATTTTTTACAACATTTTTATCGGAAATGGGAAAATAATTTTGATTTGTTAAATGATTATGCCGCCAACAATGTAGACCAAGCAATTCAGAATATTTTATCTATTTATAAATCATGTAGCACAAAAATGCTTATAAAGCAGAAAACGCCATACATTGATAGTTCTAAAAACCAGCCCTGGTGGGATGTAAACTGTGACAAATCAAAGTACCATAAGTATGCTGCACTAAGGAGGTTTCGATTGACCGATGATAAGGGTGACTATACTTCTTAAATTGAAGCGAAGCGCTGCTTTAAAATGCTATGCGCCGAAAAGAAACGCAAATACGAATATGAAAACCGGCAAGAATTAGTCTCAGTGAGAAAAAATCCAAAATTATTTTGGCAATTGATTAAGCAAAATACTAGTACTCGTAAGTCTGTCTCACCTGGTAATTTACCAGGAACCTTAGAACTTTGGAAATCGTATTTTGAGAGTTTATTGAATATTGACAATCAACCATCTCTAGAATCCTTTTATAACGAACAACATGAAAATGGGAATGACATCATCTTAAATAATGTTATCACATTGAACGAAGTTCAGATGAGTATAAATAAACTTAAATTAGGCAAATCCCAGGGTACTGATGGCATAGGCGCCGAGTTTTATAAATATACCTGTTTCCAAATTGCACCTATTTTATGCACGCTTTTCAATAACATATTAACCACTGGTAATTTTCCTAATATGTGGAGTGATAGTATTATAGTACCGGTACATAAAACAGGCTCTAGAGCTAATCCTTCGAATTATCGAGGAATTTCTCTCATTAACGTAATGTACAAGATATTTTCGAATATTCTACATGACAGACTATGCAAATGGGCAGAATATAATAACAAAATTGATGAAGCCCAGGCTGGTTTTAGGGCAGGGTACTCAACCATAGACAACATATTCATTCTCCAAAGTCTTGTCCAAAAATATATTAATAGGCAGGGTGGGAGGTTTTATGTATTATACGTTGATTTCCAGAAAGCGTTTGATTCGGTCATACACCAAAACTTGTTTAACTGTCTAAAAAATATAGGTGTCAATGGTAAGATGTTACAACTGTTATTAAATATGTATTCTAACATGCGTAGCTACGTGAGAGTTGATAAATGCTATACTGATCCAATCACGTGTAACATTGGAACCCGGCAAGGGGACGTAACAAGTACGATAATCTTCACACTTTATATAAATGAGTTATGTACCTTTCTTCGAAGTAAAAATCACAAAGGAATATTTGTAACCCAAGAAATTCAGGATGTAATATGTATTCTTTTCGCAGACGATGTTGCAAATTGTGCCGAAACGGTAGTTAATTTGCAATCACAACTGAATTCATTATCAGAATTTTGCAGAAATACCGGTATGATTGTAAATCATAATAAAACAGAAATCATTGTTTTTAGGAGTTCAGGTCCTTTACGAAAATACGAGCAGTGGTCATACAACGGTGAACCGGTTAATGTCGTTTCCATTTACAAATACATGGGATTAATATTTACCCCAACACTATCGTGGGGAAAGGCAAAATCTAAATTAGTTTCACAGGCTAAAAAATCAATTCATGCGATAAAATCATATCAGACGAAATTTGGATATTTTACACACGAAGATTACTTTAAGCTATTTGACTCAATGGTAAAACCAATACTTTTATACGGGGGAAGCATATGGGGTTTTGAATACTCAATAGAAATAGAAAAAGTACAAATTAAATTTTGTAAAGACTTTCTTGGCGTTGGCCCCTCAACCAATGATTCCATTGTGTTAGGGGAATGTGGTAGGCTACCTCTATGTATTGATTACAATCTTGCATGTATCAAATACTGGTTGAAATTGATATGTATGCCAGATTTCAGACTACCAAAAAATTGTTATAAAATGTTAGTGAACCTAGACGATATTGGAAGAAAGAATTGGGTTTCATCTGTTAAGCACTTATTATTTTTGTACGGTTTTGGGTTTGTTTGGATATCCCAAGAGATAGGAAATCATGATCTTTTTATAACCACGTTTAAAAATAGGCTAATTGATTGTAAAACACAAAACTGGGAAGAATCGCTTAATAACTCATCACGTTGTAATACATATAGATGCTTTAAAACAATGTTAAATCCCGAAAGATATTTGTGCATTGGTCTATCTTATGATTTACGTAAAAACTTAGCGAAATTTAGATGTTCTAATCATCAATTTAATATAGAAATAGGACGACACCGTGGAATAGAAAGAGAACGAAGGATATGTGAATTTTGTCTACAGAATTATAATTTATCATTTGTTGAAGATGAATATCATGCGTTTTTCATATGTTTCCGTTATAGCGACCACAGAAAACAATATTTATATAATTGGTATAAAGGTAAATGTTATTTAGATGACTTTTATTTACTAATGAAATCAACAAACGAATCTGTAATAAGAAAAATTTCTGTTTTTGTCAAAGCTTTGATGAAAGCAAAAGAATCATGAACGGAGCGTCTCATTAGAATTTTGAATTAGATAATTTTATCTTTCAAATGTACGTTGCCAGTATTTAAAAGAAAAATATTGAAACCAAAGACTATTTTGCAAAATCAGTATTAATGGACGATGTTTATTGGGTGCACGATGCACGTTTGTGCATAGTGATCCTTGTCTACACAATCCATACATATATTTGGTATATATTACATTTTATATTTTCAAAAGAACCTTCGAAATATCATTTAGCATAATCTAATACTTTAAGATAACTCTAACATGTTATTGTTCTAGATTTGTATGTATTTTAGGCCGGTGGCCTCTATGTACGATAATTAATAAACTGTTATTAGCAGTTAGACTCAGAAATCTTATGTTAATAAAATGTTACAATTATTTTAAGTTTTTGCGTATCGAAATTCTAAAATTGTAACCAAGCAAGGTCGAATTTTATATTTTGAATAAGCATTTAGTATTTCAGCTTATACCATTCATTAAGTTTTGGCATATCCTTGGTCTTTTAGACCGAGGATGATCATTATCCATTCACTTATTTTACGTGAGACCTTGTATGACAAGACTATTAGCTTGGCCTTTTTAGATCGAGGATTAGACTGGCCGCAGTCGTTTTTGTTTGCATTTTCAGAAAATGTTTTGTTGTAGTTCTATTACAAGCCTCTTTTATCCAAGTGCTGAACAAAATCGACTCTTCTTTTCAGAGACAGAGGACTTAATTGGAATTTACAAATTTACAGTGACGTTAAATTGTACCTCTAAGGAAAGACATCATTCTGGATTTAAAAGAATTTATCTCTCTAAGGTTCAAGACAAAATCCGAGAAAAGCCTCAGATAGCTAAAATGCGCTCCGAATCTAGATTATTAATATTATATACTGTGTTATATCTTATCGTGAGTTGAAAAGGATTGTAAGGGAAATTGTTTACAAAATGTCCTTGTGGTGTGCACATATCCCAAGTGTTGATATCGTAAATAGCTAAGTGCAACCTCAATTATGATGATTAGATCACACAATAACGGATAGATACCACGGACGAGCTACAGGCGTTTTCCGGAGTAAACGGTACATATCTGAATTGTCCGTGGATATTCGTACTGGAACCGTGATCACTCGTAATGCGGGGTATGGACAAGCAATTTCAAATGAGTAACCAAAGATCAATTCTTCATTGAAAATAATAGGAGATAACGGTTTTACCAACCTTACTCCTGCTTGCAAAACTATAGTCTCTGTATATTTGCATATGCATAAAAATTGCCATGACCGCAACGCATCCGTACAAGTCCGCAGTAATATTATGATATCAAATGCACATAATATAAAGAAAATAGATGGCTCAGCGCGAAACAGCTGTAATCCCTACATGTTTGCAGGGAGTTACAACTGTTTCGCGCTGATCCATCGAAATGTTACATCATACAAAGGAGAAATGACACAATATTAAGAGGAAACCACACAATATAAAAAAGAAATAACTACTTAAAAAGAAGAAAGTGCAACATATAATAAACTTATGACATAATATAATAAAAGATGCACATACTTATAAGATGAAATAGCACAATTTAATTAAAAATGCACAAATATAAATTTTTTGCACACAATTAACAGTGAATCACCATTTAGTTATTGTTCGCGTTCATTATGCAATCATACTTTAGCATGCTAGAGATTTTGTTCTATTCTAAGCATAGATTAAAGTTCGATGAGAAAATAGAAAGGAAAAACAACGGGGACGTAATATAGCACTTGACCTTGACTATAGAAATACGGAAAATAACACTTGGTCGAACAATTCACATCGAAACATACATGTACATGATTAATATAAACTTGAGTGGTCAAACACAGCATAGTTTGGAATAGACTCGGTGTTTTTGGCGTTCTTTACTGGTATGTTAGACTAGGATTTTGTTCGGTATAAATCAGTATGGGAAAGAAGAATTGGATTGATAAATCAAATGTTTTTCCCGTTATGTTAAACGTAGAGACAAGGAATTGTTGAGATGGGATATAATGGCCATTAAGCTTGATAACTTCCATAGTTCATCTTCTTATCCTACAAGTTTAATCATTTCTGGCCTTCAGTACCATCAGTAATTTGATATTAGATGTCTTTCCTTTATTTCTAAAGTACGACAAACCTTTATTTCGTTATCAGTAAAAGCTGTTTCTTTTGTTGTATTCTTTTCCTTCAATCGCCGATTCTCACATCTCATCGATGGGCGACAAAAGTGTCGTAACTTGTCGAAATGACTCATTGGAATGAATTAAAAATCAATGTCTGATAAACCACGTGGTACGCAGGTGATAGGCACAACACTTGAGATAAAATTAACATGATCTGTGAGGATCGACTTCGACCGGTACTGATGTACAGTTTACAATATTGTGCAATTTGCAAGTTGAATGATTTTGGAATAATTTTAAATGAGTGGGTGGAGCAAGTTTTTAATGAAATTTAAAGGAGATAATACAATATGGTTGATTTCGTCCAAAATTGGACGAAATTAGCAATATTGTATTACCTCTCTTTAAAAGAGTACGTACTTTCTTATCTGTGTATATTCACAGGCCAATCAGACACGTTAAAACCCACAACGGCGGGAAAACGTCAGAATAATTTCAAAATTTAATGTAATGCTGATCGTTTCGAATTTCGAATTGGTTTTTTCTACGATTTCGGAGTCACGTTGTTTTTATTTTTATTTTTGTTGTTGTTGTTGCTGCTGCTTATGCTGCTGTTGTTGTTTTTTTATTTTGTTTTTTTTTTTCTCTTTTTTTTTTTGGGGGGGGGGGGATTTGAGTGAGTGTTGTAAATAAATGAAAGGAGCACTGAGTGAGCGAATAAGCATGGTTTTAATCGAGGTGAATGTCAATTTCAAAAGGTTTCTAATTGTACCTATTTATTAACAATGATCAGAAATGGATCTGTTTGCTTGAATGGGGTTTAACGTCGCTTCTAACAAATTCCTCAGTCATATCGCGGCGGTCGGTTTAGACATATTTCATTGCGGCATGAGTTTCAACATAATACCAAACAAATGATTGTAGCTCGCACGGAAAGGATGCGAACGAAAGCGTTAGATTAAAATGATGTTCTCCCTATTTGTGATTCAAGAGTTGAACTAACTAAATTCTTATAGGTTGGAGCATCTATCAATAAATTCCTGGCACCATTTCTACCATTACATTATTTCCTTTCCACCAGCTGCTATCCAGCTGAGGTTTACGATTATCCACCCATTGTCGAAAGGCAAATGTCGGAAAGGATAAGTGCCGTCGCCATTTATGTCCGCCCGGTACCACTTCCAAAATAACATTTAAGTCGTTCAAATTTAGCGGGCCTTTGATTCTGGACTCGGCTATGATCAGCTTTTTTTCACAAAGCTCCTGTTTTCTTCTTTAACGAATGCTATCAGAGATATCCTTATTTAACACATGAGTATGATCACGTTCTAAATGACGTCATTGTGACGTCATCTACCGTACCTTTTCTCGGTATTTTTAATAAGTGGGGTCCCAAATTAGACATTTTTAACGTAAAAAAGTTTGCTTGTATGACAAAAATAATCTGCTAATCAATTTTCTTTTAGGCAAGTTGCTTTTAACCAAGTCTAGAATAGAAAAGTTCACCAAGGCTCGCTTTATAACTTTTCAAATCTAGACTCTATTAATACCAGCGTGTCTCAAATAAAATCTTATGACAGAGCCTTTATACTTCAAAATGGTGACGTGTGCTATATATAAATTGGGGAGATAGAACAAAAAATAACAGAAATGATCAAGAGCGCTCGAACCGTCGGAAATTATATAAAATTGTATAATTATAACTGAAACAACTCTCGTCCGCCAGATTTATACAAAATTAACTTTCAAAATGAAAAGAAATTTATTTTAATGAAGATAATGATATCTTAAAGATTAAGATATTAGTGTAACAGTATCCTTCGCAAAATAGCATCTCTCAAGTATTTATTTTCTCGAATAATCCTGAGAGTTTTGTCTGAGAACATGGTGTTTAAACGGATGGTAAGAAAAAAAATTTTTGTGAAAAGTTGTACACATTTGAGTTTATTTCGGACAAAAAATGATAGCCGTATCAAAAAAAAAACATATATCGACTTTTTGTCTTGGACCAACTTGCTTCATTTGGAATCTGTCGTGAGATTTTCTTTGAGACAATCAGGACCCGAGATTATAAAACTTTTCTCGGGCTCAACTGAGAATTTTCTCAAATGTTTAATTTAAATAAATGTATGAAACTAAAAGATATTATCAATAAGTTGTTATCTATAACAACTTATTAATATTATCTTTTATGTTAATACATTAAAATGAATTCTTAAAGAGCTTAAAGAGAGTTACGGCTTTAATCTCAAATTGAAATTTGAGTAAATTTGGAATTGAGAATGAGAAAGGTTTATAACCTCGGGCCTTGATCTGTACGAAGTCTAGCATTGAGGAAAAACACTCTAGTAGAAATTTAGATCAGATGGTCTCCGGGGAAAGTTGAATAGCAAACTCTAACTTAAACTTTCAAAATAAATATATAGGTAAATTAACACACGTATAAGACAAGCAGTCAGCCGATAGTGATGCTATGAAAAAAAAGTATATTAATTCAATATTTTACAGGAAAGTTAGATAGAAACCTTAAACAAATATGGGTGGAAAGACGAGTAAGCCGAAAAAGAAAGATGGCGATTCTAAAGGGGCACCAGCAAAAGTCGAAGACACAAAGACGGAGAATGATACAACCAAGCCGGATACTAAGGAGCCTACAAGTAATGCCGATACTACAACAAACGACAATAAACCCAATGAAAAGACAGTCGATGGAAATGAAGCAAAATCCGAAACAGCGAAGGAGGAGGTGAAACCAGAGGGCAATGAAAATAAAGCTCAAACCGAGGTTTGTAAAATAAAAAAGGAATTTGGTGTGGCCTTTGAATCTAATATATGTATAACAAATTTTCTGTAATGTGGGAAGGGTTTCGACAAGATAACGTATGAAGAAACGGACCCGTGCATGTAATTTTGTCGTATATCAATTTAAACTTTGCATTTTTGAGACCAATTTTGTCAAAATTAATATAATGTGACCACGAGTTTAAAAGTTTTTACAAATATATTATTTCTCAGCTGGAACAATCATCGGGACCAACCAAAATAGCGAATTCTTAACCCTGTTGATTTCATTCGGAATATCGCTCGGACTTTTCCGTAAAATGGAAAGTACCTCGGACGTAAGTGTAGTAATTTTGGGTCTTTTTTAGGTAATTCGGCTCCTGGTGGTACTTCGGTTAATACGCTTTAAGAAAATCACATTTTGTTAATTCTTTCCCATCGTCTTTGGAGATCTTTTTGGAATATCATTATTTGATGACAAAACGCAGTAAAACACTGCGTTTTGTTATGAAATTATAATATGCCCACTTTATTCTTTCGTTGATTTTGTATTATGCAATGTCATCCTTAGCGGGATCGTTGATGTTTGTTACGTCATATAAACCCACGTGCTTTTATGGCTGCGCCCGTATTATTCCCGAGGTCTATTCCGAAGAATCGCCGATAGTTCCCGATTGTGTTGATTTGGGACACGTTCCTACGTCGTCAGCGGAGTATCGTGTGTCAGCGTAGTCGGTGTTGGCGTAGACATAGTGTAACGAACGAATAGTCTGAAACTGAGTAGGCCTATAGTAAACTTGAATTAAGCGACCACTTTCGGGTCCACCAAATGGCGGTCGTTAAAGAAAATGGTCGCTTTATACAAGTTTTGTTTGAAATAGGAAACATAAATTTTATTGAGTATGTATATTTTTTTAGAATTCCTCAATAATCCTGTGTTGTAAAACACTCGTTAGAATCGTCTCAATGAGACGATTCTATTGAGTTTTAACAACATATGATTGATTTATGATAAATTTTGGACCAATGATATCCATTTAGTCAGATACTTTGAACTGAGAAACAAGATTCTAGAAACGGTCGCATAATAAAATTGGTCGCTTGATAGGCGTGGTCGCTCGAGCAAGATTGACTGTATAGCTGCAAATAATCCGCTGTGGGCCGGTTTGACCCACGCTGACAAGTATAAAACAATTTTAAGTAGCGATTTTACAACTGAGACGAAAAAGGATGTTGCAAAAAGCAGGGATCAGACATTGTTTTTGAACCCTTTTGAAGCCTTGCATGTCGGATATTTAGTTGTCATAACATAATCCCTTTTAAGAGTAATCATTTTCGTGACGAAAAAAGCCTTTTTGCAGTTTTATGATTTTTTGAACTAACAAAGTTACTTTGATTTCGCCATCAATTACGAAATAGCTAATTTCGGACGAGTCCCTGTCTACGAACAAGCTCGGGACTGAAGGCAAGCTAAACCAAGCTAGATCGAACCAACGCGGTCAAGATTATCTTGGCTATCATTTGAGATATTTATTTTAAGTCAGCTTAAATTTTAAAAATAACAAAAGCAAACTGTGCAATTAATATTTCAAGGAGAAAACACTGAATTCGATTTTGCAAAATCTATGCCACCTTTGATTTTCTGCAGCTGAACCTGGCATCCGTTTGCTGTGATGTTTTTGGTGTGGTAGATATGTCAATGAAACATTATGTAATACGTTATTTTTTCCATTTATTATATTTCGCATGATTACTATAGAATGTATGGCAAGGGGTTTTGTATGTGGTTTTAATGTTTGATTATAATAGCAAAAGATAGATTGAGTAAATTGGAAGTCAGATTAAAACTTTTCAACAATACGATCATAAACCTGTGATGTTGGTGCTCATTGAAATTGTCTACATCGATTCGAATGAATAGCAACATAATATGGTTTTGTTGTGAATAAGAAATTTAAAATGAAAATGCATTCAACTTATCTTGGCAAATAGAAAAATTTATTTAATGCATGTATTCGCTGACATTATTTTATGGTAGGGCAAGTCAGATGGAATAGAAAATGCATCAAGTAGTATAACTGCGGAATTGGAGGGCAATAAAGAAAACACTGAAGGTATTGGAGAGAAAGAAAATGCAGATGAAACGGTTCAATGTGATGTAACTACAGTTGAAAAAGTATCAACAGAGGAACAAAATGTCTTGACCGAATCCACAAAACCTGAAGCAGAAGTAAAAACAACAGACTTAGATGAAAATTCACAAGATCAATCTGAAACAACACACCTTGTTTCAAACAATGAATCCGTCGAAATCAAAGAAGAAACCCAAGAGATAAAAGATGATAAACAAGAGGATATACCTGAAGTACCTAGTGACATTGTAGATGATAAAACTAAAGATGTTGATCATGATAGTTCTTCAAATGTAGCTGAAGCTACTGATTCAGATAAAATTGTGGAAAGTGATATTGATAGATCCAACAAAGAACCCGACGAATCAATTACTGACTCTAATGTATCAAATGAGGCGGTTGCAGTGCCTGATTTAAACAGCAATGATACTGAAATTGAAAAAGTTGATAAAACTGAAGAAGTTGTTCCAATTTCAGAGGATATATCTAAGGATAAATCAGAAAGTAATGAAAAACCAGTTGTAGAAGTTGAACAAACTGATGATTCTAACGTTGAAGATAATCAGAAAATCGATAGTGCTGAAATTGAACAAAAGGCCACAGAAACGACAGTCGAAAACACAGATGTAGATTCTGGTGACGGTAAAGAGAGTGAGGTTTGTTACCATTTAAATACATGTAATCGTAACCATCTTATTGCATGGATAGTTTTAGTAGTGAGTAGAATGTCATGTCTATTCATTTGATTAAATCATTTTCTAAGTGTTAAATATCATAATTATAAACTATGATTGTTTAAAACACATGTAATATATTATATTTAAAGGAAAATTTGAACAAAAATCTATCATCGCAGTATTTATTTTTGTGCCACAAAAGACTATTTGTAGTATTTGAACGACGTTTCGACTTACAACTTGTCAAATTCTTACTATAAAAATCAACCCAGATCTAAAAGTCGTAAGAAAATAAGAAATATGAATGATACTCATATTGTCTAAAGTTATTATCCATATGCAATTTCAAACATCATTTGACTTCGTGAAGTACAAAATGGCGACTTGCCACCCTACTGTTTTTAGCTCCACTGGCTGAAAGCCACTGGGGCTATTGTCATGGCGTTGTGTCCGTCGTGCGTCCGTCCGTCCGTCCGTGCGTGCGTCCGTCCGGTCGTAAACTTTTCTTTAAAAATCTTCTCCTCAGAAACTACTGGATGGATTTCAACCAAACTTCACAGAAATGATCCTTGGGTGACCCTCTTTCAAAGTTGTTCAAGAAATTTTGATCCAATGAAAAACATGGATTTAATGGGCGTGGCTAATTTCCAAATATGGTAAAAAGTGAGTTTTCTCAGATTCTAATCAATGGATACCAATTAAATTTTACATGAATGATCCTTGGGTGGCCCTTTACCAGTCTACAAAAAATCGTTGTGATCGGATGGAAAATATGCATTTTATGGGCGGAGGTCATTTCTCTATATGTTATATAGTGGAAACTTTGAAAATAATTTTCTCAGAATGTAACTGATAGATATCAACCAAATTTCACTGGAATGATCCTTGAGTGACCCTTTATCAGTCTACAAAAAATAATTGTGATTGGATAAAAAATATGCATTTTATGGGCGGAGGTCATTTCTCTATATGTTATATAGTGGAATCTTTGAAAATCATTTTCTCATAATGTAACTGATGGATATCAACCAAATTTCACAGGGATGATCCTTGAGTGACCCTTTATCAATGTTCCAAACATTATTTTGATTGGATGAAAAATATACATTTTATGGGTGGAGGTCAATTCTCAATATGTTAAATAGTGGAAACTATGAAAAACATTTTCTCAGAATGTAACTGATGGATATCAATCAAACATTTTTTGTATGATCTTTGGATGACCCATTATCATGCAGCCAAAAATTATTTTGATTTGATGAAAAATATGTCTTTTAATAGCAGAGGTCATTTCTCTATCTGTTATAAAGAAGAAACTTTGAAAAAAAAAATTCAACATCAGTAGAACCCCAAATATCTAAAAATCTAGTCAAAACATTTATTTGCTTTTTAAAGAATTTCAAGCCTGTGGAGCGACTCAAGCCATTCATGGCTTTCTAGTTTTCTTTTGATTTGATGTATTTATTACAATATGTAGGTATTTGTCCAATGCCGTTATCGAGGTATTTTTTGATACTTCGAACACTGTATTAGCAACGAATCACGCCTTTGTCAGACGAAAACGAGTTTCAGATCACGTTAACTTGAAAATTGTTTGGTACTATAAATGAATACTGCCAACTTTTGCGAGCCGAGAATATATTCTTATTTTGAAACAATGCCATAACAATTTATTTCAAGCTCATTTCAAATAAAATATGTATATATATAATACATACTTAGTGTATTAAATGAAAAAAATATCTAACGAGGTTGGGAGAATTGAAAATTGTCGAGGCTCTGCTGAGACAATTATCAATTCTCACAACTGAGTTTGATATTTTTTCATACAATACACTAACTATGTATTATATTTATCTTATAACCTCTATTTGTCTTGTTTTTGTAGGTGTTTCTAACTGAAATGCAAGTTAATCAAAATAACCGCATTATATTATTGTTCTTAAAATAACTATGTGATATCATAAAAAATATCATACAGGATGTTATCACACGGATATTTGTATAGTTATAAGATAAATAATACATACACATAGTGTTTAATATGAAAAAATTATCTAACGAGGTTGGGAGAATTGATCATTGTCGAGGCTCTGCCGAGACAATTATCAATTCTCACAACCGCGCTAGATATTTTTTCATACAATACACTAGGTACGTATTATATTTATCTTATAACCTCTATTTGTCTTGTTTCGTCGATGTTTCTAACTGAAATGCAAGTTTCTAAAAATAACCGCATTATATAATTGTTCTAAAAATGAATATGTGATATCATACGGGATGTTATCACACGGATATTTGTATAGTTATAAGATAAAACATAATACATGTATATCAGATCAATAATTCGTTTTCAGGCCTCGTCGAAGGTGGGTACAGAGTTTAAATGGGAAGAAGGTGGAGAGAATGTAGAAGTCAGTGGGTCCTTTAACTCCTGGGATAAAGTCAAACTGGACAAAAAGTAAGGACATTTAGTTTAATATTTTAATACCTATTGTGTTCTAAAAAGCAACGATTAATCATCAGTTCTGTAAGTTCGGGATTGATTATGATCGCTTACTGTTAATGTAGGTCCGGCGTTCAGGATGACAAAACGTTCGCGAATGTTAAAAAGATGGTTCCCCCGCTTTGTACATTACAGCGTGATGCCATTTTTTAAACGTTTCACGAACGTAACCATTTTGAACACAGGACAGGTACATTACTCTTATTGTCCTTTTATGTTAGACTGGATATACAGAAAGAAGTTGTCATATTCATTGTAAACAAGGACAGTTACAAGTCATTGGTTTTTTTTATGTTTTCCAATGCTCTATTTGTCAGACGAATGAGTAATTTCGAAATCGATGGGACCTCGGGATTCTTCAGATGACGTTTTTCTAGCCATTTGAATTGTAAGCGGGAGATAATGACGTAATTATATATATATATTTATATATATATATATGACCCGTCATATATATTTATATATATATATATGACCCGTCGCGCGAAAAGGGACCATCTGGGTAGTGCTTTAAGTGTCGACCCTAGTCAGACTGCGCGGCCTGCCCAGACTGACTAGGATCGACACTGTTCGCACTTTGCTAATTTTCTGAATCAAGAATGATCCATCTACCTTCCCGTGAAAGAATTTTTGAAATGCAAGCTCCAGTTTAGCTATGCTGGACAAAATCTCTTTTTCAAATATTCATTTTAAAAAGTTCCCAGATGGTCCCTTTTCGCGTGACGGTTACATATATGTAGAGAGAATAATATGATAACTAAACTAGTGTCTTAAGATACCAATATCATCTGGTCGGGGCTGTGAGAATTAATCATGACGAGGCTATGCCGAGACACGATAACATTGATGTTTTAACCCTTAGCTGTTTAATCCCTGCTTTTTACGTGCCTGTGATTTTATGCTGCTGACAAGCAATTTCTTCTTTTTCCACACTATTTTCTAACCTACAGAATGGGTATTTTTCAAATTAAATGCACTTTAAATTTTTGTCTGCAAAACCTTTGAATTTGGACATGTCCAAAATTTTGTAAAACAGGAAAGGGTTAAGACATTAACATCTTATTCTATTTATCATGCAATTATTGTTCGATTCTAAAATCATTTGAAACCTTTAAAATCAAAGAAATTCATGTTAAAGTGGCTCTGATTATGTTCACGAATATTCAAAGTGTTTCTAAAAATAGACTGCCTGATATCATTTTATGTTATCAAACAGATAATATGAGGTCAATACAGGCTACGATGATTTATAAATAATCTTATCACGACGTCCTCCGATGATCCCGATATGGACCGATTTCAAAATTTTTCATTGATCTCGTGTATATCTTAAATACCGTTTTTATACGAAGATAACGATCTCATTTGCTCTATCCTCTGTTGCTGTGTTTGTGATCTTTCTATATACCATGAGAACCATTTTATCCCTTGTCGAGCTTTATTTAAATTTTGTTTTGAACAAATTGAGCCTGTGCGGGAGATTTCCAACAATTTCAAATATGCGCAAAGCAAAGATTCTGACTAGTCAGTCTGTGCATCCGCACAGTCTGTCCAGAGTCTTTGCTGTACGCTTAATGAGTGTAAATAGATAATGTCTCAAAGTATCTATAGAGCATTAGGTACCCTCATATTTACAGTATGTGGCTTTTTTACGTTACTCAATGTTTGCATCCCACGAAAATTTCAAATTGTTGGAAATGTCACGCAAAGGCTCAATTACCATTTTGTGAACATTTCAACCACTGACCTATCTAGCTCAGGTTTTCTCACAATTATTGAATAAAATGCAGGGTAGCTAAGATCAGACTTAAGGTCTGACCAGTCTGATCTTAGACTAATCTGTCCGCCCAAGGTTTGTGTACAGGAAAAATACGTTTTGAACAGAAAAGAAGAGGAACAAAATCACTCTTAAGATAACTTTTAGGATCTTTGAAGGTGCTTGTTTAATGCTGTTTTCAAACTTCTGCTTTCTCTCCACAAGTGCTTGCTTGTTTACATAAACACGTATTAACAAAGCTATTTTCGAATATGAAATCAAAAAAAATTGGTATCATCTTTATTAAATCAGCTTAATGTGATGCAATATGTTCTCTCACTCTATACTATTGTTTTGTACACGAAGTCCTCCGTCTATAAACATTTGCATGTATATTTCTCTTTTGTCTTAAAATTGGCGACTGTTGTGTGATCAAAAACAGGTGCTTGTAATTAAGGTAGTCGTCCCTTAATAGCTCCGGAACGTTTCGGAAATCATGAACTTTAACAGTGTTAACCGAGGTTTCCTAATGATTTCATTAGGAAACCTCGGTCAGCATTGTGAAAGATCACGTGTTCCGAAAAGTTGCGGAACTAATACGGGTCCACTACCTTAAGGCGTAGCTCGGTGAATGTGTTCGACTCGCATCGGAACTAGTAATCGTCTAATCTTGATCCGCAACCCTCTTAATCCAATGTTTTCATTCCAACACGATATTACATTTATACTGAGCAAAAAATGAAACTTTACATTGAATTTCCTTTTTTTTTCTTTCTTTCGAACAATTTTGTATCGCAAAAAGTGTCAATTCAAATAGATTCATGTGATTGTCTAAAGGCATTTATAAATTTGAGAGATATTTGCGTGTTTACATCAACTAACAGATTTTTAATTTTCTTCTTTTGACGTAATCTAATGTAGTATAAACATTGTAGACGCAATGCGTTTGAAAATTAACAATTTACAATTCGGACTTTTTTTATTTCTAAAAGTGTGATGTCGTTGATGCCTTTATGATCATGTTGGAATTGCAAAAGTTTCTTTTGTCTTTTGTCTATTACACTTATTATTTTGTCTTGATATACTATCGTATATTTATAACCACCTTGTGTTCGCCTTTTCTTCTTATCAACTATAGGGACGCTGTATTTTCTATTACCATCGATTTAGCGCCTGGTGAATATTTGTTTAAATACATTGTAGACGGAGACTGGAAAACAAATCCAAAGCAGGTTAGAATGAACAAAATTTTGTAATCTTGCTATAGCTCTTTAATTTCACGGAACGATAATATGAATATGTTTAGCTTTCATCTTGGGGTATTGATTTTGCGAATATTTTGCACAAACTTTCTTGTTCTTAGATTTAGCAAAAACTAGTAGCTGACTTTGACAACTGTTTGATGAGATCGCACATATTACTTCAAAGAAAAACGTGAAGAGATAAACAATGATCAGTCAATACTTCGTTATTTGACCCTTCTTTTCGGAAGCCATTCTTTGTACCATTTAAAAAACACTTTCAGAGTTGCATATCCTAACGAGTCGTGTTAGAGTTTTAGATACAGTTGGTGTTGTTCTTATTTTTCAATTCCAGATAAAAAGTTTTGTTTTTTTTTTTCATAATGTTTTCAGTATCATCATTATCATCATCACTATTATAGGCATTGTTATTGTTGTTGTCATTCATTTTGTTTTATTCATACACTTTTTAAATTATTCAATTCATTCAGATATTTTTTGTTTTTTCTATTTACATGTACATTTATTTATCAAGTTCAGGCCTAATTATTATTATGATCCTTCTTTTTCTTACTTTTTTACGATTGTTGTAATATTTCATTTAACATTGTAAGTATTCACTCATTTATTAATTTTATATTTATTTAAACGTTGTCAAAGGATATGGTTATATTGATATCATCTTAGAAGTGAGTTTTCATTCCGTCCTTCTGTTATTCCATTTTTTGTTATCATTTATTTATGGATCTCGATGATTCCATAAATTTTTAACAATTTTCTAAACATTGAGCAACGTAGACAGCCACATTCTGTAAATGTAAGGTTACGTGTTGGTTTACATATACTTTGAGGCCATATCTATCTACGAAAAGCATAGTAAAGACTCTTATCAGACTGTGCGGATGCACATACTGGCAAGAGTTTTTGCTTATGAATTATCCTTGCCATTTTTGTACCGTAGTTCTATCAATCGTTTATCTTAACAAGATATTTCAACCTTTTGTTCTTTATCATCGTAAAAATTCTGACTCAATATCCATAAAATATGCTATTTTACATGAAAAAACTACCATTACCTCTCTTTATCTACAAGTTGTTATTACTTTCTTCAGCCCACAAGAGCAGGAGATGACGGAATAGAAAACAATATTATTGAGGTGAAAAAGGTATGAGATTGGTTATTAACGATGAGAAACCGTGCAGTATCGTACACTGAAAGAATGGAATACCAAAGAACTATTGGAGTTTTATTCACAATTTTAGTATTTCATTAGGAAGCCGTAATGCATGTACAATCATTCACTTTGATTATGTAATAAAAACACGTGTCTGACATTTCCAACAACTCCTCGAGAGCGCCAAATAAAGAATCAGTCCAGACTATATACAATGTACTTGCATACATTCTGATCTTAGCCTTCACTCTGTCCTTTCAATAAAGCTACAGACTACATGTTCCGATTTCGAAAAACTTCAATTTTATTTTCAATAGTTTTGAAGAAAACATTGGAAAATGAGAGAAAAGGCTTGAAACAAACAACTTCTCTTTTTTTCTCACTGTTTCCCGAATCAATTAACTTCAGTGCATAAAAAATCCGGGTAAATAGTTACATAAACAAAGCATCGAATACTTTTCGGAAGTAACATTTCTCGTTTCACGTATCAAATGTTCATTTGTATATGGAGTTATTGAAAATACCATGCACTGTATCTGGGCCCGAGGTTATTAAACTTTTTCTCAGGCTCAACTGAGAATTTTCTCAAACTCCAAATTTAAATACATGTTGAAAATAAAATAATATTAATAAGTTGTTATTTATAACAACTTATTAATATCATCATTTATGTGAATACCTTAAAATGAGTATTCAAACAAAATTACGGCTTTAATCTCAAATTGAAATTTTGAATTGAGAATAAGAAAAGTTTTATAACCTCAGGCCCTGATACTTTTCGGAAATTACATTATTTATTTTACGTATCAAATGTATATGAAGTTATTGAAAATTCCATGTTCTGTATCAGTATGTGTCAATTAAAGTCACAGTGAGACAAAACAAGGTTGAAGGCGCCGAAGGATGAAAGATACAGTTACCGAGCGATCAAAACTTTGTAGCTTTATAAACTATAGTCACGAGCTTAAAATTAATTCTGAGTTGTAAACTTATAGCTGACACAGGGCTTGGAATATACAATTAAGAATCGTTATCATAATTATAAATCGAAAACGGCTTCAATTTACAGATTTCTAAAAGAAATAGGGGTGAGGGTTAATTCTGAAGAGAAATGATGCGTGTTCTCTACATGTTTTGGCGTTTTTAAGTGTAATGCCAAAAACAGTTCCACCTCGTCAAAGTACTTTGTTTCCTTGGCTTGCAATACATGCCCTGCGTTTGAGATGAATAAAGTCCACAAACGTTTGCAAATGGTATCGCATTCAAAGCAGGAACTATTTCTCAAACGTTTCGCGAATACTTCCATCTTGAACGCGGAAATGGTTTCGGGGAGATTCCATCTCCATTTTGAAAAATATGCTAATTGTCCGAACTCGTCAGTTGTTTTTTTTATCTCGACAAATTGATCGAAATGACACAACTTGACATGAACGTAGACCTAGATACTTGTACCAGTTTTTAGATTTCACAGTATTCATATTATACTAGTATATAATTATGCACACTATCAGGAGAGAGAAAAAACAACATATAGAGAGATTTTGTTTGTCGAGATAATTTAAAGCTGTATAGCGATAGTGTCTATCACACGTTAAAGAGATGTGATTGGTAAAATGCGAATCTAATCAGACGCCGCGGGCTGCAAATGTTGATATGGCTTAAATCGTTTCTGGTGACAAATTTACAGGATTTTAGAAGGTCATTCGACGTAACTGAATGATTATTTTGAATATCGGTGCTGTAATGGTGGAACCCCGTAATTACAACTTGACTAAACCTAGTGTTACGAGAGTTTAGAATTAAACCAGTGATATCAAATTTTATTTAATACCTACTTCACTTGAGCTGCTTTAAAGATGACAAAACGGCTCCAAATGTTTACCAACTATACCCCACTTTGCACGTGCACTTCTGTGCAAAGCGGGGTACAATTTGCAAACAGCTTGCCTTGTTTTGTCATCCTGAACGTAGGGCTGAGCTGAGCTAATATGCATACATTTTTTCACATTTTTTTTTATTTTAGGTTTTCTTTTTTCAAATATTTCATTCTAGATTTATTTATCATTACTCGCATCTCAAAAAGTATGAGTGTTTGACCCTGTTAGACATGAACTCTTTTCTAACCACACGTTTTACTAGACTCTCGATTGGTCCCTTTTTGCCTGACAGGTCACATTTATAATCTTATATAAAAGGGACTTCACCTGCCCTACGTTCAGGATCACAAAACGGAGCAAACAGTTTTTCAATTATACCCCGCTTTGCACGCAGATGCACGTGCAAAGCGGGATATAAATGGAAAAATGTTTTCACCGTTTTGTGATCGAGAGCGCAGGGCTATTTTCCCATGCACGTACTGTCGGTCTGGACCCTTAGCAAAACTGAGTGAAAAAGGAATAATTGCTTATCAAAAAAATATTTCCTATATGTTTTGTTTATTTGCCTTATTAATATCAAGTTGTTAATAATTGTTTTTCTTTGTAAATATACATTCATGTTGTCCTGAGCTAAGCTATATATTTGAAATGATGTCAAATCAACTCACACACTTGCGGATTTGGGTGACGAATTTCCATAAACATATAAATTCTGTATTCATAGCAAACCATGCGGTTAGCTGATAAACTATTGCAAGGGCATATTTAGAAATATGCAATTACTAATAATTTTGAGCTAACCTTTCGCCAAGACATCGAGATTATGTTTGTCTGACGTTGTCGGTGCGTCCGTTCGTTCCTTAATATTGAAGGCCTTTAGCGTTCTGGCAACACGAAATCGTTCCAAATCACCAAGAATTATTTTATAAGCCTGAATATGCGCGGAATCGTATAACTGATCATATAACGTATTTAAACCTTATTTTTTTCTGTTTTCACGACAAATATAACTAGCATGTTTTCTGTTTCGAAGCTCGGTCGTTTCATGGTGAAAAAGGATGTATATATGCACAATTTCTAGTGATATATTAAAGGTAAATTTTGTCTATACACTGTATTTACAAAATTCACCTTTGATAAATCACTCAAATTTGTTCATATATAGTGGTCGAGACGACAGGAGTCTCAAATCACTGAACTGGTAATGTAATTTGAGTAAGTGCGTGACATTTCCAACAATTTTACACTTGCGCGAGGTGCAAATATAACCCTTGATCGAACCCTTGATGCAAAGGCTGGCCCGAATCTTTGCTTAGTGTACAATTAACGTTGGAAACATCATGTAAATGGCTCATATGTTTTCTTATTTGTTGCAATATTCTTTTCGATATTTCTTTGTATGCATGTAACAATAATGTAAGTACTACGTTATCATATTTTATATAATAAAGTTACCTGTAAAACCTATCTAGTTTTTATTTTTCATTTTCGCCCTTTTAAGCAAAGCAAAGACCTAGTTAAAGGGACGTAACAGAATACTTTTTCAAAGAAACCGTATGACGTGGGTACTTATTTGCATCGTCTACGGTGCAGACACTTTCAGTAACCACCCAAAACATAGGTTTTAAACAGAAATGGTGGAATATTGAAGGAAGTTCGCTCGGCTTTTTCCTACTATTAAACTTTTCTTTAAACCTAATTTTTTGGAAAGAACTAAATGTTTTATTTAGATTTTTAAAAAGAAAAAATGGGGTCACCATGCTTAATTTTATGTCAAAGCCGTTTGAAAATAGGTACCAAAAACATTTAGTGCACTTAAGTTCTTGTCTATGAATTTCATTGAAAATTACACCCTTGATTGGAAGTTATCACTTTGGACAAATAAATATTCTGAAAGCAAGTGATTTGTATTTTATTTAAAAACGATATTCTATTCCACTAATTTATTAAAGAAATATGAAATTTTGATGAAGCAAAAGGAAATTATGTCATCTGTACTCGGTCCTTAATAGACGTATTTTTCCTTTAAAAGGGCTTCTAATACATGTTTCACAGTAAAAAAAATATATAGTTCTACTATCAAACTTTTCTTAAACTCTCAATATAGATTTGTGACATAATGAGGAATATTTTGACATGAAAAAAAGTTGGGGTCACTGCCTTACTTTTTAGAAATTTTGACTCATTTGTTAAAATAAAGGGAGGTAATTCACAAAAATAATTAAATTTCAAAACACATTTTTTTTATATTGAAAATAACATGTTTTGGGTATTTTGGTTCAGGGATATGAGGTATCGGTTCTTTTTACCATATTTATAAGTTTTATTTGCTTTCTATCCGGAAAATAGGCAATGAGTAACATTGAATACTGGCTTGTCGTTTTCTCTGAATACTCTGAAAACGGAAAAAAAAGGCCCCGAAAAATTGGGGGAAATAAATATTTGAATTTATACACATTTTTGCATGTTTTGACAACCTTACATACAGCTCTATCCAAAACCATAGTTTGAATTTCGATTCCAGGTTTTATAACGAATACAGAAATGCATTCTTTTAATGGCGATAAATCCAAAACCGGATGTGCGGATGTCCTCAACCTAAGATTCACATGACTACTCTAATTTAAATTGCCCTTGTCATGAATGCATATATTGAAAGTATATGAAGCCGGCAAGTGCAAAGGGCCAGCTAGCCTGGCTTCCAGGCTGTCAGTAAATTTATCACAGTTTAAATCAATAAGGTACACCACTCGTGTTTTACTGTTTCATCTTATGAAGTCCTGCCGTATTCTCAAAAACTGACTCACTGATTGGCCAGTCGGAGGAAATTAACCTCATAAAAAATCATACTTTCTCTAGCAGAGTTGCTCATTCCATAATACTTCAGATCAATGGGTCGGGAGCCAGTCTATTTCTCTAGTTGAGTTTCTCATTTCATTATACTCATTTGACGGGAGCCAGTCCAATTGACAGCTTAAACATCGATGTAAAAATAAGTTTTTATTGTGACCTTTTTGAATTTGTTTTAACGCCTCTGTCAGCGATAGTTCAGTTTAAGCCCTAGTACACATCTACAGATGTCTTCTTGCCGTTTCTCACACCAGAACACTTGAGCCTACACATGTAAGTCCACGTTCGGAACATCGCTCGAACTTTTCCGTTAACTGGAAAGTACATCGGACGTAAGTGTAATTTTCGGCTATTCTTTAAAATTCTTAAATGCTTTCCGATATTCTATAAAGATGTTTGTGGCGTATTAAAATTTGATAACAAAATGCAGTAAAACACTGCTTTTTTGTTGAAAAATTATATTTTTTCCATTTTTTTCTTTCGATGATTTTGTTTTATGCAACGTTATCCCTAGCGGGATAGTTGATAATTGTGACGCAATGTAAAAACCGTCGTGCGAAATAACGTGCTTTCATTTCTTCGCCCTTATTATAGCCGGGGTCTATTCCGAAGAATCGACGAAGGTTCCCGATCGGTAGGCCAATTCATCCGTTGGTTGGAAACAAAGGACTCTTTCAAGTCGAATTTAAAGGTCGGATATATATAAATCAATTAATTATTAAATTCTTCCTCCAAATGGCGTGTTACAGCCCGTTATTTTGACACTGTTAAAGTCTCTGCGTCTAATTCTTACGAATTCAAATATTTATATGAAAATGTCAAGAAATGATCAAATGTTGCTCGAGACGTTTCTTGATACTAAAAGAAGTCGCTCCTGAAGATTAAGCCGGATTTATGATATAACCTGCGTCGAGGGAGTGAAGTAACCCTGTTGAAAATGTTTGGTATTACACCGATGATATGACACTGGTGAAATAACTATGTAAATATGCGTATAGCGACGCCATTTTACTACCGTGAAAAGAACGTTTAACAAACGGCGTTATAATTACATGTATGTTATGTGGACAATCGCGATGAACAGTATTCCAAGAAAAGTGTCGATTATCAATGGAATACTTACTTTGAATACATGAAGTCATCTTAACGTCTTAGTCATTAAGATACGCGAACGCTTAAATTGGCTATTAGAATTAGTAAGTTATACTTGAAATGAGGATGGATCTATACTGAAACAACATGTACATTTTGAGACCTTTTATTCATGGAACTACTTTTGAACAAGCATAAAAAACATTTGTGCGAACAAAGGTCTGTTCGTTGAGTATTCAAAATAGAATTTTTTGGTCTGAATCAAAACGCGCATGTTTATAATCTTCTAGGGAAGCTGAAACTTTAATCATTTTCACTGGCATCTATTTCATTCATCATGTGACTTTGAGTTTGACTGTTGACATATCTTTCAAAGTCTTTGCTTATAATTTTCCATGTAACAAAGCTTATATTGATATTCCCCATAGCCTACAAATCAACCATTGGTTAGGGTATAAGCGATTTCTTATTCTTTCATGAAGTTTTTCTAAGCTTATTTAAGAGATGAAGAGAATATTTGTTGATTTCATGATGGTATGAAACTCAAAACATTATCACACTCATGTATGAATCCAATTCGCGCCCCTTTCTTGTGCTTTACAATCGAGCATTTCGATTTTTAAACGGGTAACTTCTTATCGAAGAAACCTCCTTTCAAGTTTCATAACCATTGGGTCATAACTGTGGTCCAAAGAGTGACAACAGAGAAATTTAAGGCCCATTTTCTCGAGTTTTGTAATGAAACATTCAAGAAGAACTTCGAATCGGAATCTTATTTATTGAATATAAAAGTGATAAACAAAGGATATTTCAAACAAAAATAAGGATGTCAGATCATGAATTAGACGTAGAAAGGTATAATGCAACAGCTTTATTAGAAGGAGCATGTAAAATTTGTGATCAAAATCAAATCGAATCGGAATACCATTTGATTCATTCCTGTTCAAAGTTAAATAGAATTAGAATTAAATACCTTAAGGCTCATGTAAAGTGTTTTAGCCCCAATTTTAAGGGCGCTTCATTCGCCAAGAAAGAAACAGTATGTCTCGGTATATCATATAAAAAAAAAAGGCTATCTATGAGCACGAGCAGCTCTGCAACATAAGACTGTCATAGCTATAGCGGTAAAACCAAAACATTGTGAAAAGGGGTCATTCTTAATAGAGTTAGGAGACTGTGTAAATAACGCTACTTTCAACAAAGAAATAGTGATATTTGACTCGAAAAATTACAAATATAAAAATTTAATATTTTGGATAGAACAAGCAACTGTGTGGCTGTTGGATAAAAATGGGTAATATTTTAATAAAGTACATTCTAAAGTACTACCCAGGTACTTCTACAACCATAAGTATAAAACTCAGGCCCAAAACGTAGTTATGCAAGCAATTTATTTTGACTTATTTCTCGTATGTTGACAAATAAATGGAAATTAATTGTTTCAAAAGAGCCTTTGGAGACAGAGTTTTATATTTTAGGTTGTGTATTAGGAGCATTTGTCTACATACTGATCAAATTTAGGCAAATTTTATCCAGCCGTCAGGAAGTTGTTTGATCTGAACAAATATCCCTTTTCCATAATGGTTTGGCTATTCTGTTATGAGATTGGGACTCTTATGTTGTGCAACTGCTTGTGCGTCATGTAGAAGCCCTGTTACCATTGCATATTTTTCAATTCATTTCATCTAAGGAAGGATAACTGCAAGACAAGTATGCGTATTTAGCTCAGACGTTGGTCTATCATGATATTGGAACGACTCTAATCACGAAAACGTCAAGGACCTATACTCAAAACATCACCGACAATCTTGATTTCATTTCTGTGATTTTTAAAATCGACCCCTTTGTCCTTTGACCATGAATAAAAACCCCATTTTACAAACATCCGGTACTGACCCTTCCATAAACCGACGGATATTGCCTTCAAGTTTCATGTAATAGTAACATCTGTATTCTTTATGGTTTCATAGCGATACTACAGCCCACAGTAAGTCATGTAAAGTTTCTTTTTTTGCTAAGTATATATGTACAAAAGATACTTCTGGCTTGATGTTTTTTTTTTTTTTTTTTTTTTTTTTTTTTTTTTTTACGGTTAAAATACTTATTTGTTTCCATATTATCGGCGCGAGTACTGGTAAACTTTCCAGGAAGCAGAATCGAGAGGGATTTATCTAAGTTATAAGAACTTGTTTCACAATCGATGTAAAATAAATAGGTTCAAACCAATATTATGTTGATAAGAGCTTAACTCTATGCATGTATGTATGTTTTCGCTTGTTGTTGTATAACTCGATTATAGTCCGTTTGACTTCTATTTGAACCAACATTTCGACGAAAATCTCAGAAATTTATTGATGAATCGCACATTTTTCTTGACATATCATATTTTCCAGCTAATACCATGACGAATTTTGTTTTTCAGAATTTTTGAATGTAAAATAATGATTTTGTCCGTCCGTCAACATGTTAACTTCCAGCCTTTCATACCTACTTGTGACTGTATTAAACGGAACAGCGAATTGTATAACCAAAAATAGTACTGATTTGCATAGGGGCCGAGTCAAAAGTGAAAGATTTTAAGTGAATTAATTAAGTTTAAAATCGAGTATTTCAATATAAATAAGTTTGTCGAAGATTTTTGCTACCGTTAGATATCAAATCTGAGTATATTCTCTCTTTCTTCAGAAACCGTTAAACCAGATAATTGATTATTGTCTTTATTTATTTTGAAATGAACCCTATATTTACATGTAAAGACCAATCAAAAAGCATTATTAAACGAAGTTGATGGGAATTTCACGAGGAAAACTTGATGAGAAGGCGAGTAATAACGGTAAAAATCACGTGCTATTTAAGTTTAAGATGACATGACCGTCGATATGATAATTAGCATGTCCAAATAAGGAATAATGGACATTTCATCCGTCAAATGTTTAGTATAAAACCACGTGTTTTTACCATATATGTTTACAATTTCTTACTCCTAAACAGCCTCCATCACCCCTGTTTAAGAGAGGAAAATGCAAAAATATTAACATTAACTAGATAGACAAAATCATTATTTTGAAATCATTTTATTTTCAAAAAATATTTTTTGGCATGGTATAAAGCTGAAATTAAGATTTTACTACATACAAATCCTTCATTCAAACGCAATTTTATGTAATTGATGAAAAGGTTGGTCCATATAGAAGTCAAACGGACTATACGCTATTGTGACTTGTGGTTATCCACAGTCGTATACCTGGTACAGTGCAGTAAAAAAAGAGCCCAGTGTAGAAGCATGCAAGATGGCGGACGTAAAAAACGATAAAAAGTAGGTACATTTTCAATCGCAAAAATACAGGTTAATTTAACTGATGGTGTTTAATGATAGACATTGTGACCAACGTGAAATGTCCGATTTTCTTATTTTCCCATTGATTTCTCGTGATGCCTACTACACAACTTAGATTCAATCGATAAAGTTGGGTAAATAGCAAAAACCGAAATTGAAGCGGTGATCGCAAGATTCATTCCTGAATATTTGATTTATTACTAATAAAATCACCTATGTCCAAAGACCTATCGTAAGCTCAAACCCCCACAAACCATCCCGATTTTTGACCGCACTGAAAAAGCATTGTGGAAAGTGATATTTTTAGTTTTTGTAAATGGACAACGGTCCAGTGCAGAAACGTGCCCTTTTTTCCATTGGTACAGTGGAGAAACAATGTTTTGATGCGCTTTTGAACCAGTGGAGATACATTTTTGGAAACTGTGTAGACACATGGTTTGGAACCGTGTAGAACAAGCACGACGTTGGTAAATAATGACTTTGTCGTCGTGAATTGAAAGTAGCCGAATTATTATTTCGAATAGTGACATAAGGGAGATATTCAATACATTTATCCATTCTTTAAATTTAGAACTATTTTATTTTGCTTATAAAGTTTGAAAGTTGATCGTACTTGATTCAGGCATTTTGTGGGCTTGTAAATTTGTCGGTGACCGTTGACCTTCTTTCTTAAATTTGGAATATTATGTCTACGATAATATGTATGTATACAATGATTGCATTGTATCCGTTATACACACTTTTGCAATGCTGCTTTTTGATTGGCCAAGCGTAATCTAATATGGGTCATCCTTTGACATATAAGTGCGTAATTTTTTTTTGTTAAGAAAGAAGACAAGATTGATCCCAACACTACCTGTTACACTCAATAAAATGGTCTGAAATAAAATTAAAAAAAAAAAAATATATATATATATATATATAGTGACATAAGGGAGATATGTAATATATATTAAATATATGTATATATATATACATACGTGAAGAAAATAAAACTTTGACTTCAGACGCCTTAATATAGTGACATAAGGGAGATATTTAATATATATTAAATATATGTGTATATATATATATATATATATATATATATATATATATATATATATATATATATATATATATATATATATATATATATATATATATATATATATATATATATATATATATATATATATATATATACATACGTGAAGAAAATAAAACTTTGACTTCAGACGCCTTTGATTTTATTATTTAATAAAAAGATAAAAGTATCTTTTTTATTAAATAATTAAATCAAAGGCGTGTGAAGTCAAAGTTTTATTTTCTTCACGTATTTATACTTTTGCCGGGCCGGCGTTTGCCGGATTCTTCTTTTCTTCCGTCTATATATATATATATAAATTTAAATTTACAAGCCCACAAAATGCCAGAATCAAGTACGATCAACTTTCAAACTTTATAAGCAAAATAAAATAGTTCTAAATTTAAAGAATGGATAAAAATATTAAATATCTCCCTTATGCCACTATTTGAAATAATAATTAGGCTTCTTTCAATTCACGACGACAAAGTCATTTTTTACCAACGTCGTGCTTGTTCTACACGGTTCCAAACCATGTGTCTACACAGTTTCCAAAAATGTATCTCCACTGGTTCAAAATCGCCTCAAAACCTTGTTTCTCCACTGTACCAATGGAAAAAAAGGGCATGTTTCTGCACTGGACCGTTGTCCATTTACAAAAAACTAAAAATATCCCTTTCCACAATGCTTTTTCAGTGCGGTCAAAAATCGGGATGGTTTGTGGGGGTTTGGGCTTACGATAGGTCGTTGGACATAGGTGATTTTATTAGTAATAAATCAAATATTCTGGAATGAATCTTGTGATCACCGCTTCAACTTCGGTTTTTGCTATTTACCCAACTTTATCGATTGAATCCAAGATGTGTAGTAGGCATCACGAGAAATCAATGGGAAAATAAGAAAATCGGACATTTCATGTTGGTCACAATGTCTATCATTAAACACCATCAGTTAAATTAACCTGTATTTTTGCGATTGAAAATGTACCTACTTTTTATCGTTGTTTACGTCCGCCATCTTGCATGCTTCTACACTGGGCACTTTTTATACTGCACTGTACCAGGTATACGACTGTGTATCGTATTCATGAGCTCATTAGATATGCGTACATAAAGGTCAGATTCAAGTTAAAATAATCCCACTATACAGTACATTTGTATACAACCCACGAGTCAGAATAGCGAATTTTACTTATACCATGTATGTGTATAATATTCTTATGTAATGTTTATTTTGGTCATAGGAACATTAAGTGCCGACATGCCTTGATTAAAAAGTTGAGTTGGTGTTATGATTTTTTTATGCAGATCGGGCAGTCATTCTGGCCCCTAGAGTTTAAAAAGGAAATTGTCGTTTAAGCTCCCTTTTCCAGTGTGCGACCCCTCCCGCAAAAAAGGAGCACCCGAAAAAGAATTTGAAAAAATAGATCGGTTCCAGTACCGGTCAACCGGTCGCATTTTCAAAAATATTTTACACAATTACCAGATCGTGCCTTTTTGAATGGCAGGTCACATAATGATCAGGGACATTCAACCCTCTTTAATCCGCATGAGCTGTTTACTTCACATTTAATATGAAATTGACTCTAATTTTAAAAGTAACTAAGAGTGTGCTAATGAGAATTCGTGATGGAACTTTAATGTACATATCCACAAATAGCACCAAACAACTATATTGATAAGGAACAAATGAAATCTTGCTAATACAGCTGCGATCTCAAGGTTAATGACATCATTGAAATACTATGTCTCAAAACATAGGCCTACAATTCTTTATCTAAATGTAGTGTATTCGGTAAAATATGAATTGCAAGACATTGTTCTGCTTATGTTGATTCTTCTCATATTTTCCACAAAGCTAGGATAAAAACATCATAAATCATTAATGGGAAAAACGAATATTTGTGGTATGCCTGTCAGCATTTGGGAGTGAAAACAAATGAATAAAAGACCTAGAGATTGTCAAAAAAAAAGATAAGGTAAATCGGCATAGCGACCGTGTTCTAAATCATTTTAAAATTGGGTTGAACAGTTGATTAGAAATCCGCTATCCCCGGGACCGCTATAGGCAGGTCTAATGCTATGGAAAATACATAAAACTTGTAGATGTAGACAATGTATTCATGTCCAAAAATGGCTCTTTATTGTTTTGAAGTTGTCCGGAGAATAAATGTCGTAGCTCCGTTCATCACGAACGGTATCTGTCATTTAGTCTCCGGGCCCGGTAAAGCGCAAAACCTCCCGAGAAAGGCACTGAGCATTTACCCTTGGGGTGTACCATCTCGGAAGGTATTGCTCTTTAATATCCACGACAGGAGACTTCTTTGCGAATGCGATCGTTTTTCCGTTACCCATGTAAAATCAAAGTACTGAAAGTACTGATAAGTTGGAATGCGTTCGAGAGACGTTGACCTCAAGCTACTTACGAAGCTGACGCCTCCCGCCCACCACAGTTGATCACATAATACGTATCGTCTTTTGACGGGCGTATATAAATCAATGTATTTCAACACCGAGAGACGCTTAAACCTCTGAATCACTATACAGGCCTGAATCTGATGAAAGAAAAATGATAACAAGAGGGCCAGAATGACCCTAAACCGTTCACCTAATTTCGATTGGCCCAATGGATCTTATCCAAGAAACTTTCTAGTAAAGATTCATTCAAATTTGCCTAATTGTTGAAGAGAAGACATAATTTGAATTATAAGGAGTCATAATAGACCCTGTCAACCCTTTCGTTACAGAGGAGACTCAAAATTAGCCCTACCCTGCCACGCCCAAATTTATGGGCTAATGACAATTTTGCCAACAATATTTAAAGTGGGTCATCAAAGGAACATTCTTTTAAAGTTTGATTGAAATCTTCTCAGTAGTTCAGGAGGAGATGTCGTTCAAAGATTTTGGGCTAAAAATAAGCCCCGTCCTGCCATACCCATATTTATTGGCCAATTAGAATATAACGACAATTTTGAAGAGGGTCACATTCTGGTAAAATTTCATTGAAATTGGCCCAGTGGTTTAGGAGAAGAAGAAGTCTTAAAAAAGTTGACGACGGACGACGGAGTCAGGGTGATCCTAAAAGCTTCCCTTGAGCACGTTGTGCTCAGGTGAGCTAAAAAAGAAGAAAATGATACGGACCATACAGCCGACTAATGGACGCACAGGGGAACACTTATATACTCAAAACATTTTTTATATTATTTTTCGAATGACTTCTGCTCCATTTGAGTTATCAATTACACTTTAAATTAGAAGTGTCGCAAAGTGGACCTCAACAAGTGATTTGTCCATGATGAAAAGATATTTTCGCAGGGAAGTCTTTTACTTCATGAGTTGGAATCTCAAGACAATTTTTGGACGAAGTTCAATTGTGATTTCGACCTTTGTGACTCCAAAATTGTGCAATTTCTCGGGTCATTGACAAATTTTATGATTTGGGTCAATTTGTTGTTCAGTTAGAGTGGAAACTGTTAACTGTTTAAATTTACTGATTACGGTGACATGTATGACCCCGAAACAATAGAGCATTTCTTTAGGTCTCTTAAGTTTCGTTATTGCAGGTCAATTGCTTCTCCGTTTATCTAGCGGAAAACAAAAGGTCAATGGACTGAGAGACAGACATGATGAAATCAATATATGCTACTCTACTTCTGAGTTGGGGGTACAGTTAATAACATCGTGAAATTGATAAGGTGAACGATTTTGGAATGATTTATGCATGATGTTGAATGAGTGAACGGAGCGAGTTTTGAGTGAAATTTAAGGGAGGGAATCCAGTGTCGCTTATTTCGTTCAGGATGAACAAAATTAGCGATACATAAAACCCATATAAAATATGCATAAACGTTCAATCAATAACTTTCTATATCGTCAAGAACCAATCAGACGCTTTAAATTTAAATCATGTCAGTGAAATCGCGAATTGGTTCTTGCTTAATTCATTTTGAATGTACATGTTGAGCTTATTTTTTTTTTAATAACTTTGAGCGTTTTTGAATGGTTTGAGTGAGTGTTTGGAATAAATCAATGGAGCGCTGAGTGAGCGGTTATGAATGTTTTTTATTGAAATGAATGTCAATTTCACGATGTAACTAACTGTATGGTGGTACTCTTAAACGTGTTGATGTGTAAGAATGTGAAGAAAACAAGTTGAACTAGTTGGTTAGGTTCAAATGGCAAATTGTCTTGGTGATAAATGCAATTGGACAAAGATATTCATAATTCAATTAAAGATATGGTGGCAAGGGGTTTATGTGAATGAGTATTTGGTTTTTACAATGAAACATTCGTGTAGATAACTGAAATATGACGAAAAAACCCCGACAATATGTTGCAAAAATATTTATTAACTTTAAAAGTGTATCATCACTTTAAGAAAATATTTTAATTTCGTAGCTTAGACAGAAATTTACAACATAACACCTTGTCAAAAGAAAGTCGTTCAGAAAGAGAAACTATACCTTCAAAAGAAGCTGTAACATAATACTACGAAAAACAGGTCGCGACCTTACCAAATAAGCAGATCACGTGGTTGGTCTGTGCTATTGCTACAATACTGAGAAAACAGATCGCGACATTACCAAATAAGCAGATCACTTGATTGGCTAGTGCTATTGTCAATTGCTGACCTTATTGGAATTGACTTATCACATGATTTCCAAATATAGTAATGCAAACATATGTTACTAATATATTCGTACGCGATTTTAAATGAATATCGTTTAAAACATTAATTAGCGTGTTAATAATATACGTGAAGTGATAGTTGTGTAATTGCACAGCATTATTACTTTTTGATGAAATAAACTGTATGTCTTTGTCAAGTTGAGATATACAAAATAGGCCGAAGTGTATTAACATCCTGTTCACGTGATATGTGTTCTCAAGAAACCCGAAATGAAATCATCTTGTGTTCCTTTTGCGGTTTTGTTAAATCTAAGTTGGAATTGCTCCGCATTCCAACTTAAAAAGAAAGAAGAAAACAAACCGAAATGTAGGCCTATATAGCAAAAAGATGCGAAACGTAGACCGCGCGTCGTGCGAATTAATATCCCTCAGAGCCCCCGCAACGGCATTTAATATGCCTTAACTCAGTAGAATTTGAGTTGTCTAATTATACGATAAGACAATTGTCTGTATTAGACGACGTAAAAATATTTAAATTAACAAAAAGAGACATATTGTCTACCCGAAATATAAGCGGAGAACCCCTCAGTGAAGACCTGCAGACTTAAATTTTAGCTTTCCTTCGGTTATTTTTAAGAAAACACCGCGAGTTAATAATCGATTTTAGATGTTGGTGATTAAAATGTTCTAACTCCCTGTATAGCTTTATCTGAGTAACGACATTCTAGCCCCAATCCGAAAAACCGCAAAATTTCTGAAAAGAGTACAGGACTGATCACCGTAGAGGGATTCGCCCGGAAACATTGCACTTGTGCCTCCGTTGAGCGTCCCCCCCCTCCCCCCCCCCCCCCCAATTATTTTCTGCATTTGTGAGATATCTTCCTATATCCGAGTATGTGAATGCGGGCTACCAGTTCAGCCACCTAGTTTTAACCCCCCTTACACCACGGGAAATCCCAATAGGCGAATCACTGCATTTTCTATAAATAGCATTCTTGTGCGAAAAAAATCGCCTGGTCTAGGATTGGCAGATAATTTCGCATATAACAGATGTCTTTGATTAATATTCTAATTGTATAGATTTCTTGAATAGTGCCATTTTCAAATTGCACAGCTGTCGAGCGGAGGTAAGTCTTATAAAAAAGAAAATTTAACCAAAGCCGAAAATACTTTTTTGAAAAGCAACTGACAGGATTGTTCTCACGTAGTACTAACACTGGGTGACGTAGAAACGTCCCCCAAAAGATGGTACAAATACCCATTTTCCCGTGATTTCCTTTTCAATAGCGTTAAGCAAAGTTTCTCAAAGATTGTGCGACAAATGTGACCCCTATGATGTAATCGCTGAAATCATCTGAGAACGAACGATGAAAAATGGATGCCGGAGTGATATTAAGTGTTTAAAGAAGCTCACCGGCATGCGCATGTTGTGATCAAGGGTGGGCTTAAGGATGATATAAGCATTTCAACGATTTGTTGAATTTATAGTAGGCCAATCAGTATTTAATGTGGATATAATTTTTGTGGTTTAATGTACAAACACGGCGCCAAGCGGATGTGAATAAATATTTCCGAACCTCTTAATTATTACATGAGAATATGTCAAGAAAATTAACGCAGTAAAATTGCTTCGGAGAGGTTATTTCTAATATCGCCTTATTACTTTCCATGTACCGATGAAACATGCGGATTTTCTTTATCTAAACATCAACATTGAAGTCTTGATATTGAATTGTTATTACAAATTTCAAATTTAATTGTTGCCCTACTTCACTTGCAATAATACCCCCAAATGAGCTGTGTGTGACATTTTCAACAATTTCAACTGTGCGCAAAGTAATGACTGTGTGTATCCGCACAGTCTGATCAGAGTCTCCGCTATGCGATTTGTAGATAAATAAGGCATCAAAGTATCAGTATGCAATTAATCAATCCTCTACTTACACTACGCAACTGTCTGGACTGCCGCAGTATATGTTTGAACCTCTCGAAGATGTCAAATTGTTGGAAATGTCACGCACAGGCTCAAATTAAAAAATAATCTCCAAGTTTACAGTATGTCATACACGGTATATTGAGAGTCCTTGATTTTACCAAAAATCCCAGGGGTACGGATAATCAATGCCTATCCCTAATCTAGATACACGCACTTATGTGCAATCCAACATTTAACAAATAATTGTAGGCCTATTAATAAAAATTGTATATCGTTGCCGACTTGACCTTCGCAATTCTATTTTTCTTTTTTTACCGTCATTTTCACATCTTGAATAAAGTAGAAGGTTCAACCGTGACACTTGAACTAACTTGATTTCATCTGATTTTGGAATATCTGTGTACGGTCGAAAACTCCAATTTGTGTTTTTTAGCGTGTGTACACACAGTTGTTACAGAGACTAGTGAACTTCTGCTGCAAAATCCTCCGAATTTTTGAGAATGTTATTATGTGCCATATTCTCATTTATAAAGTAGCCTAATACATGTAGTACCGTTACGCAATCATCAAGTTTTTAAAATTGTGCAGATGATTTATATATTATAGACTAGATTTATAATTAAGAAGATCTTCTGTTTAAGCCCTCTTATGCCTTTCAATAATTAGTAATGATGAGCCTTATAAATAATAAGTGAAAACAAGAGCTGTCGGAGGACAGCGAAGCTCGACTATTCCTAGTGCTGGATAGTAACAGCAAATCAATATCGACATTGGAAATTCAAAAAAAAATTTAAGTCAAGAGGCTGATATTATGGTCACATAAAAATTGTAAAGAAATAGCTTTAGTAGGAACAGAGATACAACTAACATAAAATAGTTGCACATAAAAACACAACCAAGATTTTTAAGGACGAAAAGGGTTAAAATTCCACTAAATTAAATATCAGAGTAATGAATCTTTTTCTGTGGGCTAATATTATGGTCAAAGAAGCATGTGTAAAGTTTCCGAGCAACAGCTATAGTAGAAATAGAGATATTACAGAAATACAACATTTACATGTAAAAACTTAACGAAGAATTTCTAAGTCCGAAAAGGGTTAAAAATCCACTAAATTCTATACCAGAGAATTGAATCTTTATCAAGAGGCTGTTGTTATGATCACTGAAGCATGTCCAAAGTTTGAAAGCAATAGCTCTATTAGAATTAATAACTGAGATATAACTGATGTACAACATTTGCACGAAAAAACTTAACCAAGAATTTCTGAGTCTGAAAAGGTTAAAATTCCACTAAATTCAATATCAGAGTAATAAATCTTTGTCAAGAGTCTGATATCTTGGTAACAGAAGCATGTGTAGAGTTTCCAAGCAAAAGCCTAGGTAGTAATAGAGCTATAACTGATATACAACATTTGCACGTAAAAACTTAACCATTATTTCTAAGTCCGAAAAGGGTTAAAATTCCACCAAATTCAAAATCAGAGTATTGAATCTTTGTCAAGAGGCTGATATTATGGTCACAGAAGCATGTGCAAAGTTACAAAGCAATAGCTTAAGTAGAAATAGAGATATTACAGAAATACAAGATTTGCACATAAGAAATTGATCAAGATTTTCTAAATCCAAAAAGGGTTAAAATTCCACTAAATTCAATATCAGCGTAATGAATTTGTCAAGAGGCTGGTATTATGGTCACAGAAGCATGTGCAGAGTTTCAAAGCAATAGCTTTTATAGAAACAGAAATATTACAGATAAACAACATTTGCACGTAAAAACTTAACCAAGATTTCTAAGTCCGAAAAGGGTTAAAATTCCACTTAATTCAATATCAGAGTGATGATTCTTGGTTTAGATGCTGATATTATGGTCACAGAAGCATGTGCAAAGTTTCAAAGCAATAGCTTTAATAGAAACAGAGATTTTAAACACTTGCACGTAAAAACTTAACCAAAGCATTACGCCGACGCCGACGCCGACGCTGACGCCGACGACGACGCCCGTGTGACTGGAATAGCCCCCCTATTCTTCAAATAGTCGAGCTAAAAATGCCAGAGTGCATGGATAAATTTTTTCCACCGGCTGTTGAGAAAAAAATAAGAAAGGCTACTGCGATAAAATGAGCAAGATCAAGAACCTCCAACTCATAGTGAATATCCCAAAATATAAGTTTTTAAAGGGAAAATTTAAGACTTTTTTCAGAATGACAAATGTTTCAGACAGTTTTGACTGCATTTACTTCGCATGAATTTGGGGGGGGGGGGGTGTAATTGTAATCATCACGCTACGTACTTCTAATGAGCACCGTATCCAACACGCCTGAGCTGTCAAAACTGTCAACTTATTTCAACCTGGAATTAATCACATGATAATCCGTATCTGAACAACAATTTCGGATAATTTGAGTAAGTATAATCTTAATTTAGGGCATGTGTTTTTAGTCTTGCATTTTCGAGCATTCAAAAACCAGATACGAACACCAAACATGACTGGTTTTGAACATGGGTTCAGTTCATAATCTGATAGTGATGATAATTGACGCCCTTGATATATGACCCCGTGCGTGACATTTCCAACAATTTGAAAAGTGTGCTAGGTGCAAACATTGAGAAGCATAGATAGCCACAGAGTGTAAATATAAAGTTACCTGATGGTGTACAAGTACTTTGAGACCTTTACTATCTACTAAACGCAAAGTGAGGACTCTGGTCAGACTGTGCAGATGCACAGGCTGGTCAGAGACTTTGCTATGTACTTATATGAAATTGTTGGAAATCTCAGGCACTGGCTCATATGATATTTCACTGGGTATCTAAGAAGAGCAAGCTTCTACAAAGTTAGACCAAAACTCCATTCTATTGGCGCATTTACTACATTTTGACTAGATACAATAACGTATCCCTCCTTTGATAATCTGATGTCAACCGGCAGCATATCAGAGAGAGGGGTACATTATTGCAGCTACATTTTGATGTTTTAACAAATCATCAAATAACACTAAATTCTGACAATCTGCTTTCAATATAAAAGTATTTCATTAAACATACAGTGTTGTTGGCTTATACTGCCACTTTATACATTTTTTTTTATTTCAATACATGACGGAACTCAGTCACAATTTTTGCTACATAAAAGGGATTGTTCTAGAAAAAAATGTCAACAAAATTACACAATCAGGTAGGGTTGGCAATCAATTGGTCGATTGGAGAATTGACCAGACTGGTGGTCAATACTGGTTTTAACTAGTGGCTTGGTCATTTCATCCAACCATACACTACCATCATGCCATTATGTACCATATGCTTGTATTATGATAGAGTAGGCTTAATAACTAAGGCAACCATAATTAATAATGAAGTAATTGTAATAAAAGGAAACATACTGTGTACCATTACTTAAATATACTGAACAACAAAAATAATGCATCACCTTTTAATAATAAATAATTCTGTCCTGAAATGAATTGATTTGCTGGTATGTCATAACTTGATAGTGTCCTAGCACTAAGAAAATAATCATGGTAAAATTTGTTCCCAAATTCATACTCGCTTGAGCAGAGACTCTTGAATATAATGTACATGTTTTTCGCTTGTGCAACAGATCGGATGCATCATGCGAAATTGAAAACTGATCAAGTAACAGAGCATATAAAGGTGATAATGGATAACCGTGTAGACATTTATCAGACCAAGCCATGATTTTAAGTTTGACAGTAGTGTTCCATTGAATTGAGGTAGGTTATTGCCCCATGGTCACATTGAACTTATTCATTAACATGATCAAAATCAAGGACACTATCACATGCTATTGGGGGGTCAAAGCTCGACCATTGTAAGGTTATGATTATAACATATATTCAACGCTGTACTTTGGAGACCAACAGGATGGGGAGGCTTTATTATAAGGTGATATGATTCGAAATTCTTTACTTTCTAGGTCACAGTTTTTCATTCTTTCATGGTCTATTGATGACAGTGAACAACAAAGATATGGTATTTTAGCTGAGTATCACACACTGATTAGCAATAGCAATAGGTAACACCCTGTTAGCAAGTCAATGTTATGGCCTATACATCTTATTTCATTATGGATTTTCTTTGAGCACAGCATCTTGAGGATATGCTAAGGCCATCCCTTTCAAATACAAGACTTATTTCAAATCAAGCATATCAGAAACTATCTTGCAATGATAGTCTGTAAAAGAGCACGAAAACCAAAGTCAACATTATTGAAAAGTAATTTGCAAGCATTTAAGTGATGCATTATTTTTGTTTTTGAGTATATTTGAAACATGAGTTCATCTAAACATGTTTTTTTTTTCTAACATGTATTTTTTTGTTTGTTTAGAACTAGGTGTATATAGAGATGGCTCAAGCTACAGAGGATGAGGGCAGTACAGATCTATCAAAGATTGGATCGTTCACACACTATATATACTTCAGAAATGACACACATGAAAACTCACTTCTAAAAGAAATGAAAAAACTTTATGATGATGACCAGTTAAAGGATGTCACTTTGTGTGCAGGCGGTCTGGAATTCTCATGCCATAAGAACGTCCTGGCTGCAACCAGTCCCTATTTCAAACTAATGTTTACACTGGAAATGGCAGAGAGTAAGAAGGATCGAATTGATATTTATGATGTGAATGAAATATCTCTGCGAGAGATTATCGAGTACGCCTACACTGGGAGAGTGAAGATCACAAGAAGTAATGCGCAAAACCTGTTGGCAGCAGCTTCCCTATTTCAGATCCTACCTGTACAGAGAGCCTGCGCCAAGTTCATGGAAACACAGCTAGATATACATAACTGCATTGGTATACACTTCTTTGCTGAATATCACAATTGTGTTGCTCTGAAGATAAAGGCTAGAGAATTTATAGAGAAGAACTTCACTGAGGTTTGTACAACAGATGAGTTTATGGCCTTGACCTTCACTAAATTAATGGAACTGATTCTTTCTGACGAGTTGAATGTTGATAAGGAGGAAGTTGTCATGGATGCAGTGTTTAATTGGATCAACCATGACAAACTTGGTCGGAAAGGATTTCTCTGTGAGTTACTTCCCTTAGTGAGGTTAAATCTAGTTAGTACAAGATATATGGAAGAGAAAATCAGAAGAAATGACTTGATCAGAAAATGTGTTAAGTGTCAAGAGCATTTGAAGGACTTGGATCAGTATGAAACTAATCCGGGTCTATATAAAGGTGACACAGATTTTGCATTGAGTCTGCGATCTGGTATGTATCATCCGGAGTGTTGTATGTTATTTATCGGTGGTGTAGAACAGACAACAATAAGACCATGCATTAACTGTTACAACCCAGTGTTACAGGAATGTTTCTATATTGAAGATTTTCCGGAAGCACGAAAACCAGACACATACGACTGTGAGGACATTGCTTGTGTTGTTACAGAGGATAACGAGATCTACGCTGGTGGTGGTAACTATATCTACCATCATTTATTTGAAGATTCTGAGGACGATTCATTTGAAGACTTAGAATATAAAGAGTATGTTGTACAAAAAGACTTCTACCACTATGATAGTGATCACAATGAATGGATTCTTAAATCACCAATGTTATTTCCGAAGTCAAACTTTACTCTTGCAAGTTTAAAAGGGAAGATCTACTGTTTTGGTGGACTTACAGAAAACAAACACCCTACTGAGATAATTGAAGTATACGATATAAGTCGTAATCGATGGAACTACCAGGGCATGTTACCTACAACCCTCGTAGATTTAGGTTCAGTGGTGTACGATGATTCAATCTACCTGTTGGGTGGACGGACAGGTGTTGGTGCTCATAATTCCCTGATAAGGTATGTTGTTTGATGAAAATAATTTTCTAAGAACCTAAATGATGGATATCAAACAAATTTCACTGCCATTTTCCTTTGACAACCTTTTATCAGACTGCACAAAATTATTGTGATTGCATCTTGCATTTTTCTTTGCAGAAATATTTCAGCATGTACTAAAAGCACTTACTTACTTGAAACAAAACATTCATGCATGCATTTGTTTAAATTCTTGTCTATCATATCAGTACATTCAGGCCTGTGGAGCAAATCAGCTGCTCAAGCAGCTCTAGTTATATTTTTGGCATTACTTTTGGCCATCACTTTTGCTAACAGTCATGTTGTGTTCACTTGAAAAGAAGAAATCTATATGTTATAGGGTGATAACTCTATTTGCAATATTAGCTAAGCTGTTTCAGGAGAAGCCTCAAAGGGTTATCTATAGTCTCTGTGTTATCATTATAGTCATTATACTCACTGAATTCTATGATGTTAGAACTTGTTTCCATCTGCTCTAATAAGATTTGGATGGGCTCAAACAACATACAATTTGTATGCACTTTCCATGGAGGTTTTTTAGTAAAGGGCCATGGGTAATGATTACATCAGAGTAGAAAATACTGTTTTTAACAAGGAAAATGCTGGATTCCAGCATTTTCCTTTAAAAACAATGTTTTCTCGAAATGTTTCAATTATATCTTTTGTGGATAAGGTGATATTGATCCTGGACAAGTAGAAAATTACACTTGTTTAGGGACAAGTGGAGAGAATTTGTTTTCCACACCCACCTCAATAGGATTCATTTTCTTGCAAAATTTATGTGAGCATTGTACTTAGCATGGGTGATTGATGGAGTTCAGAGCAAAACCATTGTAAATGCTTTTATATAAATAGGCATTTTGTCAAAGTCTTGCACTGATTGCTTGATAAAGACAAATTTAAAGAAATTCCAAGGTCATGTTGAACAGACACTAATAAAGCAACATGCCATCCATCTTATTGATGTAGTGGCATAAAGATTTTATTTTTTCATACTTTATTATTCAGGTACAACCCAGAATCTGAAGAGTGGACTTCCCTGGCTGGTATGTTAACCCCTCGCTTCAACTTTGGTTCTTGTGTTGTACAAGGTGAAATCTACGTGGCCGGTGGTCAAATATATTCCCATTCTACTTTCACCATTACAAGGGAGGTGCTACGAACAATGGAGATTTATAATATAGATACGAATCAATGGAGGCTGGGGCCAGAGTTACCACTAGGTCTCTACAATGTTCACCTGTCACTTATCAACGGTGTAATGTATGCGTGCGGGACACCGGATTATCAGGACGATCAACCCAACCAGCGATATAACGTTGTATGTAAATTAGATCTAGGAACTAGCCAATGGGAGGTGATTGAGGATAGCTTATGTAACGTGAGAAACTTTCGATGTGTTGTTGCTAAAATGCACACTCGTAAACTTCAAAAGGTGTTTGTAGAAAAAGGTTGATTGAGGTAGATCAATAGGATTTTATCATATATATATGTATATACTCAAGCGCAATGAAAACGCACCACCCAAATATCTTGCCAAAACTGTTCTAAATTACAACATTTTCAATTAACTCCTTTTTTATCTTCTTTCAACCTATTCAACCTATAAAGAAACATGTAGACATTGCAATCAACCACAAGACGTCATTGTTTGTTTGGTAGTCATTAAAAAAGCCCTTTTCAGGCTTTTGGCTTGCTCATTTACATGGGTTTTTTAAACAAGTTTTAAATTGCATAATTATTCGTATTGTTTCTTAGAGAATGAAAGGTCAGCATTAGTTTTCACAATTGTTCTAAGCAAAAAGGAGTAAAGTAATCACAACTTTCGTACAGTAAAGGATTAACTAAGAACAGTTTGTAATTTTTTTTATTAAAATCAAAGAATCATAAAAAAACCTTTTCAGGGCTTACCCTGCCCTTAGCCAATTTAGCCATTGGCTAAATTTCAAAATAATTGGCTACAAAAAAATTCAATTGGCTAAAATGCTGACTAAGGGTCATATCATATAATTTTGTTAAATCCAAAAATTTATAGAAAAGATAATATGAAAAGCGTTAAGATCATTGGTAGAACAATTAACAAATTGATATGCGAAATAATCATTCATACCTTTGATTGACCTGTTGACAGGGAAAAGCTCATTGGTAGCCATTAGACCATGCAATCTTTTTATTGATGCTCTTTAAAGACTGTCATAGCCAGATTTAATGCATAAAAGTCTTAACATTTCAATATTCTACTGATACATGTATTCTACAAATAATTACAGTCCTTTTGGTACTTGTGTTTTTGAGTGATTTGAACTCCAAAGGACATGTTTAGGTCCATAAGCGAAGCCTAAGGTACGGTTTAGACAAAGAAATAAGTTAGCTTTTGCCCAGCACAAATCAACTGTCTAGACCATAGCAACCCTTCCACAAAGTGATAGCCAGCATTTTGTACTGAGTTAGAGGTTATGAAAACAAAAATCGAACGGCAGTAAGGATTTGCAAACCTACTTTGCAGATATAAGATTAATGATTTTTAACGGATCCAAAACCTTCGACCATGTCTGAGCTTACTCTAAGATTATTGTGTAGTATTGTGTAGTAAATGGTCCATTTCAATTTTATTTTAATTGTCAATATTCACATGTCTTAAATTTTGGTACAAATAATACATATACAAGAAAAAATTCTGGTGGTGCTTTTCATTGCTCATGAGTATATATATAATCCTTAGGTATGCAAAGTTTGAATCATGTCACAATTTTACAGACCCCTTTAATAAATATAGATTTGTGTCCATTTAATTGAAACAAGGTGTGTTTGTGAAACATGTTTGTTGGAATGTGGTTTTATGCCGCTTTCAACAACTTCTCAGTAATATCACAGCAGCTGAGCACCTAGATTAATGATTATAGACCTATTGGTGAGAAACAAAAAGTTGGAAAGGATGAGTGCCAACGCCAAGGATGGAACTTGCAACCTCTAGATTGACAGTCAAATGCGCTACCAACTGTGCTTTGGCAGCAGCTGTTTGTGAAACATATTTTCCCCTTAAACAGCATAGAAATTTCATAAACTAATTTCATGTTGACAAAGACCTTGACCTTATCATATGACAGGTAATCAAAGCCCTGAAGGGCCTGAAAGTCGCTTCAACAGATGTATTAGTTAAACACGACTTGCTTTTTATGGCCTTATCAGAGGTTTTAAAAAGTATTGAAGGAAATGAAATTAATATTGAATTGTATATAACAAGAGATGTTTGTCTCTTACAAATTAGATCTATTGAACCTCTCCACAATAAATTCTATGTACCTTTGAATTTTCAAAATTGTGACCTGTCACGCTAAATGGGACCTTATCCGAACTCCAAAAATCCAAATTTTGACAAACTTGTCAGACCAAGCGCAGGTTAACCAGATCCCGTATGTGAAAAGTGAATACAGAGTAAGATAAGGTAAATACCCCAGATTTAGAAAATTACATAAAAGTGAAAAGCGTCGGCCCTAGTCTGGCTGCGCGGACAGTACAGACTGACTAGGGTCAATATTTTTCACACATGCCATAAGGTCCCTTTGAGTGTGATGGGTCACAACTATACATGTACCTTTATCAATGTTTTTGCTATGTGCAAGACAAGATTTGTACATGGACGGACAGACAGGCTGATGCCAGTATAACCCCTAAAACGATCAGGGTTCTCCTAAGAATAATTGGAAGCTGTAGTGGCAGTATCGTTGGAAGCTTACAATACAGTGTTTATGCAAGTAATTGTGATTATGTGAATAAAAACATTTAGGAAAAGAATAAATTGCTCATGTTGATCAATTTCTTCTTTTCCAATAATGTTTTTATGCATATTTATTGTGCAAAATGCCTTAATTAATCAGTTTTGCCTTATTTCATCAGTTTTTGACATAAGATAACTAAAATTTCTCTATTTGATGACCATTTTGAAGAAATTAAGCGGTGGGGTAGTTTTAAAGCTGTAGGGGCATAACACTGTTTTAGATGAAGCTGTAGTGGGGCTGATACAGCTTATTGGGCTGGGGAGAACACTGACGATCGTTTTGCGGGGGTATGGTTTATTGGGGTTTTACGCCGTTTTCAACTGCTATTGTCATACCGCAGCGACTGGAGCGCCAAACCATGGATTCTAGTTTTTTTCATGTCAGTACTTTCACAATACCCTAACCGAGCCTCCTGCTATTCCTCTACATAGGTTCACGATATGGGTGACATTCTTTTAGTGGAGCTACAAAAAGTTTTGCTGGGGTATAATAAAACATACTTGTCAAAACTTCTAACCGGCCTATTATTTTCTGTCACAAATGACATTTTGAGACGGGATGAATACAATCATCGGTTTTCATTGAACAGAATAATAATTTTCGAAGTGAAAAAGATGAAAATGTTACCACTATTCTGGTTCAAGTATTTAAAAAAAATACACAAGTTTCACCATATCTCCTAATTTTGACTGATGGATTTTAACATTGGTGGGTGGAATATTTTGTGGAAAATTTGTTCATATCTGGGAAATATTCCATAGAATCAAATTCTTCTTTCGAGAATAATGCTTCTTTATCGATTGACTAGAAATGTTGATAGATAAATTTTTAAGAATATCTAATTTTATTTGGTCCTAAATCAGAGTTTCTGTCAAGTCAAGTCAAGTCAAGTCAAGTAAAATTTATTTACAGAAAGTCGGGAGTACATAACAGATAACACAAGCTCTGGTGAGCTTTTAACACCGACTTGACAATTAAAGACATATAAGACATTACATTATTCATCAAAAAAGATAAGATAAGTACTGCCGTAAAAATGGAAAAAGACGCATAAAAGATTTGTTTGAGCAGGGGAGACCACTCGTGCATAAGTTTATCAGACATATCCACTTGTTGCCTCCCTTGTACTACATTTTGATCACAGATTTAGTATGCGAAAATTTTATAAAATTTACAACATTGATAAAAGTTACATTATATTAAAAGGTAAAAATAAATTACTTAAGGTATTGTTCATTGATACTAGAGATATTTGCACGCTAGAAAACTTTATTGCACATTTTTGTTTTGTCAGGGGACAAAATTTGCAATGATCAACACTGCAGACAGTGTTCCCATCCTTTCCTTCATTTTCAACATACATCTATGTTAAAAGTTTTAAAGAAAAACACAATTCATGCACACAGGAATTCATTTATCATGCAGTAAACTAATAAAGCAGATTATAATAAGCAACTAAAGAGAGAACACAAATGAAAAGGCGGAAAAAGGCAGAACCAAATTAAAAAGCTAAAGGAAAAAGCAAAATCAAAAGCAAAGCAAAATCAAAACTCATGAAAAAAAAGGTAGAAAAACAGAAGAAACAGTATCCCAGACCCACAGCAGCAGCCCAATTAACTCTGTATCAGTGCTGACAAGAGGAGCATACACATCTCTCTCCATCCCATGAATTTAAAAGAATTCAAATGAATTTAAAAACGAAGCGAATAACAACCGATGAGAAAATGGCGACTGGATCTATATGAGAGCGTGTCTGAATTACTGCGCATGCACGAACTATTTTTTCAATGCTTTCCAGGGCTCTCACTAGGGTTTTGAAAGTAGGATTCCAGGAATCCAACTTCAGAAAAAGTTGGATCCAACACAAAAAAGTTAGATTCCATCATTATGAGGGTTGATTTTGTACCATGCAAAACTATGATATTGAAACTACAATTTATTAACCCTTTACTACACAATCCAATGTTTTAGTCACCAGAATGGTTATCTTAAGGAAAACATTGAATGAAAAGAAAGAATTGCTTGTAAAGAACATTTTCTTCTTTTATCCCAATGTTTTTTACATTTTTTTTATTCATTTTTGGAGATGGGGTCAGTAGATGACAAAACTTTTCCCGGTTCAGTTTAAAACCATATAAAACCAATACAGAAGCAAGTCTTTGAAACAGTCATATCTTCTTTTTGCCAGAAGTTAAAAAGAGGTCAAAAAATGTTATTATATTTACTTAGACTTTAAAAAATCTCAACATATAAGCCAATGCGATGTTTCCCTTTACAGATGTTGCCAATTGAGAGAAAAAATTCAGAATTCATATTCATTACAAAAGATTGTATGTTTGAACTGCATTGGTTATCTCTCTCTTTTTCTTTCTTTTTTTTTAGATTGAAATAATAAAACTTTCCAAACCACTTGTCTCTTGATTTGTGTTCATTTTTTTTTTTTTTTTTCATTTCAACACGTGTCTGATCAGTAGGCTGATCCGGAGCTTTCCATTTTCGAAATACGGTATCCGACGGATTAAGCACATGCACGGCGTTTCAGAAATTCACCGGTAGTGGTAATTCGTTTCGTGTTTTTTTCGGAACAATTCTTTAATTAAATAATTGTTTTAAGTCAAAATACCGATTTTAAAAAAGGTAAAAGAGATTTGGGACAGTTCGAAGGACACGGACTAATCATTTACTTGTTACGAACAAATCGGGTCAATTATGTTGTCTTACGATTGTCTTCGTCTAAATTTGGGCCCTGCTCGAATTCAATTACCGGTATATAATTAGTGAATCAACTGCTTCGATCAATATATTAATAGTTCACGTGTTTCGTTTATGCCTAACAATCGCCAAAACACATTGTCGGGCAGAGTCTAGATTCAATTCATTGATAGTCAGGCTCCGCCTACAAGGTCTACGAATAACCGATTACGATTGGCTGTTGGCGTCAATTAACGCCACGCCTACCGCGCCAATCTATCAGACTTCAGATATGGCTATTATCGATTTTTCATGCGACTGTTAGCCTAACTTACGTAAACAATCAAATACATGTTAAACACGTCTGTAATACTTCTACAACTTTCACACGATCGCAAAATGTGGCATTATTTCGTTATGTTTATTACCATAAAGTGCGGACAAGAAATCAGAGATCTACTTTGTCTCAAAACAGAAATACAGAAGACGTTAAGAGGTCTGTCTTTGACCTTTGACCTGTCCAGAAAACTTCGTACGGCCACAATAAGTCGCAGCGCGAGCGCAAGCGACTTAAAAATCATTATGTCATCATAACAAATTTCAGCAATGTACCTTGAATAGGCTTGAAGTAATTTTGAATATTTGTTTTTACAATAGGATGACTTACACTAATGACCCTGACCTTAATATCTAAAGATGAAAATCAATAACATCTATCAACATATTGAATATGACTTCTGTATCCTGAATACACATGAAGTAATAGATAATGTCAATTTTTCATTAGTTTATACAGATAAATTCGACTTTGACTGATGACCTTGAGCTTGAAACACTGTTTTTGGATAAATTTTTGAGAGACAGATGACAGTAAAACAATGTGCCAAAATCTTTTTATTCTAGGAAAAGTAGAAATTATTGCAACAAGAGGGCAAAAATGGCCCAATACCGCTCTTCTGAATTTAACAGGTTTAGCGGATTTGATTTGAATTGGGGTTTTACGTCACTTTCAACAATCTCTCAGTTATATCGCGATGACTGGAGCACCTAACGATGGATTCCTGGTATTTCTCACACCAGTACTACCACCACATCCCTTTCCTAGCCTCCAGTTGCTATTCCACATAGGTTTACGATTATCTACCCATTGGTGGAAGACAAATGTCGGAAAGGATAAGTGCCGCGGCCGGGGATCAAACCCGTGCGAATATAGACCCCTGGATTAAAAGTCCGGCGCGCTACCAACTGCGCTATTGCCGCGGCTAGGTTTTCGCGGAATTCCCCATCCTATCACTCCAATATTTGAGGAAAAATAAAAATTTCATTAACAATTTTTGAAAAAGGATCTTTAAAGGATCATTTTTACCAAGTTTGGTTGAAATCTGCCCATTACTAAGGAGAAGATTGTGTAAAGATTTCAGGATCAAAATAAGCTAGATTCTGCAACTCCCATATTTTGAGGTCAATGAAAATTTCAATATTAATTTTTCAATAAGGGTTACCCAAGTAAAAATCCTGCAAGTTTGGTCGTAATCTGCCCTTTGGTTACTGAGGAGCGGATGCAAACTTCAGGATCAAAATAATCATTGCCCTACTACTCCCATACTTGTCAATGAAAATTGTGCATTCAATTTTTAAAGAGGATCATCCAAGGATCATTTCTGCCCAGTTAGGTTGAAATCTGCCCATTGTTTACTGAGGAGAAGATGTTTAAAGATATAGGGTTAAAAATAATTCTTAACTTATCACACTCTTATTTGACGGGCAATCAAATTTTCATCAACAACAATTTTTAGCTCCACTGGCTGAAAGCCACTGGGGCTATTGTCATGGCGTTGTGTCCGTCGTGCGTCCGTCCGTCCGTGCGTGCGGTCGTAAACTTTTCTTTAAAAATCTTCTCCTCAGAAACTATTGGATGGATTTCAACCAAACTTCACAGGAATGATCCTTGGGTGACCCTCTTTCAAAGTTGTTCAAGAAATTTTGATCCAATGAAAAACGTGGATTTAATGGGCGTGGCTATTTCCAAATATGGTAAAAAGTGAGTTTTCTTTGATTCTAATCAATGGATATCAATTAAATTTTACATGAATGATCCTTGGGTGACCCTTTATCAGTCTACAAAAAATCATTGTGATCGGATGGAAAATATGGATTTTATGGGCGGAGGTCATTTCTCTATATGTTATATAGTGGAAACTTTGAAAATCATTTTCTCAGAATGTAACTGATGGATATTAACCAAAGTTCACTGGAATGATCCTTGAGTGACCCTGTATCAGTCTACAAGAAATCAGTGTGATTGGATGAAAAATATGCATTTTATAGGCGGAGGTCATTTCTCTATATGTTATTTAGTGGAAACTCTGAAAATCATTTTCTCAGAATGTAACTGATGGATATTAACCAAAGTTCACTGGAATGATCCTTGAGTGACCCTGTATCAGTCTACAAGAAATCAGTGTGATTGGATGAAAAATATACATTTTATGGGTGGAGGTCATTTCTCAATATGTTAAATAGTGGAAACTATGAAAAACATTTCCTCAGAATGTAACTGATGGATATCAATCAAACATTTTTGGTATGATCTTTGGGTGACCCATTATCATGCAGCCAAAAATAACTTTGATTTGATGAAAAATATGTATTTTAATAGCAGAGGTCAGTTCTCTTTATGTTATATAGTGGAAACTTTGAAAATCATTTTCAACATCAGTAGAAACCCATATATCTAAAAATCTAGTCAAAACATTTATTTGCTTTTACAAGAATTTCAAGCCTGTGGAGCGACTCAAGCCATTCATGGCTTTCTAGTTGCAGAGGGTCATGAAAGGAACATTCTGATAAAAAATTTCATTTAAATTCGCCTATCTGTTCAGCTGAAGAAGTTTAAAGAAATTGTCGATACACAACAGACCATAGATTCAGGGTGATCATATAAGCTCGCCTTGAGTATGTTGTGCTTAGGTGACATAATCATGAGTTTCATTGTTGTCAAGAATATATTCTACCCTACAGAAAATTGCTTTCAAAATCTATCTTTGTAGTTTTCTTTGAAATTAAATTTACCACTGATTTATCAAATATCATGGTGTTTCATTTTTGGATACAAATTGTTTAAATATATTTATAGAAATACAATTATTGAGTTTGCTTAATCCTCACAGTAACCTACATAGTATCATCAGTAAACATTGGCCAAAATGCCATACCTACACTTGAGGTACAGTAATAGTTCTGCATCATTTCGGAACTCATGATCTTTCACAATGTTGACCGAGATTTCTGAATGAAAATCTTAAGGGAAACATTGGTTAACACTGTTAGTTCATAACTTCCGAAACGTTGAGGAACTATTACAGGTCCATTACCTTAATCCAGACTGGAATAAGATTTGGTCATGAACCATCTATGTGCGTCAGTATCACAGAAATAAATTCTTCTCTTACCACAAAATAACTATTCTTATAATATGACCTACGTCGCGGGAGTGAAATAAACCCGTTGAATATTTTTGATATTACACGGGTATTATTACACTAGTGGAATAACAATGCAAATGAGCTCAGAACAAATAGCAGTGCTATCTTGTAACTGAGAAAGTTATGTCATACTGTATATATTGTGACGTCAGTTTTAAACGGCGTTATAAGTTTCACGGAAAATGGAAATGTTGAATTTCATGAATTTTGACGATTTTTCGCACAAATTCAGGTAATATTATAAATAGAATATACAATTTGTTCTCATGAAATATAGAATTTATTAAACCCGTCATCTAAAACAGATAAAAACTCGGCACAGCCTCGTTTTTATCTGTTCATAGATGACTTGTTTAATAAATTCGGTATTCAATGACCACTCATTCAATATCCTCTATTTCATAACTTATTAAGGTTTATCTTAACAACAACAATTGAGACATTTCAATTCTTTATTCGACATTTCATTTTGTATTTCCCACAAAGTTCTGCTTATAACTTAATTTTGCAGTTTTGTTTGGTTCAGTACAAGATCTATCTATCTCTCATTTAGTGAACAACAAAAGCTATAGATTCATTCATAGCTTTTGTTGTTCACTAAATGAAAATTGGTTAACTTTATGAAAGCAGCTAATTGAGCAGCTGGTTTGCTCCACAGGCCTGAATCAGCTGATATGATAACCCAAGAATTAAAGTGAAGGAATGAATGATATTTATTTCAAGTAATTCTATTACATGTACAGGCTCAGCCTTTTATGTTTGCAGGAAGGTCTAGATTAGTGGCTGAACTACATTTTGATGTGATTTTATCTTCCTTCAAGACATAATTTATATTTACAAGTTTGTTTACATATCACAGCTAGTTTCATTCAGAATTATATACATTAAGCACAAATATACAAAATAAAATAAGCATGTAGTTCAAATAATGAGAGTCTTCTCAAAATCATGTGATCATAACATCTAAACAAAAGATACTCTTCAGGGTTCGCCACTAACCATTTACAGCCATCAGCCTGAAAGACCTGAAGCCCAAAATATTACAGGTCCTCCCTGATTAAAGCAGGTCCTATGGTAAAAATAGGCTTATTTCTTTTAAGCAAATTAGGGAGTAAATTGTTAGGGAAAAAATAGTGAGAAAAGAAGAATTGCTTGTGACAAGAAATTTCTATATTTTCCCACAATCTTTCTCATAGGGTTATCGAGATTTTAGCATTGGAAAGGCAATATTTAAAAAAAAGACTGAGTACAAATTAGAAGTAATAAGGATATTATTTACAGGCCTGTCGGACCTGCAGCATGGTAACATCTACCAGTCTTCTTTAAAGTTCTCAGGTCTTGGACCCGAGGACTAGTGTTAGTGTTGATCCCTGATGAGATTAAACTTATGATCCCTTGATTTGCAGTCTACTTAATTTACAACTGTTGTACAGCAATAGTATGTCAAAGATGAAAAAGACGCATTACCGCACCAAACATCAGTCGCTCATGAGCATGGCCCTTTATCCCTTTCTACGCTGTTCACAACATATATCTGCTGTACAGACAAAACATGTATAGACTTTGGTAGGCAGTATAGACTAAGATCAGCCTACATAGATAAGAAGTATGATCCTAGCCGTACTGTTTCCTTTCTAATTGTGGATAAACTTGAGCTGGTTTGGTTGTGATTTCCAGAATATTGGCAATTTGTTTGAAACATAATTTAACATCATCATGATTAGGGTTAATGAACTTAGGATTAAACAAAATTTAGCCTGTGTGTGACATTTCCAACAATTTCAAATCTGCACAAAGCAAAGATTCTGACCAGTCCGTGTAGCCGCACAGTCTAACCAGAATCTTCACCTTGCACTATATAGATGGATGAGGTTCGAATACCTCAGGCGGTCAGAATATATTTGTATTGCATTGTACTGTTGTCTATACCACTCAAAGTTTTACTTCATACAGGTGTGAAATTGTTGGAAATGTTCAAATCATTGTAAAATTATCACTGTAATCTTTGATATTTGGAACTCAACTAGACTTTTTAAAGATGGTTGGTGAGTGTTGACACTCAAAAAATCAAAAGACCAATTGAATAACTCATTTACAGTAAGATGACTGTTGACATTTTTCACCATTTTGTTTGTAATATGTGCATAAATGGGCAACTTCATATTGAAGCGGGCACCCTGCCAGCAATCCATCAATTCAAATGAGTTCCAATAAGGATTCAGTTGAAATTATTTTTACAGGAAATAAAAACTCTTCTAAGAATTTTTTTGCATGTACTGTATATAAATATCAAAAATAAAGTCCCTATGATACAAAATATGATAACAAAAGAGATTCAGGCCCCTGTATACAATGAAAAGAAATAAATATACAACAAAAATATTGGATAGAGAAGTAACGCCTGTTTATGCTGTAATTCCTCTACACACAGTAATGACCCAGCGCTGTAGGCTGCCCAGAATACACCAAGGAGCTGTAATGACAAATTATTTAAATCATTATTGTGGCTGTTGTGCAAACGGGGATCATCTTAGACACTTAAAAGTAGTGTGCATAGTTGCCCTAATTGAGACAGAGATGCTAAGCATTCTAACTGTTTTATGGAATTGGCCCCATTTTCATATAGTTTATACTAATTTATTTTTTTTTTAGTTCGATTGCGATGAAAGCTTAAGCTTATTGAATCGTTCTCGAACACTCAATCCTGATGTCTTCACGTTCCTGAGAAGGAGGCAGTGGTTTAAATCCACTGCTACCCAATTTTACAGCTGGGTGAACTGGGGCTGGCTATTAAGTGTTTTGCCCATAAACACCCCCCGGCGACAGTGGGGCTCGAACCACGGACCTCCAGGTCACGGGTCGAGTGCATTTACCACTAGGCCACCGAGGCAGTCAATGATTCCAAACAAAAATTTATCTAGAAAAGTTCATTACTAATGCCATTTTTATAAAGGCATCTGGTGTTTTGGATAGAATCTTGCAGTAGTAAGTGTACTAAATGAGAAGAAATCATGCAAAGGTGCACCAGCTAGTAACATACATCTGCTATACTGTTGAAATCAGCAGTGGACTCCAAACAGAAGGTAGTTTCGATTTACTGATGTACTATATTTGTAACTGTATAATATCTTGTAAACAAACTGTCCGCAACTTAAGCATAGTTGAAATTTACTAATGAAAGCTGGTGTTGAACCCACGCGGATAGGTAATACTTAAATTATTAGTTTTCAATTCAAATGCACCAACCGCTAAGCCAAAGAAGATCTTTCCTGACGCAAATGTCAGACACTGTTAAACCAAAGAAGCTATGCAGGACAGTGGTGAGAGTGAACTCCCTTAACAAAAAGTTTTGAAATTATTGCCCATTGCAACAACTGCAGATGAAATTTTTTAACAATAGATTTACCAATAGACAGATATGCATATTTCTATTGGCCAACCCGACATTAATCATTCAGAGATTCACAACAGAAATATATAACTTACCTTAACTAATAAACCAATATAATGTAGCATATTAAACAAGGGTAAAATAAGGGCTGTTATCACTAAAGGTAATACTGAGTAACCAATCACACCAAGACATTGAGAGTAGGATACCTAAAATAAAGAAGATGTAGAAAATTTCATCCCAATTCTAAAGAAAACACTTTCAATTATAATGTATAGATACAATTATTTTTTTCATAAATGCTCATGCTCAAATCAAGGCTCATTGCCTATTGTAGATATTGAAATGACCATATCTTTAGTAAACTTTGGAAATCATCAAGTCTCTCTAATTAATGCACATTCATCTACTTTTAAAGGCTGAAATTTGAAATAAATCATTCAAATGTTTCTTAACCCTTCTCATGCTATTAGGGACATATTTCTCCTGGACATAAAACAAGGGCAGATATCATAGGCTAAGATTAGCCTGCATGGACAGCAATGGATTATTGTGGAAAAATATGAGCCAGGTTGGTTCAAATGTCTCCAAATGTAGAAATTTGTTCTAAGCTAATTTAAATTCACCAGAAAAAGGGTAAATCCTGATTTGTTTTATCAGCATCAACTTCTTTGATTCCTTAGCTCCTCTACGAAAACACAAGAAACTCAGTGTGAAAAGAATTTTTTGGCATATAAGCTGCCCAGAAATCACATTTATCATACAATGATACCTGTATTGAGCTGATATCACCTGTCTGATAACATAACATGATATTAGACAGTCTATTTTTAAAATAAATTTGCATACACTTTCACCTGAATTTCCTTTTTTAAGGGTTTATTATAATTAAGAGAATTATAATTAGGAGTTAATTTATAGAATAATATGTACTGGTAAGTGTCCTAAAATATCCATGTTACCTAGCAAAAGCCTCATCAGGATAAATTCTCCCAACCTCGACCAGATAACATAGATATAGAGGATATTGAATGAGTGGTCAGGGAATACCAAATTTATTAAACAAGTCATCTATAAACAGATAAAAAACGAGGCTGCGCCGAGTTTTTATCTGTTTATAGATGACGAGTTTAATAAATTAGGTATTTTATTAGCACAAATTCTGTATTCTATTTATAATATGACCTGAATTTTTGCGAAAAATCGTCAAAAATCTTGAAATTCAAAGTTTCAATTTTTCGCGATTTTTATAAAGCCGTTTAAAACTGACGTCACAATGTATGCATTATGACGTCATTTCGCGTTGCTTTTCGCTCTGAGCTCATTTGCATAGTTATTCCACTAGTGTAATAACACTAGTGTAATATAAAAAATATTCAACGGGTTTATTTCACTACTGTGACGTAGGTCATATTATAAATTTCAATACACTAGCATGTTATTGTTTATTTATAATACTGGTTCTAAATGGTTGGAAAATCTCAAAGTGAGACTCAATTAAAGAGGTGGTCATAATAGTGACATCTGCAGTCAATAAAAATCCCTATACTGCATCATCATTCATTTTGACCTAAAATGCATTGTTGACCTCTGTCATCATTTGCCTTCACTGCAAAACATTAGTCTAAAGTGGATATCCAAAACTTAAAAATTCATTTATTTTCTGAGAAAGCAGATTTTGTCCAGCGGTCAAGGATCATAGCTAGTAATCCACAAATTGCAGGTATATATCCATTTTATGATTTATAATGAATAACAATAAACTGACCTCCCCTCCCAGTGCTCGTGCCAACATAAAAATGATGAGTGAACCACATATCCAGATGGTGATGATCCATGAAACAACCTGAAAATAAATCAGAGAGGGAAATGTATGACAAAAGAACACTGGCCTGCATTAAGAATGAGACAATGGTGCAATCTGTGAGCAATTTATTCCCCACTTTACTCGCAATTTCACATGCAAAGCTGGGTATAAATGCAATTAGTTTTCAGGGATCATTTTGGGGTGCAGGGTTGGCAAGTATTGACCGGGGCGGTTTTAATCTGGTGGTTTTAACCGGTTAAAACCGCCCCGGTCAATACTCCTTGAAGTGGTCAATACTGGTTAATACTGGTTGATTGCATGAAACGGGTGGTCAATACTGGTTAATTGAATATTTTAGTTGGCTAAGTAAGATTGAGTTGTCAATTTAGTGTTTATTACTGTATGAAATATAGTGTATATTATGCATGTTAATATACAGATATACTGGTTTATCAATATGCTGGCTTTGATCTTGGAAAAAGCTGAACTGACAGAGGTAACTTGATTGACTAGACTTTCACACTTATCAAATTGGAAGCACGCTTTCACACATTTCAAAATTGCCATCAGATGTCAAGCACAATTACTATCATCTCCATCTACATCCAAAAAGATCAATAAACGGTCATTCAATTTTAACGCACTGATATTTTGGCCTTTACATGACTTTAACAAATTTTACCTATTACTTTTCATCATTTCTTTTACTATATGGTTATTTAGTTATCCATGAATAAAAGAAAATACACTATTGACCAACTACATTTGTATTATGTAAGGTCATACTGTTTAATGACTTCAAAAAAACCAATTGACCACCAATCAACCACTGTTTTGACAAGATTGTATTTAGCCTTTCAAAATGGAATAACTTGTTTACTTTTATTAGTATTACTGCATCAATAATTATTGTCGCCTTAGTTATTTAATCTATTTTATCATAATACAAGAATATTATACATAATGGCAAGATAGTAGGGGATTGTTAAATGAATTGACCAATCGACCACCAATCAACCAGTATTGACCGGTTAAAACCAGTATTGACCACCGGCCTAGTCAATACTCCAATCGACCGGTCAATTGCCAACCCTGTTGGGGTGAGATTGAGAGATACTCTCACTTTCCTGCTAGAAATCTCATTGAAACTGGCTTAATGAGAGAGAATTTTCAAAGCAAAATGTAATTTATAGAAGGATTTGGTTAAATATCTTGCAAAAAAATTCTTTATTGCTCATTAGATTCGGCCAAATGAGATAATCTTGTTCATGATATTCTTAGCCAGAATTGTTCCTGAGTTTGCACCATTTTTCATCCTTAACACAGTGATGATGTTTATTGCCTATACTCCTCACAAAGGTAAACAGCAGTACCCTTTATGATACAGAAAAATAACATTTTAAATCGTCTTCTGAAACTAGTCCACCTCATAAGTGCAATGAAGTTTTAACCAAAGATCAAACTTAAGGTGTTCGTATACATGTAATTTCAATATTTTACTATAAATATTCTTCATATGTCACTTGTATATTATCAATACTGAGTCAATCAGTCAAAAAACCAACCCAACTTTTGTTTTTGATCACAGTTATTTTAGCTCTTTTTTTTCTTTTTTTTTCTTTTTTATCAAACATGCAATTCAGGATCCTATATTTTGATTGCTCAGCTTGAAATAGTTGTAACTGCCTTTACGTTTAGAGGCAGTAACAACTGTTTTGTGATAAGCCAAGGATTTATCTAATTCTGAATGAAGAATGCTTTTTAGACCTATGGAAGACAACCATATGGCTATGCTGAATGTGGAATGTGAAAAGGAGTGCAAGAGCATTTTTTAAGGTTTCCTGCTTTGTAAAATTTAAGAGTCCATAATACATGTACATAAAAGCAAATTTGAAGTACAACTTATTTGAGTAATTGTAAGAGACTTTACATTGTAACACTCTGCCATAATCAAAGTTACATTCATATCGTCTATTTTCTACCAGTACCTCGTAACTACAGCTTAAAACAACCTGTAGTTAGGAGATTTTAGCAGAATACCGACAATATATAGTTTAAATGACATGACTAATTTTTTGTTTCATTCTAAATATCTTTGATCACTCATACGCCATACAATTTTTCATGCAATTACTCTAAATAAATATACATGTTGTTATCAAAAATATTGTTTTAAATGAGGTAAATAGCAATACTTTTTTCACACAGTTATATTTTACCCATGAAGTTAGAGGTTTTTTTCCCATTTAAGTATTACCAGTATTTTCATTATTTTCTCTGAAAATTTTATCCTTTGATTTGAGTCATTGTAAATTTTGTTTTACTGTAATAATTGAATTATAATACTTACTCTGAACTGACCATACAAAGATACTAGAGAATATAACAATATGACAACTAGTGGACCCCAAAAGTCAGGATTCTCCCTCACAACATGACGTTTAAACCCTAACTGTGGTAGAGGGAACAGAACACAGCGTAACTTGTAGTAAATGTCTTTTAAATCAATGTCTAGCTCCTCTCTGAAAAATAAGATTTGAAATAAAGCTTTATAAATAATACCAAACTATTGATATGTTAAATGAGACATAGATAGATGAAAATTTAAACAAGATCTGTGAACAAAGTGACACTTTTTTTGTTAATACATTTATATTCATACATTTTGCTCTTTTTGAAACCTACAAAACCAATTTTGACTCCTAAAAATTTTTGGTAAAGAGTTCAATGACTTGCTCTGAGTTCAGGATGATAAAAGTGCATGTACAAAGATTGGTTTTAATTTGCAAACAGTTTACACTGTTTTGTCATCCTGAACATTGGGCTGGATTTCAAAGTCTATCACAAGCCCTGATGACACTAACAGCAGGGCTTGTGTTTGACCCTTAAACCGGGGCTTTGACACCCAAATATTACTTTTTTGACCCTTAAAAAGTTTATGCAGGGGGTCATTTTGACCCTCTTAATTTCCAGTGGTACATCCTGTGTAATTTAAAAGATTATCTGTTTTCTTCATACTACATGTATTACAAAAGACCTATATTTAAATAAAACAACATAAACAATAAAGTGTGTCTACACTTTATTGTTTATGTTGTTTAAGTTATATAGATTACTTTAAAGACTGATAAGTTTTTGTTTTACTCTCTTTTTGACCCCTTTAAAACCAGTTTTGACCCCAAGAATTCTATGTTCAAGGGGTCAAAGACTCCCAAATTTAAAAAGCTAGCACAATCCTTGCTTACAGTAGAGGTTCCAAGTCTTCCTGGTCAACATCATCCTCCTCTAACAACCAACCAAACCCTTTACTCTCTAAAAATTGGGATGCTTTTCCTCTGTTCTTTAGGCCAAAGGCTGTATCTTTTGAGGAGATATTCTGTGTCAACGGAATGGAACCTTTCAGGTCTGTATCTGAAATGTACATGTATAATTACCTTTGATGTAAAAATAGACATGGTATCTTTGCTTCTAGTCAATACAAGGAATTTTTATGTACACTTTGCATTATTAGTTCAAGTTGAACTTGATTTATTATAATTACCATGAAATCTAAAATAACCAGATGCCATAAACTGATGCACAAACTTAAAAACAGGAAACTTAAAAATCCATTTCTCTAGAGCCTGGGGTTACTGAAAATTTAATAAGAAAAAAAAAGATTGTAGCAGTATATTGTATACAGGGTGTTAATATTATCTTGCAGTTCATACTACCCACTGATAATTATTTACTAACAAATAGTTTCTACCAAAAAATTGTTTAAAGGTCAGGTCAAAGTAATATTTGCTAGCCTGGGCAGTTATTGTTATTGTTGTTTTTTCAGCCAGGTCACAAATAGAAACACCAGCCCTGCCTTGAGGATGACAGAACAGTACAAACTGTTTTCAAATTAAAAAGGTAATTCCCCCTTTGCAAATGCTCTTGCATGTAAAGCGGAGTATAATTTGATAACAGATTGCAATGATGTTAAAATTCTTGGCTTAAACTGTATCCTCGCTAAGACTATTCCAAAGGGGAATTGTGCATTGGCTGATGGAGTTTTGCCTGGTATTATGATTACATTTTTCCCTTTTAATTTGAGGTGATGTTCTCTTGATGTATTTTCTGCAAGTTTGAACATATTGTCCCATTACATGTGGTCTAAACTATGAATTGACTGAAATATATGCATCATATGTGCTTTGTCTCTTCCAAACTGAAGTGTTACTAAACTGAGCTGTCACAATCTCTCATGGTATAGCAATTGAGCAACTGTTGGCCCTAAATGTGTAGCTTTTCCCTGTATATCCTCTTAATTTTTAATAGTGAGCGCAGCTCGTGAACGGCCCAAGGCCGAGAGCGCCAAGCAAGCGTTTATGGTAACGTGTGTTATTCTATTCTATTCTATTCTACTGTCAAATGAAACAACTGTGTCATTTTCCTTCTGGATTGAATTCACTTGCAGGACCGAAAAAAGGTTAAATATAGTATTGAAAAAATACCTTAACGAATCCTTTGTAAATGAAAGAATAAAAATTGAAAATTTATTTAAGCTATCCCTAAAAAACGATGTTTCTATGAAATTTTTATTTTCTGCCGGAAGCAATATAAACAAAGCCAAAATCGAGGCTGAGGCCAACCGAAGCAATTCGCGCGGAAATTCCCACAAAAAGTTTATACAGAATGACAAGGTTAATTTCAACAGCCCTACCTTTAGTCCTTACACATATACGGCCTGTAACATGTTTAAAACCTCAGACTTACATCATGCATGTACATAGATTAAAATGACAACAAATATTTTGACGTCAGCAATAATGGCTAATGACGTCACGAATACTATAGTCTAGAACTTAAATATTTCAATAAGATAAGATTAATTTAAAGTCGGCAAGACTAAGTAACAAAACAACATAAGCTAAAGAAGCTTTTGAACCAACTATAATCATAGACTAGTGAACTTGAAAATACAGGCAACACTGTTCTTGCCATTTTGAATGAGTTATTTTTTAGGTCATGAGAAAACATTGTGGGAAAGAAGGATATGCTTGTTTGTAAAGTTTACGTTATTATGTGTGGATTTTGTTGTTGGGTACGCCTACAAGGACCCGTCGCCAAAAACCTTTATTTTCTTCAAGATGTTAATTTAATTCTAGTATGTTAAAGAGGTTTATGCATTCTTATTGGCTCAAAATTTGTTTAAGCGGAAAGTAGCCCCATAAAGAATTTCTACTTTTAATGATAAATCTTAACGTTTTTGCGATTGAATCTAAGGTTATCTAGAAGTTATATCTTGATTTCATAGTGGTATGAAACTCAAAACCTAATCAAAATTATGTGTAAATTTGCATCACATATTCATACAGTCTGATTAGTTTTTTAGTTTCATACATCGGTGAATTTAAGAAATAACATCTTCATCTCGTCAATGATGAAAGAGTCGCAAAGTATCTGAAGAATTGATTGATTGAATGGAGTTTAACGCCGCTTTCAACATTATTTCAGTTATATCGCGGCGGCTGGAGCACCTAACAATGGTTTCTTGGTATTTCTCTCACCAGTACAACCATCACATTCTTTCCTAGCCTCCAGCCACTATCTCACATAGGTCTACGATTATCAACCCATTGGTGAGAGACAAGTAGTCGGAAAGTATCGGAAGAATAAAATGTGTATAAGAAACATAATTAAGAAATAATCTCTTCATCTCGTCAATGATGAAAGAATCGCGAAGTATCGGAAGAATAAAATGTGTATAAGAAACATAAATCTTCTAAATACATTCGCACTAAACCATAAATTACATATGCCCTCTCTTTTTAGCTCTCTCTTTCTTTCGTTCTCTCTCTCTCTTTCTCTCTTGTAAAAAACAATTTTTCAGATACACTGCGATCGCTTTTAAGGCTTTGCCTTATTTCATATTATCCTTTCTAAGTATGGAGACCACACACATTAAGGGTATTCCAAGCTTGGTCTTGTATAAGGTAAAATCACAAGAACTGTTCCATAATCTTTGAAGCCACACATGCAACAGTGTAAAAGAAACTGTGATTTTTACCCGTATTTGGTTGCATTCCCTGATGAAACTGGAAATCATCATTTACGGATGAATAGTTTGACTTCGTATTTACGCTTTGGCTGTAGGGTGGGGGCTGATTAGGATCAGGGTCTCCCATGTCAAGTGAAAAACTCCCTGGTGATGTGGAAGTTTGTTGAAAGTCGGCCATTTTGACCAATATTCAGAATAGACGCATACGCGAATATTGTATTTAATCTAGTTATACAGAAATACATGTCAAAATATGATACAAATTATACATAACTTATTATACGTAATTTATTTCTAATTTTAAAGATGTAAAAAATGACCAAATTAAGCATGTTGGATTATAAGAAAGTTCGAAAAAACGGCTACTATTTCTGCTTCTGGCGGGAAGTACAAAGGTAAACAAATATTCTACACTAAGTGAATAGTCCTTGCAAATGCAATCTGGAAGCTTTTTATCAAAACTTAATATGAAATAAGGCAAAGCCTTAAAAGCGAGCGCAGCAATTTGTGTACTGGATTGACAATTTATTTGTTACGAGAGAGAGAAAGAGAGAGAGAGAGAGAAATAGAGAGAGAGAAAGACGGAGACAGAGGGCCTACTTATTTCTCGCCCTATCGTGGCCCGATTTTCGGCTTGAAACCCGCCCTGCATTCAGACTGAAAAAGGTTGCAAACCGTTTTCAAATTATACCCCGCTTTACACGCAAGTATACGGGTAAAGCGGGATATCACTTGAACCGGTTTGTCATCCTGAACGCACAGCTGGGTTCAAGCTGAAAATCGGGCCACGATAGGGCGAGAAATAAGTAGGCCCAGAGACACAGAGAGAGAGACAGAGAGAGAGAGAGCACATGTATTTTATAGTTTAGTGCGTAATCCTAGGATATATCAGTTGCGAAATTAAATTTCAATTATTCAGTGCACATTTCATTCTGTTATGTCTTACTGAAAACAAATTTAGTGACGTAAGATTTACGCAAAAAAAAAACTTTGTAATTTATCTCCTGGAAAAGAAACGGAAGTCACCACAGATACTAGTAAGACGGAAAACAAGTGACTTAGTCATAGTGTAAATTTATGTGGACATTAACAAATGAAATCATTATTTCTGGACTGGGTGAGATTTCCCAAATTGTCAAAAAAAGAAAAAGAAACTCAAGGAAAAATCAATGAACACTTATTTAATGAGCATGGATTTCTATCAAATATCAATGTTTTATGTTCCGATTGTACGTGGCTCAATTAACCTCGGAAATGGTTTTCGAATTTTAAATCATAGGTTTAGCAGACCTAAATTTCGTTCATTTAACCCTTTGCTGTTTAATCCCTGCTTTTTATGTGCCTGTCATTTTATAATTGAGAAAAAATTGTGAAAAAAAGAAGAAATTGCTTCTGACAAGCAATTTCTTCTTTTTCCACACTATTTTCTCCCGTACTGAATGGTTATTTTTCAAATTAAATGCACTTTAAATTTTCGTCTGCAAAACCTTTGAAATTGGACAGGTCCAAAATTTTATAAAACAGGAAAGGGTTAAATGTAGTTGTTTAACTTAGAGCTTTTGAATACAATAACGTGAAAGAAATTCGTCTTGATCAATTTCAAAACATTTCTAAGGAACTGCTTGAAATTTCCCATAGAAATTGCATTTTCTGCAAGGCTCTACATAGGGTATTTAATTCCACTTAATTTAGAAGTAGGCTACTACCTTGTCTATTTTATATAACCACCATTACATAACACCAATAATGTATTAAGTAGATTGTATGTTTCTGATGAACAATCTATTCCTCCAATACTGCGTGATCCGTTCATCAGGAAAGAGATGAAGTTTCACACTCTTTGAAATCGAGACATAACTTCTTCTTAAGCTCTGATTAATCACATTTTAGCAAAAACGTAAAGATTTATCTCTAAAAGCAAACCTTTTTGAACATAACTGAAATTACACTAATATATTATCTTCAGGTTAAAAAAAAACTGCTCTTGAAAACACGTCCTTGTACAGGCATCAATAACAACAAAAGACAAACATATTAACATAAACTTTACAAACTAGCATTTCCATCTTTCCCACAATGTTTTCTCTTGGCCTGAAAAAAAAATAAATAGTTACATTCTTGTTTTGGTTATTTCAAGGCAACTATAGTCACTCTTTTCTATATTAAATACATTGAAAATCGTAAGAAACATCTTGCATGCATATCAAGTCCTCAAGTCTATGATTGAAAAATTTAAATTTCCAGACTAAATTATTCGTGACGTCATTGTCCATTATTGATGACATCAAGAATGTTTGTGTTGACATTTTAATCTTAACATGTATACATCATGTAAATCTGGGGGTTAAACATGTTCCAGGTCGTAAACGTGTTAGGACTAAAGGTAAGAATGTTAAAATTAGCCTTGTCATTCTGTATAACTAACACTAATGAACATTTTGTGGGAATGACCGCGTGAATCGCTTCGGTCGGCCTCGCTTTTGGCTTTGTTTTGTTGCTTCCGGTAGAAAATAAAACTTTTATAGAAACCTCGTTTTAACCGGATAGCTTAAATTATTTTTCAATTTTTTAATCTTTCCTTCACGAACGATACATTGAGGTATTTTTCCAATACAATTTTTGACTTTTTTTCTATCCTGCAAGTGAATTCACTCCGGGTGAGAAATGACAAGATTGTTTCGTTTGACAGTAAATTGAATAGAATAGAATAGAATAACACACGTTACCATAAACGCTCGCTTCGCGCTCACGGCCTTCGGCCGTTCGCGAGCTGCGCTCGCTATTAAATATTGTTTTGCAAATATTTAAAGAACATATCATTTGCTTAATGATCATGATCTTACAATATTTTACCGTAAATAACAGACTTCATTCACAGAATCGGGGTAAAAAAGGCCCAGGGTTCAAACAGTGTCAAAAAGGCCGACTCTCAAAACAGACCAAAGGCATAACCAATAATGCGCCCACTTTTACAAGGGACCAGAAAGGCCCACTCTCAAAACAGACCAAACATAACCAATAGTGCAAAATGTTCATTTTAATATTGTGTTAGGAAGGGTGCATAGAAAATCAAATAACGCTTCAAATCTAAATTTCGTCAAACTACATTACAAAAAGGTTAAATGTAGTCTCCTTTTTCATTGCAATAATTTGTTTTCTTTAATGAAACTCTTAAATTTCATAACTAATTTGAGGTTGGTATTTTCAGTTTTGGAATGTTTAATCCCATATGATTATTTGAAGTGTGTCCTGTCAACTCAGCCTTTTAGATTTAATAAAATTTGTTTACAAAGTATTTTTATGTCCCCTATCTATCGATACGGTGGCATATGGTTTTTGCCCTATCTGTCCATTTATCTGTTTGTTGATAAAAAAATAACATTTGGCCATAACTCTTAAGTGGTAAGGGATAGAGCTTCATATTTCACATGCAGTGTCTATTCTAAGAGTGGGGATTGCGCATTGTAGCACATACTTTTGAATAGTCCACCTTTATTTTTGAAGATGATGGGAGATTTCTTTAATATGGAAAAAGAACAAAAATTCCCATCTTTTTGGCTATTTTTCCAACTTTCATCAAAATTCCCCCTTCTTTCCGAATCCTAGAATAGACACTGCACATGATTATTGCTTGAGACAAGACCTCTCTGTTGGTACCAAGTTCAAGGTAATCAGTCAAGGTCACATTTGTGAAAATTTAAAACTTTCACATTGGTCATACCTTTGAATTGGTAAGTGATATAATATTGATATTTCACATGAGCATAGCTTGTAACAAGATCTTTCTGTGAATATTAAAGTCAAAGTTATTTGTCAAGGTCACATTTTGAAGGTCACTGATTGTCAGCATATTTTTTTTTAACATCGGTCATAACTTTTGATTGGTAAGTGATAGAGCCTTTATATTTCACTTCATGATTGCTTGAGACAAGACCTTTCTGTTGGTACCAAATTCAAGGTCATCAGTCAAGGTCATTTTTAGGTCAAATTTCTTGAAAAATTAAAATTTAATATTGGCCATCGTTTTGAAATGGTAAGTGATATAGCCTAGATATTTTACATGAGCATTGCTTGAGACAAGACCTTTTTGTGAATATTAAAGTCAAGTTCACTCTTTGAAGGTCACTGATCTTTAGTGTAAAAACTTTAACATTGGCCTTAACTTTTGATTGAGCCTTCATATTTTACATGATCATTTCCTGAGACAACACTTTTCTGTTGGTACCAAATTCAAGGTCTTCAGTCAAGCTCAAAATCGTTTTCCAAAGGGCATTTTTTTAAAAAAAAACCCAACTAACATTTGTCATAACTTTTGATTGGTCATATAGCCTTGATATATCACAATGTGCATTACATGTACTTGTTACAAGACCTTCACATGCAAGATCAATGTCATAGGTCAAGGTCATTGGACAAAAGGCACCCATTTACAAGGTAAAACTTTTACAATTGACTTAAACTTTAGAGTTGTTACAACACTAACTATTGAAAAGAGATACAAGCAGCATGTTTAGACATTCAAACGACTAAGGGTATACATATTTATGTATCAAAGCACTGTTCTGTTCTGAATAATGGCAGTTGCAGGAGCATGAAGTTTTAGTTTTGGTGGTGTTTTTTTTTAACATATTGGTAAAAGCAGGTAAAGCTAGCATTTGTATAAATGTTTTACTTCTCAATGATACCCTACCATAAGAAACATCATGAAATTGATTAGATGAATGAATCTGGAATAATTTTGGATTGAAATTGAATGTGTGTGTGGAGTGAGTTTATGAGTGAAGGTAAAAGGGGGAGTGTAATACAGTATTGCTAATTTTGTTCAAGGTGTTTATTACTTCCCTTTAATAAAGATGTCCATAGTTTTCTGTTTGTGTGTCTTTGTGGACTAGTCATTTTAAAATACATACCCGCCAAAAAAAAAATTAGAATAATCTACTGAATTTCCCCTAATAATAGCGCCCTCCCTAATAGTAGCAACCCTACATTTTTATGCCCCCGTATTGAAAGATCGGGGGCATATTGTTTTACCGTTGTCCGTCTGTCTGTCTGTCTGCAAAAGTTAACCAAAAAACTTAACATTGCCAATATCTTCAAGCCTATTTAAGATACAAGGCTCATATTTGGTATGATGGTAGATCTCAATGATCCGCATCTGCTGGTACCAAAGTCAAGGTCATTTGACAAAGTCAAGGTCATCTCACAAGGTCAAACATCTCAAAAAAACTTAACATTGCCTATATTTTCAAGCCTATTCAAGATACAAGGCTCATATTTGACATGATGATAGATCTAAATGATCCGTATCTGCTGATACCAAAGTCAAGGTCATTTGACAAGGTCAAGGTCATCTCTCAAGGTCAAATAACTAAAAAAAACTTAACATTGCCAATATCTTCAAGCCTATTCAAGATACAAGGCTCATATTTGGCATGATGATAGATCTCTATTATCCGCACCTGCTGGTACCAAAGTCAATGTCATTTGACAAGGTCATCTCTCAATGTAAAATAACTCAAAAAGTTAACCAAAAAACTTAACATTGCCAATATCTTCAGGCCTATTTAAGATACAAGGCTCATATTTGGCATGATGATAGATCTCAATGATCAGCATCCTCTGGTACCAAAGTCAAGGTCATGTGACAAAGTCAAGGTCATCTCACAAGGTCAAACTTTGAAAAAAATGCTGTTACGGGGGTATTCGTGTTTCACAAACACATCTTGTTTTACAAGAAAACCCACTTCAAATGCCTAAGATTTAAGAACTTGTTGAGACTTATTCCCTTATTTGATGTTAATTTCCTCAAAACAATTATTTATATGATTGTTTAGAGGAAATTTACCTCAAATTAAAGGGAAAGTGCCTAAAAGACATTATGCTCAATGATTTTTTTAATCAGAAAACGCATACTAAATAAAAGCTCCTTGACCAAGTTCATGTAGATTATGGGAGCATTTATTAGGAGAAATACAGTATTTTGATTTGAATTATTTCGAACAGAATGATTTTCAATTCTAGGATGTTTTAACTGTATGTGTATTCATTTAAATAATCTCAATGAGTGCCAATAATCAGGGTTTGTCACATTTTGCTAGCTATAAAATTGAGTATTTTATCTTCCAGGAGTCTTTGATGTAACCAATTTAAACCTTCAAAAGTTTAGTAATGGGGGTGACTGGTCTACTGCCATTTCTGAAAAAGATTCATGAACCAGTCAATGTTGGGAAGTTTGCAGGATGTACAGTGGCTATCGATGCTTATTGCTGGCTTCATAAAGGGGCCTTCTCCTGTGCTGAGAAGTTGGCACTCGGTGAAAAAACAGACCAGTAGGTATTAAAATAGTTGTTCTGAAATAAGCTGCCCGAGTTGTCTGACTTGTCCATTAAGCTGCATGGACAAGCAGATTTTCATGGGTAGGTTGTCCGTAGAAAAGTGAAAAAATCTTGAGAAAAATATTTTTTTCAAAAAATAAGCTGTTTCATGAGAATCCAAGTAATCCCATGTCAACAGTAAGTCTATTTCAAGGATGCTTTTAGTTTTTATAGAAATCTCAATTTTGTTTTCAGACTCTGCATGATTCACCAGACAAGTAGGTTTTAGATACGGACAAGCCATTTTGTGATTATTACTTGTCCATGGATAAGCATACTTTTAAATTATTTCAGAACCACTGATTAAGACCTTAACCAAGGTTCCAAGTGAGATAGAGTTATAACAATCTAAATAGGGTGTTTTTCATCCAAAACCTATGTTGTGTGTACTCATTGGAATCATCTTAATGAGATGAAAAGAAAAGTAATTCTTACTGCTAATGATTGTTTCCAAATGAGAAATTCAAAATCATATTAACAATTGTCAGGCTGATCCCGGAATATTCCTGCTTTGGCAGGATGTATGGACAAACATCAGCCTGCACATATGTGCAGACTGATCTTAGTTCATACAACTATTTTTCCTTTTTAAACCAGAAAAGTATCAGAAATAATATTTTCAAAATCAAATGCTGACTCACAATTAGGAAATACAAAGCTTTCAGCACTGATTTATGTATAATTTTGTCAAGGTTTTTAATTCAGCTTGACAAGGGTTAAAACCTTAACCAAGGTTTCAAGTGAGATAGAGTGATAACAATCTAAATAGGGTGTTTCCATACAAACCCTATGTTGTGTGTACTCATTGGAATCATCTTAAGTTAACCCTTGTCATGCTGAATAAAATAATCTTTGCAAAATTGCAACAAAATCAAAGTGCTCAAAGCACTGGATGCATTAATTGTGAGTAGATAAACATTGTAAAATAAAAATTTTCAGCTATTATGGATTCAAAAAAGGAAAAACGGGTGGTATAGACAAAGATCAGACTGCACACAATGTGCAGGCTGATGTTTGTCTAAAGCTCCTGCCAAGGCAGGAATATTCCGGGTTCAGCATGTCAAGAGTTAATGAGATGATTCCAATGAGAATCCACAATATAGCATTTGATTGATGGAAAATGAAATTTGACATTTTGAAATCAAAATCGCTCCCTTTATCTTGATTCTACTTAACCAGCCCTGCATTCAGGATGACAAAATTTTCACAGGTACTTTCATTTTGAATGCAAACTGATGGATTGGCGTTGAACAGTTGTAACTGCCTATGTTTATAGGCAGTTACTACTGTTTTGTGCTAAACCATCGAAACAAGGGTTACAGATAATGGAGATATTTAGGCTTTGAAAGTTAAACAATTTCAACAATTTTTTTTAGATATTTGAGTTATCTAGTTAAGTACCAACTTATGGTTTAGTTGAAAAATAATGATCATAGAATGGTTTCATGCTTTCACGTAGAAAACCCAAGAAAATTATTTAAGCCTTCATCAAACTAAGGATCTGCTCAGCTAATGTAATTTGTGGCACACATGGTAGCTACGAAAAATGTATGGTAGAACTTTAGAAAAAGATTGTTAACTTATTTTATCCTTTACAGGAAATATTCCTGCTGTACAAAAAAACTTTGCATTCAATAAAGACTAATATCAGCCTTAACAGTCATGTAGTCTGATCTTACCCTATACTTTCAGCTTTGTACTCAATAATAGAAAAAATTAAGCCAGACTGATTGAAAAACTTGAAAAATTGGTGACTTATTTTGAACCAATTCATTTCAGCAGGAGGGGATATAAACCATTTCTTACTGCCTAAGGTTATTTCCAAATAAGAGATTCAAAATCATATCAATGAAAACTCAGCAAATGTTTTTTTTCCAGAACAAATACAATATCAAGATATTTTTAGCATTTCACATTGCAGCTTTTCTCTGTTTTACAAACTTAAAGGGTTGCTCTAGTATTGATGGCTTAGTTCGTCACTTGTTTAAGTGATTGCTGTTGTGTGAAAACTTTGACATCTTGTTATATAAGATTTTACAAAGGGACTTTTAGAGATGAAGATGGTTTTTAGCTCAACTGGCTGAAAGCCATTGGGGCTATTGTCATGGTGTTGTGTCCGTCGTGCGTCCATCCGTGATTGCGTGCGGTCGTAAACTTTTATTTAAAAATCTTCTACTCACAAACTACTGGATGGATTTCAACCAAACTTCACAGGAATGATCCTTTGGTGACCCTATTTCAAAGTTGTTCAAGAAATTTTGATCCAATGAAAAACATGGATTTAAGGGGCGTGGCTAATTTCCAAATATGTTAAAAAGTGAGTTTTCTCAGATTCTAATCAATGGATACCAATTGAATTTTACATGAATGATCCTTGGGTGACCTTTTATCAGTCTACAAAAAATCATTGTGATCGGATGGAAAATATGCATTTTAGGGGTGGAGGTCATTTCTCTATAAGTGGAAACTTTGAAGATCATTTTCTCAGAATGTAATCGATGGATATCAACCAAATTTCACTGGAATGATCCTTGAGTGACCCTTTATCAGTGTACCAAAGTATATTTTGATTGGATGAAAAATATGCCTTTTATGGGTGGAGGTCATTTCTCAACAAGTAATAAGTGGAAACTATGAAAATCATTTTCTCAGAATGTAACTGATGGATATCAATCAGTTTAAACCTTCTTTCTATCTATGGGTACTTATATCAGATCAATGCCATTTCCTTAAAAAAGATCAGGAAGCAGCTTTTGGTATGGTGTTTATGTTGATTTTTTCATACGGACCTGTGTGACATTTACAACAATTTCAAAGGTGCGCAAAGCAAAGACTCTGACCATCCTGTGCATCCGCACAATCTGACCAGAGTCTTAATTATGCGATTTGTAGATAAGTAACTTCTAAAAGTATCTATAGAAAGTTAGGCAATCTTCTAATTAAATCATGTAATTGTCTGGGCTGCTAAATGTTTGCACCTCATGCAGGTGTCAAATTATTTGAAATACCAAACACAGGCTAATATTACTGATGAAGTTAAAATGTTAATATTTTCAGGTATGTATATATATGTATGAAGTTATAATGTTGATATTTTTCAGGTATGTATATTACTGTATGAAGTTTATCAACACACTCCTAGCCAAGAATATTAAACCTGTGTTGGTATTTGATGGATGTCATCTCCCTTCCAAGAAAAATGTGGAAAAATCAAGAAGAGAGTAAGTTTGTAAGATTATTTGCCTGTACAAATAATGAACTCTCCAAATAGTCCTACAAAAGATGGACATGTAGACTTTATTAAGTATCAATTTTCTGGAGCCAAATATATGAAGCAAATGATTTTATTTTTATTAGCTCAGCTGTTTTCAGAGAAAACCCGAGGTATTGCTATAGCATTGGTGCCGTTGTCGTCCTCATGCGAAAACTATGACATTTTTCAAGGTCATTATTCAAGGTCAATCTTGTGAAATAAATGCAAAAACTTTGACATATTGCTATAACTTTTTAATAATTAGTGATAGGGCCTTCATATTTCACATTATTATTGCCTTGGACAAGTATTTTTGTTGGTACCAAGTTCAAGGTCATTAGTCAAGGTCATGGTCATATTTCAAGGTCTAATTTGTGAAAAAAAATGCAAAAACTTTGGCATTTCGCAATAACTTTTGAATGGTAAGAGATAGGGCCTTCATATTTCACATGATCAGCGCTTTAGATAAGCTCTGGTTTTCCGTATTTTACGGATGTAAAATTACTGGTTACGAATCATTTTTAGCCAAACTCTGTAAAAGATACAGAATGTTTTGGGTATGTACGGATATTTTTGAGTACGAATGCGTAAATCAAAGGGAAGTTACTCTTGTAGAATTAAAGATAATCATTTCGGCTATTCCCAATATTGACGAGTATCTACGTTACCCGCTCGGACTTTTTTGTTAACTGGAAAGTCATTCGGAACATCACTCGGCCATTTCTGTAAACTGCAACATATTGCAGAAGTTTCCCAATTGCTATTAACCTTGTAAATGCGCACTCGGAAGTTACCGATCGTTTTCTACTATTCCCGTGACAATGGAATGTGGACCGTGGGAAAATAATTTGTAAACATTGCGGTACCCAGCAACAAAGCGCTTATCAGACCAGCTGATCTGCTGACCGCAAAAATTACCGCAATCTTTTTTCCAATGGATTACTAAAAAAATCTCACTAAATCCCAGATCAGTTATCAAATCGTTCATGGACGAAATAACATACTCCATCACTGAAAAAAAAGTTCAGGCGATAAAAGGTAAGGACCATAAACCGAAAAGGTTCGCAGCAAGCAGATTCGTTCTCGACGGTTGGAATGTCTGCTTGGACAAGAGATATCTACAATCTGAGTTAAAATGACTATTGATCAGGAATCTGCGGTTCAAATTTAATTATTCGTCCTAATTCATCAGTTTTAGTGCTAGAGATCTATGTTATAATCGTTCTTCCGAGTCAAGTGAAAGTAGACTCTTGCTTTCTGATGCTTAAGCTGGTTCAAGTAGATACGCATATTTTATAAAATTTCAATATAATTTTGCTGAAAAAAAATGAGAAAAAATGGAAGATATAAAAACAACAATTCAAGAAAATTCAATACAATAAAACAGCATGTAACATGGGGGGGGGGTGTTCTGTTCTTAACTGTCTCAATTATTGAATTAATATACAAAAAAGGTATTTTTTAAGAATGTTCAATGATTTAGAGAAAAGAAAACTATATTTAATGAAAGGATTGCTTTATTGTTGTTAAAGCAGTTCAGGTACAAAAAAACTTGTTTTATAGGTTATAATAAAGAAAGAAATGAAAATTCACATTCCTTCCATTTGCTCGTACCGAAAGTTGTACTGATCCTCCATATCAGGTACTGATTGAAAATTATTTCAATCAGTACTGTACTAATGGCCTTTGAAATTATCTGGAGCACTGCATGATGATTGCCTTAGACAAGCACTTCCTATTGGTACCATGTTCAAGGTCATCAATCAAGGTCAAGGTCATTTTTATAGGTAAAATTTGTGAAAAAATGGAAAAACTTTGACATTTTTGTGGTATCTGGTTCTACTTGAGGTATTCACTTGAAACTTGGCAGCACACATATAAACCATTAAAAGAGCAATTTTTTCTATCAAGGGGGATAACTTTAGAAGCATTTTCTGCAAATTATGCCCCTTTTTCTACTAAGTTTTTTTCACCATGATCATCCATTAGTTTTTTTACCATCCAGCACTTACAGCCGAGCATAGGCACCTCTAGGCGGTGCTTTTGTTTTTTATACGCCCGAAGGGTCGTATTATGTTATGGCCTCGGTCGTCCGTCCGTCTGTCTGTCTGTCCGTCTGTCTGTCCGTCCGTTAGCAATTTCTTGTGTGCGCGACTCCTCCTAAACTATCAATGGGAATAAGCTGAAACTACACACAATTACTCCCTGTGATGTCTAGTTGTGCATAAGACCTTTGAAATTCAAATCGCTCCAGTCATTCCTGAGAAATCTTGAATTATCTGCCCTTTAATATAACAAAAATCACTGTTTTTTGTGTGCGCAACTCCTCCTAAACTATCAATGGGAATAAGCTGAAACTACACACAAGTACTCCCTATGATGTCTAGTTGTGCACAAGACCTTTGAAATTCAAATCGCTCCAGTCATTCCTGAGAAATCTTGAATTATCTGCCCTTTAATATAACAAAAATCACTGTTTTTTGTGTGCGCAACTCCTCCAAAATTATCAATGGGAATAAGCTGAAACTACACACAATTACTCCCTATGATGTCTAGTTGTGCATAAGACCTTTGAAATTCAAATCGCTCCTGTCATTCCTGAGAAATCTTGAATTATCTGCACTTTAATATAACAAAAATCACTGTTTTTTGTGTGCGCATCTCCTCCTAAACTATCAATGGGAATTAGCTGAAACTACACACCATTACTCCCTATGATGTCTAGTTGTGCATAAGACCTTTGAAATTCAAGTTGCTCCCGTCATTCCTGAGAAATCTTGAATTATCTGCCCTTTAATATAACAAAAATGGGAATGAGCTGAAACTAGACACATTTACTCCCTATGATGCTCCAGTTATTCTAGAGTTATCTTGGTTTATATGCCCTTGAGTTGATGAAAAACTTCTTGTCGGCTCATTTTCTCCTACACTATGGATTGGAATGAAAGGAAACTTGCCATAATGACTCTGTAGGTTGTCTTTTTGTGCTTAGGACTAAATATATTTTCATATTTAAATGTTATGGTCTGTTTGCAATATGTTTAGCTATCATTCAAGCTCACGCTACTGACAAGCCAAGGTTACTGACAAGCCCCTTCGGGCGTATATGCGCTGTTCTGCGAAGCTCTTGTTCTCGATTTAACTTGAGGTTGATATCTTCTTAACAAATGCAAAGAAACCAGCCTCAACTCAAAAACATTTAGGTGATAAATTGGTGAATTAATACAACTACCATTCGCCGAAAGTTTAACGCAATAGCTTATGATAAGCAATATCTTCTTTTCATACAATGTTTTCCATTTGGTGATGCAAATTGTAGTATTGTGAAGTTAATTATATTTCAAAACTCTAGGATTTGAAATCCTAATTACTGCCATTAACTACAGGCCTGAAGGACCTGCAGTATGGTAACATAATACAATCCTCCCTAAATCCACAGGTCTGGGGCCGGAGGACTGGTGTAAGTGTCATTCCCTGGTCTGTGTAACAAAATTCCTTATAAATATCCCTCATGGTTACTGTAGTAACGGTAGATATCATACATGACCACAAACACATTTACTTTTGCTTTTACTCAGAATTGGTAACTATTTAATTAACTAATTCAAACTTGTCATCAGCATGAATTTGAAATTATCTAACAATAGTGATGCGCAGATTTATTGATTATAATTATTAGTCAGTTGGTTTGGGCTTCCAATTGTGATAATTGAATAAGAAATTTCATAATCCATTAGTCATTTCCTAACATTTAAATGAAAGTCATATATTTCTATTTTGTTTATGGAACTGATATCAGTTCAATGGTTCAACATGAAACAGTTGTAACTGTGTATATGTTTATAGGCAGTTACAACTATTTCATGCTGAGCCATGGAGTTAGTAGAAAAATCTGCAAGATGAGTCTCTGGGTCATGAGTTTTAACTAAACTGCCATATTCTTTTCTTCAGAGGAATGAAACTGGGAGTGCTGTATTATTTTCCAAGATACAATTACACAATCGATCATTAGTTGATTTACTCTTCCAACTAAAAAAGGATTATTAATTGTGATTTTAAACCGATTGCCCAACACTATCTAATCATGTATCATGTATTTCAGAAAGAGAGAGATGAATAGAAAGAAGGCTGCCCAGTTTTTGAGAGAAGGACGTCGAGCTGAGGCTAGAGAATGTCTGCAGAGATGTATTGACATATCTCCTGAGATGGCTCTTGAACTCATGAATGTAAGATACATGGTTCCCCTTCCTGTTTACTCTTCAGAATTTCTGTGTAAAGAGGGGGGGATTCTGGTGGTCACATGGCGGACGGCATAATACTTTGTTCAAGTATTTTGTACAATTGTCATATCTTTTTTCTTTTGATGCATTTGCTCTAAAACTTATTATTATATCAGCCTCTACAAAAAGATTTTTTTCTCTGACATATAATTTCTTGGGTAAGTTTTAAAGCCCCAGACTGCGTGTAGAGTAAATAAAGTAGCTCTTTCATGAATATTCTTTGAATATCTTTTTCTTGATTTAGTCTTATGAGAGATGAGTTACATAAAAATACAAATCAATCAACAAACGACGGCTTTTTCGTGAAACTCATAATCTGCCGTATAAGTAAAATATGTGAATGAGATTTTAGTCATGTGAAATTCACCCTTGTGCAGGAGTGGTAAAGGAGTGGTATGCAAATTGGAGTCCGAAATGTTGCGGGTCATAAATATTCATCAAGTTAAGCCTATATCTAGATCATTGATAAAGACTAGTTTTTGTGTACATGGTCGTCTAAGGTCATTGTGTTGCGTTTCGAAAATGTTCATGAACACAGACGGGGGCTTAAACATGTAAGTGATAATACTACAATTAATCTATTTATACAATTGATCTGAAACTCTTCCTATGATTCTATTACCATTATATAAGTCTCTTGGTAAAGATTTATTATGGTGGCATTCATCTAAGTGGACTTTTTATCTTTTACATCTGTTATAACTCTTGACGAAGAAGAGGGGTATATTGCTTTGTACTTGTCGATAGGTTGGTTCATAGGTCTGTCTGTCGGTCAGTATACCGTTTTTTGTCTGGAGCATATCTCAAAAGTATGCAAGCTAGAATAATGAAACTCTCCAGGTGGATAGATCTCATTATCGAGAAGTGCAGAGCACAAGAACCATAAATCTACTCATCATATTTTTTTGGTTATAACCCTTTGTTAATTGACAAAGAATAAGCCATCAGCCTGCTCTTATAGGGGGGAAAAAAGTTAATACAATCATCTCTTGTTGACCTTTAGCTTTGAAACTTTGCACTGGCTGTTGTGACCTCTATATCTGCCTTTAGGGCAAAGATCCATGACTTAGATATCCATTTAATAAAGTCTTTTTCTATTTCTACATTGATTTTCTGTAACTATCAAGCACGTTAAATAGTCAAGCTTTGCTGGCCTCTGACGGCTTTTGTTGTTAACCCTTTCCTGTTTTACAAAATTTTGGACCCGTCCAAATTCAAAGGTTTTGCAGACGAAAATTTAAAGTGGATTTAATTTGGAAAATAACCATTCAGTAGGGTAGAAAATAGTGTGGGAAAAGAAGAAATTGCTTGTCAGAAGCAATTTCTTCTTTTTTCACAATGTTTTCTCAATCATAAAATCACAGACACGTAAAAAACAGGGATTAAACAGCAAAGGGTTAATGGATGAAATAATGGTTGTAACAACAATTAGAATTATGTCACCTTTCATCTATTTGGTTGTTATTTCATGACCTTGACCACATATTTTGCAGATAAATGATGTTTTGATATCTATATATATCTTTATCCATGTAAAGATTACACATTTAGCAAATTTGGTATTTGATAAGCACATACTTGATATTCTTTTGATAATATGACCTGAAATTTTGCGATAAAAAGAGAAAATTCAAGAATTTAATGATTCAAAATATTCCTAAAAACATAACACTGTTTGCAAAATGACATCTGCAAATGCATTATATGATCATTTTCACAGCATAAATATATAGTTCATATTCGTTTTTTGCTTGTTTGCAAAGTTATTCCACTAGTGTAATAACACCCAAGTAATGTCAAAAATATTCTACAGGGTTATAGTCAGGGGTCATATTATAAAATACTTGCTACTACACTAGTAAAAAAAAAATGTTTTAATTATCATTTATTTTCCCGTATATTTAGGTATGTAGATCAAAGGGTGTTGACTGCATTGTGGCACCATATGAAGCCGATGCTCAGCTTGCATACCTGAACAAGATTGGTGTGGCCCAAGTTGTGATCACAGAGGACTCAGATTTGCTCCTGTTTGGCTGTGAAAAGGTATTCATAATAATATGAAATGTTGTAAGGAAAGGTCAGGTAACTGGTTAACCCAGTCTGTAAAGCAGCAGGGTTATCAAACCTATGCTTGTCCAACTTCCATTCAACAATTTACCAAAGAGTATGTATTTTCTCACTTATGAGTAATGATCAGCTTGTGGCTCAAATGAAATTTTGTTGTACTGATATAACAAACTACAGGTATTAAAGTAAGATTCATTAGCCACTACAATACAATTGATATACTGTATAATGTGCCTTCAATTCAATAAATACACATATAGGGGTAAACTTGGAATTCCAGTGTTGGAAGAATGTATCACACCCAGCACAAAATTGGGATGAAACTTGACAGTGATATTTCTGTGGTGACTCTTTATGAAACTTGGCATTGAGGTTTAGTTAGACCTTTAAATGTGGGAGTTTGTTAGCTTTGACTTGAAATTCTTTCAAAATCTTGCCTTCTAACAAAGGTGGTAAACTTTTTAAAAAACATGCAAAGTTAAAGTCCTTTCGACTCTCAGTTATCTCAAATAAGTCTAGTGAGAGTTATAAAGGCATCTAACCCTCTTCTTTTGTGTCTTTTCAAAACTTCTACCTTCTAGCATTATCCTTTAACTCAAAACTATGAATTTATTTTTCATTGATATGCATCTATTACAGTCAGGATCATCTAATAAGTCAATATGACTAACTAATTTTTTAGACAAGGAAGTACTTTGTTGGGCACTCTTTCTTAAATATGTCTTTAATAATACAAATTTTACTCGGCAAAGTTCTTTTATTTACAATTTGTATTATAAATATTATGATCATATTTTCTACAATTTATTCCCAGGTCTTGTTCAAGATGGACCATTCTGGTAATGGAGTTTTGATAGAAAGGAGTCGTCTAAATGAAGTCATGGAATTACAGACTGGTCACTTCACGTTTGACAAGTTCCGCTATATGTGTATTCTGTCAGGCTGTGATTATCTCCCCTCACTCAGCGGTATTGGACTGGCAAAGGCAAACAAAGTTTTCAAGCTGGCACGACAGTCAGATCTGCAGCAGGTGGGTGATTTATAGATACCCAGTGAATACCTACTACACAGTGATAATGATAGTACATGTATTCTTGAAATACTTCAATCTAAATTCTAATTTAACCAAAAAAAAACAACCTTTCCCTGTTAGTTGAAAATAATTATATATGTATGCCCGTGGATTTCAGAAAGAATATTACAACAATAATTCCAAAAACCCTGTGTTATGGATAATCAATAGCATCGTCTCAAGAAAATTAGAATGAGAACCCTCGTCATGGCTTTTTGTTATATAAAAAATTTCTCTGGATAGTGTTATTATGGATGTTTACACAACTACAATATGGAAGATGTTCAAAAAGAGTTCAAGAAGTTGCACATAAAAAAATTGTCATGTCTCTTCAAACATTGATTGCCTCAAAATTACAAAATTCATATTTTTCAGTTACTGAAGAAATTATCAACATATCTCAAGTCTAATATATCTGTCCCACAAGAGTATATAGATGGATTTATCCAGGCCAATAATACGTTTCTACATCAACTTGTGTATGACCCTTTACAAAGGAAGCTGGTCCCTTTGAATCCCTATCCATCTGATATACGACAGGAAGATGTGACTTACGCTGGGCCCCATATAAGCTCAGACAGGGCTTATCAGCTAGCGCTGGGCAATATCAACATTTATACAAATGAAAAGTTTGCTGATTATGATCCAGATACTTATGTGGTAGGTGATTCTATCTATAGAGCTGAACAATTCTCACATAGCTACCATTATCTTCTGTAACAAACATCCATCAGAGATACACTTGTCTTACATATGTGTAGGATAACGTTATCAACCTGGACATTATTTAATACATGTTATTGCAGTATTATTATCATCTATGCTTCAAAAAATACATTTTATAATATGACCTATGTAGCGAATATGTAACTTGTTGAATATTTTTGGTATTATATGAGTATTATAAAACTAGTGTAATAACTATGCAAATAAGCAAAGAACATATAACAGCTTTATATTTTTGTTGTGAAAATGGCATTATAACAATTTGCTGATGTCATTCCGCAAACGGCATAATATATTTTGCGGAATAATTTGAATCTGTAAATTTCTTGAATTCTCTCGATTTATAGCAAAAATTCAGGTCATATTATAAATAGAATATCAAGTTTGTGCTCATAAATACTGAATTTATTAAACCCTTCTTAATCTTCAATCTGGATTCCGAAGAGGCTATTCCACAGACACCTGTCTCATCCATCTTTCTGACCACATTAGATTTCAAATGGATAAAGGTAACTATGTAGGTATGGTCCTACTTGATTTACAAAAAGCATTCGATACTGTTGATCACTCAATACTTTTAATGAAACTTGATTCATTAGGACTCGGTAATGACATTATTAATTGGTTCTTTTCATATCTGAACGATAGAAAACAGCTAGTTGACGTAAATAAAGTTCATTCTTCACTTGCTAATATTACATGTGGTGTTCTCCAGGGTTTGATACTTGGTCCACTGATATTTCTAATTTATGTTTATGACATGGCTGCTGTGATTAAAAACAAACTTTTTCTTTATGCAGATGATTCTGCTATACTAGCCTCTGGTAGAGATAGGGTGACTGTGGAAAAGGCATTGTCTGAGGACCTTAACCTTGTAAGATCATGGCTTATTGACAACAAGCTGTCTTTACATCTTGGTAAAACCGAATGTATTCTTTTTGGTACGAAGCAAAAGATTAAATCTAATACATATATTAATGTTACATGTTATGGTAATCTTATTAATTCAACTTCATCTGTTAAATATCTTAGAGCTACTCTAGACCAAAACTTATCCGGTGAATTAATGGCTAGTTCATTACTCAATAAAGCAAACGCACATCTGAAGTTCTTGTATCGTAAAAGCAAATAGCTAACATTCCAAACTAGAAAACTGCTTGTTTCAGCCTTAATTCAATGTCATTTTGATTACGCTTGTGCATTTTGGTATTTTGGTTTAAACAAGAAGTGGACTGATAAGCTCCAAACCATGCAAAATAAAATGATAAGATTTGTTCTAGAGTTACCTCATAGATCCCAAATTTCAGATATACATTTCAAAACTCTAAGATGGTTGCCTGTTTCCAAAAGAGTAGAAGAGATTACGCTTTTACATGTGTTCAAAATTAAAAACGGATTAGCACCTGACTATATGAAACAACACTTTGCAGCGCCAGCATCCGTAAACAGTTATAATACCAGATTTAACAGCAGTGGTTGTTTTGCGGTGCCGAAGGTTGGGTCCCATGGGAGAAAGTCGTTTTCTTACATGGGCTGCAGCCTTTGGAATCGCTTACCAGTCGATATCAAAGCTATTGAGTCACTTTCCCAATTTAAAGCTAAAATTAAAGGGCACTTAAGCCGCTAAGTTTTTTAAAACTAAAGTTCATTTAACTGTGATAAAAATGCTGTGATAAGATTAGTATTTAATAATTACCCTGAATTTGAAAATTAATCACCATGTCCCTCTATGTCGGCCACACCCTTGCATAGGACCGCAATGGAAATAAGAGATAACCTTTCTCTTTTTTGCATTATCCTAGGTAAGGATGTGGCAGACATGGTATCTATTTAATATCTGTGATCATGTGTTTTATGTTGTTTTAAATACTGGCTACACTGTGATCATTTATTTCATATTTTACCATGTAATGTCATGTATCTTTTACCTAAATAAAATCTACCTATCTATCTATCTGTCTATCTAAAGCAGATAAAAACTCAGCACAGCCTAGTTTTTATCTCTGTTTATATATAACTTGAATAAATAAATTCGGTATTCAATGACCACTCATTCAATCTCCTCTATTTAATGCACAAAACTGGTGTTCATGTCATAAAAAGTATCTGTTACTCAATTTTGTTTGAGACAAGGTAATCATCTAGAACAGAAAAATTATTTAGCTCACCGAGGCTCGTTTAATAACATTTAATTCTAGACTCGGTTAAGATCAGCTTGTCTCAAACAAAATCTCATCACAGATCCTATATTTCTCTTAATCTCTAAGTATGACTAAGTTTGATACTTTTGGACTTCTGTTGAAAGTCCATTTTTGCAAGGCAGGTCACAAACAGTTCTAGGATTACAAAAATGTGGGGGATTTCAGCACAAAAATTGACCCAATTCAGAATTGTGGTGATTCATGATCTTTGGTTATAGTAAAAATTCCCCCACGAATCCAGAAAATATGAGGGATCTTTGAAAAAAATGGGAGAATCCCCCAATTCCCCTGCCTAGAATAAACACTGCACAAATGGGAAAAAAAATACACACTGACCTATAATGAAAAGATAAAAAAGGAATGTAGGTATCTGAATGATAAAGTTAGACCATATGAAGTGCAAAGAATATGTTTCGATGGTTCAGTGCAAATTAAGTGTAACTGCCTATTAACAAATAGGCAGTTCCAACTGTTGCTTGCTGAGCCATCAAATTTAATGCCAATGCATTGAAGAATAGATTAGGGTTTTACTAGTGTCTGTCCTTCCACCTATCTGCCTCTGCAAAAAGCTTAACCTGTAAACTTAATATTTAGCTGTAACTTCAACACTGTTTCAGTGACAACAAGAGGGGATAAAAAAGTGCAATATAAGGTATCAGAACTATGATAGTTTGGGGATGCTTCAGAAGTAACATGGGACATGGGTTTTTGGAAGCCTACAAAACAATGGCATACTCAAAATTGTTTTCATTGGGGAATAGATCAACGTTTTTTAGCCAATCAGAAGCCACATATATTGATGATCACGGCTAAAATTAAATTATGTCTTGATTCCCCTATACAAGAAATATTAGAACACTTTTTAGCTCACCTGAGCACAAAGTGCTCAAGGTGAGCTATTGGGATCGTAGAATGTCCGTCGTGCGTCGTCCACAATTTCTTTAAACATCTTCTCCTCCTAAACCAGTCGGCCAATCTTAATGAAACTTGGCAGGGATGTTCCTTGGGTCAAGCTCTACCAAAGTTGTTCAAATAAATGAAATCCACCCTTAACTTTCCCTTTACCCTTAACAAAAAGGGTAAAAATATGAAAATCTTTAAAAATCTTCTTCTCTGAAACCAGAAGGCAGACAGCTTTCATATTTGGTATGTAGCATCATCTAGTGGACCTTTACCAAGTTTGTTCATATCAAGAACCTGGGGTCATATTTGGGCTTTGCCCAGGCCAAACCCTTTTTATATAGAATCAAAGAGCGAAAAATCTTTAAAAATCTTCTTCTCTGTAACCAGACGGCAGACAGCTTTAATATTTGGTGTGTAGCATCACCTAGTGGGCCTCTACCAAGTTTGTTCATATCATGACCCTTGGGTCATATTTGGGCTTTGCACGGGTGCATCCCTTTATCTCTTATGAGCCTAAAGGGTAAAAAAATGAAAATCTTCTTCTCTGAAACCAGAAGGCAGACAGCTTTCATATTTGGTATGTAGCATCATCTAGTGGACCTCTACCAAGTTTGTTCATATCAAGACCCTTGGGTCATGTTTGGGCTTTGCCCGGGCCCAACCCTTTTTACATAGAATCAAAGAGAGAAAATCTTTAAAAATCTTCTTCTCTGTAACACGATGGCAGACAGCTTTAATATTTGGTGTGTAGCATCACCTAGTGGGCCTCTACCAAGTTTGTTCATATCATGACCCTTGGGTCATATTTGGGCTTTGCACGGGTGCATCCCTTTATCTCTTATGAGGGTAAAAAAATGAAAATCTTCAAAAATTTTCTTCTATGAAACCAGAAGGCAGAAAGCTTTCTTATTTGGTATGTAGCATCATCTAGTGGACCTCTATCAAATTTGTTCATACCAAGACCCTAGGATCATATTTGGGCTCCACCCGGGTGCAACCCTTTTTACATAGAATCAAAGAGCGAAAATCTTTTAAAATCTTCTTTAATCGAAACCAGAGGGCACACTGCTTTCATTTTTGGTATGTAGCATCATCTTGTGGGCCCCTACCAAGTTTGTTCATATCAAGACCCTTGGGTCATATTTGGGCTCCACCCGGGCGCATCTCTTTCAGCTCATTTGAGCATGATGGGTGAAAATGGGAAAACATTAAAAAATCTTCTTCTCTGAAACCAGAAGGCAGACAGCTTTCATATCTAGAATGTAGCATCATCTAGTGGACCTCTACGAAGTTTGTTCATATCAAGACCCTGGGGTCACTTTTGGGGTCCAGCCGGGTGCATCCCTTTTTATATAGAATCAAAGAGCAAAAAGGCATATCTGTCTTGCTCTTCGCTGAAAACGTTCCATGGTATTGATCTTAGGTAATTATCTTCTTTTTGACATCTGCCTATCTAATTAATGTGATGTCCCAGGGGTCATAGAGACTCAGGTGAGCGATCTAGGACCATCTTGGTCCTCTTGTTGTCCATTTTTCAGGTGTCTGGAATTTTAAGGTTATTGTTGTTAGTTCTTAAGTATCATGTTTACATGTGCAATAATTCTTTCAGCCAAAATATGTAAAGAAGAGACCAGAAAGCCTTCATTTACTCAGTATATGGGACAAACACTATAGGATACGGCCCAAACCTGGTCTGACGGAGGTCCAACCTTGTGATAGACCTGTTCTGAAAGGGAAGGAAATTGAAGTGAAGGCCAAGTTTAAAAGACCTAGCCCAAAGAAGAGATTAAGAGAGGGTAGGAAAGATATTGTCTTTTTCTTACTTCTATTACATACAAACAATGTTGATGTCTTATCCTGTTGAATTTAAAGTTGCCCACTTTGTCAGGGTATTGTGAGATTCTGCTACGCAATTATGTTGTAGTGTTTATTGTGTGTGAGAAATGACAAGAAACCAAGGGCAGGTACACTAGCTGCAAACAGCTATAATGTTGAAGTAGCATTAAGCCATATACAAATAAAATTATAGCTAACTCTGTGTTATTTCCAAATATGATGAAGTAGAATGCATCAGTGAGAGCTATGATCCATTCGGAACATCACATGGCCATCTCCATATACTGCAACAGACCTCGGATGTATAAAAGGCAAATGGGTATGTAACATTACAAAATTGTGCATTTTGTAAGGCGGAAACAGTGTAAGAAAAACTAGTGCGGAAAAAAACAGCACTGTCTAAACATTTATATTTTTACAGTAAAAAACGGCTGAAAAACCTTAATTTTTGAGAATGACAAATCATTTTCAAAAATTAAGATTTTTATACCCCCCACAACGAAGTTATGGGGGGGTATACTGGAATCAGGTTGTCTGTCCGTCCGTTCGTCCGTCGGTCTGTAGACATAATTTTGTGTCCTCTTCTCCTCCCACAGTTTTGGACCAATTTTGCTGAAATTTTATCAGGTTGTTTCCTATCATATGAAGTTGTGCACGTGCAATTTTCATCCTGACCCAGTCATTAGTTTCAGAGTTATGCCACTTTGAACTTTTTATGGAAAGGGGGGGGGGGGGAGTAGTCAAAATTGCAAAACTCAGTATCCATAAGGGGAGTTACCGAATTGGGTAATTAATCCTATCATATGAAGTTGTGAACCTGCAATTTTCATTGTTTTGGGGTCACATAGGTCAAAGGTCAAGGTCACAGTAAATTTTTGTTCAATTTTGGTTTCCGGACTCTAAATCAAGAACCAAGCGACCTAGAATCATGAAACTCTATGCAAATGTTACTTATAACTCAAGGAAGTGCCCTATTGATTTTAGGTCACATAAGTCAAAGGTCAAGGTCACATTAAATTTTTGTTCAGTTTTCGTTTCCAGACTCTAACTCAAGAACCAAGGGATCTAGAATCATGAAACTTCATGCAATCTCTGTATATGACCTCAATATTTGTTACAAACACATCTTGCACTTAAAGCACCTACATTTTGACAAAGTGCTGGTGGGGGGTATAAGTCCGCTCTGCGACAGTTCTAGTTCAGACATTATTTAAGAATCTAGAGAATAGTAGTGTTGGCGACGTCGAATGTTGTCACTCAAAGTTTCAAGGGCTAATGTCATTTTAACTGACGTCATCAAGATTTTCTACGGTTTTCCTGTTATTGTAAAAAATAGTCTGTCTATGTACATCTGAGGTTGATAGTGAGATTGGCCGAGTGATGTTCCACATGACCTATAATCAGTCTGCTCATCTGCTAAAACTTTGTGCAAAACAGGAAAAATAAAGAAATGAAGAGAGTATTTGATGATTTTATTGAGATATGAACTAAAAACCTAATCACTCCGTATGAATACATGAGGCAGATTCATACATGAGTGTGGTATGGTTTTGAGTTTCATTCACCCATGAAATCAACAAACATTATATTGATATCTAATAATTATGAATTATGAAGCAAACATTTGCATATTTGTCAGTTAAGAAAAAGGTTTCTTATGGGACTACTTTTTGTTGAGGCTTACCAAACAGCTGCATACTGGGTAATAAAACCAACTTTTCAGCCAATTAGAGGACATGAATATTAATTGACACAACTTAAATGAATATGCTGTGAACAGCATTAAAAAAAAGGTTGAAGAATTGCTAGCCTTTACTCTTGTCCGGCTGAATAAAAACTGGTAAAATTACATTATAACCAGAGTACTGAATGCTCTTAATGTGAATAAGTAATTGTTTTGAAATTTTAGTTTTCTTTTTTTCTTGTTTCACGAGGAAAATCAGGTGGTGTAGACAAAGATCAGACTGCTCATTGTCTATAACTCCTACCACAGCAGGAATATTCCAGCTCCCGCATAACAAGGGTTAATATCTCTGTTGTTGTCGATGTCCTAGACTTGGCTATTTGCAGGCCATACCATTGTCATACTTGGGATATTCATCTTAAACTTGTACAGCAGTGAAAAAGACTGGCAGGGGCCCAGTCGCCCATGGCCCTTAGATTTTTGTCAGGGCCCAGTTATTTGTGGAGAAAATGCCTATACCTTTAATGTTAAATACTGAACTTTGATAGTCTGAGCCCCTAAGTTGATATAGACAGTCTTTTTCCCTATACAGCAATACAAACCTTGACAAATAAAGCTGCTGTCATAGCGCACTGGTAGCATGTCAGACTATCATGCAAGAGGTCCCAGGTTCGATTCCCAACAGCACCAATTTCCAACTAATTGTCTTCCACCAATGGTTTTATAATAGTAGGCCTATGTGGGATAGCAGCTGGAAGCTAGTAAAAGACAATAATAAAGCAGAAATCAAGTTGAAAATCGAGTAAAACCCAATTCAAACAAACAAAATTGACAAAAAGGCTAGTTTTATTGAAAAATCATAAATTATAAAGGAATGTATTAATTTATATTAGTTGGCAACCGTAAACTTATCTCCAGGGCTTTTGAATTCTGTTAAATAGGTAATTTTTGCTTAGGTTTTATTTTTGCTTCTTCAAGGATGGAAAAGATATTGTCCAGACCTTAAAAAGAGAGAAGTATTTGTATTTCAAGTTGTATATTGAAATTAAGATATATTCTTATTCACATGTTGAATCCGTCGCTTATTCAGTAAAACTTGTAGTAAGCAACTACTTACGGACCTACCAAAAAGTGGTGGTTTAAGAGAATGGTTGCTTAGTACATGTTTTGTTTACCAATAGGAAACATGTTTTTGATTGAATATGTATATCATTGCAAATTTCACAAATATCCTATGTTGTAAACACTCATTCAAATTGTCTCTATGAGACAATGCTATCAATGTTTAACAACAAAGTATTAGTTTACAATAATTTTAGACAAATACTATTGACTTGGTAAGATAAGATATTTTATAAGATATTTTGATTTTTGGATGGGATTTTGAAAATGGGCGCATAATAAAATTTTGCTTAGCAGACATGGTTGCTTGAGCAACATTGACTGTATAATCAAAATTAAAACTAGCTTGATTTAAAGCAGGGATCTACACTAACAGTCTTTGGGCCCGAGACCTGTAGTTTTTAAGGAGGATAGGAAGAAGTTGCCAAGCTGCAGGTCTTTCAGGCCAGTAGATAACGGCCATATTACCAATTAATCAATCATGTTCCCTTTCCAATACTCAATTTTTTCCATACCATTTATTAAGTTAACCAATGTTGAAAAAGAAGAAATTGCTTGCCACAAGCAATTTCTTCTTTTCCCACACTGTTTTCCATACATTTTACTCCTTAAATTGCTGAAAAATAATTAAAGTTTTCCAGGAGGAGCTGTAATTATTTTGGAGGACCTATAAGATTTAGAGCTAATAGGTCCTTGTGGCTGGTGGCAAAAAAAAGTTTGTGTCAATCCCTGTAAAGGAGTCAATATCAATTTAAACCTTTTTCATGTCTGAATCCATCTACAGCTGAAGACAGCAGTGATGTAAAGACAGACGCAGAGCTATCTGATCTGTATCTACAACAATCACCAGTGAAGAAACGAGTAAAGACAGAGATAGATAGTGATGTGCTTCAAAGATTTATGTTCCCAGATAGAGTAGAACAATACAAAGGTGATTCTTTAAATATGCCTTTTCATACATAAAGATGAAGAAAATATTTTTATATCATGAAGGCTTATGAAAAAGTGAGTCTAATCACACTATGTTTAAAAATATGCAAAGGCCAAAACTGTAATCTGGATAGTCTTTTTTTGTCTGTTTTTTGGAATGGGTCGCAAATATTAACATAGTGGATGGAAAAAGAAATGTTTTTATCATGCAGTGAAGCCTATGTTGACTTGATATCGCCTGCCTGATAGCATGAAATGACATCAGGCAGTCTGATTTAAGTAACAATTTATGATCATAACCAGAACAACTTTTGCCTGAGTTTCTTTGATTTTAAATGTTTCTCAAAATTTAAGCACTATAATGATTGTCTGATTATAGGGTTTTTTGTTTTTTTTTTTCACTGCGTTTATTGGAGTATCAAGTTCAATTGCCCTATCACATGGCAAATAATGCCCTCAGGGGTTTTCCCAAAAGACCTATTGCTTTTTATACAGAATTAAAATGCAATAGATTTCGCCATGTGGCGCGATTTAAACCAATAAAAATTCTTTATTTTATTAAATTGCAATTATTAAAAGAATAACATGTTAGTGTCTTATAATATTAACGCCATGTTGACTTGGCTCTGAGAAAAAATCTTGAGTTGGTAAAGCCTTGCCTTGATTAATTCTCCCAACCTCGACCAGAAAATATTGATAATATTTATGGTACTAACATATTATTCTCTATTTAGTAGCTTTTCAACAAAAAGGATCAGAGCTTTAAGGGATGCAGGTTTTGTGAGTCTGAGTCTCTTATATAAGTGGGCAGGACTCTCAAAACTTTCTGCTGAGAGTCCTTAGGACCCTCTAGGGATCAACTTCAGAGATGAATTAAAGGCTGTTTTAAAACAGTCTTCAATTCATCTCTGAAGTTTAAACTAAATTGTAAATATCTATACAATACATTTTGTAGCTTAACCTAGAGAAAATTTAACATTTACCTATACAAAAAATTGAGAATAGCTCAAAAGAAAATAGTCCACATTTAAAGTAGAACTCCCTAAACTTAAGCAAGGACCCCTATGAGCCTAACTATTGAGTCCTTGGGACTCCATTTTGGTGATGTGACACTAAAACCCTGAAGGGCACTAACTGTGTATTCTTTCCCTGGTTAGATAATGAAGATTTAGGCCAGGAGGAGGTAGAGGTTGAAGACATCGAGAAGAAACCAGGTCCGAAGTTCTTTAGTTCTTTATCAGAGGCCCACTCTGTACAAAATGACACAGAGCAGCAGAATATGGAGAATAAAGAGAACGGTGTGACCTCACCACGTAGAAATGTGTTTGCACATAAATCGCCATCTAAAAAATCAAGATTTGATCTCAATGCAGCAAAGTCTCAAGATGTGAAAAGCAGGTAGGGGTCAATGTTAGTGATTATTCATTATGGCAGTCTGTTTTAATTCATTGGGATCGTTCCTTATGCGTAGTGAATAGGTTTAAGAAAATACTTTATTTAGTCTGTATCTGTAAATACCATGGTATTTGATGTTTTGATTTTGCACAAGCTTTGTAAAGTATAGAATATGTTACAAGAAACAATTACTAACGAACAAAAAAGAAACTGAAAGAACTTACATTGAAATATTGGGTGGCCAGTTATTGAGGCTGTGCTTTTGTATTGTTATAATAATCAGTCCCTTCATATCATGGTTTTTCAAAAGCCAATGCATTTAATTTATTATTTGATTATGGTATGCCTTTTTGTTTTAGCCTATTCCGAGACAATTGTCCACAAAAAAAAATCGCAATTAAACAAAAATAGTTAGTCTCAGCACAAAATTAGGAAAAAAATTATCCACATTATTATCAAAAATCCTGAAAGTTTGGGAAAAAAATCTAGGTGATTTTTGTTTTGACCTTTTTTTACAGATTTTTTGCTAAAACATCAAATCCAATTAGATTATCAAATAAATTGAACAATAAACCCAAGGAGGTGAAAAGTAAGAGTGAAGAACTAAAGACAGACAAACCAACTCTCAGTGGGTATAAACTTGTACATGAAAATACTGCCAATATAAAGGTTGGGAATTCTTCAAAAGATTCTACTGCTGCAAGTCCAGAATCCACAAAGCTTGACCAACAGGACTGTGATAAATCTGAATCAGACAATGAAGATATTACTGTGAATGATTCAAAAGTTGATGAGAGTAAATCTAAACTAAAGTTTAATGAAGCTGTCAATAACAAACTATATACACAATCACCCACCTCAGCCTTCAATTGGGGCAAATTTAAGTTTAACTCCAAGGAGAAAAGCAACAGTGGTAGTGGTAGTAGCTTATCTTCACCACTAACTTCAAAATCTCTGTGTATATTTAAAAGAAAATATGAAACAAATAGTGAATCAGCATTAGACATGGACATAGAAAGAAAAGATACTAGTGAAACAGGTAGACTAGGAGAAGATGAACAAAGTGATTCAAATAAAGGTGAAATAGATTGTGAAGAAAATGAAGCTGGTACAAGTGAAAATACTGATATTGTAAATAGTGCTGAAGACTCTAGTTTGGGATCAAGTTATCCATACAGTATAGACACTGATTGTCTGCCCAGCTTGCCTGATGAGTTAAGTTTAGATAGCCAACAGTCTGTAAACAGTCAGGTTTCAAATAATCAAACATCCATACAGCGTAAAAAGAGTGGTTTAAACTTATATTTTAAACCTACTACAGAAACAGATACTGATAAAATTAAAATTAAAGAAAAAGCTACAAGCAATGGTGATGATGATGATGTTGTAATAACAGGAAGTGAATCTCAGAACTCAGATGTAGGTAGTAGTAAAAAAAGTCTAAACTCGAGTCAAGCCCCAGTGACCTCACAACCTAAAAGGAAAGGTTTGAGTATCTACTTTAAACCAGCCGTATCCTCATCTACGTCTGACACCAGTAATGTGGACAAGGCTGTGAGTGATGATGCTGAGTTGGATAAGGTTACTGATATACAAACTGATGGTACAGATAATACTGATGATGCTCATATATCAGAGTCTGATGTTGTTGTGATTGGATCAGATAGTGAGGACTGTGATACAGACAGGACAGCTGATCAAAAGGTTTGTAAACTTCTGTCTTCTGAATTCTTTGTACATAAGCTGTTAACCCTCATTATGCTGTGCCCGTAATATTCCTGCGTGGCTGAAGGTAAAGACATTTGTGCATGTTTGTGCAGTCTGATCTCAGTCTATACCCATAGATCAAAATAATTGTGAGTCAAGGGGTATATACCCCTCAATACTTTTTATGCCCCCGCATCGATAGATCGGGGGCATATTGTTTTACTCATGTCCGTCTGTCTGTCTGTCCGTCCGTCTGTCCGTCCGTCAGTCTGTCTGTCTGTCCGTCCGTCTGTCCGAAAACTTAACCTGAAAACTTAACCTTGCCAATAGAAAAAAATGCCGTTACGGGGGCATTCGTGTTTCACAAACACATCTTGTTTTCATATTTGATTCTATTTATTTTGTTACAAGTCATATATTTAAGTTCAGTATAGCAACTATTGAAGTGGTGGGGTGTTTTCAGCCTCATTGAGCTGAAAATATTTTCACTAATATCTCGCTTATTTTTTAAGATAGACAAATGAAACTTTAACAAAATGATCAGCATTGTGTTTTCCTATCAGAAAAATATAAAATGTCCGCTAGACTCATTGCTGAAACCCGTGGGGCGTACTTTTGTATCGTTTGGGCTTGGTAGGGCATATTTTCCTGTAGGGCATAGTTTAGTAGGACCCTGTTAACTGCCATCAAACAAGCCCCTGTCAAATAGGCCCTAAATTGGTCAGACCTTATTGATTTTCTATCTGTAAACGAACCGTCCCAAAATGTCAAAAGGCTGATAACTGTCAAGAAAAGTTTACAACCTTTATAAATTGATTGCAATAACGATTTTCCCTTTGGGCAGTCAGTTCATCTGTTAACTTTTGCTGATAACTTTGGCTCATAGGGCTGCAATGTCACTGAAAAATTGTTCCATATGATGGAATATAAAAAATAATCATCTTCTCTTATACTACTGTTCAGAATTCAACCAAACTTTACTAGATTGATACTCAAAACATGTGTTTTCAGATTTTTTTCAAGGGGATTTTTAGCTCACCTGATCACAATATACTCAAGGTGTTCAAGGTGAGCTTTTGTGATCATTAAAAGTCTGTTGTTCTTTGTCTGACCTCAACAATTGAAGTATAGAGGTCACAATTTTTATGCCCCCGTATCGAAAGATCGGGGGCATATTGTTGTCAGTCTGTCTGTCCATCTGTCTGTTTATCCATCTGTCTGTCCGTCCGTCTGTCCGAAAACGTAACATTGCCAATATCTTTAAACCTATTCAAGATACAAAGCTAATATTTGGCATGATAATAGATCTCAATGATCCGCATCCGTTGGTACCAAAGTCAAGGTCATGTGACAAGGTCATGGTCATCTGTCAAGGTCAAACTTTGAAAAAACTTAACCTGAAAACTTAACCTTGCCAATATCTTCAAGCCTATTCAAGGTACAAAGCTAATATTTGGCATGATGATACATCTCAATGATCCGCATCCGTTGATACCAAAGTCAAGGTCATGTGACAAGGTCAAGGTCATCTGTCAAGGTCAAACTTTGAAAAAACTTAACCTGAAAACTTAATCTTGCCAATATCTTCAAGCCTATTCAAGATACAAAGCTAATATTTGGCATGATGATTCATCTCAATGATCCGCATCCGCTGGTACCAAAGTCAAGGTCATGTGACAAGGTCAAGGTCATCTGTCAAGGTCAAACTTTGAAAAAACTTAACCCAAAAACTTAACCTTGCCAATATCTTCAAGCCTATTCAAGATACAAAGCTAATATTTGGCATGATGATACATCTCAATGATCCGCATCTGCTGGTACCAAAGTCAAGGTCATGTGACAAGGTCAAGGTCAAACTTTGAAAAAAAAATGCCATTACAGGGGCATTTGTGTTTCACAAACACATCTTGTTGGCTCAGTCTTTATTGAACTTGGTCATAATCTTTGATTGCCTATTTAAATTTGGAAAGATTCATGTGATTTCACTGAAAAAGGAGCCAAAGGATTAACCCTTTTGAAATTGGATCGATGAGATGTTGTGGGAAAAGGGGCTTTAATAACAATTTTCTTTTTGACACTATTGAGGCCACAAATATGATCAATCTTTCAGGGACTCTTTTTAACCCTTTCCTGTTTAATCCCTGCTTTTTACGTGTCTGTGATTTTATAATTAAGAAAACATTGTGAAAAAGAAGAAATTGCTTCTGACAAGCAAGTTCTTCTTTTTCCACACTATTTTCTACCCTACTAAATGGTTGTTTTTCAGATTAAATCCACTTTAAATTTTCGTCTGCAAAACATTTGAATTTGGACAGGTCCAAAATTTTGTAAAACAGGAAAGGGTTAAGCATAGAAGAAAGAGTCCAGGTCTCTGAATTGGGGTAAATGTGTCCAAAGAGCAGTTTCAGGGGAAATATTTTCAGATACCTTTTTAGCTTGACAACTAAAAATATTTGAGAATATTCCAAATAAAACAAAGAAAATAGATTTTAGAAGCAATTTATAGGGCTGATAATCAAAGCCCTTCAATTTTTTAGCATGAATGTTCCCATAGGAGAACCTTGTTTAGGTTGGAAAATTAATTTATAAAGCAGAAATGACAATTTTAGGTTAAATATTCCAAGAGGGGAAGGGGCCAAAATTCAGCCCCACTTTGTATCCCCTGTCATCAAAAGATAGGGGGACATATTATTTTTCCGTCTGTCTGTCTGTCTTTCCTTTCATCAATCTGTCTGTCTACAAAACTAAGCAAAATACCTTATCATTGCCAACTACTTCAAGGCATTGAGAGGGCATTTATGTCACACAAACACATCTTGTTTAATAAAAAATACACCTTGACTTTTGTCTTAGAAATAATGCTATCTGTTAAAAGAATCTTTTCACTTGACACTAGTGCTAATTTGGGAGGAAATCAGTACAAAACATTCATTGTTCCTAGGAAAGGTGGAAACAGCATTTTTATGATGGAAATTAATATTGTAATGCATTAAGTCAAAATTAACTCAGTCATAAAACAGAGCATATAGCCGACAGACCATAATTCAGTAAGCAACATATAGGACATCTAACCTATATCCTTGCAGATAGACCATGCTAAGTTTCAAGATGCTTTGATTCATAGTTCCTGAGAAAAAAGAGAAGATAATTTTTATAATACAATGTTTAGTCCAAAAATTATGTAAGTTGTAAAACAGAAAGTAGTTACAAAGGGACATGAATTTGTTAAGCTAAGAAAAGAAGCTTTAACTGATACACCATATCCAGTTTAAAGTCACTGTGATACAAAGTTACTGAGAAAATTAAGTTGAAAAATAAAAAGTAGATATGTGACAGACCTGAATTCTGTAAGTGACATATAGAATGTCTATCTGATACACCATAATATAAAGTTTCAAGTTGCTGGGATTAATAGTTGCTGAGAAAGTGTGTCAAAAGTTTTCTTCATGGACATGGACAATAAGAAGGATGGAGGGAAGGACAGACAGACAGGGGTAATCCTATATCCCTCCCCGTTCTTCAAAGCAGGGTATAACAAGAATAAATACTGACTCATAATTAGTGAATCCAGTGCTATCAGCACTTTTATTTTAATGTAGTATTTCCATGGTTTTTAATCAGGGTAACAAGGGTTATGTACAAACTTAGCTCTGTCCTACAAGTTCAATTCAAGCCATGTAAAATTTATTTACAAAAAAATCAGGAGTTCAAGAAATAAGACAAGCTCTGATGAAGTTTTAACACAGACTTGTCAGTTACAAAAATATAAGACATTACATATTTTACCTATTAGAAGCACTAAGAGATGTGACAAGTAATGCTGTAAAAATGACTTGTTCAAGAGTCAATGGTATAGGGGAGACCACTCATGCGTAAGTTTATCAGACAGATCCCTTAGTTGTCTCCCTTAGCCTCTACATTGTATTCAATCACAGATTTAGTATGTGAAATTGAGATGAAATTAGTAAAATTGATAAAAATTACATTCTTTACAGGATTAAATAAATTACAGAAGGTATCAACAATTGAGATTAGAATTTTCACACGCTTGAGAACTATATTATACATTTTTATCTCGTGAGGGACCTTTAACTACAAAGATCTACAATGCAGACAGTGTTCCCATCCATAGTATAATTTTTAGCAAAATATCATCATCTAAAAGAGTTAAACAGAAAAGATTCCTGCTAACAAAGCATATTCATCATGCTGTGAATTTGATTAAGCATAGTATAGTAAGTAACTAAATAAAAGAACACAAAAAAAAGGCGGAAATGAAGGCAGATACAAAACAAAATACTACAGGAAAATAGCAAAACTAAAATCAAAGCAACAACAAAACTCAAAAAAAATTAGAAAAACAGTATCCCAGACCAACAGCAGCAATTCAGTTAGTTTGTATTACTGCTGGCAAGTAGAGCAGACACATCTCTATCCATCCCAAAAATGATAAAGTTAATGAAATAGTTTGAATGATGAGACGTCTTTAACTCTTGTCATGCTGAGTTAAAAAATCTTGGCAAAACTGCAACAAAATCAAAAGGCTCAAAGCACTGGACATACTAATTGTGAGTCTGTATTTACTGTGAAAATTAAATTCTTTAGCTTTCCTTGTTTAAAACATAACATATAGGAAGCATTTTTGAACTAGGATCAAAATGTATTAACTTTACTACCGTATTGGTAAAAACAGTTTTGAAAGTGGATAACTGAAGACTACTTATATTATTTTTTTTTAAAAAAGGGGGGGGAACTTAAGTAACCAGTTTAAGACTAAAAATTAACCCTTGTCATGCTGAACCCGGAATATTCCTGCTTTGACAAGAGCTATAGACAAACATCAGCCTGCACATATGTGCAGTCTGATGTTAGTCTTCACCACCTGTTTCTGACTTTCAAACCATAATTGTCAAAAGATTTAGTTTTTCAAATAGAAATTGACCTACAGTTGGTACTTTCAGTGTTTTTTGCCCTTTGATTTTGATGCCAATTTTTAGCCAAAATTTGTTCAGTATGACAAGGGTTAAGACTAAAAATTGAAAGCTCATGAATATCATACAGATTGTACAACTGTTTACTGCTTAGCCATTAACCCTTGTCATGCTGAATAAAAAAACCTTGGCAAAATTATATATAAATCAAAGTGCTGAAGCTCTGAATTTCCTAGTTGTGAGTCAGCATTTGCTTTGAAAATTATATTTCTGAAACTTTACTGGTTTAAAAAGGAAAATCAGGTTGTATGAACTGAAGTCAGACAGCACATAATGTGCAGACTGATGTTTTTCCATACTTCCTGCCAAAGCAGGAATATTCCGGGATCAGCATGACATGGATTAATATCAAGGCTTGTGCTATGTGGCTAAAGGGGCCCCAATTTTAAAATACAAAAAAAATATGTCCTGATACTACTGGTCAGAATTCGACCAAACTTTACAGAAATGATCCTCAGGACAAGCTCTTTCAGATTACTTCGTTAAATTCAGCAGTTATGACATGGGCACTTTGAGGCCATGGTCACTAAAAAAGGGGACCCAAATGTTGAAATAAAAAAAATCTTCTTCTCTGAAACTACTGGTCAGAATTTAACCATGCATTAGGGAAATGATTCTCAGGACATGCTTTTTCAGATTCCTTCATTAAATTATGATTGGGTTGATAACTTGGGCGATACAGCTTTTTATACAGTAGAATCCCTTTATCAGCAACTTGGATGATAGGGATTTTAGGTTATTAGCAACTTTTCCTCCAGCACAAAACCATTTGAACTTTAGCCTAAGTAAAATTCGCCGGATAATCAGAACTCTGATAATAGAAACTCCCGGATAATAGAAACAATTATTTTGAACTGGAACCATATTTTATCGGATATAAGAAACAATCGGGAGGCTACATCAGGACAAAAATAATTAGAATACAAATTAACGAGTTTTACTTTAATTTCCCGGCATCCCGGGTTGTTGATAGCACCTTTGTACCTGATTCGTAATTGTTATTTGATCGTGTTGATTAAGTGTTTGAGCTTCTGCTCTGCTTTGCATTTTCTTTTTTTTTCAAGGGTTGCCGACGGTTATCCAGACAACTGATTTCATTACGCCTATCTTCTTTTTACATTTTTCTTTCTTTTAGAAAAAAAGAAATCTCGCATGCCGCGGTTAGAAAAAAATCATGAGGTTATTTCATAGTGAAAACTAGATCTACTTACTTCGAATTTTAAATTATAATCCTTGTCAAAATATCCGAGTGATAAAGACGTGAGAAAATTATTAACTTTCTTGACAAATCCATTTTCAATGTTACGTCACTCTGAAAATTTCTCAGGGAATGACCCGACTTCAAACTCGCCGCCAAACAACTGGCCTTGTCATGAGTGTCTTTGTCACTTCGGAACTTTATATCTGTACTGATTGGCGACCTTTAGATTTGATAGTCATTGGTTCTCCGGATAATTTACTATAAAGACGTAAATAAATTTCGACACTACATTTTTCAATTTTATACAATTGAAAGGGGACACAGAAATAAGCAATTGATCAGATCTTGCAAAATGTACATATATATATACATGTACGTGTTGATCCTAATGCCGACGATGTACTTGAGCAACTTGTGCACTTCTTAGATTGGGACACTGACTGAAACGTGATTGTCGGATAATAGAAACCTCCACTAAATAGCAACTTTTCTTCTGACAAATAAGTGTTGCTAATAAGCAGATTCCTCTGCAGGGTTTTAACGGATGCAGGTTTTGCGAGTCTGAGACTCCCAAATAAGCAGCCAGGACCCTCAAAACTATCTTATATGAGTCCTTTGGACCCTCTAGGGATCAACATCAGAATAGAATTGAAGACTGTTTAAAACAGTCTTCAATTCTTTCCTGAAGTTGAGAGCTAAGTAATTATAAGTATCCAACAATTTCTTAACTTTTAAACAGGGAATAGCCTTAAAGGCACAAGAAAACTATATCATTGCTCTAAAACAAGTAGTTTTTATCTAAAGCAGGGACTCCCAAACCGAATGAAGAACCCCTAAGATCCCAATGGTCGAGTCCTTTGGACCCCGTTTTTTGGATATCAGACTAAAACCCTGCCTCAGTATCATCAATGGTGAAATATTAAAAAAATCTTCTCTAAAACAATTGTACAGATTTGAACCTAACTTCACTAGAATGATCTTTGGGACAAGCTCTTTCAAGTTTCTTGTTTGATTCTGAATGAATTAATATCATGGGTGCCAAGGGCTCTTGATCATCAATAATTAGTCCAATGTAGTGAAATTTTATCAGAATGAATTATTTTTGGGGACATGCTCTGTCAGATTTCTTTGTTAACCCTTTGCTGTTTAATCCCTGCTTTTTAAGTGCCTGTGATTTTATGATTGAGAAAACATTGTGAAAAAAAGAAGAAATTGCTTTTGACAAGCAATTTCTTCTTTTTCCACACTATTTTTTACCCTACTGAATGGTTATTTTTCAAATTAAATCCACTTTTAATTTTAGGCTGCAAAACCTTTGAATTTGGACAGGTCCAAAATTTTGTAAAACAGGAAAGGGTTAAACTCTGATTGGGTAGATAGCATGGGTAATTAAATCTTTCCATTTCATTTTTTTTGTAAATAAAAAGAGATTTTTAAAAAGTTTTGTCCAATGACCTATGCTACTTTTTTGCTTTATTGTAGCTAAATAATTTTGCTTTTTATTTATAAAATAAAAATGACAGTCTTAGTGTTAGTATTTTCTTTAAATTGGAATTCATGAAGTTGTTGCAACATTTTTCGTCTAATTCCACTTTGCACCTAAACCATTTTTACTATGCTTATTTAACGCCAATCTTCATTCAATAAGGCATTCTATAATATTTCAAATTGAAATTTATTGTAAGATAAAGATTTCAGACGTATTTAATCTAAATGTGATTTTAAGAAAAGTAAAAATCACAATTTTTTTTTTTCCCTTAAAAAGAGAGCATTAGTGAACATTTGACGCGAAATGAGAATATGCTTGGTTTGTGCTATCTTTGAATTGTAGAAAAAATTTAACCCAAAGACATATAATTTTTACTTTGAAAATCTTCATAGGAATGGTTTGTCAGTAATATTATCTAAATTTCAGTATACCATAGGTCACCAGACAAATTTTTGAGAAAAATGTCTTTATCTACAGTAAATGCACTAGACGACAGCAACGCAGAAGGCATAGAAAAATATATAACACCTTATTGCATTTCTTACACGTATATCTTCATATTAATCAAAGTTCAATCTCAGACGTCTATTTACAAAGCAAATAACACTTTTTGGATATAAATTGGCTACTTGTATCCAAAGAAATGGACAATTACTGAATTTGGTCTTTTAAAAAGGGGATGGGCCCTTTGATGACGTCATAATGTCAGTATACATAATGAAATCACTTTTTATGATTGACATAATAATATTATGAAAGTGGATATTTTGAAGTTTAGTTTTTTAGCTCATCGGAGCACAAAGTGCTCATGTGAGCTATTGTGATCACCTTTTGTCCGGCGTCCACCCAGCGTCAGTCGTCCGGCGTCTGTCGTCCGTCAACAATTTCTTTAAATGACATCTCCTCCTAAACTTAGGTGATCCCCTTTAAGAATTGCTAAAGGAATAAAAGAATTGAAATCGGTGAAAAACTCTGGTTGCTATGGCAACATAAGTTAAAAATTTAAGAAAATCTTTAAAATTCTTCTTCTTCTGAACAAGCAGCCCTACAGCCTTGAAATTCAGCATGGATGATCAGCTCATAGACCTTAATCAAAATTGCTAAAATCATATCTATTGGGCCACCAGGTGCGGAGCACCAGGGGGGAGGAGGTAATACTATAGGTAAATTTTGTTATCTTTAACCTTCTTCTTCTTCTGAATAAGAAGCCCTACAGCCTTCTAATTTTGCATGGAGGATCAGCTCATAGACCTTAATAAAAATAGCTAAAATCATATCTGTTGGGCCATCAGGTGCGTAGCGCCAGGGGGGAGGGGGTAGAATTTTTGTTAAAATTTTGTTATCTTTAACCTTCGTCTTCTTCTGAACCAGGAGCCCTACAGCCTTGAAAGTTAGTATGGATGATCAGCTCATAGACCTTAATCAAAATTGCTTAAATCATAAATGAAGGGTCACCAGATGCAGAGCACAAGGGGGGAGGGGGTTAGTACTATTGTGAAAATTTTGTAATCTTTAACCTTCTTCTTCTTCTGAATGAGAAGCCCTACAGCCTTCAAATTTGGCATGGAGGATCAGCTCATAGACCTTAATGTAATAGCTAAAATCATATCTGTTGGGCCATCAGGTGCGGAGCACCAGGGGGGAGGGGGTAGTACTTTTGTGAAAATTTTGTAATCTTTAACCTTCATCTTCTTCTGAACCAGGAGCCCTACAGCCTTGAAAGTTGGCATGGATGATCAGCTCATAGACCTTAATCAAAATTGCTAAAATCATAAATGTAGGGCAAACAGATGCGGAGCACCAGGGGGGAGGGGGTAGTACTTTTGTGAAAATTTTGTAATCTTTAACCTTCTTCTTCTTCTGCACCAGGAGCCCGACAGATTTGAATATTGATGTGGATGATCAGTATATGGATCTTTATAAAAATACTTAAAATCATGACTGTGGATTCACCAGGTGCAGAGCACCAGGGGGGAGAGGGTAGTACTTTTGTGAAAATTTTGTAACTTTAACCTTCTTCTTCTTCTGAACCACAATCCCTACAGACTTGAAAATTGGCATTGAGGATCAACTTATAGACCTTAATAAAAATTGCTAAAATCATATCTGTTGGGCCCCCAGGTGCGGAGCACCAGGGGGGAGGGGATAGTACTTTTGTGAAAATTTTGTAACTTTAACCTTCTTCTTCTTCTGAACCAGGAGCCCGACAGATTTGAATATTTGCATGATCAGCATATGGACCTTTATAAAAATAGCTAAAATCATGACTGTAGATTCCCCAGATGTGGAGCACCAGTCCAGGGGGGGAGGGGGTAGTACTTTAGTGAAAATTTTGTTATCTTTAACCTTCTTCTTCTTCTGAACCAGGAGCCCGACAGATTTGAATATTGGCATGAATCAGCATATGGACCTTTATAAAAATAGCTTAAATCATGACTATAGATTCACCAGATGCGGAGAACCAGGGGGGAGAGGGTTGTACTTTTGTGAAAATTTTGTAATCTTTAACCTTCTTCTTCTTCTGAACCACAAGCCCTACAGACTTGAAAATTGGCATGAAGGATCAGCTCGTAGACCTTAATAAAAATAGCTAAAATCATATCTGTTGGGACGCCAGGTGCGGAGCACCAGGGGAGAGGGGGTAGTACTTTAGTGAAAATTTTGTAACTTTAACCTTCATCTTCTAAAGAACCAGGAGCCCTACAGACTTCAATATTGGCATGGAGGATAAGCATATGGATCTTAAATAAAATAGCTAAAATCATAAATGTAGGGCCACCAGATGCGGAGCATTAGGGGGAGGGGGTAATACTTTGGACCAATTTTGAAATATTTAACCTTTTTCTTCTCCTGGAGAATACAGACTTGAAAATTGTCATGGGTGATAAATATATTGACATTAATAAAAATAGCTAAAATCATGACTGTAGGGTCACCAGGTGCTGAGTGTCTAAGGGAGGGGGTAGTACTTTGGATCATTTTTGAAATCTTTTAACCTCTTCTAATGAACCAGGAGTCCTACAGACTTGAAAATTGGTGTGGATGATCAGCATTTGGACATTAATTGAATTAGCTAAAATCATGACTGTAGATTCACCAGGTGCAGAGCATCTTGGGGGAGGGGGTAGTGCTTTGTTGAGAATTTTGAATCCCTACAGCCTTTATATTTGACATGGATTGATCAACTCATTAAAGAAAACTTTAAAAGTCTCAGACTCAGCCTGTATATCTGGCAGAGGTTAGCTGATCACAGACCTTTTATGAAAAAAAGCTTAAATAAATAATGACCAGGGGAGGAGCAGAGGGGGGGGGGGGGATTATTTCAAATGTTATCTGATTGAATAAGTGAAAATCTCTTTTTCTGTGGTTTGCATGGACATACCTAGATAATGAAGCTTTTTTCTCAGGTGAGCGACCCAGGGCCAACGGCCCTCTTGTATAACATTAGCCAAGATTTGCAGTCATTTTGAAATTTGGACCTGCAATGACTTGCTATGTGTCTGAAGTTACCTTAATCAGTCTTCAATTATTTTCTTAAGCTGACCCAAAGAGGTACATATAGATCTATCCAATTCATTGTGTAGCTTAATCCATGGAATAATTTAATATTTACACCACAACATGAGGATAGCTGAAACACTTGGACTCCGAATTATTGAGCAGGGACTCCTGTGAACTTAGACTCCATTTTGATGAAGGCATACTAAAACCCCAGGGTTTTACACTAAGGGGAGTCAGAGACTCATTATTTTCTGGGTGGGACTCCTTCATTTTGAAAGTCAGTAGTCCAATGGACACAATTGGACTGTCATAGGAGAACGATTCAACAAGAAAATTACCTTACAATTTTTTTAGCTCTATACACAATTAGAGATGTTGCAGATAACATTTTAGAAGGAACATGTTGAAAAGAAGAAATTGCTTTTAGCAAGCAATTTCTTCTTTTTCACAATGTTCTTCCAAATATGAAAATTCAGACTCCTTACTTTGAGTTTGGACTCCATGATTTCTTATGGTGAGAGTCCACTGGACTCTTTACCCACAAAAGTAAGTGTCAAACCCTGAACCCTGCTTCTGTAAAAGTTAGTATAGTCCGTTTGACTTCTATATGGACCAACATTTCGCCGAAAATCTCTGAAATGAATTATTAAAACATATTTTTTTCTTGTCATTTCATATTTTCCAACTAACACCATGACGACTTTTGTTTTTCAGAATTTTTGAACGTAATATAATGATTTTGTCCGTCCGTCTACATGTTAACTTTCACCTTTTCATACCTACTTGTGTCTGTATTAAATGGAACAGCGAATTGTATAACCAATAATAGTACTGATTTGCATAGGGGCCGAGTCAAAAGTGAAGGATTTTAAGCAAGTTGTTTTGGTAAAAAATCGACTATTTTTATAAAATTAAGTTTGTCGAAGATAATTACTACCTTTGGATATCAAATCTCAATACATTCTCTCTTTGTTCAGAAACCGTTTGACCAGATAATTGATAATTCTTTTATCTGTTTTGAGATGAACCCCATATTCCCATGTTAAGACCAATCAAAAAGCATTATTTAACGAAGTCGATGGGAATTTCACAAGGAAAACATGATAAGAAGGCGAGTTATAACGGTAAAAGTCACGTGGTATTTAAGTTTAAGATGACCTGACCGTTGATATGCTAATTAGTATGTCCAAATAAGGAAAATGGCCATTTCATCTTTCAAATGTTTTGTATAAAGCCACGTGTTTTTACAATTATGTTTACATTTTTTACTTCTGAACAGCCTCAATCACCCCTCATGTTTTAGAGCGGAAAATGCGAAAATATTATCATTAACTAGATAGACAAAATCATTATTTTGAAATTGTTTTATTTTCCAAAAATATTTTTTGGAATGGTATTAAGCTGAAAATAAGATTTTACCACATACAAATCCTTCTTTAAAGCGCAATTTTATGTAATTGATGAAAAGGTTGGTCCATATAGAAGTCAAACGGACTATAGTACACTGTACTAAGTTTTAGGACTAAGTTCTACTGAACCTGAAATTAAAACCCTGGGAAGTCCAGCCTTTAATTTAGGACAACAGAAACATTCATTTTATATTTATTCTCATCAAAGAATTGATGACTGGAGTATATTTGAAAATAATTTCAGTGTACAAATATAGATAATTTTCCTTATTTGTATCTGACCTTTATTCTCATACACTTGATTTTCTTTTTAATAAAAGCCAAGGATGATTTTAAATACCAAAATATAGCTTATTTATTTTTATGCCCCGTATCGAGAGATCTGGGGCATATTGTTTTACTCATGTCTGTCTGTCTGTCTGTCTGTCCGTCCGTCTGTCTGTCTGTCCGTCCGTCTGTCCGAAAACTTAACCTTTGCCTTATCTTCAAGTCTATTCAAGATATAAGGCTCATATTTGGCATGATGATAGATATCAATGATCCGCATCTGCTGGTACCAAAGTCAAGGTCATGTGACAAGGTCAAGGTCATCTGTCAAGGTCAAACTTTGAAAAGAAATGCTGTTGCGGGGGCATTAGTGTTTCACAAACACATCTTGTTTTCTTTTTTTTCTTGAAATGACTGCTTAAGATGTTTTCGAACTTCAATCAAAGACAAATTGCAAACATAGTTACTGGTAATGAGCATTTGTTCACTATTTTGAACTAGTAAGAAAAGTTGAAAACACTGTACTGATAAGAGAAACAAGAAGAAACCACGGATAGATGCACTAGCAGCCATTATACAACTTGTTACGATTGAACTGTCCTCAACAGAAGCATAGCTGAAAAATATCCTTCATGAGCTTGTGTCAAACCCACGCGGACAACAATTTTCAAATAATTAGTTAACAAGTCCAATGCGCTAACCACTGAGCCAAAGAAGATCTTCTTTGGCTCAGTGGTTAGTGCATTGGACTTGTAAACCAAAAGATTTGAATATTTTTGTCCACGATTCGACACCGGCCAGTGTCGGATATTTTTCAGCTATGCTTTGGTTGAGGACAGTTTGTTCGTAACACAACTGCAATAGTTTTGAAAGTGGACGGTTTAACCCAAGGCAAACAAACAATCAAATTGTCGCCCTTGGATCACAAAGTTCTACTTTTTTGTCCAAAGAATGATAGAGTGGCTCTGCCTCTTGTTTTAATTTAGGGCCAACCTATTTCTTGCCCAGGAGGATATTATTGTTGCCCTACTTTGCATGTGCACTTGTCTGCAAATCAGGGTATAATTGGAAAAAAATTTGCAAAGTTTTGTCATCCTGAATGCAGGGCTGGTTTGCTAAATGTGACCCGGTTGAAAAAACAACAAACTCAGTGAACCATAAATGGATCATGCACTGAAACATTAAATGAGCCTGTGTATGGCATTTCAAACAATTTCAAATGTGCGCCAAGCAAAGACTGGCCAGCCTATACATCTGCACAGTCTGACAAAAGTCCACCCTACGCTTTGTGAAAATAATCTCCCAAAGTGTGTTCAGACAGTCTGGCAAACTTCTAATGATACTACTTGGCAGTCTAGATTGGTCAATGTTTACCCTTCACGCACATGTCAAATTGTTCGAAATGTCATGCACAGGCTCAAATAATAAATAAAGTACACAATGTGAATTTGAAATATTTTCTAGCAAATATCCAAAATCAAGAATTCACATAATTCTAAATCCTATTCTAAATCTAAATAAGATTTTTATGCCCCTGTATCAAAAGATCAGGGGCATATTGTTTCACCATTGTCCGTCTGTCTGTTCATCTGAATGTCTGTCTGTCTGTCTGCAAAAGTTAACAAAAAAACTTTACATTTCCAATATCTTCAAGCCTATTCAAGATACAAGGCTCATATTTGGCATCATGATAGATCTCAATGATCCCCATCTGCTGGAGCTAGAGTCAAGGTCATGTGACAAGGTCAAACTTATTTAAAACATAACCAAAAAATTTTCATTGTTCAGTTTATTCAAGCTTATTATAGATACCCTGTCTCATAGTTGGCATGATGCAAGATCTCAGTGATGTTCATCTGTATCAAGGTCAAGGTCATGCTAAAAGGTCAAGGTCATCTGTCAAGGTCAATATTTTGAAAAAAATGCTGTTAAGGGGGCATTTGTTTCACAAACACATCTTGTTTTTCTTGGTTTTAATGATGTACTGTCCTTGGCTATAACATAAATCTAGATCTTTCTAGTTGTTCCAATTTGATGACCTATCTTGACCGAGCCTTTTATTCCTGTAAAATTTCCAAGGCTTTTTGATTGTTATATAACAGACCTTTCTGTCTTGATATATGTCTGAAATTTTTTTAAAAAAAATACCATCCTTGTAACTGTCCTTGGCAATAAGAAAAAATCTAGATCTTTCTGGTTGTTCTAATTTGATGACCTATCTTGACCGAGCCTTTTATTCCTGTAAAATTTCCAAGGTTCAGTAATTGTTATGTAAAAGACCCTTCTGTCTTATTATATGTCAAAGAAAAGTTTCCAAAGAAAACCACCTTTTTGAGTGTACTGAATGGAATTTTTTCTCATAGAGTCCCCATAAAGAGGAAGCGTTTGAAGTTAATGAGTTAAACGAAAAGTCATTACAAGCCCTTGTCTGTAATACTGGGTGGTATGATTTCAATCATTTTGATATTCCATCAGTACAGATCTACTAATTTTAAAGTTAACCCTTTCCTGCTTAATCCCTGCTTTTTACGTGCCTATGATTTTATGATTGAGAAAACATTGTGAAAAAAAGAAGAAATTGCTCCTGACAAGCAATTTCTTCTTTTTCCACACTATTTTCTACCCTACTGAATGGTTATTTTTCAAATTAAATCCACTTTAAATTTTTGTCTACAAAACCTTTAAATTTGGACAGGTCCAAATTTTGAAAAAACAGGAAAGTGTTAATGGTAGATCTTGGACATACTGTTTTCACCTCACCATTTTGTCACCATTTTTGTAAGGTAGAAAACTTCAACAATGGCCATAACTTGAATTTTATTCTGGGTTATTATTGAACTGACAGGGCATGGCTTAACTGTGACATGATTAGGATAGTTTACTTTTCAAAAGTTTGGGTTCTTTCAAAAGTTAGCTACAATTGTCGTGAAAGTGTGTAAATAACTATCTGACCAAAGGGATTGGATGCCATATTTCTGGCTCTGTAACAAAATCAACCTGTAAATTAGTCAAATTTATTGTTTTGATGAGATTTTAGACAGTTATTTCAGGTGAGCAATTTAGGGCCACTATTGTCCTTTTGTTTACAATAATAAACATTGGATCAATAGGGTTACCATGCAAGTGTCCAAACCATTATGCAAATTAAAATATAGAATCATTCATTGGACCTCTGTGAGTAAATAGATCTAAGAGAAAAAAAATAACCAAATGTTTATATCAAAAGGTAAAAAACACTGCTTTTAATGAAGAAAATTGATGGGTTCATCCAATTTCTTCATTGAAAATTTACCTACATGTATATATTTCTATGCCCCTGCATCAAAAGTTTGAGGGCATATTGTTTTATTGTTGTTCAAGATACAATAATCATATTTGGTATGGTGATAGATTTTGATAATGCGCTTCTACAGATGTCAAGGTCAAAGTTTTCAAAAAAAATGCTGTTTTCGGAGCATTCCTGTTTCATAAACACATTTTGGTTTTTTTTTGTTTTTTCTTTTGCCCACAAGATTATTTTGATCCTGGGCAGGTAGAAAAACAACTTTAACTTGTCCAAGGACAATTGGAGAAAATGTGATTTTAGACACCACTAGCAAAACTATTGTTAATACCTATTTACATGTATTTATAGACACTCACCCTAGTTTTGCCTTGACCACTAGAATTCAATCTAGTCTCTATACAATATTGAAAACAATATTTTGTGTTATATTTTCAGAAAATAAAGGTCAAGTCATTCCCATTGAAGTCTCCCAAATCTCAGAAAGGTAAGGGCATTTTCAATAATTCAGGCCTCCTAGTGAAACTGTTAAAACCTTTAACAACCTTTAATTTCAGAGCAAACCTTTAAAACCTTTACATTTCCCCAGAAAACCTTTAAAATGCCAAAATAGCCTGTAATTCTCACTCAAAACCTTTATATTTGCTCTGAATGGTTGCTGTCCTAGCTAAAAGCAAGTAATGGCTTTTGTTCTGCATTTTCCATTCTTTTATGTGTAGTTAAAAAATGCTGCTTTTATTTCTTCTATCTTGTGTTTTTCAGAATGCAGTATATAACATAAAAAAATGACTTTGGTATGACTGGGTTCAATAAAGAAATAAGAACCTTGACAAAAATAGCCTTTATTTACTCTTTATTTTCTTCATATTTTACACTAAAAGGCCTTTATTTTCATACATTGGAGCCTTTATAAAAACCTTTATTTTTGTTTAGGCCTGCTAGGAGCCTGATAATAGACCTATTTCACATAAGTCTACGCATGCGCGGAAATCTCTCGACTCCGCCCCTTATACAAACGAGGGGGCATTGTCATTTTAGTCCAGTAATAGTTTATAGAAAAATGATATATTTTAAACCACAAAATACTCGTCGTTATAAACGGAATCAAAGTTATTTTTACACATAATTAGAATGTAGTTTTAATGCTTTAATTCTTCATGCTTATTTTTGTCATTTTTTCTACTTTTTGTTTTGATTAACTTATATTAATCTAACTCTATTTCGCGTTCCTGACCTATGAAGAAGTATTTTGTATTTATGTACTGACCTCTTTTTTTAATTTTGTCATCAAAGTTTGTCTTTGAATTATATTTATTCGTATATTATTCCCTTTTTTTAATTCAGATCTTATCATTTATTTCGCTCTTTTCATTAAAATACCAATACATGTATTACAAAAAAAACAAAAAAAAGGTAGCCTTCTCAATCATTTCTTTATATAGTAATTTCTTTGTATAAAACATTATTAACATCATATCGTAATTAACACACTGAGACAAGGAAATGTATTCTTGCAAAAAGTAATAATAAAAAATAAAATAAATAAATAAATCGTTGAGCGAATAATCCAACCAAATACGCCACCTCGTTTTGATAGATTGTTTGTGATATTGCGCTGTTGAAACTTTGTGTCAAAGAGAAAACTGAAACCAACACATTGACGATCTTTCACTCTGTTAATCATGATTGAGGAAAAGTAGACCTATGTGATACAACGTATTTTGACCGTGCAATATATATTTCTTTGTGAAAAAGTTATCTATTCACAACGGCGGGGTTTTTTGTGCAAGAAATTGTCACACTAAGGAAATATTTAATGATAATATTAAATAGATAAATACGTTGTATTTTTTAAAAAGCACAGAGAGACCAGACTTAGTTAAAGTTAGATTAATGTTTTATCGTATAGGGACCATATATCTGATACTCATTTAGAATCGTTCAAATATTTTAGCACAAGCCCCTTGCAGCACTGTTGTTTTTCATATTGCTTGATAAAACTTAAGCGTTAAAAGATGTAGGGCTGAATTTAATCTTCATGTTTGTTTATGATTTTAGAAAGGGTTTTTCAATATGCCATAGACCCCAGATCAAAGAGCGGTAAAACACTAAGGCAGCAGTTATAAGTTACAACACGTGCGCTAAATAAACATTAAACTGGTGACAATTAAGCGTCGTATGTGACATATGGTATTACGTAATCGTATTTAACCTTTATCACATCTTCAAGATCAATATATATCCATAAAAAAGGTATCTAAATAATGCGTTCAATAATTCATGAATTTGGAAAATTAATTGGATTCGTAAGAGGTGAGTGTTAAAAAAAAGGCTGTACGAAAAGAAATCAAGTGAAATTCAGAACTACAAATCTTTAATTTCGAAACAGCGAATGCACGTTTCCAATGTATTTAAAAGCCCTTCCCAATGCAAGTATGTGTTCAAATTTGAATCATTATAAAAATGAAATAGCAACTCGTAATAATAATCCTACGGTGGAACTATTTCTCCCCTTTTCACATTATCTTTCACTCTCGATATGGTTTCGTAATTTTTTTTTTTCGTTAGAGAGAGAGAAAAAACATGTGTCGAATTTGCATTCTGTCGTCTGCCGATTTTGTTGTCTGTTTTTTTATTATCTCTTTATTTTAATCTCCCTTTTTTGTATTTTTTAGTTAATCAATTACGATCGATTTGAGACGAACAATGACTAGTTCTAGTGTTGAAATAATGAAAATGAATAGTCAAAATGAAAGAAATCCATATAAACTATCATATTGAAGTGATTTCTCAAAACGGTAGATTTTCGATGGAGGGTATCTGTTTCGACCAAATATAAATTCATTAAGTGGATAAACTCTGAAGAGTTATATCTGCAATTCATTCCATCCAACTAAAATCAAACGTCGCTTTTTGTCAATATTTAAACATAAAAATTACTAAAAGTGGTCGAAATAGTTTCTAATGACATTTAAGTATTGGTTTGAATTATAAAAGATTAATGATCTATTTTATTAATAGTTGAAATCGACTGATTTATTCGGATAAATTTCAATGAAATAAAGAGTGGAGAAAAGAAGGACGCCCCCTCGTTTGCATTGTTATGTAAATTCAACTGGAGCGTACGCAAGGGAGATAATTACGTGAAATACCTCTATTGTACATTTGTTGGTCAGTAGGTCAGTTGGTCTGTCCTTAGACCAATCTTGTCTGGGTCATATCTCAAAAAGTATGATACCAAGGAGAATGCAGTGTATAAGAACGGTAACTCTACCTTGCTTATTTTTTGAGTAATTGCCCTTTGTTGATTTTCAAGTTTGTTGATTTTCATACTTGAAGTTTGTCGGTAGCATATCCAGGGCTTGAAAATCTTTGAAATTTCTACTCGTCCTACTATATAGAAAAATATAGTGATACATTAATTTCATAAGAGAAATTTGGCAAAATCCTGCTTACAAAGACAAAGAAGGAAAAAATCATGCAGGACGAGCGGACGAGTAGAATTTTCAAGCCCTGATATCTCAGAAAGTATGATAGCTATTATCATGAAACTTCATGGGTGTATAGATCTCATTGAGAAGTGCGGTGCACAATAACCATAACTCTACTCATTATATTTTTTGAGTTATTGCCCTTTGTTGAATATTCATACTTGATTTTTGTCCGAAGCATATTTAAAAAAAATAATCAAGCTAGAATCATGAACATTCACAGGTGGTTAGATCACATCAAGGATAAGTACAGTGCACAAAAAATAACTCTACTCATCATATTTTGTGAGTTAATGCCCTTTGTTAATTGACAAATGATATGCCATTGACCTGCACTTTTGGGGGCATACATTGTTTAAACTGTATTACATACTTTTTCTCAAAATTCCATGCGTTTAATGAAAATTGTACCTGGCATTTGATATTGTCAAAGTAGAGGTTGGATATACTGGTAACTTCCCTTTCAGTCTCTCTGTTTGTCCATCCATCCATCTTTCTGTCTGTAGACTTTTAAGCTCAACAATTAGTAGAATAGGGGAGCTATTACAGTCACCTAGGTGTCAGCATAATTATTTGCTTAAGTTTTTACATGGAAGTGTTTAGAATTTCTATTTCTACTAAAGCTATTGCTTTGAAACTTTGCACATACTTCTGTTACCATAAAATCAGCCTCTAGAAAAAGATTCATTACTCTGATATTTATTCAGTGGAATTTTAACCCTTTTAGACTAGGAAATCTTGGTCTTTTTTTTATGTGCAACTGATGTATATCTGTGATATTTCTATTTCTACTAAAGCTCGGAAACTTTGCACATGTTTTTGTGGCCATAATATTAGCCTCTAGACAAAGATTAATTAATTATCCCCCACCGATGAAATCATGGAGGGGGGATATTGTTTTTGCCATGTCCTTCCATCCGTCCGTCTGACATTCGTTTCTGCACTATTTCTTGAAAACTATAGACTGCATTTCAATGAAACTTGGCACACAGCTTCACTACAATGAGGACACGGCATATCGTTGGGGTTACCCCGTTCGACCTTCAAATTTAGAGTTACTGCCCCTGACTGTTTAAGCCATATACATACAGAGTGATATTCGTTTCTGCGCTATTTCTTGAAAACTGTAGACTGCATTTCCGTTTCCGGACTCTAACTCAAGAACCAAGTGACCTACAATCATGAAACTTTATACAAATGTTCCTTATGACCCAAGGAAGTGCCCTATTGTTTTTGGGTCACATAGGTCAAAGGTCAAGGTCACAGTCAGCCTTCGTTCAATTTTTGTTTCCGGACTCTAACTCAAGAACCAAGTGACCTACAATCATGAAAAGATATACAAATGTTCCTTATGACCCAAGAAAATGCCCTATTGTTTTTGGGTCACATAGGTCAAAGGTCAAGGTCACAGTCAGCCTTTGTTCAATTTTCGTTTCTGGACTCTTACTTAAGAACCAAGTGACCTACAAGCATGAAATTTTATGGAAATATTGCTTATGATCCAAGGAAGTGCCCTTTTGATTTTGGGTCATATATGTCAAAGGTCAAGGTCACAGTCAATTTTTGTTTAATTTTCATTTCTGAACTCAAAAACCAAGCCACCTAGAATCATGAAACTTCAGGCAAACGGTGCATATGACCTCAATATTTGTTACAAACACATCCTGCACTAATAGCACTTGCATTCTGACAAAGTGCTGGTGGGGGGTATTAGTCCGCTCTGCGACAGTTCTAGTTCTATCTGGTATATAGCATCATCTAGTAGACCTCTTCCAAGTTTTTTCATATCAAGACCTTGGGGTCATATTTGGGCTTCATCCAAGCGCAATCTTTTTACATAGAATCAAAGAGTGAAAATGTTAAAAAATCTTCTTTTCTTTAACCAGAAAGCACACAGCTTTTGTATTTGGTACTGAAGCATCATCTAGTGGACCTCTAGCAAGTTTGTTCAAATCAAGACCCCGGAATCATATTTGGGCTCCACCCGGTTGCAACCCTTTTTACAAAGAATCAACGAGCAAAAAGGCATATTTCACTAGCTCTTGGCTGAAACATTCCAGGGTATTGATCTTATGTAGAAATTTTTTCCTTGTTGACATCTGCCTATTAGATTAATTTGATGTCCCAGGGTTCAAAGAGACTCAGGTGAGCGATCTAGGACCATCATGGTTCTCTTGTTTGATTTAGAAATACTTGGTTAAGTTTTTATGAGCAACTGTTGTATGTCAGTAATGTCTCTATTTCTACTATAGATTTTGCTTGGAAACTTTGCACATGCTCCTTTGACCATGATATCAGCCTCTAGACAAAGATTCATTACTCTGATATCTCATATAGTGGAATTTTAACCCTTTGCAGACTTAAAGATTCTTATTAAGTTTTTATGTGCAACTGTTGTATATCAGTAATATCTCTGTTTCTAATCAAGATTTTGCCTGGAAACTTGGAACATGCTCCTTTGATAATTATATGATTCTGTAGACAAAGATTCATTAGTCTAAATAGAGGAATTTTAACCCTTTTAGGTCTTTAAAGTTCTTGGTTAAATTTTTATATGCAGCTGCTGTATATCAGTTATATCTCTGTTTCCGCTTAAGCTATTGCTTGGAAACTTTGCACATGCTTTTGTGACCATTATATCAGCCTTTAGACAAAGATTTATAACTCTGATATCTTATTTCCAAGAATTTTAACCTTTTTCAGACTTTCAGAAATTCTTGGCTAAGTTTTTATGTGCAGCTATTGTATATCAGTTATATTTAATTCTTTTCTTAAGCTTTTCTTAAGCTTGCTTGGAAACTTATTACATGCTTCTATGACCATCATATCATCCTTAAGAAAAAGATTATTTACTCTTTACTCTCATTTAAATGGAATGTTCCATTGATTTGCTGTTACTATCCAACACAAGGAATAGCCGAGGTTTACCTTCCCCCGACAGCTCTTGTTTAAAAAGTCATTTCCTTTACTGTAATCAGGCTTTTACGGCGGGGGGATGGCCATGTGTCTTGGATCTTGTTCCCAATGATACCCTATAACACTGAACACATTTTATTTGATGGGAGTGACTTGAAAATCAATTACCTAAAATACACTTTAAAGGTTGTTGCACATTATTAAAACCAGGAAGAAAAAAAAAGCTACAAGCAAGTAATAAAAATTTCTCCTGATTACTCCTACACCATATTGGCAAACCTTAAAATAGTTCAAAGGACTCATTGTTTTTGTGAATTGAAATTTAGTTTTTCAAAACAGGTTAACTCTAGAACCAGATGATTTTTTCTATAACTCTTAAACCTAGAGAACAAATCAAGGGTCAGTACAACACTATTGTAAGTTCCAATAAATATATAGGCACTTGCAATAGTTTTGCGCTAACCCAACAAATTTCATGAATCCCTTGTACTACAGTGGATTCCTGACAAGACTGATTGGCCAAACTGTATTGTTTGTGAACAGAAACTATGGGTCCATAGCTATCAACTAAGCGCATAGTGAAGACTGTTCAGACTGTCTGGATGCACAGTCTAATCAGAGTCTCTACACTTAGCAGATGTGAATTTGTTCGATTGACATGCACAGGCACATAATTATGTTAATATTTACAGGTAAAGCGAAGTCAGGGTGTAGAGTGTCTGGTTTGTCCAAGAAGTCCAAAACATTGTCAGAACAGGATACTAGTAAACAGAAAAGCTTGAAGGACATGTTTTCAAAATTTGCCCACACTAAAAGGTTGGTATCATGACAAGTGCTGTAAATTGGGTAATTTTTGCATCGGTTAACTTGCATTTTAAGGGTTGAAACAGTTAATAACATAGTGAAATTGACAAGGTGAATGATGTGGAATGAAATTGAATGAGTGTGAGGAGTAAGTTTTGAGTGAAATTTAAGGGAGGTCATCCATTATTGCTAATTTTGTTCAGGATGAACAAAATTAATGATTATCATTACCTCACTTTAATATAAATCCATACAAGTTTTATAAACAGATTCACATTTCTTCAAGAACGAATCAGACGCTTTATAATTCCAATTATGTCTGAATCTCGATTTTTTATTGAAGACAGGTTTACCTGTCTTTCAATATAGGGATCGTCGCCATCGGATTCTGATAACAAACCTACATGTGATATTACGCTCAAAAAAGTAGACCCATTCATAAAAATAAACGCGGCGAAAATAATCAATAGTGTAGCAATATACCGTAAAATTTTGGTGCTGACCTAAATTCTGGCCGGGACCTCAGGGGAGTGAACACGTGATCTATGCAGAAGTTGCCTGCAGAAATGTGTTTTACATTCGTAAATGGTGCTGTTTTAGGGCGTTTTCGGCTGCAATCTTTTGCATTTGCTCCAAATTTTAAATTGCATCCTACAACTGTTTTTATACATAGCATTGACAAGCTATTTTCAGTTCCCCATTTTAGACTCCCTATTTCTCGTAAAAATGTGTGTTTGTGTGTCCTTAAGGTTGCTTTATTTATCCGTCTCCCGGGCCTGTCGTGGTGTAATGGATAAAAACTAAAATAGCACAAGGCTATTTGAATAAACTCGTAAACCCTTGGAATTTCCTAGGTTTGAATTTTTACTTGGATTTACGGAGAAATTTCGATGGCTTATCAAATTACTTTATTATTAGGCTTGTTTTGTCTATCCATATTGTACAGCATTTGGAACATCACTCGGTCATATCCGTAAACGGCAACAGATCGTGATCGTGATATTCACTCGGCAATCATCGGGCGATCTCCGAAATCTCAGATAAATGTAGGTTACGGAATCGGCCGAGTTTTGACGAATGCGTTAGATTGGCCGAATGGTGTTCCGAATGGCCTATACAGTAGTACCACGCATGCGCGATCCCGGTTTTGAGTTTCCGCTTTTGTTTTCGACAATTTTCTGACAATAACAGAAACTGTTTTGGAAAGCGGAATGGATTTATTTGTAACATTCTTGAGTGGAGTGAATTCTACTCAAGGTGATAAATGCTGTAGCTCGGGATTTCATTTAACGATCTGTCATTTTGGCAGTTTTGTCAAAATTGATAGTTCACCGGATAGATCAATCCGAATCTTGATCTAGAAAAGCAGTCCCGTGGAAAAGGCCTGAAAGGTTGGTTGTCTTAACAGGTTTATATATTATTTTGTAGTAAAATAATTTTCTACTAAGTAAGACCATATGCAAGGAGAATAACCTGAAATGGAGATCGAAATATCTCAATGGAAAAATAGAAATAGAATGTTTCACTTCTTGAAGAAACTTAAACGGTATTCATAAAAAAAAAGCTACAGCTATTGTACGGGAAAATACTTCTTCTTAGATTGACTTTGACTAGTAAAAGTATAAGAATATTGGTATTACTTTCATTGCTTCTTCTATGTGGAGATAATTAGTCAAATCCTGGATCAGATAATAAATGTAAAAGAAATTTGAACAAATTTCCAATTCAAGGCAATATTCACCATGGCGATGAAATGTTCAGCTCTTCATCAAGGGGTAAGCAATGTGTTTCATGTGGATTAACATTTTATTTAAGATTTTTACACTTCCACTTAATAAGTTTGACTGGAAAAAACCGGATTTGGATCATATTGGATTGCTGGGGATAATCTATACAATTTTATAAAACAGGGTTGCAATAATTCATATGAGTTTTTAGAATACAGGAATTGCCACCATGTTTCTGTTGGTTAAATGAATATTTTTCATTTAGGGTATTGAAAACTTACACTTGGGGATGAATAGCGATTATGAAGGCAGTTACCCTCTTGTTATGCTTGAATTGGCGAGAGGGATAGGTTTATCTGGAAGTGATAAGTCTTCAAAGTAAAGCATATTCATTTGTTAGGAAGGTGCAGTTTCCATATGTAACCATCAATGCTTGTTTTAAATTTTTGATTCCCACTCAAGAGATCTTTTCAAAACGCCACAATTTTCATTCAAATTGTTAATATTCAGTCCTGTCTTTAATTCAGGCCTTTCAGGCCTTTGATTTTCTATATACATGTATATTCATTTTAAATGTAGTTGTTGATCTTATCTTTTTTAGTCAGTTTGAGTGTTTTTGAATGTTTGGAATGAATAAATGGAGTGATGAGTGAGCGATTAAGAATGACTTGGATTGAGATGAATGTCAATTTCATGTTACTAACTGTATGTAAGGAGGATGGGTATTTAACAAAATTCTGCATTTTGTTAGGCCTATTCAGTGTAAGAAAAACTAGGGCGGAAACAACATGTGCTATCTTTAGATTTATATTTTATACGGTAAATAACAGCTGAAAAATCTTAATTTTTGAGAATGACAAGTCATTCTCAAAAATTAAGATTTTCAGCTGTTATTTAAGAATCTAAAGATATTTATATAAAGATACAATGTTTTAATGTCAGTGACTTAAACGAGTAGCATGGCGACGTGGAATGTTTTCACTCCTAAGTTTCAGGGGCTAACGCCATTTTTACTGACATCATCGAGATTTTCCAAGGTTAACTCGTAATTTATGAAAATAGTCTATCTATGTACATCCGAGTTTGATCGTGAGATTGGCTGAATGGTGTTCTGAATGCATATCAGCCCTGTGATTAAAATAGAAACCGTTATGAAGCACTAGAAAAAATATCTGCTTCACAAATACATCTACACACCAAGAAAATTGGTATCATGCTATCCATTAGTACTTCCTTTCTTCAATCAAAAAATGATCATTACTCCATATCAACTTGTGTTCAGTCCAAAATAAAATGACCTTGAAATTGAACTTATGAGCTGCCTAAGTTATCTTTGGTGAATCTTTATTTTGACCTTTCAAGCAAACATGTTTTTCACAATTCATGCTATATTGGTATATTTCTTTTCACAGTTTAAAGCCTCGGATCAACCATGAAGATGATACTGTACACACCCCAGAGTCACAAACAAGTGTTTTGAACAAAAAAGCTAGAGTACAGAAACATTTACAGATTTAATGTGTATGCTTTGTTCTTGTTTAACCCTTTGCTGTTTAATCCCTGCTTTCTACGTGCCTGTGGTTTTATGATTGAGAAAACATTGTGAAAAAAGAAGAAATTGCTTCAGACAAGCAATTTCTTCTTTTTATGCCCCCGCATCGATAGATCGGGGGCATATTGTTTTACTCATGTTTGTCTGTCTGTCTGTCTGTCCGTCCGTCCGTCTGTCCGAAAACTTAACCCGAAAACTTAACCTTGTCAATATCTTCAAGCCTATTCAAGATACAAAGCTAATATTTGGCATGATGATAGATCTCAATGATCCGCATCTGCTGGTACCAAGGTCATGTGACAAGGTCAAGGTCATCTGTCAAGGTCAAACTTCAAAAAACTTAACCCGAAAACTTAACCTTGCCAATATCTTCAAGCCTATTCAAGATACAAAGCTAATATTTGGCATGATGATAGATCTCAATGATCCGCATCGGCTGGTACCAAAGTCAAGGTCATATGACAAGGTCAAGATCATCTGTCATGGTCAAACTTTGAAAAAAAAATGCCGTTACGTGGGCATTTGTGTTTCACAAACACATCTTGTTTCACACTATTTTCTACCCTAATGAATGGTTATTTTTATGCCCCCGTATCGAGAGATCGGGGGCATATTGTTTTACTCGTGTCCGTCTGTCTGTCTGTCTGTCCGTCTGTCCGAAAACTTAACCCGAAAACTTAACCTTGCCAATATCTTCAAGCCTATTTAAGATACAAAGCTAATATTTGGCATGATGATAGATCTCAATGATCCGCATCCGCTGGTACCAAAGTCAAGGTCATGTGACAAGGTCAAACTTTGAAAAAAAACGCCGTTCCGGGGGCATTCGTGTTTCACAAACACATCTTGTTCAAATTAAATCCACTTGAAATTTTCGTCTGCAAAACCCTTGAATTTGGACAGGTCCAAAATTTTGTAAAACAGGAAAGTGTCAAAAAATAACATCGACATACGGGTGGGACTATCTAGATAAAACTAAACAGGGATGTTCCTTCGGCTAAAATCGATTAAAGTTATGTGCATGTTATTAATTCACCCCAAGTGGGTCCAAAGTTTTTTTTATAGGGTGCTCAAATGATCATATTTCAGCTCAGACATGTCTATCCAAATATTGAGGATCAATACAGTAAGTGCAAGGAAGATAAAAGATATAGATACAGGGGTATTTTTATGTCCCCACCATGAAATGGTGACGGGCAAATAGAGTTATCTCTGTCTGTGTGTGAGTGGGTGGGTGTATGGGCGGGTGAGTGGGTGCGTGTGTAGGTGGGTGAGTGGGTGTTTGAGTAGGTGGGGAAGTGGGCATGTGTAGGTGGGTGTTTGTGTAGGCCGACGAGTGGGTGCGAGTGTGGGCAGGCAAGTGGATGTGTGTGCCCCTCCTTGAGCGGAGCATAACTTCTACATTTACGGGTGAATTTCCAAATAACTTGGCACAATGGTTCTCCTGGAATAGTACTAGTGTTATGCAAAGAGTTTGTCGGGATAAGCCCAAGGTCAAGTTCACAGGTGAAGGTTAAATGGGTCCTTTGTTAAAATCTAGTATTTAAGGGGCACCTGTGTCATAATCTTGGTTTTTCGAAAGATTTAAATAAAGCTCATCTAGACATAGAGGATAATTGTTTGTTTCAATGTAAGATAGTTTTATATTTCATTGAGTGAACAACAAAAGCTATATTTTCGCGAGTGAAAATATAGTTTTTGTTGTTCAGGAAATGAAATATTAATCGATCTTACTAGAAAACAAACAATTATTTTACATTTTATTTCTTTTATGCAAAAATGAGACAAAATGTGAAATTTCTAGGACATATTTTTGTAAAGCGCATCATTTTGCACGTGATTGCTATGCAACGTTCCTTGTGATGTCACTTATTTCGCCCTGCATAGATGATGTCAGATAGGATGAAATACACAAAAGCAGGGTATAAGTCTTTGATAATTTCACTGCTTTTGCGGTGAGATTTTCAAATGATAATCTACCGTTATTTCTTGATAAACCACTTAAAAGCATTAAAGAAATAAAGCTCATCTAGTATCTTTCTATCCTTTTTACAAGCATCTATACCTGTGGCCATAAACATATCAGTAGTACTGCTTTGTTAAACACCAAATCTTACTGGTGACCATATTCAGATTCCTTCAAGAAGATTTTAACCTAATTCAACAGAAATGATCATTTTGTTACCCTTCATGAAGAAAATTACATTTCCATGATATGCATGGCTTTTACTATATGATGGATTTCAACAGAATTTCTCACAATAGTACTTGGGTAATCTTCCATATGACTACAAAAAAATGCTCATTTTTGGCATGATATTGGCTCATATTGATGTGAATCTTCTGAAAATAAAGTCAAGGTCATCTGTCAAGGTAAAACTTTTTTCAAAATTAAAATCTATTTTGGGGCATTAGTGCTCCATTTTTTATTTCAAATGTGCTTTTAGTTCAATACATAATATTAAATTGATTTCTTTTTTTACAAATAGTTTTATTCTATGCTCTTATTTTATTAGCTCACCTGAGCACGAAGTGCTCAAAGTGAGCTTTTGTGGTCGCATGATGTCCGTCCTGTGTTGTCCACCGTCAACATTTACCTTGTAGACACTCTAGAGGCCATAATTTTTGCCTTATCAACCCCAAAATTGCTCAGGATGATTATTTTGATAAAATCTCAGATGTGTTCAAAATTGGGTCAATTGGGGTCAAAAACTACGTTATGGGGTCAAGTCATAGATAACCTTGAAGACACTGTAAAGGCCTTATTTTTTTCGGGTAAATCAACCGGAAAATAGATTGGATTGATTGTCTTGATGAATTCTAAGTCAAGTTCTAAATTGGGTCAAGTGGGGTCAAAAACTAGGTCACCAGTTCAAATCTTGGAAAAACCTTGTAGACTCTCTAGAGGCAATATTTTTGGGTCAATCAACCTGAAAATTTGCCAGATTGGTTTTTTTCATGAAATCTAAGTCATGTTCAAAATTGGGTCAAGTGGGGTCAAGAACTAGGACAAGAGGTAAAATCTTAAAAAAAAACCTTGTTGCCACATTAGAGGCTATATTTCTGGATCAATTAACCTGAAAATTTGTCAGATTGGTTGTCTGTATGAAATCTCAGTCAAGTTTGAAATTAGGTCAAGAGTGTTCAAAAATTAGTTACGAACTCAAATTTTGAAAAACCTTGTAGTCACTGTAGAGGTCATATAATAGCTCAGTAAATCTGAAATTTGGTTTAAATAATTGTCTCCATGAAATCCAAAAACAAGATGGAAAAGAAGTGGGATCATTAACATCATTTCCTCCTAAACCAGTGGGCCAATCTTGATGAAACTTGGCAGGGATCTTCCTTGGGTCAAGCTCTACCAAAGTTGTTCAAATAATTGTAATCCACCCTTAACTTTACCTTTACCCTTAACAAAACGGTGAAAATAGGAAAATCTTCAAAAATCTTCTTCTCTGAAACCAGAAGGCAGACAGCTTTCATATTTAGTATGTAGCATTATCTAGTGTACTTCTACCAAGTTTGTTCATATCAAGACCCCGGGGTCACCTTTGGGCTCCACCCGGCTGCATCCCTGAATCAAATAGAGAAAAGGCATATTTATCTTGCTTTTGGCTGAATACCTTCCTGGGTATTGATCACATGTAGAAATTATCTCCTTGTTGACATCTGCCTATTTAATTATTGTGATGTCCCAGGGGTCAAAGAGACTCAGGTGAGCAATCGAGGACCATCATGGTCCTCTTGTTCTAACATTGCTGATGTATCGCCGTTGTTTAACCAGGAAAGTTTTACATTTGAAATTCAAATTAGCTCTTGACCTCCGATATTATTATTATTATTATTCTTGTATTATTATCTTTTCGGGTCGTTAGGCGCCGTGATTGCTGTAAATGCTATTCCCCGTCTTTTGTTGGAGCGACTATGTCGCCCATTTATTTTATCCCCTTTCTTTTTTATCCACCTGAAATAATTTTTGCAATCTTTTGTTGTCTGGTACCTACAAGGAAGTAGCTAAATAGGCGCGATTGGCGATCCATCAGATGTTCGGCGTGTCCCCTTCCCGAAGTCTATGTGCTTATGTATCCGTTTATGCAACTGTAACTGTATATTTAGGGTTTGTTGCTGTCTACACTACTCAATGTTTACACATCGAGCACATTTCAAATTGTTGGACATATCACGCACAGGCTCGTATTGCGCTGTCCTGTTGATTACCGTATTTTATAATATGACCGACGTCGCAAAAGTGAATTAAACCCGTTGAATATTTTCGATATTTCACGGGTGTTATTACATTAGTGGAATAACTATGCAAATGAGCTCAGAGCGAATAGCAACGCTATTTCGTAAACACGAAAATGGCGCCATAATGTATATATTGTGACGGCAGTTTTAATCGGCGTAATAAGTTTCGCGGAAAATTGAATTGTAAAATTTCAAGGATTTTGACGATTTTCGCGAGAATTCAGGTCATATTATAAATAGTATGTAGAATTTGTGCTCATAAAATACCGAATTTATTAAACTCGTCATCTAAAGCGGATAAAAACTCGGCGCAGCCTCGTTTTTTTCTATTTATAGATGACTCGTTTAATAAATTCGGTATTCAATTGACCACTCATTCAACATCCTCTATGTATTGCGCTTTCCTGTTTCTGAAAAATGGCTGTGAAAGGACATTGGTGTTTAACAAACATACCTTGTATTCAAACAAAAGCGGAAAACGACGGAGGTCAACAATGTACTTTCTATTTTTTTTATTTCTACAGCAAACTAAGTTGCCATTATATTACGTTAATAGAAACATTTGGGTTGTACTTATCCTTAATATTCCTTTCTTTTTATAGAAAAAAATTGAAATCCAATACCAGACGTTCTTTATTTTTATTTCAAAGTACGTATTTACTTGTGGTTGCGGCTTCTGGAATTATCGATAAGGTGGTTTAATACTCTAAGAACTACTTTAAATAGTATATTCCCGACACCTTGGAAGATAAATTTTTCCTATCGGTTTTCCACTACGTCATTTTCCCTGGTTTATACCAAATATAAAACATGTCGTCTGCAGACTTTCACCACTCGATTTATGAATGGAGAAAGATGTAGGCATAGTTTTCTTGGTAAATTAGTTTTATGAATTACCGATTATACGTGAGTTAGCCGAAGATTGAGTGAACGTCCGTGAATTATTGACTATTTAAAACTTAAGACGATTATAAAGGAGTGTAGCAATGGAGCAGCCGCCCCTCCCAATGAACTGGTAAGTCGATCGTTTATTTTGGTACATTTTGTCTTGTATTAAAGCTCTTTTTACCCAAAATTAACTTTTCGAAAGTTGAGTCCGACACTACCCTCTTACGGCCAATACCTTGGCAGTCCTCAATACATACGTACAAACTTATCTTTGAGAACTCTCACTGTTTTCTTCCATTCATTGTGTAAAAAAATAGCCAGAAATGTTAGAATGACCCTAAAACTTGGCCATTTGTTTGACGAAAATTAAATTTATCAGGATGGGGGATTAACTCTTTGCTGTTAAATCCCTGCTTTTTACGTGCCTGTGATTTTATGATTGATAAAACATTGTGAAAAAAGAAGAAATTGCTTTTGACAAGCAATTTCTTCTTTATCCACACTATTTTCTACCCTTCTGAATGGTTATTTTTCAAATTGAACCCACTTTTAATTTTCGTCTTCAAAACCTTTGAATTTGGACAGGTCCAAAATTTTGTAAAACAGGAAAGGGTTAATTGAGCATTGCTTTAAGAAAGCCAACAATGTTTCATCCGTCACGATGCAGACTGTGCTGGAGGAAACGTACAGTTAGTTACATCGTGAAATTGACATTTATCCCAATCAAAACCATTCCAATTCGTTCACTCGGTGCTCCATTCACTCATTCTAAACACTCAAACTGATCAAAAACGCACCTAAATCTCGAAAAAGACAAGATCACCAACTTCATTCAGAATTAAAATTGCGAGAAAAAATGGCGATTTAACTGACAATTGAAATTGTGAGAGTCTGTTTTGGTTCTTGAAGAATTAGGAAGCTATTTATAGAACTTGTATGCATATTTTTCTAAAAGGAGGTAACAATTGTAGCTTATTTTGTTCATCCTGAACAAAATTTGCGATATTGGTTTACCTCCCTTTAATTTCACTCAAAACCTATTCATCTCGCTCATTCAATTTCATTTCAAAATAATTCCAAAATTATTCACCCTGTCAATTTCACGATGTTGTTTACTATACATTTGTATAACCCATTCAGCGAAAGGTGCTGATATGTGACTGTTTTTGAAAATGTACTGCTCGCCAGTCTCAAATGCAATTAGGTTGCCAGAGCACATGGGGACCTTGTGTGACACTAGAATGTCCAGAGTCTTGCATCGAATCGACTGTGACAGTGTTGCCATGTAATAGGTCACAATTTTGACTCAAACTTGCTGGAAATGTTTGCCTGTGCACAAGGAACAGCTCTATTGAATCTGGTGACATTCCGACTTGACAAAAGGGACATTTATACTTATTTCTATGTTAGCAGTGTAGAGGAGAAACTTAAACATAGCCAATTTTTCCTTAAAGTTTCTGAAAATTTATGTATAGGCACGATAAAGATACCTTTCCAATTTGGTGTCATTTTAATCATTGGCAGAGGTAAAGACATTTGGCATGGGGATATGAACTCGGGTGAGCGATCTAGGTTCATCATGTTTCTCTTAATGAAAACATCTCGATTCTTTAGATGTTTCCAAGAATGTATCCCAGTCTAGCATAACGTAGTAGTAACGTTTTGTATCTGTCTGTTCGTCAAACTATTTGAGGGGTAATTTCCTAGCAAACATTTCGTCAGCTTGAATGACTGTTCATGTGATACTCGAGATTTTCTAGTGAAATAATAAGGAAACCTCTGTTAACACTGTAAAAGTTCATTACTTCCGAAACATTGCGGAACGATTTAGGGTCCACTACCTTAAAAATGTAGATTTTGATAGTTAATTGCTATACAGTCTATCATTATATTCTTAATTGTTCTATTTCGTACATATAAAGTTACTCGTAAAAACGGATTGAGGAAAAAACTAACACTAACTTTTGATGAGCGAGCTACTACTAGTTTACCAGTTTAGTTAGCAAGGATAAAATTGACCATTACAATACAATAATTGCAATCTAATAAAATAAAGAATTTTAATTGGTTTAAATCGCATCACTTGGGGAAATCCATTGCACTTTATTTCTGTATAAAATGCAATAGGTCTATCGGGAAACCCCCGACCTTCGATCTGCATGTCCTGTGTTTTAGAAACTCGAAAACCCTCGTTCCCCTTCCATATCGTAATATTGCTATTTAATATAATAGAATGTTTTCGAAAGAATTTATGATTAAAAGCATGCAGTTCAGATTCTGAGTCGATGTTTACAGCGAGTCGACGAAGACCACCAAGCAACCCTCTCAGCTAAGCCCGATCACGATAGTTTCGGTTTAAAATGCAGAATAACTTGTCAAAATTATGTTTAGATCATAAGTACCTCTACGAATGTCAAATTGTCGTTTATTTGTGTACCATTTGTTTAACTTTATGCCGTTTAACTTCGATAGCGAGAAAAAATACACGATCTAAAAATAGATTGTGTAATACACGCAGAAAGTAGACTCGAAACTTTAATGTTTAACCGAGTATTTTAATAGTTTCTTAGACCAAGAGGATTGCAATTATAAGGGACGAGTGTCTTTTTCACAGCGTTTATAGGGGTATAAAGTGCAATTGCCTTAGCACATGGCTTAAACATAACGCCCTACGGGCGTTATTTGCCATGTGCTAAGGCAATTGCACTTTATACCCCAATAAACGCAGTGAAAAAGACACTCATCCCTATAATATAAAATAAGAATAATCTTGGACAAAGTTCCTTTCCATCAGAGAACTATCAAATTAGGCAAAGTGGAATGAATTAACACTTAAGTTCGTACATGTATGTTCGTTCATGTTTGTATTTTTGGCAAGCCCGCCTGCGATGAGAGTGCCATTTGGCACAGTGTTCAACAGTGCCGTGTAGGTGCGTCAGTACGTCTTTCCGTTAGTCCGTCCGATTTGTCCAGGCACCATCTTTATTTTCGGATAGATTTGAAAATAAAGTGACACAATTGTTTCTCATGTTTAGATAAGCTAATTGAAAGATATTTTCAGATAGCTAAAATGTCAATGTGAAAGATCAAGGTCAAATGAATGTAGACTGCGACAACCATCTAGTTTTGAAGTAAATGCTAATATTTCTCGTAAAATGTTGCAAAAATATAACATTTAAAAAAAAAAAAAAAAAAAAAGGATCGCGATACTATTATCTTGTGCTCTATTTGTCGAAGACCGGAGACTTTTAGCTATTACGGGGTTCCATTCTGTACATATGTCAGGATTTTACAAATCCAAACATAACAGTAGCTCTAACCTAAAATACGAACGTTAAGCTGGTACACTGTCACAAACGTTTCGTGATTGTTTTCAAGTTGAACGCCAGTGTGTTTCTGGGGCCTGTTTTACTAAACATCTTGCGATCAATTTTTGCGTAAGTCATAAATTTAAGTTGCTTCTACAGTAGTACCTAAATATGGAATTCTGCAATGCATAATCTCATTGGAATCGTCTTCATAAGACGATTCCAATTAAATATTGCAAGGCAGAATTTAACAATGAAAGAGAACACCAGGTAAGATTTGTGGTTTTGACTTGCGATTATTTTTTAGCTCCACTGGTCGAAGGCCACTGGGGCTATTGTCATGGCGTTGTGTCCGCCGTGTGTCCGTTCGTTTATTTTTCTTTAAAAATCTTCTCCCCAGAAAAAACTGAATTTCAACTTAACTTCACAGAGATGATCATTGGATGACCCTCTTTTAAAGTTGTTCAAGAAATTTTGATCCAATGAAAAACTCGAATTTAATTGGGGATGGCTGATTTCCAAATATGTTAAAAGTGAGATTTCTCAGTCTTATCGACGGATACTTATTGAATTTTACACATATGAAAAATCGGTGACCTTTTATCAGTCTACAAAAAATCATTGTGAAAGGATGAAAAAATATGTATTTTACGGGCGGAGGTCATTTTTCTATATGTTATATGGCGGAAACTTTGAAATTCAATTTCTCAGAATGTAACTGATGAATATCAACCAAATTTCACTTGAAAGATCCTTGAGTGACCCTTTATCAGTCTACCAAAAATTTTTGTGATCGGATGAAAAATATGTATTCTATTGGCGGAGGTCATTTCTCTATTTGTAATATAGTGGAAACTTTGAAACCCATTTTCTCAGAATGTAACTGATGGATATCAATCAAACTTCATTGGTATGATCCTTGGGTGACCCATTATCATGCAGCCAAAAATTATTGTGATTTAAAACTGAAAACTTTGAAATTCATTTTCAACATCAGTAGAACCCAAAATATCTAAGAACCTAGTAAAACTTTGATTTGCTATTACAAGAATTTCAAGCCTGTGGAGGGACTCAAGCCATTCATAGCTTTCTAGTTTCGTAAGTAAATAGGTAAAACGGGCCCCTGGTCTTTGTCTTGTGTATATCTAATAAAGTATAGCTTAATTGTTTGATTTTTTAAAAATAAATAAGAAGTGCATTTGTTTAATAATTGTACCTCATTGTTTAATTTGATTGTTAATTCTCTGTATGTTGTGGTTGATGCTCTTTAGTATTTGTCTTATTGTTATAACTTCAAAACACTTGATAATCAATTCCCCACATCCCCCGCCCTTCCGTTCATTGACAAGCAGTTATCTTACGATAATTTGACGCTTTTGTTAATAAATTGTTCAATGTACCTTAAGACCCATTTTTTCATAAAAAATCATATTACAAAGGCGCATCATTTTAAACCCCACAAATTGTGAAGTCAGCTTCTTTTAGAACTTATATTGATATCGTAATTCACGCTTATTTCTCTGTAGGTTAATATAAACCCACCCACTGAGTTTAATTTCTTTAGCATATCGGGTTGTATACAATGACATTGTATTCTTGTGACCTTTTCAAGAGATTCTCATGGCTATCAAAACTTGATTAAAAATCTTTTTTAACCTTAATCTGTAAAGTCCTCGAATTATACGTCAATATAATTTTATATTTGAAACAAGATGTGTTTGTGAAACACCATTGCCCCCGCCACTGCAATATTTTCAGATACAGTAATTTGATACAATATGGTAGTCAAGACCAAACCCTTGTACAGTTCTGTAATCCATGGAAATATGAAATTCAATGTGAAGTCTAGAATTTTCACTTATTTTGACCTTGAAAAATGACCTTGACTGATGACCTTGAATTTTGGCACCAACAGAAAGGATTTGTCATTTGCAATACATATGTAAAATACGAAGACTGTATTACCAACTAATCAAAAATTAATGCGTAATGTAAAAGTATTTAAGGGGACAAGCGGAAAACCGACAAGACAAAAACAATACGCCCACAATCCACCAATTGCATAAAATGATATGTGAAAAGGCTAACTCTCTCGAAACTAGAATTTCTACTCGCAATAATACAGATAGTAACATCGTGAAATTGACATTTATCTCAATCAAAGTCATTCTGAATCGCTAGCTTTTTGCTCTATTCATTTTTTCCAAACACTCACTCCGACGGCGGCACTCATTCTTTCCGACTATTTGTCTATCACCAATGGGTTGATAATCGTAGACCAGCTGGAGGCTAGGAAAGGATGTGGTGGTTATACTGGTGAGAGAAATGCCAGGAAACCATCGCTAGGTGCTCCGACCGCCTCGATTTAACTGAAAAAGTGTTGGAAGCGGCGAAAAACTCCATTCAATCCATCACTCAATCCAAACACTCACTCTATCTATCTAAAAACGCTCAAAATGATTAAGATATTTAAGATGAACAAATACATTCAAAATGAATATAGCTAGAAAAAAGCGATCCACAGACAAAATTGGAAGCGTCTGGTTTGTTCTTGAAGCAATATGAAGCTATTTATAGAAATTGTATGGATGTTTTGTTAAAGGGAGGTAACAAATATAGCCTATTTTGTTCATCCTGACAAAACCAGCAAAACAAATTTAACAGTATTAGATTGTCTCCCTTATATTACCTTCAAAACTCACTAAACACACTCATGCAATTTCATTTCAAAATCATTCTTAATTCATTTATCTTGACAATTTCACAATGTTACTAAGTGTACTAGTATTTTGCTATACATGTGATGGATTCCTTTAAAATTTCACACACATTTCAATGTCCTCATTATCTCTTCGAATGTTTTTAAATCGGGCTCACCCGATTTATATATACCGTTTTCCAGAGATCGCATCAGTTGGACACATTACATTTTTACCCTTATCCGCTGAGCAATGTGTTCGATCCAAACCATGTGTCTTCAAACACCGAAGAAACGGCCTTTTAAGTCACAATCTACAAACTTTTTTTTATCTTATTTACTTTTGCGACAAATAAAGAAGAGGCTAATACAAAATTTGATGTAATTTTCGCTTCTTGTAATTACCAGTTAGTATTTTTAGTGTTTATAATATGATTTTCGGTTTTGTAAAGCAGTTGAAACGTACAATAGGTTAACTGTACAATAAATTTGTAGCAGTTACAATATTACTGCTCTGTTTTCTTTCTCGAACGGTCATTTACCAGTTGTAGGGCTGACAACAAATCAAATTCTGTTATGATTATCACATGGTCAAAACCCACGCTTACCGAGGCTGGACACTTACATTTTGCGTGTTATCCACTGAGCTATTTGTTCAAGATAAACAACGCAGAAACGGTCTTTTCAGTTACTATCTACATTTTTTCATCTCTTTCACTTTTGCGACAAAAAAGGAAGAGGCTTATACATAATTTGATGTAATTTTCGTTTTAAGTATTTACCAATTTGTATTTTCAGCGTCTTTTACAAGCTTTTCGGTTGAGTAAAGGAATTGAAATTATCTTCGTGCTGTTCTAATTTGTTGTTCTAAAAACTGTTTAATGTGATCAATGTCTATCCCTGCGGAGGGGATACATTGTGAAAAATTGGGAAACAACTTCTCATTTTTCATAAAAGAACAAAAATTCCTTCCCCTCCGTTTTCCTTCGTCTCGAGTTCTTTCTTCATTTGTCGTCTGTCGGAATCGTCTGCTTCTATAGTTGACATAGTTTAATCCTAGTCTATTTTTAGCACAGATTTCTTTGCCATTGCGTTGATTTTGATCGGTTTATTAGGGTTTACACCGTTTTCGACCGATGTGGTCATATTGAGAGGCTGGAGCACCTAACTATGATTTCCTAGATTGTTTCTCATATCAGTACTACCACAACACCCATACCCAGCCTCCAGCTGCTCCATCACATAGGTTTTCGATATCAAACCATTGGTGGGCGACATTTTTGTCTGAAAGGGTATTTGCCGTGGCCGTGTATTGAACCCGTGACCTCTCGAACAAGAGGCAGGTGCGTTACAATCTGCACTAAGGCCTAGGATTACCGTAACGACCGTAAACCGTCGGTGCTGTTCTAAAATATCGTAACTACGGCTTTACTCAAGCCGTAGTTACGAGATTTTATAACAACACTTACGAAATATTGTTTGTCCGATATTGCGTCACTGTTAACTGTATAAAATCGTTCCCCATTGTTTTCTAACTTTTAGCTCTCTGTGCGAAAAAGGGCTTTTCCAGTCAACTGGAACAGGGCTAAATAATTTTGTTGAAATTTTATGCGCAATTCTGGCATCTCAACTGTTACTGTGCCTATACACTGCAGAGATATGACCGTGATTTGCCATTATCTGCCTCCATATAAATGCTTTCCTCAGGCATCAAATTGATGCCGGTTCTACCCCCTTGACGTCTGACCATGTAGCGCAGTTGATAGCATGTTGGATAATCAATCTTAGCTGAACTGGGTTCAGTCCCAAGTTGAATGGAAATGTTTTGTGACATATCTCTCAGGTTGAGTGAATATAATTCTGTAAAAACCAGTTGGATGAGCGGACAATGTCCTCGAAAAGATGGAGTGTTAAGACAAAAAACTCACAAATTGGGCAAATATTTACCAACTTTTATTGTTCAAATTTGACTCTCTTTTGATTGACGACTATTACACTATCCCGGCCTCTCAATGATTCCCGATTTACAGTGCTGACAGCACTTTGATTAAGCTTAGTCAGATGGAGGCGGATTGAAAAAGTGTGTGTATTGCAGTATATACAAATTTCGTGTTTTATCAATACAAATTTAGAAAAAAGTAAAAGGTTCTTGCAAAAAGTTCTCCAACTTAGATTCTGTCATCTAATATGTATCGACCCTTTTTTACTGTGTTCACGGAACGCATTAAAGAGATGGAGAGAGTATTTCTTGAAATTATGGAGGTATGGTCCTAAAAAGCTAACTACTCTATGAATACGCGAAGCGAGCTCATTCAGAAATGTGATTAAGTTTTTGAAATCACTGTTCGGTTGTCCGGGATACAAATATCAGCCCATCACGCAAACACGAAAGTGTGCGAAATGTCACGCGCGGACTCATATAAAAGCTTTATTTAATCATAAAAACCTCCTAGCGCATGTATACAGTGTACACTTGATATATATTCCAGTCAATTATTTTGCGAATTCTTTTGCGTGGGTCAGGGGTAGGGTTGATTTTTAATGTGAATTTTGTAAAAACAAAAAAGGTTGGAAAAAGGACACGGAATAGGCACACAGAAAGAAACACACAGTGTATTTTCAATTAAAAAGTAAGAAAAAAAATATTTTCTTTCTTTCATTTAAACAAAATATCAATCTCAATTGTTAATTATGATTATAAATCCGTGTGCTCACGATAATTTTCAAAATAGTTGGGTCATTAAAAATGTCATGAAAATCTCCAGTCAACACCTGTGTTGGTGTGGGCGGAAGATCCGTGATTCTACAACAAACTGGAAAAAACAAGTTCCCTATAAACATCTTTTTATAAATAGGTCCCTGGAAAAATCATGAACCAGAATGATTTACTTACTGTGTCCTATATAATTATCTTGTAAACTGAACCTTTGATCCATATACGCGTGTAAACGAGGTCACCTGTCTTGCCGTCAGAATGGCAGAACGTTTCCGTACGGTACAAAAATGTACATTGCTCTAATGGTCAACAAACGCAAACGTGCAGAACACGGTTTCTTTCGGGTAGTGAACCCGTAATAATTCCGCAACATTTCGGAACAGATGATCTTTAGCAATGATAACCGAGGTTTCCTAGTGAAATCATTAGGAAACCTCGGTTTAAAGTGTTAAAGTTCATTACTCCCGAAACCGTTTGCGACACTATTATGGGTTCACTACCTTAAATAGTGTTAACTAATTTGGTCCTTAAAGTGACATCTTCAACACGGACTGAACCTGTGGGATTTGTTGTTGTTGTTGTTGTTGTTTTATCGGAGATTTACAAATTTATTCGAAAAAATAGCGCAACTTTCTGAAATTAAAGCAAGAACATGCCTAATGCTTCATCAACGGCCACCGACAGGTGCGCGGTATCATCTATATAGTAGCCCTCTCTCTGGTAAGCTGGCGAAGAGTATCTCTATCAGCTATCAAGAAGAGAGCTACAATGTCGCAGCTAAGGGTAGCTAAATTTTTGGATCTGTCTTTCTATCTCGGAAAGTTTCTTCTTTTTCTTCTACTTGTACATGCATATTGCTATGTGTATCTATCTAGCTATCGTCCCCTCATTATTTGACGTCTTTATGTATACTCAATGAAGCGCATTTGCTACTGTCCGCTACGCAAGCGCAAACATTGATCTTGTATTGGTAGTGTTTTGACTGCTTTGCACACACTACATATCATATAAATTTGCCTATCCTCCAAATATGATACTGTGAAATTAATGAGAAAATTATCTCTTTTAACTGCTATGACTTTGCCGTAGCTTCTCTCTCGCTCTTTCGTTCTCCGCTCCCCTCCATCTCTTCTTCTACAAAAAATATAAACGTAAATAAAATGTATCTTTATTATATACTTTGATATTGTCTCTATGTATTTGAACGGGAGGAAAGTGTGCAATATTTTTTGATATTGCATACTTTGATATTGCACTAAGATTATTTTCACGTGCACAAATGGACTGGACTACTTTCTGGTTGCTACCTCGCCATAAGTCAACATAAAATACATTTTCAACGCTTTCTTTTTGCGTTCAATATTCGAGAAATAGTTTTGTAAGAGTAAAGAAATACGTTTCAAGTTCTTTAAATGCCCAAATGCAATACACCAGTGTTTGTTTTCATCTATTTGAAACATTTTCCGAGAAATAAACCACTTCATTCGCCCCTTCTCCGTCGACTCAGATGCCCCCCCCCCCTTCAAATTTCTTCCAAATCACTGTTTTTGTTTCTCCTTTATCTACGTTATTTCATAACTTTTTCAAAACTAATTCATGCCCGTCCCTTTGTGTCTATCATAATTCTAGTATCTATCTCTCTTCCTCCCTATCTTTCTCTTTATCTCGTCTGTCACTCAGTGTTCCCAAAAACCCTCAAATGGGGGTGATTTACCCCCAAGTTGAAGCTTGTACCCCCTATGTTTGCAAGCAGCCTTCTTTGTCTCATAGAGAGGGGGTACATGCATGCTGTAAAATGCCCATTTTCACCCCCAGATTGAAAAAGCAGTGGGAACATTGGTCACTCCGTCCCGTCCTTCATGACTATCGCCGTCTGCTCCGGTATCAAGTATGCCGATTGAGTTAGTTCTGGAACATGTAACTGGTAAGGATAACAAATGAACAAGTTTTTATCAATTTATTTATTTCATTTTTATTCAAAGAAAGTCGAAATCAACGCTGATTTAAAGATCGAAAACGCGAATCGACACAAAAATGTCCACCGTCTTTTTTGTTTACATTGTCACCTCATAGCAACGGATGTATTCATCCGAACGTAAAAATATAACGGAAAGGATTTTGCGGGAAAATGTCTATTGCGTAACTGTTATTAAAAAGTGATTTAAATTTTAACAAAAAATCGTTCTTGCAGTATAGGTGATGTAAAAAATGTATAAATAAGAAGTGAATATCGCCCAACAATATCAAAGTATACAATAAAAAGGTTATTGAATTTAAATGGGAATATATTGTGTCGGACTCGTTCTTTTGGCGTAGTTGCCCTCGCAAGCTCGGGCACTCTGCCAAAAGAACTCGTCCGACACAATATATTCCCATATAAATTCAATAACCTATAGTATACAATGTATCGTATTAATTGCTCCTTGTCCTGATTTTAAGTATTAGTCGAAGACCGCATCGGGCTTGTATATGCTTAACAATTTCCTGTTTTACAAAATTTTGGACCTGTCCAAATTCAAAGGTTTTGCAGACGAAAATTTAAAGTGGATTTAATTTGAAAAATAACCATTCAGTAGGGTAGAAAATGGTGTGGAAAAAGAAGAAATTGCTTGTCAGAAGCAATTTCTTCCTTTTTCACAATTTTTACTCAATCATAAAATCAAATGCACGTAAAAAGCAGGCATTAAGATTTATCCTAACAACCTCGGTACAACTATAAATTCAAATACAATATGAATCAAACCGTAGCTGCGAGTTTTAAAATTAATTCCTCTATGAAACTAGTTACTTGTCTTATATCTCGAAGACTAAACGCCCACGCCATTTTAGAAGTAAAATTTAAAACAGTAAGACAAAATTTCCCGTTTCATATAACACATATTTTTGTATATTTTATCAAGTCGCAAAGATACTCAATTTCATGAAATTGTCTCTAGTAGCCAATAAAAACCCGAGAACCGCAGCTATTTTCTGATATATTTCATACTCTCAATTTGTCTTTTAAGGAAAGTCGTAGTGAAATGGCGTCTTAAGTTCGTATAAACCCACTCTAAAGTCACTTCGTCTTTAATTAATCTGTATTATTTTTGTTTTTCTATTACACCCATTCTCGACGTCCAACTTCTGTGAAGATGCAGACGACAAATTAAGTTGATAGGATTTATATATAAAAAAAGGTCCTTTAACCCTTTCCTGTTTTACAAAATGTTGGACCTGTCCAAATTCAAAGGTTTTGCAGACAAAAATTTAAAGTGATTTTAATTTGAAAAAATAACCATTCAGTAGGGTAGAAAATAGTGTGGAAAAAGAAGAAATTGCTTGTCAGGAGCAATTTCTTCTTTTTTCACAATGTTTTCTCAATCATAAAATCACAGGCACGTAAAAAAGCAGGGATTAAACAGCAAAGGGTTAAGAATGGAAAAATCGTAGGAAATGAAGAAATTGCTTGTTATGAGCAATTTCTTCATTTTCCACTACCTTTTTTTATCAAAGCCCATTTTTTGTCGAGGCGTAAAAACGAGATTGTGGGGGAATGAATTATAAGATGCCGTACTTTGATCCTTATTCTCAAGCGCAAGGTGTCTAGGTCAAATTTGTATGCCTATGAAAATGGTTAATGTTTTGATGAACCGGCTCACTCTTTTTTCAAAGTTCCCTGGATAATATAGGGAAAGTCCTCTACATTTTCGATATTGCCATAGTTAAACTCACGAGGCATCTTACAACTATTGCCTTATATGGGCAAACCGTCTCAAAACGATTAAAATAAAACTAGGTCTACTATTTCTAGAAATTAATTTTCTTTCAGATAAAAATATTTTCTTTTGAAGTAAAAGACAATCTGACACATCACGCGGCTTTCCCGATGTTTATATTTTGATCCTCCGGTCGAAAGGCTATCATACTATTTCTACGCTTCGCGTATTCGTACGGTGTGAATTATTTTTTTTTGTTTCATACCTCCATGAAATTGACAAAATTCTCTTCATCTCAAGGCTTAATTGAATTTTATATATAGACTGTATTATGGCTATCTACACGTGCAAAACGGGGTACCATTTTAACCCTTTGCTGTTTAATCCTTGCTTTTTACGTGCCTGTGAATTAATGATCGAGAAAACATTGTGAAAAAAGAAGAAATTGCTTCTGACAATCAATTTCTTCTTTTTCCACTCTATTTTCTACACTACTGAATTGTTATTTTTCAAATTAAATCCACTTTAAATTTTCGTCTGCAAAACCTTTGAATTTGAACAGGTCCAAAATTTTGTAAAACAGGAAAGTGTTAAACGTTTCTCGAACGTTTACGTGTTGAACGCATATGGCAGATTCGTCTGTGGATTTTTATCTTCTGAAACTCTTGGCATTAAATGCACGGAGGCGTGGCTTATTTCCAAGTGTAACCGTTATGTGACAAGAATGCCGTAACTTCAGCTTTACGGATCATTCTAAGTAAACCAAGGATGTCGAACACTAAAGACAATTTTATTGAATTAAAATGGTTAACATTTAAAACTCGATGCGTATATTTCACCGTTTTGATGGTATTTAAGATGATAAATGGACTTACTCCTTCTTATATGTCAAATCTCTTAAATCTAAGTAGCAATAATTTTAATCTTCAAAGATCCGAAACGGACAATAATATTTCTTTGGGGTGTATACCAAAAACGGAAAACAAGAAAAAAACTTTCTCCTTTAAAGGTATGAAGTATTGGAATTCACTCCCATTACTCTTAAGACAAACATCTAACATCAAATGCTTTAAGAAAAGATTAAAAGAATATCTAATATCTATGAAGTATTTTTCGTAAGTTAAATGTGTATGTCCGGAATTATATATTTAGTGTGAGTGTATGTGTGTTTGTGCTTTGCAATGCCATTTAAAAAGAGTGTGAGTTATTCGTGCGCGCGTGTTTGACGAGTATGTGTGTGATTCATTACATGTTATCTTGTTATTCGAAGGCCTTATTGAAAATAAGCTAATCATTATGCTGTTTGATTTATGTGTATGATGATATCTTAATAAGTTACCTTCGTTAACTTGATAAAGATATTATTATTATTATTATTATTATTATTATTATTATTATTATACCTTTTTGCCAGCCACAACTTAAATAGAAATACTGGGAACTATACATGAAAGTGTATTTTATTACTAAATCATGTGATGAATTTCAATTAATTTCACAAACATGAACTTTAAGATGGACCTTTTATGCACGGGCGGTCGAAATTTAGAAAAGGAGGATTTGAATTGTGTCGTATTTCTTCTAAAACTTGTAACTACAATGTGTATCTAACTGTTGCTAGGATGTTTGGGCATAAAAAGGGCGTACTGCTGCTATTTTGAGTACTTTTGCGGAATGTTTTCTACTTTTCTTTCCCCGGCGCGGGTACATATCCTCACAATCGACATCTATCTCAAACCAATTGTAAGATATAGAGAATAGATGGTTGGTGACTTGATATGGAAAAGTTTATCGGGCAAGGCGTAGGAATTTATTTGGTGAGCCGGAGGCGAACCGGATAAATTCCGCAGCCGAGCCCGATAAACTTTTCCATCTCAAGTCACCTATCATCTATTCTATTTATCCTGTTACAATCTTTTTCTAAAGTCTAATCTTTATTTATTTACGAAAATTTAATCCGATCCCGATTTACAACTTCGGAAACGGCGAGTCCTCGTCATAAGGGTGAATGGGTGGAGGAGTTTGGGTGATCGCTAACGGCTTAAGAACTCGATAATTGAAAGGATTTCTAATGCTGTAGCAAGAAAATATTTAACAAAGGAAAACTGTAATACTTTCATACCTTAAAGATGTTAATCGGGTGACTTTCGCAATCTCAAACGTCCTTTTTTTTCCGAAGTTTTGTTGTCATGCAGCTAAAAGCAAATCTCAATTCAATGCCTTCCTTGCTCTAAATCAGAGGATGGACATAGATTGAGATCAGATGCAAAGCTACTATCTCCGAAATCCTCCTCATGCGAATGATATCTGCGTTGAATCCATTCAGATAAATGTTTTAAAATCCTGACAGTTTTCGAGGTCAAATGTAAACACCGAGATAAGCTTCATCACAATTTTATAGATTACGTCATCAGTCATGTCCTACGTCATCGATATGGTCGCGACTTGATTTTAAAAATATATGAAAATCGAGTGAAATGTTTTTTATCAGAAATAGAAACTCAAATTCAAAAGAAAACATGTTAGAGAGGACTGTTTTCAGACCTAATAGCCGCGAAAAGAAGATCCGGCAGGTCACGTGACCAAGTGACATGATAAAGCTGTCACGTGATCAAGTGACCTGATATCAACAAGTTTATCATACCCCCTTTTATCAGGCAATATTTATAGCTAGTGACAGGATAAAATTGTGATCCGTCACCAAAAGAACCATCCGGGAATTCAGTAAAATGAATTATCGAAAAATTTGATCTAGTATAGGTCAACTTGAAGTCGCAAATTCTTTCACTGGAAGGTAAATTGATCATTCTAGATTCAGAAAATAAGCACGAGGCAAAAAGTTTCGACCCTAGTCAGTCTGCGCCGTCTGCGCAGTCTGACTAGGATAGACACTTTACGCACTAACCATATGACCCTTTTTGCGTGACGGGTTCAATTTTTTACCGACTGGAGAGCTAGGAAATGACGTAGGCTCTAGTGTCAGTACTGACCAGTGCGAGAAATTCGAGGAACGCATTGTTAGGTGCTACAACCGTCGCTGTATGATTAAAAAAATCTTAAAAGCGGTGTTAAATCCCATCGAAACATATCTGCTTTCCCAGACATAACAAGCGAGATCTTGTCTTGTCCTTTCGCCCGCCTCTTCAGAGGCTGTTTTATACTTGTTCACCCAGAATGCCACAGTCCTCCTTATTGACTTAAGTTAGAATAGATTATTTTAATGACTAGCTAGGGACATTTTGGTCCTACTCGCTGATTACTGAAACTATAATCGACAATGCAGATTTAAGGTAGTTGACCCGTAATAGTTCAACAACATTTTGGAACTCATGATCTTTGACAATGTTGACCGAGGTTTCCCAATGAAATCATTAGGAAACCTCGGTGAACATTGTCAAAGTTCATTTCTTCCGAAACATTGTGGAACTATAACGGGTCCACTACCTTAAATAGCAATAACAAATAGATTTAGTGATAGCCTACTATTCTATTCTGAGGACAATAGAATGGAAATTAAGTGATAAGGAAAATTATACATTACTATTTTTATCTTTTATAAGTGGCAAAATGTGTCGTTTTGAAGTAGTTTCACATCATTTAAAAGAATCTACTCGTCGTTCAAAATTTGGATTATTTTCATTGTGTTCATTAAAAGTGGGACAGTAAGGATAGCTCGAGATGTACGTGCACATTTATTTTTGTAATACTCTTTCTTTCTAATGGTCTGTCTAGGTATTAAAAGATAATTAAAAAATGTGTGGATGATCTTAGATCAATACATTGAACAAGAGCACCGCCTACGGGTGACTACGCTTGGCTGTTGAGTGCTGGATAGTGGGAAAAATCTAAGTCGATAAAGGAGCATAATTTGCACAAAATGCATCTAGAGTTAACCCCCTTGATAATATAGGTTACTCTTTTGATGATGAACATGTGTGAAAAGTTTCAAGTGAATACCTTCTGGTAGAACCAAAGATATCACAAAATGTCAAAGTTTTCGCACAACGACGACAACATCGAGGACGACAACAACGACGGCGACATCAAAGCTATAGCAATACTTCGGATTTTCTCCGAAAACAGCCGAGCTAAAATCGATAGAGGTAAACCGTTTCTCGAAACACGACATGTGGATCTATATCCCAGAAAAATATTTAATAAGTAATTTCAATTTTAATTCCGATTCAGTGATCAATGGCGGTCTTCGTACATTAAAACTATATTTAGACAAAAAACGCAAAAGGTTCTAAAAGTTACTGATCTCCCTACCATCTGACAAGACGGACCTCTGACCACGCCCCCTTACTTCTGACAACAGGACCGCTGACGACGCACCGTCTTCTCTGACAAGACGGATCGCTAACCAGTCGCTCTATCCTCTAACAAGACAGACCGTTGGCCAATCCTCCTACCTCTCTGGCAAGACGGAGCCTTGACTACTAACCCCTATCCTTTGACAAGGCAAACCGCTTGTCAAGCCCCTTGACCGCCAAACAAGATTAATCGCTGGCTAAGATCCTGGTTTCCGAAAAGACAGATCGTTTCAAATATCAAACAGCATGTTTTTATAGAGTAAATAAGCGAATGCGGAGTAAAAAGGGCTGTTCGTTGACAAACGACCCTCAAGACATAACTTCACTTTACCTCCGACAAAGCAGTTTGCTGACTACGCCCCCTGTTCTCCGACAAGACAGACCGTTTGCCATTTACCTTGACCTTCGAACAAGCCAGACATCCCGACAAGTCAATCCGCTGGTCAAGTAACGTAATCTCTGACTACTGAGAAAACTCGCATGTCACAACCCGCGTCCTTCGTGCAAGACTGATCACTGGCCACGCTCCTTGACTATCCGACAAGTCAAACCGCATGCCACACAACTTGACTTCCATATAGAATAGAACAGACCGCTGGCCACGCAACTTGACAGCCCCCCCCCCCCCCCCTAAAAGTTTGAATATCCGAAGTGGATAAGCGTTGTTATGCTTTGCGTTATAATACTTTCGACATTCTCACTCAACATTGCATTTCCCGAGTGAAAAGATTAATAAGATTTATTCAAACAAAGATTTTCCTGGAAATATACTATTTTCTTTAATGCTTTTCGGTGGTTTATCGAGAAATAACGGTAGATTATCACTTGATAATTTCACCGCAAAAGCAGTGAAATTATCAAAAACTTATACCCTGCTTTTGTGCGCTTCATCCTATCTGACGTCATCTATGCGGGGCGAAATAAGTGACGCCACAATGAACGTTGCATAGCAATCACGCGCAAAATGACGCGCTTTACGGAAATATGTCCTAGAAATTTCACGTTTTGTCACATTTGCATTAAAGAAATAGAATAATCGTTTGTTTTTCGTGTAAGATCGATTTATATTTCATTTCGTGAACAACAAAAGCTATATTTTCACTCGTGACTCCGCCACTCATGAAAATATAGCTTTTGTTGTTCACTCAATGAAATATAAATCGATCTTACACTGAAACAAACGAATATCCTCTATATGAATTGACAAGCTAGATGATATTTGAAGTATTTCGGGATGACATTGAATGCGTGTAATGAGTGAGTTTTTATTTAAATTAAGGAAAGTAATAAAAGTTCGCTAATTTTCTTCAAGATGAACAAAATTAGCGATATATATAACGTCCTTTAATAAAATATGCATTCAAGTTATATTCACAGCTTTCTATGTCTTAACGAACCAATAAGTCGCTTACAAATTCAATTCAGTCAGTGAAATCGTAGATTTTCCAGCGATACTTTTTTAATACAGTTATTGATTTTATCTTCTTGTAGTGATTATGGAGCGTTTTGAATGGCTTGTGGGGGATATTTGGAATTACTGGAGCGGTGTCTCGGTGTTTTAGAATGTTTATGAGCGGAATGACATATTCTTTAATGCTTTTCGGTGGTTTATCGAGAAATAACGGTAGATTATCACTTGATAATCTCACCACAAAAGCAGTGAAATTATCAAAAACTTATACCCTGCTTTTGTGCGTTTCATCCTATCTGACGTCATCTATGCGGGGCGAAATAAGTGACGTCACAATGAACGTTGCATAGCAATCACGCGCAAAATGACGCGCTTTACGGAAATATGTCCTAGAAATTTCACGTTTTGTCACATTTTTGCATTAAAGAAATAGAATAATCGTTTGTTTTTCGTGTAAGATCGATTTATATTTCATTTCGTGAACAACAAAAGCTATATTTTCACCCGTGCCTCTGCCACTCGTGAAAATATAGCTTTTGCTGTTCACTCAATGAAATATAAATCGATCTTACACTGAAACAAACGATTAGCCTCTATTTATAGTCACGTTAGCAACTCTATGTATATATTTCATAATTTTTTTGTAGCGTTTAAGTAGGAATAAAAAAAAAAAGTTGTGTCCATTTAAAGTTTGAGTAAATTCTAATTTGAGTAGACAAAAAAGTGATAAAATCTCATGCTCTGATTCCTGGCAACAGTAATATACGTTCAACAATATCCAAGTTTTTTTTTTTATTTATTTATTTCACGGATAAATATATGCATTTATTTGCCGATGGAATGCCCGTATTGATATTCGAAGAGAGTTGCATCCCTTTAACCTTTCCATATTCTCGTTTACTGATGAGAAACTTAATATCTATATTACTAGCTTTATAATACTTGTGTATATCTATAACCATCCGGCATGCGTTCTGGGTGATTAAAGGTTCAAATTGTTTGCAAATTGTACCCCGCCTTGCACGTGTATTTGCGTGCAAATCGGGGTATAATTGGCAAACAAATTGCACCGTTTAGTCATCCTTGACGCAAGGCATAACAGGAACTGTTCAACATAGTCCGCAATTGAAGTTACTTTTTTTCCAAGGCGAAACAAAATAATGATCATGGATGATGATAACATGTTATTTCGTTAGCCTTTGTTCTATGTTTCCACAAAATGATAAAGAAAAGAAAAGCTCTGTTTTCATTGAGGTACCGTAACTAAAAACGGGTACTTTTTCTAGGGAAATCCTGTTGTGTAATTAGATTTATTGTTTCATACACTGAAATGGTGAAAAGAAGATGTGTTTCACGACATTGGCAGTCCCCGCAACCGCCATTTTTTCACAAACATTGGTTTGATACACGAATATGGAAAAATGTAGTTTAAACCCCTTAAATGTTGTAAGGCCGTTATACGTCTCTAAATTTCTATTTTACATACCCGCATATGTGAAATGTGAAGCTAATAGCACTTACCATTCAATAAATATGCTCAATGAAAAAGTATGTTCCTTTTTAAGGTCGTGGACCCGTAGTAGTTCCGCAATATTTCGGACCGCATGATCTTTCAAAATGTTGACCGAGGTTTCCTAATGAAAATCATTAGGAAACATTGGTCAACACTGATAAAGTTCATTTCTTACCGGAAACATTGAAAAACTATAACGGGTCCACTACCTTAAAATATGTGACCTCATCAAAATGATCTCCACCTTGACTTTAGTATCTACTGAAAGGTCTTAGTACAAACACAACATCACGATGTTAAATACGACTGATTACTCTCCAATAAGAACGGTTGTAGTCATTGTGAGAGTTTAACCAGTTTCAGATAAATTTGACCTTTATTAATGATTTTGACCCATAGTGATGACATTGGCGTTAGGCAAACAGAAAGCTTTTGACACAAGCAATACACATGTCAACTGAATAAGAAGACCATAAAAATTTAAACAGCCAATTTTTGTGTTACGAATTCTTCGTTTTTTTGTTGAAATTAGTGACCTCAAAATATATCTTTGAACTTTACTGTTGGAATTGACTTCGGTATCCACTGAAGATCGCAAGTATTATTTATGAAAAAGATAAAAATCATATCATTGACCATTCCCAAATTATTGCCAATGGTTAAACTTTTATTTCTCACAAAATAATTGCAAATGACATTGACCATGCGGCTGGTATATCTCATTTGGGATGAGGTCATGTAAAGAAGGATTAAACCAGGTCTTTAAGTTGACCAGTACCAATACAAATCCATACTCTCAAGCCATACACATGTGAAATATGAAATCTCAGTTTATGATCACATCCAGTCAAAATCATTTCTGTAAAAAAAATTTAGTTAAATGATGTCCTAGAGATGCCTTTGATAAACACTGAAAGTTCTTGACACACGCCATCGGGACGTGAATGGGAGGCTATGCAAAAGTTTTGGTAAATTTTTATCAGTACCATGCATTTGACCTTCAAAAATGACTTTGGCCATGATTGGTAATCTTGAACTCGGTTCCAAATTAATATATATATATATTAGTATTCTTTTAAAATTTTTCTTTTCCTTTCAAATATTTTCTATCCATAATTTGTGCGTGAGCTCGAGTTTGAAGCTACGCCCCTGGTAAAGTTAGACTGTCCAATACATCCGACAAACTTATCTGTCGTCTGCTCGAAGCATTTTAAAATTGACTTCTTATGAGATTTGTGAATATGGCAAAAATTCAACAGCAGGTTTCAAAACAAGCATATTTTTGCAAATTATATGTATAAACCTACTAAACAGGTTTTCTTTATGTCTAGATTATTGCACGGTTCACCAAAGGTTTACTGGTCCATTCAATACAACCAGGTAAATATTACCTCATCCGACCTCGTGACCGCATTAACCAATCAATCCACTGGGATTGGGTCACATGACCAATACGTCAATGGTTTACGTCAGAGAGTATACAATATCAGCGCAGCTTAAGTATATTTTCCGACATTGTAGAGCTTTATTGGAGATTTGTGTTAAATAGCGGCTGGTCCGCTAGAAATAGTGAATTGTATATTATTTTATTTTGTTTATCAAATGAACTATATTTTATATGACTAAATATGGCACCAAGTCCTGTCGAAGAGCTGGCTCTACTAGACTTGGAAAGGTAGGGAGAATTTAGTTTTAAACTAGTTTGTACACGATCGTAATACAATTACTTTCGTGTTTGATAATGGCGGCGAGTAATGAAGTAGGTTAAATAAACGCACTATCGTCTAAGATATATTGGGCGTTGGCGCGTTTTGTCCACGAATCAATGAACATGTAGACATTATATTCTTGCAAAATATTCATGATATATCTTCAGGTTTTGTCATATTGTTTTTATGTTGAAATATGCAATGGCGCTGCGGTTAAGTGGCCGATAAACCCCATAACCAAGTTAATTTCCGCTTCAGCTCCGGGTAATCGGAAAATATCAAGAGGTTAGCGCAAAACTGTAGTTGTTGCGTCTATAGATATGGAGGGTTTAGTGCAAGACTGTACTAAGTGTATATGTTGTGTATACACTTAGTACAGTCTTACACTGAACCCTCGATATGTGTTATATTGACAATGTTGCATTGATCGGAAACAATTTATTGAAACCGCGCAAAAACAGCGATGTTAATCTGAAAAACCTTACAAATTTTGTTAAAACACAGTCTATCTCATTAGTGGTTTCCATTCAATATATCATCATATACATAAAATGGATTGGAAAGCACCCGTTTCTTAAATCCTATAGCTACAGTTCAGTCAAAAATGTAGTAACGTAGCTTTAGAATTTAGCCATAATATTTGTATGCTTAAATACTAGTATCAATTTCTAGGATTTTCTGGAATTAACATTTTTCTATAGATGTTAGAGTTGTGCGAGTGATTAAAACTACATCAGCAAAGATAAAAAGTACCGTTGATCACTCAATTAAATGTGTACATCCAGGGGTGTGGAATTCCCATGCCCGACTTGTCCGACATGGGCTTTTTAGCCTTCGGACAAGTAAGTTTTCCTTCAGAGTTTGTCCGAGGACAAGTTAATCTTCAATAAAAACCCATATAGTAAAAGATTGTACTTTTCAGACCAAAACATGTTTTAGGTTAAAAACATGTACAAAATGGATTTTATCTCAATGTTTTCCATTGGGTTTTATTATTGGCACATAAAATTTGTAATTTTAAGATTTTGCAAACTCATGCTGATATCAAAGAACGACCCTTTCTTAATATTCGGACGCCTTAATCTCAAAGTGGGACAAGTAAAATTTTACTATCAACTTGTCCGGGGACAAGTGAGGAAATTCTTTATTTCCACACCCCTGGTACATCTATACTATCTCAATTCTAAACTTATGTTGTGTGTACTCATTGGAATCATCTTGCACTAAGGCGATTAAATTGATCACTCACAACACTGTGTTATGTGAATGCATACTAGAATTGAATTTTTTAATCGGAAATCAACCTATCTCTAAGACGGAAAATTTCAGTCTAAAAGCCTTTGCTCTCAATGTAACCCTATACTGTGGAAACTCATTGTCAGATATAGATATTTGGGTACCCACAATATAAGGGTTTATATAAGTATTTCATAAATAAGACCAAAATATCAATTTTATCCCCATCTATGCCAAGAAGTACAGATAAGAGGGAGTAATGCAAGTCATATTTTTCAATTCTCATTGAAAACCTATGTTGTGGGTACTCAATGGAATCGTCTTAACATGACGATTCCAATGAGTACCAACAATATAGGATCTGCGCAAGTAAGATTGAATTAATTTCATTTGAAATCCAAAATTCCCCCTCTATCTGTAGCGCTATAATGCCGTAGTTAAACAAGCCTGATAGTGTCCGGTCTTATCATGAGGTTAATATGGGTCTTTACAATTTTTGTGTAACATAAACTTAAGTCAACTGACCTCAATCTTTTAAGATAACCTAACATTTATCTTTGATGCACTTGTTCTGAACTTGTCCGTATTTAAGGAAAACACTGAGGGATTGTCTGCGAGATTTGTTCGACATATTTGATCGACCTAACTACAATTCCCATTCGTTATTAATCAAAATTCCATTCGTTATAAATCAAAATTATATAAGAAATGGGTGGCTTCGAAATGATTGCAAAAAAAAAAAAAAAAGAAAAAAAAATGTCCACCATAAATTGATATTTTTTCTTGTACGAGCAAAGACTTACCAAGCTACCAATGATGATGTAGTCTTGAAAAGTCGAGAAAAATGAATTTTACAAATCGGCTTAGGAAGAGAAGTATCGTTTTACCCAGAGTCTCGGCGTAAACAGGTCAAATACTAGCCCTTCAATATTGTAAAGGATTGAGCAATTTGCCTTAAGTCGATAAAATTGTAGTTTTCGATGTTAGATTTGGGTCGCTTGGCAGAATTATGCATTTATTACGCCTTGTGATATTGATGTGAAAACCGGGATTGGCCAACTTCTGTGAACGTTGAAACACTGGGTGGCCTTGCCGTCTGCATGTATAAGGACCTGTGAAATTTGCACCGGGTAGCAACGATGTTAATCGGTTCTTGACCGGAATGTGAATCTGATCGTTTTCACTAGGATGAGAATCCATTTTTGGGGTTTTAAACTATAACAGAGATTTACCTAAGAGGGAAGTAAGAATAGTCTCTAAAATCGAAATAAACCCGGTAATTTTGGCATCAATGCATTTCATATACATGTAGTTAACAATGTCGTAAAATTGACATGGTGAATGATTTTGGAATGATTTCGGAATGGAATTGAATGAGCAAGTGGACCGAGTTTTGATTTGAATTTAAAGGATGTAATCCAATATCGCTATTTTTTTCCAAATGAACAAAAAGCGATATTTAATTACCTCCCTTTATTTAGATATATCATTTTGTGCTTGTATGCCGTCACAAACCAATCAGATGTTTTGATACCCTTGCATGCCATAAGTATTGAGGAGAGATTTTATCGATTTGTGTGAACTGTCGCTCCTTTCGAACGATTTCAAAATGTTTTTGAAAGTTGTGTTGCATGGTTTTGATCGAGGTGATTGTCCATTTCATGATGTTACTAGCTGTAAAACAATGATTGTGGACACTTTTGTTGAACTTCTTGTACATGCTATCTGAATCCACCCCCTTTCCACCAGCCTTCATCAGATGTTCTGCCAATACACATTATTACAATAACAACAAATGATGTAGGTCAGCGACATATTGACAAGTTGTATTGTCAGTCTGACCTTTTGACCTTTGACCTGAAATTTAATTGAATCACATCTGTCAACATAAATGATTTATAGTTTACAGATATTTTCATTAGTGAATTTAAATATACTTGCACATATCTGTATATATTTAACCCTTGTCATACTGAAATATAACTAAGAAAAATACACAAAAATCAAAGTGCCGAGAGAACTGTATGCACCATTCGTGAATCCGTATCCTTTTTAAAAATATCATGTTTGTTCTGGTTCGAAAAGGAACTTAGGGAGATAAAGACTAAGCTAAGACTGCTCATATTTGCAGTCTGATCCTAGTCTATACATTCTGATAAACTCATGACAGGAATATTAAGGATTCAGTATACCAAGAGCTAAAAGTTGGACCTATTCCATTCTAAATTTGGGGGTTGCCAGAGAATTGAAAAAAAAAGATATCAAATATAATATCTCTTGCTTCAAAAAATGCCTTCTATAGTTTTTGATCTTTTGAAAAAAATAACACCGCTTTTCAATGATAAAGGAGCCAGCGTATGGCATTTCAAACAATTTCGCATGTGTGCATAGCTAAGCTTTCTCTATGTCCCCTTGAGATAGATACGGTCTTAACCCTTCAACAGGCAGTCAGAAAATATTCTTGTATTGTGTGACTGTCGCGGTTGCTCAATGTCTTTTCATCATGTACATGTGGAATGGTTGGAAATGTCACAAACTGGCTCAAATAAAACATTGCTTTTCTATTTCTGTATACGCTCCTGACCCACTTTCCAAGTCCTCAAATACCAATTGGTTGATCCATCAAAAGGCAAATCGTATAAATTACTAATGTATCATACAATAATATAGCACATTTATTACAAACAAATGGGGACACTTATGCAAATATATTCTATACACTCGAGGTTGCAACTCATTATATTACGTTGTGCTCTAAACAGTAGTTTTTGACTTCTTCAATTTCTTCATGAAACTACAAAGTATGACTAATAAAAGACAACATTGTTCTGTTAACTCGAATATACAATGTAATGAATTGACACGTACTGTTCTCAACTCGGCAATTATTATGGGTTCTTGACTGAAGTTTTATAAGTTACTCGATTGGCGAGATGATTTGATAATTTTCGAAATCTATCTACGTTTAAAGAACTGTTTTCCACATTCAAGTAAAATGAATACATCATGCAATCAATCAAGTTCGCTGTATTTATGATTTTTTATAAATTGTATAGCGGAGTTAAATTATCAAAACATATTTTTTGTTGTTTATACTTTCCCGAAACCAACAAGAAAATTGGTACGAAGTCACAGGTTGTCGCACAACGGCATTGAATTTATAAATAAAAAAAAGCCGTCGGATTTTCCAAACAAGTGTTTAGTATAAGTATGTCAATGGGAAAAAGCACCAGGCTATATGCTTACGTCATCAACAGACAAAAAGGCTTATCAGAGAATCTGTTTTCTTATCTCTTTCTTCCAAGCCAAGTCGCGACTGCTCTCTGCCAAATATCCTTGACTTTATAAACCAGCTGTGTCTTGAAATATAGTTCCCACATTTTAGGAGAGCTTTGGTTATAGGGGCGAATTTGTAATCAGTTTGTAAAAACGTAATGTATTTAAAACTTAATGTTTTTACAGTAAAACTTGAATGAAGCGACCACACAAGAGAACAATGAAAAGTAGTTGCTTAAACTATAATGATCGCTTATTACAATTTATTGGACAAACAAAAAATAATGTGGATTGCATTTGCAAACTATAGCTAGCTTAGGCTATTGCACAATTCTTAACTACTATTTTATTATTTGAACTCATTATAATTTCGATTTCGACTCATTGGGACGATATTAGTGAGTTCCAAAAGCGTAGTATTAGATAGAATTGAAGAACGCAAACGTCAACATTCTTTAAATAATTTACAAGAATCTATTGGTAGATGACTGTTAACATTTGATACATTAAAAACAGTGATCGTTAAATCGAAAGATATAAAGATCTTCCAATACCACCACTCATTTACTAAATTCGTCAGAAAGTTCAAAGTATTTTGTCCTTATCCAGAATGCCATATAAACATGTAATTTGGCATATATCATAATTTCATTGAATAGCCTAATTTATGTCCCACAACATACCAGGGACACAGCAAGATTTGGATGGTTAGCGTTCAGATATAAAGAAGAAAAAAAATTAAACATCCTCATTAAACCATTTGACCATTTAAACGAACCTTGGATAGTCAATTTCAAAGAAGCTCAAAGAATTGAAATCGATGTAAAAAATTACAAATCGAATTCTTAGATACCTTGACAAATGAGAGCCCAGATTTAAATAGTCTTCTTGTCAATATTAACAATTTTGCCTGAAATTAGGAAGGAAAAAGAATAAGATTTTTCTTTGACAATAAGTTCATAATCTGTGATCTTGAACTCTTCTTTTCTTATACTCTTTATTAAGTTTTTATTCCGACGGCGATATTTTGAATGAAAAAAAAGTCTGTAATGCCTGAATATTCTGTGTTATGGTTTGAAAACAGACACTCGTAGAATGTCTACGAGAGAATCATGGCGCCAGTTAGGTTTCCCTTCCTGGCACCGACTCAGAAATACAAGCCGCTTTCAGAATGCTTCTAGTGACCCAGTCTAAGACCTGGACTGGTTTACATAACGCGGAGTACTGAATTTGGGAATAAATGAACCCAATCTATTCACGAGAAATCAAAGCAATGAAAGTGCATTCAGTGGTAAGGAAAATTGCAAAAAAAAAAAAAAACCCTTAAACGGTTTATCTTATGTCGAAAAAAAAAAAGATTCATTCCAATTTATTGAATCAATATTCAACAAATATTATTTCACATAATACGTAGCGTTAATATATATCGCGTTTGACGGTATCCACGTTAATCTTATGTCGCGTTAAGTTAAGGTAGTCAGTCCCTAAAGAAAATTTTGAAATCGGAAGGACTCGTGTTTTCTCGAATAAAGTCCTTTTCCCTTTTATGTTGCTAGCGAAGTTAATGCTGTAGTAATTTTGACATCGGTGACGTCATTTTGGTGCTTAAAGTCTAATAGCCACGTACTGTTTCAGAAGCAATGAACTTAACCCTTTCCTGTTTTACAAAACTTTGGACCTATCCAAATTCAAAGGTTTTGCAGACGAAAATTTAAAGTGGATTTAATTTGAAAAATAACCATTCAGTAGGGTAGAAAATAGTGTGGAAAAAGAAGAAATTGCTCGTCAGAAGCAATTTCTTCTTTTTTCAAAATGTTTTCTTAATTATAAAATCACAAACACGTAAAAAGCAGGGATTAAACAGCAAAGTGTTAAGGAAGCGGACCCCTAATAGTCCCGCACCGTTTCAGAAGTAATGAACTTTAACAGTGTTAAGCGAGGTTTCCTACTGATATTTATTAGGATACCTCGGTCAACATTGTGGAAGATCGTGAGTTCAGAAATGTTGCACTGCCTTAAATAATATAAGCGCAAATACAATGTACTTTGTTTAGGCACACACACATTGTATAGACGCCTGGTGCAGTCTTGTACTGAACCCCCGATATGTATGTTGTTTAATTGATTTCTCTTTTTCTTTTTTTTGTCAAAAAATCGAGATAACCATGCTTTTTTTCCATATTACTAGTAATGGGCTATTGAAGTTCTTGCTTCTGAGAAATAAATCAAAATTGTTGAATCAATATCTATCAACATCACTCATCAAATAAAATATATGTTCGTTGCCAGTTTACAATTATCTACCATTATCCGAAGCAACGACATAGTTACGTAAGTTTGACTTTGACAGAATAATTGGCTTTTGTGTTTGCGTAACAAAATTAGAGAAATAAACGGGATATATTCCGACAACTTAATGATAAAATCTACCAGATAGGATCGGCATACACAGCATTTTAGGAGCAATTTTGCCTTATATGGTAAACGACCTGTAAACAAATTTTCTTTCGAAAAAAATATTGAAATGATCGACCTTCAATAGAATCCGCAAATAATTTCGTTACTAGGCGACTTAACTTACTGAAATTACTCATACATGTATGAAGATTTTAAGCAGATTCGAGGCAAAGTTGTAAATGGCGTAACGCTGCATGCCCTTGGCGGATTTCAAGATTAGGTAAAACCTTGGAGGCAAGAATTCACTTACTCAATTGAAATTGTAAGCGTCTGATTTGTTCTTTAAGAAATATGAAGCTATTTATAGAACTTGTATGGATGTTTTATTGAAGGGTTTAATGAATATCGCCAATTTTGTTCTAAACAAAATGAGCGATATTGGATTACCTCCCTGAAATTTTGCTCAAAATTCACTCAACACACTCATTCAATTTCATTCCAAAATCATTCTAATATCTTTCACCTTGTCAATGTCACGATGTTGTTATTTGTAGTTAAATCTGAAATCAAATTGGTCCCCTCTATTTTTACGTATCGGTATTTTTCAGGTCGAACAAAGGCGCCTCCAAACAGCGTCGTGATCAAATCAATGGAGAGATCGGCACCATGCGAGATCTCCTCCCACTTCAGGAGTCCGCACGACAGCGGTTATCGCAACTCCAGATCATGTCGCTAAGCTGTGTCTACATCAGAAAGTGCAATATCCTACAGAAATGTAAGTCGCTTTTTTTCTATCCAATCAGATTGCATCTATTTTTAGAAAGATACAGTGTAGACTTTCACTAAAGTTTGTAACGTTTCTAAATATAGATTTTAATTCAAATTTCTTTTCATGGATTATGATTGGCGGGATTATTTAAAAAAAATGGATACAATCGTGGTTTTCTCTCTGAAATGCGCCCCTCAGTGACTGACTTTGACGCTTACTTCAATCAATATAGCAGGAGCGGCAATCTCTAAAAATGGACTCTTCTATTTCGTTTTCAAGAGTCCCTTTCTTGAAGAAAATCTGCTGACAAGTGTAGGTTTTTGCTCTACAAATTGATGTCACTGAATTCTCTACTGTCTGAATTCATAAGAATCGTCTCATTGTGTAGTCTTTTTTCAAGTTAGTTCTAACAACATGGTTTTAAGGGAGTTCATGCAGAAGTTGATGTTTTAAGTAAAAAATAAATGAGTTTTTCATATGGCACATAAATATGTATGATCAGCGACTATTCCAATTGGCAACTAAAATAATAGCTTAAGAGTTTCATCCCAAATGTAAGTAAATTGACTCTTGTAAAGACCATACATGCTGCTTTGTTGGTTTCGAAAAGGAATCATTACAAATAGACCTTCTGTCTAATCATCATAGGAAGGAAAATGGCCATTATATTTAAGTCTTCTTTTGAGACTTTGTTTTTACCCTTAGACAATTGAATAAGACTAATCATCGAGTAGTCAACATTGCAACAACGTGATTCTTCACATCTAGAGATCTGAAAGCGGTCGTTATACGATCAATATTATTTATAAATAATATTGATCGTACAACGACCGCTTTCATATCTCTCTGTGAACAATCACTTTGTCATTATTATCGACAATAATTTTGATCCTTTTTAGCTCCACTGGCTGAAAGCCACTGGTGCTATTGTCATGGCGTTGTGTCCGTCGTGCGTCCGTCCGTACGTGCGTCCGTGCGTCCGTGCGTCCGGTCGTAAACTTTTTCTTTAAAAATCTTCTCCTCAGAAACTGCTGGATGGATTTCAACCAAACTTCACAGAAATGATCCTTGGGTGACCCTCTTTCAAAGTTGTTCAAGAAATTTTGATCCAATGAAAATCATGGATTTTATGGGCGGAGCTAATTTCCAAATATGGTAAAAAGTGACTTTTCTCAGGTTCTAACACATGGATATCAACCAAATTTTACATGAAATTTTCCTTGGGTGACCCTTTATCAGTCTTCCAAAAATTATTGTGATTGGATGAAAAATATGTATTTTATGGGCGGAGGTCATTTCTCTATATGTTATATAGTGGAAACTTTGAAAATCATTTTCTCAGAATCCAACTGATGGATATCAACCAAATTTTACATGAATGATCCTTGGGTGACCCTTTATCAGTCTATCAAAAATTATTGTGATCGGATGAAAAATATGTATTTTATAGGCGGAGGTCATTTCTCTATATGTTATATAGTGGAAACTTTGAAAATCATTTTCTCAGAATCTAAATGATTGATATCAACCAAATCTTACATGAATGATCCTTGGGTGACCCTTTATCAGTCTACCAAAAATTATTGTGATTGGATGAAAAATATGTATTTTATGGGCGGAGGTCATTTCTCTATATGTAATATAGTGGAAACTTTGAAAATCATTTTCTCAGAATCTAAATGATGGATATCAATCAAACTTCATTAGTATGATCCTCGGGTGATCCATTATCATTCAGCCAAAAATTATTGTGATTTGAAGAAAAATATGTCTTTTATGGGCGGAGGTCATTTTTCTATATATGTTATAATAGTGGAAAATTTGAAAATCTTTTCAACATCAGTAGAAGCCAAAATATCTTAAAATCTAGTCAAAACTTAGATTTGCTATTACAAGGAATTCAAGCCTGTGGAGCGACACAAGCCATTCATGGCTTTCTAGTTTTCTGTTTTTTTTTTTCTTTTTAAACCAATAAAGCTATTCTAATTCGTTAATGGATCACAAAAGGTCAGCCTAAAACAAAGCACTGTGATATATGTAGGACTGTTAACTACTCTAAGGAGTTCTACAGATAGATAGAGTATTTGGTTTTCAAATCTAAATATTTCATAAGTCCTTATTTTATACCTATGTTGATGAGTACCAACAACATAGGTTTTCATAGTGAAATAAAGGTTTTAGACTGACTTTCCCCCCTTTTAGCTGAGCCTTTGTCTAATATTTCAAATGATAATATGTGCTCATAGTTTACACTTTCCCATGCCTGAATTGACTAATTCATATATAATTACTATGGTGATATATGTAGAGCATTAATTTGTGAAGTGACTAATAATTTCCCGTTTCTTTCAGTGACCCCGACCAATCGCTGCTCAGTGGAAATCCCTTGTGAATTTTCATCGGTAAGTGTAGCTCATACATTATATCAATTGTACTCGTATGTTCTTTGAACACAGCACGTTCGACTTGTATTGGGTTTAAAATGCTATATACCTTACTCGAGTGTCGACCATCTATTGTAAGCGACCACTTTATGTAAGGTCCCATTCCAAAAGAATACATCTAGGTTTTGACGACCTCGAATGGCATTGGATAGCTTTCTTCCGGCCATAACAACCGGTTGGTTATGAAACTGAAATTTGTTGAAAATTCATCTCTTAAATCATCACGGAAGTTTTCCGTACATAATTTGGTTTTAATGATAGTATCTTCAAGTATTTGGTCCCACCCACACATTTCCGAGTTTTATATTCAAAATCTATTGTTTAAATCAGTTCATTGAACCAGGGGCTCTCAATACACTGTATACCTAAGGTCCGTGATAAAACCAACTGTTTAAGTATCAAATTACTGTCTAGTCGAGTGGAATTTGGCCACCGAATGACTGTTTAAATCATTTCAGGCTAGTAGATTAAGATAAATTCAAGGTTTATCAACACGGATTTGTCCATAACATTAATTGATTTGTCAAATGAACACTCGAAGACATACGTAGGCATCTTTTAACTCAGAATTACGATTTCTGAAAAGTAGACTCGAATCAGAGTTCTCCATGAGTGAGGGGTAGGGCCGTTCCAAAATCGTTATTCCTTAACAAAAGGAGACGATCCCAGCGAGTACTCAAAACAAAGGGCGAATTGTGATATCTTTGAAATGTTCAAACCTAAAATCTAACTCTTCGAAAAGCTAAAACCTAAGATCTAACTTTTTGAAAAGCCCAAACATATACATGTAATATAACTATCAGGGTAACCTCATTTATACATGTTGAATATACATGCATATTTATATGTTAAAAAGTTGTCATATATTATATATATCACATGTACACCTATATGTTTTAGAAGCTCTCTGCGCATGACTTTTGGCGTTATATAAGGCTGAGCAACACTTGCGTTGTAAAATTGTTAATATGAATGAAGCTGGATAGCTCTTTGCGTGACGCTTTTACAAGTACTTGTTTTAAGTTTCCTGTTTTCAACTATGATTTGTGCAAATCCGCTATATTCGTATTGTTTCAATATTACTTCTTGGAAAGATGTTGAACCAATTGTAGTTATCAAGGACGAGCATAATCCTTTTAAAATGTACAGTCTTTACACTCGTTTCATTTGTCGATCTTTAACTTTTACAACCGACAATTCTATCAAATTATTAATATTCATATTAATATACTAGTAGGCCCTATACATGTACCTTAATGCGGACAATGTGAGATACGAGCTTTTGACACCAATATATAGCTTGTATTTTTAAAGGCAATGTTAAATTTCAAAACAAAGTCAAGCTTTGCGTACCATCAAAAATTATCAATATGAGTCAATATTAGACAATCCGAATTTAGTCGATATTAAGCGTTTTTTGCCCAATATTTAAAACATTCATTCAAAATAATACCTTGTCTAATTATAGACACTATTGACGTCAAACGTTCCGCTCTTTGATTTCACCTGATCTCATACGATCATATATGGGCATAAACCAAAATTATCGAAGCGTTGAATATTTCAATATTTAGACTCAAAAACAACTTATCTATCGCAAAATTATATTGAAGTTACGACATTTTGGTGTCCCGATGAAGATATGCTGAATCGCAAACGGTATCGAGTGTCGGTTCTTACTGATTCAACTCTGCAGTATTTTGCAACAATGTACAGTAGTATTGAATGGGTTTTGGGTTTCAGCTATGCGTCCTAGTTTTCTTGCAAGTTGTTCGGCTTGTTTTGGTTTCGCACTGAGTTGATCTCCAAAACAAACAAGGTCGGGAAGTTAATTTTTATCTGAACTTGCCACGAGTACTGTTGCACGGGTTTTCATTTATTTTTATTCTGAATATTCAATAAAGATGATCAACTTCCTCAATTGTATTTAGAAAATCTATTTACAAGATATAATGAGATGAGGTATATAGGAATATGATCTGCGTTCGAAATCAAAAAGTGTGTCAAACTTTTTAGAAATGGTACCCCGCTTTGCACGTGTTCTTACGTGCAAAGCGGGATATCATTGCAAAACATCCGCAGATATATTTTCATCCTGAAGGCAGGGATGATTTCGAATTATTTTGTATTGGATTTTAGGCGGTGAACATTTTGGAAGTCGAGATCTTTCATAATGTAAACCGATGCTTTCTAATGAAATCATTTGAATAGCTCTGCAAAAGTTCATGGCTCTCGAATCGTTGCGGAACAATTACGGACTCACTACCGTAGAGTTGGTTATCTATAACTTCATTCTCTCTTCAATTATTCACTTGCTCATAAAGCTCATTTGAGAAAGGGGAGCTTGAAAAATCTAGTTTGGTGAAGTGTCATCGCAACTTTGAGTTAGGTTTAATCACACTGTACTTGATATTTCATAAAGGAATTCTCGATTTTCACCCGACTGTTCTCCTCAAAGAAGAGCGCGCGTGCCCGTGTTACTTGTATACAAATCGAGCGAACGGACTCGAATAACAAACACCAACCTCACAAAGATCTTGTCATATCTATCGCATTTTAATTAAAAGTTGGCACAAAGTTTTGTGGAAATAAGATATGAAATAATATTAACATTAGTACTTCGTACCCAATAGACCTTTTATAGTATAAAACTACACCAAGTCATTAAGTTCTGCAGATAATTGAAGTGTTAGGCACTTAGTCTCATTATCAATAAGGTTACTCGGGGCATAACAGCTCAGCATTTAGTTCATAATCTGAGGAAGTGTAAAACATCTTAACAGTAGCTTAACATCCGTACCCTATGTTGGGTGCTCTCGGGGTAGGCGTTTTATAGGTTCCATTGAGTTTCCACTTCGTTGATTTCGATAGTAAAATGATGATAGTCCGGTTTGAAAACTCTATGTCCCTAGTTACATGTGTACGAATAGAACACGGTGTATAATTAGTAAAAGAAATAAGTGAAGGGATATATATTCATAATTTTGTTCCACGAAGCGAGCGTCGGAACAAAACGATATTCATCCATGACGAATTTCGTCCATCTTCTAGCCAATGTCATTATTCAACGTTATCACAACAATACTGACAGAACTCGTATGCCGTATTAGGTCGGCGTAAAACTTTTTCTAAGAGCCTATAAATGCATAGGCTTTTACATTTTGCGCTTACCCAAGAATATGCTTAAACTGTTTCTTATCTTCGTGAGATATAGCTTCAAGTCTTTCTGTCTGGTCTAATTCCGGTGTCATTCTTACTGTGACAAAGCTACTGTGTCATGATGGTAATTTGCTACTTCCGATTGACCTATTGACACACTGCGCATGCGCAAAATTTGTATATTTCAAATTACGGTAATCATAAATTCTTTGAGCAATTTAGACTTTGACATTAACCACTCCTGCTTTTATCGACCACTTATATACACAATTTCGATAAATGAACTATTATTATTATACTTTTGGTCTAAAGAAAAGAGGTCTTTTTTTCGAATTAATGGAATTCCAGGCAAACGATGCTGTGCTCTGGTCTAATGGCCTCTAAACACAGGGGTTATCCTGAAAGAATATCTATCTTCTCTATTTACAGGCGTTAACCGGTTTTATTTTGGTGACCACACGAGATGGCAAGCTGGTCTACATCTCCGAAAACGTCACCGAATATCTGGGTCACTCCATGGTGGATATGAAGACACAGGGAGACAGCCTGTTCGACATCGTCGATAAGCGAGATCACGGCACTGTGCAGGCGCAGTTGCTTCACGGACTCGCTACCGCAGATGGACAACAGGGCCGCAAGACGTCATTCTTCTGCCGCATGAACATGTCTCGAACTTTGAAACGACAAGGTGGATTTGGGGATGTAAAGGTATGATCTATTAATTGTGACCAGTCACGCGAAAAAAGACCATCTGGGTAGTGCGTAAAGTGTCGACCCTATTCAGACTGTGCGGTTTGCGCAGACTTACCAGGGTCGAAACTTTCCGCAATTGGCTTATTTTCCCAATCTAAAATGTTCAATCTACCTTCCAGTGAAAGAATTTTGGAAGGCGACCTCTGGTTGACCAATGATGGACCCAATCTCCTTTTCTATTATCCATTTTACAAAGTTCTCAGATGGTACCTTTTGCGTGACGGGTCACAATTATCTTACACCATTACTTGACCAGAATTTTAAGGTCCGCCTATCTTATGAGTCCGAGACTCGCAAATATCAAAACTATCTGACATGGATTCCATAACATAAACCATCCGGGGATTAACTTCAGATTCATTGACTGTAAATGCTCTGACAATGAATCATTCCTCAAAGACGATAAAGGTGATAGAAAGATAGTTGGTTACTTTTTTTACAAACATACTGAATTCCAAAAAGGCATTGAATTTTATTTCAATATGTGAAATTCCTTTACTCGTCTATCGTAACCTTTGTTGTGGATTTTCATTAATAACCACTTGAATTATCTTTGAGAGATGATTCATCCAGCAAAGAAACAATCTCGCGTGATGGGTATGGTTTGCTTTTTTTCTCGCTTGTAAGAGGATTTCGGAGTATGCCTCGTTTTGAGAGCTGATTGATGCTAATGGAAAAAATAACTAATGATGTTCATAGACGCCATGTTGGCCAACTGATAACCTCTTACCCTAACTAGATTTCAGACTGGCCAATTTCTATATTGATTGCAAAGGCAATCCGTTCATCTTTATATGATTGCAACTCGAATATGATATTTTCTCGACTTTTACCTCTCTGTTCATATTTCTGTTACCAAATTAATATCTGATATATTTCATACGTCAATTGGTAAACAAGTAAACTATTAAAATAATTACATTTGCGTATATTGGCGACCGTTTCATGTTCATCACACATTGAATCTGTATTCCTCTAGTCATTATGTATTCTTCAAACAGATTTATACGTTCAAGAAATATTGTCACAAACCCTATTACAGTTAGTAACATTGTGAAATTGTCATTCACCTCAATCAAGACCATTCTACAGCGCTCACTCAGCGCTCCATTCATTCATTTCAAACACTCACTCAAACCATTCCAAAACGCCCAAACCCATTGAAAAAAAAAAAAGAATAACCAACGTCATTCAAATAAATTTTGATCGACAAAAATCGCGATTTCACTGACATAATTCAAATTTTTAGCTTCTTATAGGTTCTTGAAGAAATTGATAGCTATGTATATAACTTGAATGTATTTTTCATTAAAGGGAGGTAATCAATAACGCAAATTTTGTTCATCCCGAACAAAATTTGAGATATAGGATTACCTCCCATTAAATTCACTCAAAACTCGCTCCACACACTCATTCATTTCATTCCTAACTCATTCCAAAATCATTCACCTGGTCAATTTCACGATGTTGTTTACTGTATATGATAACTCATTGAAATCTTCTCTTCGAGACAATTCCATTGAGTACTCATAACATAGGGTTACATTTAGAATCAAGTATTTGGAACAATATATTCCACCACTGTCATCACCTGCGTTAAAGTGCGCTCAACTTTGGGTCTGATCAAATGAGAATTCGTCCGATTGGGTCTCGCCATAACGCCACAAAACAAGTAGAAAAGTAAAATCTATAATTTTTCCCTTTTTTGTGCGTGTGGATTTCGATATATGTATCTTTTTCGGCGTGGTTTCTAAAAATAGTTTTAGAGATTCCGATCTAAATCAACATGTAGTTTAATTCTCCCCACAAAAAAATGAAATATATCATTTCACTGATATCGCTCCAGAATCTGCGAATTCCCAGGATAAAGGCAAACTGAGACAAATGTGTTTTTGTTATCTATCTCTGTTGCATGCAAAAACACTTACTTGGTAGTTGATTACCCAGTTGAATACAATTTAACACTTTCAAAAGGTAAAAAAAATCGTCATATTCCCTTTGAAATTGAAAAGAAAAAAATCAAGGTATGAATTCAATACGGTATTATGAATATCATGAATAGATAAATAAACGAATCGATAAAGGGATAAATTCATCTAAGGTGTATAAATGCGCTCATTTGTTCATAAGTTCAATACATGGAACCGGCCTTGCGTAAAGGATACAAAACACAAACGTTTGTGAACGTTTACAAATGGAAATCTCTGTTTCACAGTGTCGATAACCTACCAAAATATCATAACTACAGTTTTTTTTCAGCGATATTCAGCGAAATTTGTTCGTGTGTTTTAAATTCTGTATTTCTTTCTGTTTGACACCCCCCTCCCGTTGAAATCATAGATACGTTCATGCCATACAACCCTAACTTTTGAATATTCTGTACATAGTTATCCGAGACATTCTGAGCATTGCAACATAATCACATAACGACCGACTACTGGTTATGTAAATAGTTTTAACATGCCCTATGGATTCTACTCGTGATATGAACCATCTGTCTGATATTACATGTGTGAAATTAACAGTTTTACATGTGAAATCCACACTTTCATATCTGAAATCTACCATTTTATAGCTGAAATCCACACTTTAACAAGTGAAATCAACAGTTTCTTTGTTTAACTGTCAGATCATCAGCACTGTATGTGAAAAATGCCCGTTTGTTGAATTATGTAAATGTAGTAGAAGTTAGATCCGTAAAAATTTATTAGGAAATGAAATAAACTTAAACAGTGTTAACCAAGGTTTCCTTATGATTTTCATTAGGAAACCTTGGTCAACAATGTGAAAGATCATGAGTTCCGAAATGTTGCGGAACTTTTACTATTACTATTAAATCAATATCACAATCAGAATTTCGGTGGGTCTCTAAACAAATACATATATGGATAGTCTGAACTTTCAAATGATGTTATAAATTTTTTGTGCATTACAAAAATTGATCTTTTTCTTTCTTGGACGACATTTAGAAATTGTTTTTTTATAATTGTTCTCTTCTTAATGGGCTAAAGAAATTACAGCTTGATCAACGCTGAAAGCTGTATTTAAGATATTTGGTCGCCTATTGACACGTTACCAAACCATTTTTCATTAAAAAGTTCGTTTGATCAAAACGCACCCTTTTATTAACATCAACAACTGTCAAATACACGTTGTAAATATACATGGAATGTATGAGATAAGCTAAATATATATACATGTATCAAAACATTTCATTCGTAATGACATTTAACAGTTCTTGACTTAAAAGTTACAACTATGAATATAAGATGAGCTAGCGACCAAAATCTCGAAAATTCAGTGTGAATTAGCTGGAATTTCGAGATTTCTTTTTTCGTCCAACGCTATGGACAATTAATTATTCTTATACCTATGTTGTTTGTTTTAATTAATGCCTTATGGTGTGTAAGAAGAGAGAATTTTTAAAAATCTAGCTTTTTGAACGAACGCAATAGTTTCACACTAATGGAAATTCAATCAGAAAATTGAATTCGTTTCTATATGATATTTCTGAATATTAAAAAAAAGAAAAAAACCCTGAATACTTTACTCCGAAAAGGGTTAGCCCCTTTCTACCCAAAGTCCGCGCTCTATTTCTGCTTGTAGAAAAAGGCGTTTGTTTGATCTTTAGAAGAAAAAACGAAAATTAGGCTATAAGTTACTTGTTAATAGCATATAAAAGCAATTTTCTCTGATATTTTGTCATTATCTTTAATTTAGCGAAACTATTGCCATGGTAATCGCTCTCAAATGATCAAACAATGCGTAGGTTTTCTACGTTACATTTCACCTCTATGGCAACGATAATCGACAAAAACGACACCGCGTAACGATGGAAACGCACTCAAAAGTTGACACAGAAATATCGAGGGAATGGTGAAGTGTCGTTAAAAATGTTATCAAGTTATATTTTTTTAATAATCCTTTTTTCTAATTCAGACTTTTTTTTTCAAAGTATTTATTCATTTTAGAAAAAAATATTCATTTACTTATTCCATTTTATTTATTTCATTTTGTTTTATTTTCTATTCTCAGTCGTCTATTTCCTTTTGAATGCAAAGAAACAAACGTAATTTCGCAATAGCTGTATAGTCAATTTCTGTTATTATTGCTTTCCGAATTCCTTAAGACTTCCTTAAGACTTGAAGCTATATCTTACGAAGAGGTGATATCGTTTGGCAGTCATAATTTCAATGGGCGACCCAAACCTTGTAACCACAGCTTAAATAAGCTGTAGTTACGAAGTTATGGTTGCTGTACGATAAAATATCTTATGTTACATGGAGTTTTGGGGTTGTCTGGCGTCGAACATGAATGTTTATTGCGTATTCAAAAACCATCGATCATATGTGAGGAAAACCCTGTCATATAGACCAATAAAACACTTACTCATACAGTCCGTGTAATGAAGATATATTGACATTGCGGTCGTGGGAAAATGGCCTTGTTATTATGTACTTCCTGGGTTTTAGTTAGGCACAAATTCTAGTAACTATAATTCCTTGATTATTTAAAGCTATATAGGGAAAGAAAATGTGCGGGGAAAAACCCTGTTGTGTGGGCTTGTCACGCATCGATTTTTCCGAGAAGTCGAGTAATATGCGATTCCAATTGGCATGTATACATTTTTCGATTTGCTTAATATCTTTAGTACTGCACAAGTGATGTTAGTTTACTTGCACGATATAAACTTTCACTAATTCTCATTCAGAATACCTACTGTGAATATCCCGAAAGATTTATGAAATTTAATTATAATGTCACAGAGAATGAAGGTCAATAATTGGAATTTTATGAGGTCTCTGAGCTAGATAGGAGGGTTGGGGGAGGAGGGGGAGGAAAGGCAACAGAAATATTTTCCTTTTCAAAAAAAACTTTACCTAATTTGATACTTAAATTTTAAATGAGATTTGACCAAAGTTAACTTTCGATACATTCGGAACATAAAAAACTATTTCCTCTGTTTGAGAAGACCCAAACAGAGATCTAGGGGAAGTGAAACATCTGATCTGTTATTTTACACTTAAACCTACGGCCTAGATACTTCCAATGAGGAAACAATGAAATAGTTTTAGATGAATCAATCTTAGATTTTACATTTGTAGGTTGAAACATTCCCTCTATGTGTCGATATGCACATCAGCTGATGTGAAAACTGCACATATTTAAGTGTCCTAGTTCCTATTTTTATCTGTTACTAACAGTCTGTCGGTCGGCACATTTACATAGTATTTACATAAATCACTGTTTCGTAACACAGCGAATATATTATTCTGATATGTAAATGACTTATAACTAACCCTTAATAGGACTCAAAAACGGATCTCCTAAAGTGTAAAAATGTATGTCCTTTTAAAAGATTTTTTATACAACATAGTATTTTATTCTTTTCATTTTCAACAGTTATCTAGTATTGCATAACTAATCGATGGTAGCTTACCTTAATCGTTTTTCGATATAGTTTGATATGTCCCCTCACTGTTAATTTCGCATTTAAGATGATAAAGAAGGGGTTTCAATTATGTAGAAATTCTGTTCAAATAGATCATATAGATCATTTAAAGCGGAATAGTCGGCTTCGACAAAACAAAACCTTTATTGTTCTTAACGCATTTGTCAAAATATTTTTTCAGTGGTTTTCTTAATTATTCATAGAATTTTATCAGTAATATAACAGCCAATGAATAGCCGAAACACGCATTTTGAACGTCGGTGGGAATTCCCCTTAATGAGCAATACCTGGTCCGTTTATTTCGGACCAAATGAGCCTTTCCCCATCTAATGAAACTAAACAGTTACGCCAGTTTTGTTGTCAACATTCTATCCATTTTAGATTTATCAACACCTGTACCATTTCTCCCTACCTAAACGCTAGGCATGATGTAAACTGACAACCTGTCCAGGACATCCACAGACAACTGTTTCCAACCTCATTTTTTGTCGTATAGGTTATAATATATGAAATACATGCTTATTAGAGCCTCGGCGGTAACATTAACAAAGTCCGCAGTTGCTCCAATCGGGAATCATCGGCGATTCTTTGTAATAGTTTACCAGTTTACGAAAATACCCGAGCGATGTTCCGAATGTGATTGATCAAAAAAGTTTATAAAGTACATTCACTGTACATCACAGGATCAGTGCAAAATGATTGTAAGTGCCTATATATTTATTGGCACTTACATGCCTATATATTTATAGGCACTTACAATAGTTTTTGCACTGACCCCTTTAACTTTTCCATGCATTTAAAACTCTCCTGTTCTCGGAAATATTGGAGGTAATACAAACGCCTCCGTGATACTTTCGATAGTTTCGATGTTGACGTTATGAAAACTTGGACATTTTGTAAAGTACTTAATTTTACTGAAGATATTTTCCTTCTTTACAGAACAAATTTTGAGTACAGAACAAATTTTCACTTTCATAAAAAGAGCAATATTTACTCTCAAGCTACATAACAATGTACATTTTTTGTATGGATCACAACCCCGTGTCGCCTTAGAATTTTTTTTTTTAATACAAGGACTTCTGAAGAAAAATCGCAGTTTAAAATGTTTAAACTACCAAGGACAACATTAAGCCATTCGTAAACAAGTTTTATTCAGGTACTAATGAAGTTACAGGTTAGACAATACACAATGAATTGCCTGAAGGTCTATATTATAATGTCGGAATAAACAACGTCAGAAATGACAGTTAATATTAATGTTGATGAACAGAGGTTTACCGTGTCATTTGTAAACTGGCCTGCTAAACTTAGACTTCTGGTAGGGATTATGTTATGAAGGCAAACTTTTTCATTGTGCAAAATTGTCCTCGGACGACTAAAATGACGTATATACAACTTTATTTAAGCCATAGATAGATACGGTATTTTGGTTACAAAATACAAAAGATTAAGTAAACAGTAAAATGATTTTTAGTAATAAATGTTGACCAATTAAACTAACATTATCAAAACTATCACTGTGATAATGCATCCTCTGAAAAATAAAAACTTTTAATAATTAATAATTATTAATTGTCATAACTGTGCCTTTTGTTGTTGAAACTCGTATCATTGAAATAACATGTCCTAGGATTCGGGGGGACATATCGAAACTCGAATAAAGTCACCTTATTGTTTAGCTACCCCTATTTAATGTTCTCACAAGTGGTTGCCCAATACCAAATTATGTGCCAATAAGATTTGAAAAAAATGCATCTTATATTAAAGCACATCTCTTTCCTTATATCCTATTTGACAAGAGCGTGGCAAAATGTCTCCCTCGAAAATTCTAGTAAATTTACAATTCGTCTACTTTCTTCCAAAACCTCGTACTACAGCATTATAAAAGCTGTAGATACGAGGTTTTTGGAAGAGAAACGACGAATTATCACATGAATCCATAGGTAACAAAAGCAAGGTGGATGTTCTTGGCTTATCATCATAGATATCTCGGTTTATTAGGCGTTAGCTCTTACAGATATTGTTATAACTCGTAATGAGTAATGGAAACCTCGCACCGGAAATCCGGTATCACTTCAAATAAAAGCGTCTGTTGACACTGACTAAATCCAGAGCACCTGTCGATGGCGCCCTCACTATCAAATCAATTAATCACAGAGTATATTTATTAACTTTCATTGTTTCCGGGAAATTAGGATGTACACAATATATTCATGAGAAAGAATACAAAATCTGTTTCAATCGAATAGCTAAATAAGTTAATCAATAAATGAAAAAAAAAAAAAAACCATTAAAAAAAACATAAAAAACACAAACAAATAAAGCCGTAAGTTTTTAGAGAACATTGAATTTGGTAGATTCCTGACTGATTTATCCTTACTTAATCCAGAATGTAATACTTTTCCCCTTCAAACACCATTTAATTGTGCGCAACGAATTTATGAAAAATGGTAGCATAGGAATCGCACATATATGTTAAAAACTCTGTTGTCTTAGGTACCCATTTAAAAAAAGTATGAAATACATGCACATACAACGATATAACGATACGGAAACTTTATCGAGATCCTAACACATTTCTTAATTGTCCGTGTCTGTGTTTTTCAGGTGATGCACATTAAGGGCCATTTCGTGCCTGTGTCGTCGAAGGACAGTGGTAACCCAGAACAGTATGTGTTCATGGCTCTTTGCACTCCTTTAATTACCCCCGATCTCAAGGAGAGTCTTATCCAAAACAACACCACCATCTTCAAGAGCGTCCATAAACTGGATATGTCCTTCATCGAAATCACAGAAAAGTAAGTACATGTATAAAAAGAAGCTAAATAGTTTGAAGAAAATCATATACAGTTAGTAGCATCGCGAAATTGACATTCATATCAATCAAAACCTTCTAAATCGCTCACTCAGCGTCTCATTCATTCATTCCAAACACTGACTCAAACTATTCAAAAACGCGCCAAAATGATTTAAAGGATCAAAAACTACATTTTTAAAAAACATATGAAAAGAGAAAAAAAACGCGATTTGATGACATAAATTGTGAAATTTTAAGCGTCTGATGGGTTCTTGAAGAAACGGAAACCTATTTATAGAACTTGCATTTTTCTTTATTTAAAGGGAAGTAATAAATATTGCTATTATTTGTTCATCCTCAACAAAATTAGCGATATCGGATAACCTCCCTAAAATATCACCGAAAACTCACTCATCGCGCTCATTCAATTGTATTCTTAAATCATTCCAAAATCATTCACCTCGTCAATTTCACGATTTGAGTAACTGTATCTCAATCAGATCTCGGAAATAAAACACCCTTGTGTTCAAAACGAAAGTTTGAGAATTATAAGCAAGTGCAAAGTGCAAAGCAGGTGCAATTTCTAAAAATTCGCAAAGGTTCTTTTCTTTTCCGAATTCGGGTGTTACATACTCGATTTTGACTTTATTCACTGTTTATTTCCATATGAAGAATCATATTTTTATTTGTTAAATTCGAAGTATTGATTGATATTTGTCGAAACCTGTCGTTTGCTAAAGTCATTGAGAAAAGAGATATTGATTTTAAAACAAGCCCAGCGTTCAGGATGACAAAACAGTGCAAAATGTTTGCAAATTATACCCAGCTTTGCACGCACACATGCGTGCAAAGTGGGGTATAATTTGCAAACAGTTTGTACTGTTTTCTCATACTGAACATAGGGCCGAATACTCAGGGAGATTCTTTCACAAGTTACCAAATTATGATCAACATTTACCTTTCAAATACTTATTTCAAATATTGTGTATGTAATACATTCATTCAGAATCCATTTTATCATTACAGAGGTGAATTCTACCTGAATATGACTAACTCGGAGATTCAAAACAAATCTTGGTATTCCATGCTTCACCCGGATGATTTGACAGAGGCACGGGCTAAACATATACAATGTAAGCTTTCAGGTTCCGTTTATATAAAATAATTTTATCAAACCGTTAGAAAATTCGTTTGGGGTTTGTTACCTACGAAATGGAACAAATGCTTGTTTAAAAACTCAAACAAAAAGAACCACTTCTTTGAGGGACAATAAATAAAAGCATGGTAATAAAATATGCAATATTTATGATTGCGTCAAGGTTTCCTTAAGTGCCATAAAATGATAAATTTCAGAGTCGCAATAGAGCATATGTTATATTAAAGTGAATTAATTACTGTCCTTGCCTTGCGTATACTGCCATATAAAACACGTCTGTTAGCGCTTAATAAATATTCATTGTCTTAAGTTTGAATAATTAAGAGTGTTTATGATAGTTCATGTAATTAATTTATCCTTTTCTGTTGCAGTAATTAAGTCTCGCCACGAGATGGGATGTATGATGACAGTGCGCATGCTCACGAGCACAAATGACGTCATCTGGGTGAACATTGTGATGCATGTCCGACAGGCTCTTGTTTCCAATAATGATGATCCGATGATCGTCTGCATCAACCAGGTCGTCTGGTAAGTTTAATTAAATGAAATAAAAAACTTAATGTTTTTCAAAACACATTGTGAAGCCTGTATATTATTAGTAAACATACATTAGTGCTAAAGGTTGCAATCGATTTTTTAGCTCACCTGAGCACAACGTGCTCAAGTGAGCTATTGTGATCACCTTTTGTCCGGCGTCCGTGCGTCGTCCGTCGTGCGTCGTCCGTCAACAATTTCTTTAAACGACATCTCCTCCTAAACTACCAGACCAATTTTAACCAAACTTGGCAGAAATGTTCCCTAGGTGGTCCCCTTTAAGAATTGCTAAAAGAATTGAAATCGGTGAAAAACTCTGGTTGCTTTGGTAACCAAAGTTAAAAATTTAAGAAAATCTTTAAAATTCTTCTTCTTCTGAACCAGCAGCCCTACAGCCTTGAAATTTGGTATGGATGTTCAGAGTATAGACCTTAATAAAAATAGCTAAAATCATATCTGTTGGGCCACCAGGTGCGGAGCATCAGGGGGGAGGGGGTAGTACTTTGGGTAAATTTTGTAATCTTTAACCTTCTTCTTCTTCTGATCATGAAGGCCTACAGCCTTAAAATTTTGCATGTATCATCACCTCATAGACCTTAATAAAAAAAGTTAAAATCATATCTGTAGGGCCACCAGGTGCGGAGCACCAGGGGGGAGGGGGGTAATACTATGATGAAAATTTTGTAATCTTTAACCTTTTTCTTCTTCTAAACCAGGAGACCTACAGATTTGAATATTGGCATGGATGATCAGCATATGGACCTTTATAAAAATACCTAAAATCATGACTGTAGATTCACCAGGTGCGTAGCACCAGGGGGGAGAGGATAGTACTTTTGTGAAAATTTTGTAATCTTTAACCTTCTTCTTCTTCTGAACCACAAGCCCTAGAGACTTGAAAATTGGCATGGAGGATCAGCTCATAGACCTTAATATAAATAGCTAAATTCATGACTGTAAAGCCACCATGTGCGGAGCACCAGGGGGGAGAGGGGAGTACTTTAGTGAAAATTTTGTAACTTTAATCCTCATCTTCTAATGAACCAGGAGCCCTACAGACTGCAATATTGGCATGGATGATAAGCATATGGATCTAAAATAAAATAGCTAAAATCATGAATGTAGGACAACCAGATGCAGAGCATTAGGGGGCAGGGGGTAGTACTTTGGATCAATTTTGAAATCTTTAACCTTATTCTTCTCCTGGATCAGGAACCCTACAGACTTGAAAATTGTCATGGGTGATCAATATATTGACATTAATAATAGCTTAAATCATGACTGTAGGGTCACCAGGTGCTGAGTGTCTGGGGGAGGGGGTAGTACTTTGGATCATTTTTGAAATCTTTAAACTTCTTCTAATGAGCCAGGAGTCCTACAGACTTGAAAATTGGTATGGATGATCAGCATATGGACATATATTGAATTAGCTTAAATCATGACTGTAGATTCACCAGGTGCAGAGCATCTTGGGGGAGGGGGGAGTGCTTTGTTGTGAATTTTGAATCCCTACAGCCTTTATATTTGACATGGATTGATCAACTCATGAAAGAAAACTTTAAAAGTCTCAGACTCAGCCTGTATATCTGGCATAGATTAGCTGATCACGGACCTTTAATGGAAAAAGCTTAAATAAATAATGTCCAGGGGAGGAGCAGAGGGTGGGGAATGATTAATTCAAATGTTATCTGATTGAATAAGTGAAAATCTCTTTTTCTGTGGTTGCATGGACATACCTAGGTAATGAAGCTTTTTTCTCAGGTGAGCGACCCAGGGCCAACGTCCCTCTTGTCATTAAATAAGTTTTACTCATTCGAAGTGTAGATCTAACTTTGGAGGCAATATTAACTAACTCAATTCATCCATTTTTTGCATCCGTAACTAGTATTGACGACTTGATAGAATAGTCTTGGCATTCATGAACTCTATTTTCCTTATCCTTTCAGTGAACAAGAAGCCAAGCAGTTTAAAATCCAGGGCCAACTTTTCGCCTTGTATGCTGCAAGAGCCCCAGACATATTTTTCGGAGCTCATCACATGCCACAGCTGCACCAGCAGCCTGATCAGGAGATGATGACAAGACAACACGCGTTCTTGCAGCAACAGCCTGGATTCTATCCTGCTGATCATCAACATCTTCCATACACACACTCTCAGATGCCAGTCCAGTCGCCATACCCACACCAACCACCCCAATACAGCATTAATGAACCGCCATTCGAGATGTTTGGACAGAGGCCACAGGGACATACAAACACAATTAAAGCTTTAAAGAGAAAGCTACAGGAGAACTTTATCTCCTCCTGTAAACCCAGCAAACTTCCCAGACTTTCTTCCACCGATCTACAAGGGGATGGAGATTTCTCGAAGCAAGGTGACACGCAGTATGTCATGAACGTCGATGTATACCGTAGTACGCCGTCTATGAACATGTTCTTTGGAAACAATGACATGAAAGTGATGGCCGGTGGACCAGGGATGCCTTTGATGTACCAGGCTACAAGAATCGAAGTTGATCCAGCGCAAGCCATCAGACAAAAGAGAGCTATGCTCGTAAATGCAATTGCTCCTGTGAGGAGACCAGAAGTTGTGCAGAAACTTGCGCCTACTTGTACCCTAGAACAAGTTGTCCCTGAGGTATCGATTCCAGATTGCTACCTTACACCCGAACCATCGCCCGTTAATTCTCCCAAGCCTGGATACTCAGAGATTATACCAAAGCAAGAGTCCCATGAAATTAAACAGTTGACCTCATATGTCATGGGCAGATTGAACGAGATGAAACAATCCATGAGAGAAGATACCAAGGCACCAACTGGTTCTCTTCAAGCCAAGAAAAAGAACCTACCAGTCATTGATGCAAGTTTCGTTGACTCCTTTTTTGACGATCTAACTCCAAGATCACTGAAAGAAAGAATGTTGGACATTAAAATTGAACCTCTTTCTCCCGAGCCAGTTCTGTCAACTGATGAACAGTGTTCAGCGCCTCAAAAATTAATTTCTAAAGTCCAGACATTGGATACAAAGATGCCTACCAGAACACCAAGACATATTGAAACAATGTCCATTCCGTTCGGACTGGATAAGCCAATTAAAGAGGAAAATACGTTTGAGGACTGTTCAGATTTGGAAGATCTTTTAGGCTTTGTTGACCAAACATACAAGACTATTGCATCTCCAGAGCAACTGGTTTTACCAAAGCCTGTAGCATCACCAAAGTTGCAACACAGCGGTTGCATCGCCGAGTCATCCCCAGTACCCTCGTATGCATCATCATCATTTGGGTCCCCACTTGGCATAGACCAACAGAAGTATGTAGAAATGAGCCCTGGTTCGTCATCACCAGGGTACGATGATAGAGACGACATTCTCGATCCAGATAACTGGCTGCTCGAGCCAATTAGTCTGTCCCTCGATATGGCGTTACCGGAACTAGATCCTGTGGTACCGGAAGTGAGGGATAAAGAGGACGATCTCTTTCATCTAAAACAGCTTCTGCAGCATCCATGGGCACCATGTGGTAAGTAAGAGTTAATGAAATGTTTTTTAAGATAGAGATATTTCAAAGAGGGTGAAATGAAAAATCTAGGCTATTATTAATAATCGAAGCAGATTAATGCATAAGAGTTATCAGGCTTTTCGTTTCTGAACGAAAAGAATATTTAATTCACATCTTTTAAGACATTTAATTGAGATATTTATTTGCACAAGCGCTAATATTGGTTTCTTTCTCTATATTATTTTTTCGTTTACTCAAAATCCTCATTTTCGATACACATTATTTGAAAAAAAAAAAAATTGCGTACAAAATGGATAAAAGAGATTTCCTTGTATGGGTTAGATGAACTTTGAAGTAATAAAGATTTTTAATCAAGCTTTAAAACAATATTTTAAAAAAGAAAATCCACGTACATAGATTGTTGAAAATGTACAACTGTAGAATTGACATTATTGGCTTCAAAGACATATGAAATTCACACGTATGTTTGAAGTGCAAATGTTATACTTGTCAACAATTTCACAGGGGAACATGTAAGGTCAAAGGTCAATTGTCCGCATCTAGATGAAGACAAAATGAAATTTAACAAAAGGTAGTATTTGATGAAGTTGTTGCCTCCATGTTTTCGAAGTAAAAGCCAAGAGAGTATAGTTGTAACTGATATTCTTACTGATGGTATATGTTATCCTCTCTTTATAATATGACCGACGTCGCCGGAGTGAAATAAACCCGTTGAATATTTTTGATATTACACGGGTATTATTACACTAGTGGAATAACTATGCAAATGAGCTCAGAGCGAATAGCAACGCTATATTGTAACCACGAAAATGACGTCATAACCTGTTTTGTGACGTCATTTTGAAACGGCGTTATAAGTTTCGCGTAAAATTGAAACGTTGAATTTCAAGAATTTTTACGATTTTTCGCTAAAATTCGGGTCATATTATAAACAGAATATAAAATTTGTGCTCATAAAATACAGAATTTATTAAACTCGTCATCTATAAACAAACGTTTTTTCTGTGTATAGATGACTCGTTTCATAATTTCAGTATTCATTGACCACTTATTCAATATCCTTTATTTACAGGTACCCAAACTTCCAACAAAGACTCCCAGTAGGTTTCGTGTTGTGTAAGAGTTTCTTACATCCATTCATATGTATGGCATATTGTCATGATATATACCATCCCATTGGTCGTACCTAGTGGTTCCTGCAGGTCGGGGCACCAGTCATGTAACAAATTACGCTTGTGATGGTATCCGTCAGATGTTTGTATTTCTTGCTGGCGAGAGGTACAGTCATCTTGCTTCAGATCATTTCGTCAAATAACGCATCTATTAATTCATCATTTCATAACTCGGCGGGGATAGTGCTACAGTATATAATCAAAGATTATGCTGGACATTTTATATTTAAGATATTTAGTTCATGCTGGCTCGTGAACTTGACTTTTATAAGCTGTATGTCAGCAAATGTATTGAACTGCGGACATAACAGAGTGCCTTAAAATGGCGACATAATGGCATTAAGTCATTGTAAATAAAACTTTTGATTTCTATATCAATTAGAGTTTTTGTGAGACAGTAGTGAAAACCAAAACATGTACATAGCTGTTTAGTGGCATTTATTGATATTTTTTCTGAAGTAAACTCTGTGTCAAAAACAACTTGGAACTTTCGCTTTTATGTCCATTGTAAAATGGACTTTTCGTTTTCCGATCAAAGATATCTAAAATTTGATCATGTGGTTACGAACTCTTTTCACTTTGATAATTGAATTGGTTAATTGAGGACAGCTAAGGGTGTTTTTCTTTGTAAAAGCTTTTTCCATTGTTCCATTTAAAGCAAATTTGAAAAGAGGACTTGTAACCAAATTATCCATTTCCAAGTGTTTTTTCCATCTCAGAGTTCTTTAATTTTCTGTTATTCACATTATGTAGAAAAACTCTCTTCATAGACATCTTATAAAAGTAACCACTCGTAATGGATCCTGAGTGTCCAGAGTTGGAACATTTCCTCGAAGCGATTTCTAGGGGGGTCAGTGCAGAACTATTTCAAGTGCCTATTTATCTATTGGTACGTACAAAATAGTACTGCATCGACTCCTCTTTTTTACCCAAGAAGAACTTCTTTTCTGTGAAAGTTATTTTCATTTTATTAATCAATCGAAGTTAATCGCAATAGAAAAGATCAAAACAATTCTCTATTCACACAAAGTAACACAAACATCTAACATGTCTATGACGGAGTTTGTATATAATTATATATCAATATTTTGAGTTTCTATCGTTTCATTTATTCGTATACCTTCATGTTTGTGTTTATATATTTCATTTTGTACATAGCTTAGTTTTGGCCGGAATGCGATAATGGACACTATCTTAAGCAAACATCTAACTTTAATTGAGCTGTTATTTTTTCTATTGGTTTCTTTAAACGTCATGAAAAATCGCAACATTATTTTGAATTTAATAAAAAAAACCAATCTCTCATCTATACACACGTTCCATGTTGTTGGAATTAGTGTGTGTGTGTGTGTGTGTGTGTGTGTGTGTGTGTGTGTATTCGTGATTCAAGATATGAATATCAAAGTTGACACAGGTTTCCTAATGCAAATCAAAAGGAAACCTCGATTTACACTGTTTAAGTGCATTACATAAAAAACATTGGGGGACTATTACGGGTCCACTACCTTAAGATCAAGAGAATGTTGCTTAAAATGTGTCCAGGGTTCATATTCAGCAACCAGTCGTTGAATTTCATAACGAGAACAATGATTGGTCGGAACACATGTATCATCCAATGAGAGCCTCTGATATGAAACTGGAAATTGGCTTACAAGACTGGGTGGAGAATATGGACCTGCTCAAGGCTATTCCGAGCCAGTTTCATCTTGCTATTTTATTTTTTACGTTATCGGAATACAGTTGTTCACGTGCAGGTTGCGTGACAATTGCTATACCATTTTATATATTCTGCCGGTCGGAACGTGTCATCGTTTTAACATTTGAATATCCTTTTTATATCCCTGTCATTATTTTTGTTCCATTGACGTCATAGATACAATAGAATATTTGTTTCAATCATAAGGTAGCGAAAGTTAACTTTCCTACACATGTTAAAAAGTAAAGTTTGCAATGCTTTAATTTATTTAATTAACTGGGCTTTAAAAGTTGAAGCAACTTTTATGTAGACAAGTTAATGACTTTCTTTTTAATGGGTTCCATTCATTTTATATATAGACTGTCGGGCTAAAATTTTAGCATATGTGTAGACTAATACTTTGACACGAAATTATTATCGCAGGTCGATAGGGATTTGTGTTAAAATAGATTTGCAATTTGCGTTTGAAATCAACATATTATTGCTGTACAGCTAGAATAGCTGGTTCTATTCTAGCGACGATTTTATGTTGATTATCATTCTTAGGTCCACATGATTACATTTCATAGAATGGAAATCCACGACGAAAGCAAACTTTTTACCATTTTGCCTACATGTATAAGAGAGAAAAATGATTTTTTATTAAGCTACACATAAATGATATAACATTAAGACAAGGCGTACTGGTAATGATTAACATTTGAATTGGCCTTTATCTTATCTTCTACAAAAACTTCATTGCCATAGGCGTATCTAGGACTTTGAAATTTTTACGCAATCAGCATCATAGTTTAAAGGCGATATGTGGACTGTAACTAAACATGTCCTCAAACCGCTCCCTTTGTATTATTTGAGCGTTGGTGAATAATCAAAACATCGAAATTACAGCTTGAATAAGCTGTAGTTTCGATGTTATGATCATTCATTAACAATATTTTTCAACCGAGAAATAATTCTTTTACGCACTTGCGTAAATTACGTAACGGGAGCTACGCCCTTGATTGATACGGGTCGGTGCTGGATACTGACCTTATTAATGAGTTTTTAAGAAAATCTTTAAAAATATTCTTGAAAAATATCATAAAGTGCCATGAATTAAACATCAAAGAAAAAATTGAAACTTTAAAACTAATGACATGTCTAGATTGGCAAGTTTTAGTGAGCAATCAAAACTCATTTGTCTATACAGGTACAGACAAAATTAATCTTTGACCGCCCACGAAAACTTGCGTATCATTGTACCTTTATAGGATGTATATGTTCTTGCTTTGTGTTGGACGTCTATATGGCCCTTCTGTTAAGATAATGTTTGCTGGTCGAACGCCGATATAGATCTTCGACACACCATTGAATGTTATATCTTCATCTGAGTCATTAGATTCAGACGGACAATCTTCTGCAAAGAATTTTTCAGTGTGAAAAATTACACCGCTGGACGGACTCTGTTGCGGAAGGTTGTCCTTAGTTTCGAATTTCCAGATTGTTGTTATTAATTAGTTTCGAATTAATTATGATGCTGGTGTTTATTATGCGGACCCGTCCCATTTCGCAGGTCGAAAAGGACACTGTCTAATTGATACTCACAGTAACACTTGATTTATTAGAATGAGCTATTTTTTACACTGAAAATGTGAGACCACTCATCTTTGTACTCTACGAAGTTGCCCTCAAAAGGAAAGAATATGATTGAACTTTTGTTCATATTTAAATATAGTTGATAATAATTCTAAACACCTTCAAAGCGCCTGTAAATGATGCTAATTTTTGTGAACCTATTTCTATGGTAACAGCTTAGCTGTTGACTTTTGTATGACGCAAATTGGTCAGGGGCAAATACATGCCTTACACCAATTTAAAAATAAAATGGTTTGAAAAACTCTCCTGGTATTAATCTTAATATTATTAATAATGAAGATCTTGATAAAATAAAAGCCAGGACACCAAACTTGTTGCTGTCGTGAAATACTGAACCCTTATAATGCTACTCCTGGAATATTCCTGCTTTGACAGGAAGTATAGACAAAGATCAGCCTGCACATATGTGCAGTATGATCTTTGTGTATGCAAGCAGATTGTTGTCTTTCTAAAAAGGAAATGCTTTGAAAATTATTTTTTGCAAGTCAAATGCTGAAGTAGACTTTGTTTATTTAGTGTGTTTCTCACGTTGGCTTTATGCAATTTTACGAAAAATTATATTCGGCATCTCTGAATACTTGAATAAAAGAAAAGAAAAATTGTAACAATTAGCAGTATGAAGACTGGGGGGGGGGGGGGGGGGGGGGTAGGGATCTTACGCTTCTACGTTGAAGGTATAGAATTCTCGAGGGAAAACAAAGTGCTGGTTACTTTGTTAATTTCTCTGAATTCTATGTCTTACTAAGTGGGCCCATACAGTATCTTTAGGAAATAATAGGTAATTGATATGTTGGTCATATCAAATTTTAATAACCCACACGCTGGGATGTCCACTATAATGGTGTAAGATATTAGTGACAATTAAGTATGTTGATGAATCAAAAATGGCTAATGGTATTAAATAAATATTATCATGAACAATATTGCTATCCACCAAAACATAGTATTTCGGACATGCATTTTAATGTTTAAATATGAAAGAAGAGCTTTGATACTTATCTATCCATTTCAATTTAGGCGAATTTTAATTCATTTGGCTATCTTTTACAAATGTATTAATCTCGATAAGCTTTATTTGACTTTTTATGATAAATCTATCTTTGTTAAGGTCAACTACTTTAAACTTTAAATATTTTGACTATGCCCATCTCTAAAATAAAGAATTCTAACCTCAAAATATCCCTTGTTTGCTTGTTTATTGTTTGACAATCATCGAAAATCACCCGCGTAGAAAGGTCAATTTCGAGAAAAAGATTGTATCATGTAAGTAAGTAACATCGTGAAATCGACATTCACCACGATCACATCCGTACTAAATCTCTCTCAGTGCTCCACTAAATGCATTCAAAATACTCACCCAAGTACTCTAAAACGCTCCGAAATCGTTGCAGTTAACCACATCGTTAAATTAACAATCATTTCGATCAAAACCATTCTTAATCATTCGCTAAGCGCCCCATTTATTCATTCCAAACACTCACCCAAATCGATCAAAAACGTTCCGAAATCACAAGAAAATATTTCGAAATCGTTCAAGACGAATATCATTTAATGTAAATCTATCCAATATTCTACGGTTTTATTAGCTGGTGTGGATTTAAGGTGTCTGATCGGCCAACGAAGACACACAAAAAGAAAAGTGTGTTTATTTTATGAACGGAGGATATTACTTATGACAAATTTCCTTCGTCTTGCACAAAATAAGCGATATTAGATTAACTCCCTTTAATTTCACACAAAAATCTCATTCAATTTCATTCAAAAACTATTAAAAATCATTCACTCTGTCAATTCCACGATGTTGTTAAGTAAACCATCAACAGTTCATTCGTCGATCAAATCTAACCACGATTTTATCAGCTTTTATGGAATTTTGGTATCTGATTTGTCCGTGAAGGCACTCAAACAATATAGTACGCAGACTTTATTAAAGGGAGCTATTTAGAATATCGCTTATTTCATCAAATTAGACAAAACTAACGATGTTTTATTTTCTCCTCTTTATTTTCACGCAAACATTCGCTCCTCTCATCAAGATTATTTCATTCCTAAATCATTCCAATACCATCCATCGTGTCATTTCACGATCTCACTAACTGAATAAAATCCATTCTAATACGCAAGATTCAACTCATACGCCGTGAATTTACGACCAATACGTCGTTTTGAGACCAATACGTCGTATCCTCTCGAGCTCTAGTTTCGACAATTCGAGGGTTCAGTGCAAGACTGTACTAAGTGTATATACATTGTATACGCTTAGTACAGTCTTGCTCTAAGCCCTCGAGATGGTCCCACTGCGATTTGTAATCAAATTATTATGTGCCAAACAGATCTCCGCGGACGATCGAAAAGGATTAACAAGATGTGTAAATAAGCGTATTTATGGTGATTTGCCCAGTTTTCGTGGAGGACCCTAAATTCGTGGTATTCCGGATAATATTACGTCATTCTTAAGCACGCGACGTCCGTGCGTTATAATTTTGTCGTTCGTGTGTTCCTGCGTCAACGAACACCCTACGCCATCTTCACTCGCTTCTAATCAAGTAAAGAAAGTAAATGCGGCATAAAATGGTAAGAAGATGCCTTTTACCAATATTTCTATCGAGAAATCTTTCAATTTATTTAGGCAGAGGTACTTGGGATGATCTTATTATTATATCAACCGCTGTATTCTTTTTAAAACAACTTTTAATCATTCAAACAAATAATTTCAAGTGTTATTTAATGATTTTTGTAGCACTGACTTGTTTTTGTCATCCGGGAGACCCCTGTGAATTATTAGTACCACGAAAACTGGGCCAACCATCATAAATAACCGAAGAACCCGAATTAGTACGCCGAATTACCTAAAAGACACAAAATTACTACACTTACGTCCGAGGTACTTTTCAGTTTACAGAAAAGTCCGAACTATGCTTAGAATGATTGATTTTACTAAAAGCTTGGAGGGCTTACAATTTTAATGGCGTCATCGAGTTTCCCCAGGTTTTCCCGTTATTTTCAAAATAGTGTATAAAGGTTGATCGTCAGATTGGTCATATGGTGTTCCGAATGCTCGGACGTAGTTGCAGTAATTGTAGGTCTTTTTTGCGTAATTCGGTTTCAGGTGGTACTTAAATAATTCGCTTCACGGAAAAACACATTGCTGTTTGATTTTCTGTGGACATCTTTTTGGAATATCATAATTTGACGACAAAACGCTGTAAAACACTGCGTTTCGGTATAAATTATAATATGCCCACTTTTATTCTTTCGTTAATTTTGTTTTTATGCAACGTCATCCTAAGCGGGAAAGTTGATATTTGTGACGTCATTTACATCCACGTGCGAAACGAAGCGCTTTCATGATTGCGCCCTTATTATTCCTAGGTCTATTCCGTAGAATCGCAGAGGGTTCCCGATGGATACTCGACAGAAATTAGCACGATCTGTTTTATCGGATCTATCATCAAACTAGACTGGCTCCCGTCCCACTGATCTGAAGTATTGTGAAAAATAAGCCAATTCAACTAGAGAAAGAAAAATTCTTATCAGCTTATATTCTCTGACTGGCCGATCAGTGGTCAGTTTTTGAGAATATGGGAGGTAATTTGAAATAAAATAGTTATACATGAGTGATCTACCTTATTAATTTTAAAACTAACTGACAGCCTGGGAGCCAGGCTATCATCAAACCTACGCACCTACGTAACGGAGAGATATTGCTGTGATTTATTTCACAGAGATGATATTAATAACTTTGGTATAGACACAAGGACATGATGCTCTGTTTGTTGTGCTACAGTTCTGTCAACCTTTTGGCCAAAAATCTTAAAATTAAATATCAGCAATCTCCTGCATCCTCTTGAAAGGCCTAAGATCAACCTCTGAATATTGTTTTCCCTTTCAATTTAAATTTGTTTGTTATAACACCACTTTCAACATCATTGCAGTTATATCGAGGCGGCTTGTGCACCTACCGAAGTTTCTTATCGTTTCTGACAGCAGTATAACTACAACATCCCATCCAAGCAACCAGATGCTCGTCCCACTTAAGCGTACTAATTATCATACACCCATAAGTTGGGGACTAACGACCCGCGTCACAATCACTTATACCAAATGTCGGATATTTAAGTCGAACGGGCATGCGTTCAGGATGAAAACGTTAGCGAAGAGCTTTCGAGATGATACCTCGCTTTGCACGTATGTGCACGTGCAAAGCGGGGTGTCATCTCAAAGCGCTCGCGAAACGCTTCACATCCTGAAAACAGGGCAGGTGTTACGAACTCACGACCTTAGGATTGATAGCCTTATGCCTTACCATTGTTCTAGCAGTGCTCGGCTTTTTACTCTAGAACCTGTCCTGTGTATAGGCTAACGATTGTCCACAATGGTACCCATATGACCCAGACAAGTTTATTGAATGCGAAAACAAAGAAGGACCGCTGTTGGTTTAAACATATTTTATTTGCATAGTAAACAATTGTACATAATAAATTGACAAATCTCAACATAAACATGCAAAAAGGATTAGAACGAAAGCGGAGCTTATAAAGTTCTTTTCCTTGTTGATGGCTTAATATGTGTACTCATTTATAGATGTATTTAGAAAAAAAAGGTATTTTGCTTTCAATTATTATTTTAACGTATAGAGAATAGTTAATCAGGGTTAAATAAGACAGTATGTGTAATGAAATTAAGTGGGCATAGGGGTATATTGTGTTATTCTTATGTCTTTCTGATTCATGTAAAAACGATATTAGCAACAACTTCACAAAGCAACTCAGCCTGTTCACTTAATAATACGTCGAAGTATCGTTTTGTTTTATTTTTAGGCGTAGTATGGATTTTAAATGAATCGTTTACTATCTCTGATGTAGCATTGAACTTCATTGAAAATAAATGAGTTTTCGTCAATTGCCAGCGTTTCTTTTCCATAAAGAAGCATATCAATGTCGATGTTGCCGAAAACTAATAATTTGCCAAACAGTCGTTCTCTTATATTAATGTACTTATAACATTCAAAAAAGAAGTGTTCGCTTGTCTCGGTACGACCACAAGAACAAAGGGGGGAGTCAACAATGTTTTTTGCAAATAAATGGTGATTCAAAGAGCTGCATTTGTTTCTTATCCTTGTATGTATGACTTGAAGCTTCCTTTGTCCTAAAAAGTACAACTTATTTGGTACGGGTTTGTCACGATTAAGATAGTTCTTAAAGTACGATAATGAATCTTGCTCCCGTATTTCAATAGGCAAATTATTCCAATCTTCAATAACTGTCGGGAGAAATGACCTTTTATAAAGTTCTGTCTTGCAAATTGGCGCTCTATGGTTTCGAGATCCGCGTAGACTATATGAGGATGTGCTTCCTATTGAGTTTGGAACTAAAGAACTTAAATTATCTGGCGTTATTCCTTTTACCATTTTGAAGTATAATATAAGTTTATGTTTTCGCCTACGTTCTTCTAGTGGTTCCCATCCTGACTCTTTATCAAGATCAGCGAGCGAAACAAGCTTTGTACAGCCGGTCACTATCCTTGCAGCTTCCGCTTGGATTTTGTTGAGTTCGTCTTTTAAATTATTTGAGCAGTTGTCCCAAATTACATCTGCATATTCTATTATAGGGCGAATAAACGAAAAGTAAATGGTTTGAAGGGATTGTCGATCAAGACGATTTTTAAGACTTCGAAAAATGTTAATCCTTTTCCACGCTTTGTCAGCTGAGTGTTTTAAGTGACAATTCCATGATCCATCAGCTGATATAGATATACCTAAGTGTTTGTGGTTTTCCACCGTTGGAATTTTTATATTTGACATATATAAATCTGGATGCTGAGGTCTATTTACTTTGCGAGTGATCAATAGTGATTCAGATTTTGCTGGATTAAATTTAACGATCCATTTCTGTGCCCAAGAATCGATTTTGTTTATATCTGTTTGTAATTTCATTCCGCATGAATAAGGATCGTCTATTTCTAATGAAAGACTCGTGTCATCAGCAAAGAGGTTAATATTAGATTCCAATTCATCGACAATGTCGTTTATATAAACTAAAAATAATAATGGACCTAATATTGACCCTTGGGGAACACCTGCTTTTAAAACTCTAAGTTCAGAATAGCTACCATTAAGGACAACCCTTTGATATCTATTAGATAAGTAATCAATGAACCAGTCTAACAGTCGTCCTTTAATGCCTGCGCTATTTAGTTTGTAAATAAGACCCTGGTGCCAAACCTTATCGAATGCTTTACTTACATCAAAAAATATCATTCTGAACTCATGGCCACTATCTAGCGCTTTACAGATTTTATGATATAATGAAAGAGTTTGATTAACAGTCGAGTCACATGGCAGAAATCCTGATTGAAAAGGTGTGAAAAAATGCACCTCTGACAGATAAGAAAAGACACGCTTGTAAACTATTTTTTCAAATGCCTTTTCCATTGTATTAAGAAGAGAAACTGGTCTGTAATTTGAGGGCATCGCTGGATCGCCACTCTTAAAAATAGGGCAAACATTTGAAACTTTCCATGAGGAAGGCAAAATACTTTGATTCAGGGATGAATTAAAAATATCACACAGTGGTTTTGATATAGGAATCGCGCATTCACGTAGGATCCTATTATGTATTCCGTCAGGGCCAGAAGCTTTCCCAGTGTCTAAATCTTTCAGAACGTTGTATACTTCGTCTTGAGTTATGATGATATAGTCTAGTGTGAATTGCTGAGTAGGGATGTTGTTAAATGGCAAATCTTTCTGAAAGTCATCCACGTCAGATTGGCTTGCAAAAAAGGTATTAAGTACATTTGCTTTTTCCGTTTCGTCAAAGGTTAAATTGTTGCTAAATTCATCAAGTAATGGCGGTATTTCCGAACCTTGTATTTGTGAAGGATTGAGAAACTGCTTAATTGTTTTCCACCAATCACGAGATGTTAGCAATCCTGAATTAAGTTTAGATGCTAAGTTTGCCATGTGTTCCTCTTTTCTTTGACGTATAAGGGAAATAATTTCGTTTCGAAGTATTCTAAATCTACTCCATTGTAATTCATTATTAGATTTCCTAGCCTTCTTGTATAATCTTTTCCTCTGTCTTATTTTATGTTTTACTTCGTTTGTCAGCCACGCAGGTTCATAAGGCTTAACATTAATTACTTTATTTGGTATAAACTGTTTTGCTGTTTGAATGATTTTATTTGTAAAATTGAAAACATATGCATCAATGTTGTCGTCTATTAAACTAGTCCAATCAAAATTCGCAAGTTCAGATCGAAGATCATCATAGTTACCCTCTTCGTACTTCCATATTGTTCTTTTAAAAGCTTTGATTTTAGGCTTAATAAAATTGAACACTCCATACACAGGACAGTGATATCGAACTTGGCTTTCCAGACAAGGTTCGCCCACTCCTGATATTAGAACTGATTTTTTATTGGATACAAAGAGAAGGTCAATCAATGACGAAGAGTGCTCTGTAAAGTGAGTTGGTTCGTCAATACATTGGTAAAGATTAAACTGCGTACAAAGGGAGTTAATTTTGTTAAAGTGATACGTATTTAACTGATTCCAATTAAAATCACCCGTTATTATAATATCCTGTATATTGGTATCGATAGCGAGACTAATGGAGTTTTCGATCAAAGAATTATAACCAGATTGCGAATTAGGTGGTCTGTAAAATACACCATATAGAATATTCTTATGATTTTGGAGCCTGATATGCACCCAAACACATTCTAATGCATCAAGTTCCAAATCTAAACGCCTTACATACGATATAGTTTTCTTAATGTAAATTATTACACCCCCATAAGATTCGTTCTCTCGATCCTTTCGCTCTGGGGCATGATAGGTTGGAATAAGAATACTATCTGACGAAACGTCTTTGTTAAGCCATGTTTCAGAAAATGAAAGTATATCAAAGCTAGAGAATTCCGAACTCAAGATATCAATTTTGTTTTTAATACTTTGTACATTGTAGTGTATTGTAGAAAGATGGTTTGGATATTTAAGAAAACCGTAGAGATCATGTGACGTGGAATCATTAAAATTACCGGAAGAGAAAGGACCTGGATTTGGATGCACATCCCCAGATAGACACAATAGCAACGCGATCCATACCGTAGGAATAATTACTGTTAAATAAAATAAGTAACGCGGGACACTAATGACAATAGTTTGTTTTCTATAAATACGATACTGTTTTGTGAAGTAATCTGCTTTGTTTTGGCTATGAACCATGTTAAAACTAATGTAGAAAAATCTCAAAGCTCCGGGTTGCAGTTGAAACAAAGTGAAAAATATTGTAGTTATCAGGAGTCTGAACCCGAAGTGCAGTCTGAATGTTGGAAATGGCTTCATATGAGATTGAGTGTTTAATCTGGCCATCTTGTGATCATACGATTCACGTCACGGAAAAAGCGCGCATCTCCAAGCATGCAGACTACACGACCCGAATCAAAACTCTTTGAAATACATGACCCATATCTCAAGAAGCAGAAAGACACCGAACAACGCCCCCTTTTGTCAACAAGATGTTCAAAGATTTCTAATATTTTGGAAATAAAACTTATTTGAAAACAGCAAAATAAAATGAAAAATTGTAACAAAAAAAACAAAATTAAAGTTGAACATAAAGTACAGTAAAGGTATATACAAAAAGTAATGATGATTTACAGTTATAATCATTATTGTTATTTGTGAATGTTTTATATTTAATGGATTTTTTTCATAATGCAGGACAAACTCAGATAACTTAAAAATTGATCTAGCAGTAAATTAATAGTTAAAAAGTATCAGTTGAAGTTCATTTGCCAAACATCGAAGATAGGAAATAAGGGGTCGCACCCGTATGGCTGTCAGTCGAAACGAAATGCGGACTGGCCATTTAGGTGTTACACCTTGATTCGTCGACTAATTTGCTATGTTCAGAAATCAGACGAATTCTATTTAGTGAAAACTTGTAATAATGTTCTAAGTGTTTAAGCTATCCAAAAGTCTAGCTATGGTGACAATTTTCCATAACATTGCGTACTTTGTTAATTAAAGTTTAAATTTTCAATTGATTTATCTGTTAGAACTGACATTAACCCATTCGTACACAATCCCAGTTTAGCGCCCCTGAATAAAAACAGCCGTGAAACATGGTGGACAATGAAGAAGTCACTTGATACAAGTTTTTTGTTCATTGCGCAAATTGTTTCTTTCTCATAACATGGATTCTCGAATTTGCATGAACCGAAAATAATCTTCTGCAAGTTGTTTGAAGTTTAATCAGTCTAAAATTTGCTTTCGCCGGGTAATGGGTTAAATGTTTAATGTTGAAAATATCAAATATAACAGGCAAATATAGAAATATGTTGGCAAAAGACCTATCGAATTATTTAGTTTTTACTTAAACTGAACATGCATAATATTTATCATTCAGCGAGTAAGTAACATTTAACAGTTGCACAAGCTATGGTTTATATTCACGAAGAAATGAAAATAATTCTAAGAAAAATACTTGATGGACAAGATGTAAAAATCGGGCCGCTACCGGTAAAGGCTTGACCTTCGATTTTTTCTAGTAATAATTGCATCAAATTTCAAATTATGTTTGTTTGTTTTCTTTGTTTGAATCGGGTTTTGCGTCGCTTTCAACAATCTTTCAGATATATCGCGACGGCTGGAGCACCCAACAATCAATTCCTGGTATTTCTTGCGCCAGTACCATCACCATATACTATTCTAGCCTCCAGCTGATATCCCCAAAGGTCTACGGTGATCGACCCATTCATCGGAGACAAAAAGTCGGATGAGTGCCGCCCACGGGGATCGCACCCAGGACTCTAGTTAATTTTTAATTGTGCGGAAGCACAATTAGAGTGGTTCTGCCCGGGTTGTATCTAATGAAAAAATTGCAAAATAACCTTTTTTCCAACTCATATCAATTTTGTAAACCGTTTGTTTCGAAAATTGCTGGCATAAAATGAGCTTCTTATTTTCTCTGGCTGTTAATTAGTGTTTTATTTACAGTGCATTCCATGAAGGAATTAATAGTTCATTAATTTAGCTTAATAATAGAATATCAACATTAGTTTACTAAAATGCAGTTGTAAAGTTGCACTTCGTACCTATGAGGGAAAAAGCTACAGAGATGGATTGTGGGATGAATTACCTAATACCCTCTCTTTGGAATAACCCCTTATAATTCACCTATTAACCTCTTTACTATTTACAAAGTGTAAGTGCAGTGTGTCACTCTTCACTCTATAGCTTTATCTTGGTGTATTGGTCTATGTCAGCCTGTGATTTATCTACATGTACATTTCTGAAAACTTGTTACTACAACTCTTCAAGAAGTGGCACGAGATAAATTTTCCAAAGACCTACAATACAGAATGCTTAGCGTGTTTTACAAGGAGCTTTTTAGCATCAAAAGAATGGAGATATATTCCCGTGTACATTGAACCTAAAACTATGAATGAAGCAAATTCCATTTCTTATATTTGGCAGTTAGATGTTGAATTATTTTTTAAAACGTCCTTGATAGAATATTTGTCTAATGAACGTTTCCCACAAGTTTTTGGGGTAACTTTAGAAATGGCATGTATGGTTTGACTATATCTGCAACAATAACTTGGTTTGGATTTTTCGTCTATTTATTTATTTTTTGTTTCAATGCTATATATACATAAACTCCTGAAACAACAATAAGCAGTTCAGTCATTCAGTACCGCACAATTACAGTGCTTACAGCACTTTGATTTAACTAGTACACAGATTTCTTATCAAGGGTAAATACAACATAAATTACAGTTAAAGTGCAATCGGCTATTCTACATGATATACTACTCGAATTCTAAATTCTAAAAGAATGGACAGACAGTTTTGACTGTGGGTATATTAAATGGTTTCGGTGAAGCAGGGCAGGGCGGAGCCTATGTACCAGATCATTAAATCTAAGTTTGAATAAAGCAGCTTTATTTGGGCATTCCAATCACTTTAGAAGATAATCGGTGTACATTGAAACTTTAATAGATGGAGTGTTGCCAAAACTCGGTAACCACAGCTTGAAGAAATTGACGTTACAGGGTTTTGGCTTTCCATCTCCGGAATGAGTTCGCAAGTCGTTCCAAAAAATTTAAATTTTCACAGGTAAATGTCGATTTTCTTCAAATCTTTTCGGAATGCATTTTATCTAAAAGTAATTTTGTTAAGATACGAAACAGCTAAGCCTGTAAAAAATACACAGAATAAACGCAATATTTTCGCTTGAATGAAGACTGTCAATAAACACATCGTGGTCGGCCATAATTTGCACGGGTTTGATTAAAAATAGTAGAGGTTTTTTGGTAAGTTCCAAAAATAGCAATCAATTCTATTTTTAAGCACCAATACTTAATCAGTTAAATATATTTGCACGTGATGATATAAATATAGCAATCGGTTTTCCCTTGAGTTGGAAATAGCTCCTTTAGTTCTATTTATAGACAAGTAACGGGTTTTTCATCATAACGTCGGTTATCTGATAAAATCCCGTAACCACAACTAGTTTAAAATTGTAGTTACGAGACTCTGAAAGAAAATCGACGCTTTAGAAATAGCTCTCGCAGTTCTATTTATAGACAAGTTGCGGGTTTTCAACCTCGGTTTTCCGCCAAAATCCCGCAACCCCTGCTCATTGAAAATGTGGTTACGGGTTTTGGAGGAAAACCGATGATCGCTATCATTTCCTCAAGATCTTTGATTTTGACAGAACAATACGATAAAAGGTAATAATTAGTTCATGTTTAAAAATATATACATATATATATATAATAATACAGTGGTGAGAAGACTTTTATGGAAAGGAAAAAAATGCTTTACCACAATAGGCCTAATATGCGTTTGTACCGATAATATGGTACAGTTTTGTATGAAGGACAAAAAAATGCTCTCCATACAGGTGAAATTGCAATTTCAAATCAAAACGCACCAATCACTATAATGCTCTTATTGCATTATATTCAATAAATCTTTAGACAAAACATTGTATGAACAGTTAGAATTGCCTTTCATATGTTTACGCTGATAATTTTCAAATAAGATCTATTCGTCTTAATTTGATATTGAACATATTATACAGTTCTCAATGGGAGCTTTGCATGCAATATTCTGAATGATATGCGTTTGTATCGAAAGTATGGTACCACTTTTAACAAGTGCTCTCCACATAGCTATAATTGTAATGCCGTTAAACTTCTTTTAAGCGACCACTTAGAGGACCAATATAAAGCGGTCGCTAAATGGTCGCTTAATACAATAATTGATGATGAAAAAGACGTGTATTTTGAATGCTTATAAATATTGTCGCATTATTTTGACTGAATCCTAGGGTGTTGGAACCCATCAGAAACGTCTCACCGAGACGATTCTAATGGATTCCAATGCCATAAGATTCAGTGATAAACATTTTATGTTGAAGAATGTCCAATTGTTACGGCGAATGAACTATTTACGATGGTCGCTTAATAAAGTGGTCGCTTAATAGTCGTGGTCGCTCGAGCAAAATAACCTATATTCAATTAAAAGAGCTCCAATAATTCTACTTGAAAATTCTATTTCAGAACATTTTTCGACCAAATATTGTATGTACTAGAGTAATTGCTTTTGATATGTTAAAATCAATAATTTTCCGATAAGAACTCATTAAACTTAGGATATGTTGGTATCGCCGATGTTTCTCCAAAACCCCGCAACCACAGCTTAATCGAAGCTGTAGTTACCCGGTTATGGAAAGACAACTGCGTAATCGAACATGCTATACAATTATCTTCTGGAACTTTAAACTGGTCCACATAAATTTCAAATCAGATTTAGCATGGTAATATGACAAATTTGTTGATACTTGAACAATATTTTGACCAAAGGCGTTATTGGTAAATGATAAATTACTACTACAAATTTTAAGACTTCAATCTACAACAATCTTGCACACCGAAGAATGATTATGTAGAGTCAAACGGACTTATAATTACTTATATACTTATATATTTATGTAATTATAGTTTAAGATCCAATTTTGCACTTAGATCTTCAAATGGTTTTACTCTGGTAGCAGGACCATCCTCGTGTACCCGTACCAACACATTACCATTGGTCGTCCAAAAACTATATATCAATTTGTTTTTCTTTAGGTCCGCTATAGCTTTCACCAGTTTGTAATTGATAGCAGTGAGATCTTCACACACAAAGACTTTACTTCCATCTTTTTTCAGTTTACCTTTAGATCTGAGCACACTCCATTTCGTATGATAAGAGTTAAACTTAACCAATATCTGCTTTGATTCATCATGGAATTTGGGACCGACTGGGTGACACCTATCAATGTCTTCCTCTGATATTTTACTATCACCAGATTGGAGTATGTTAGAATTGATAAAATTGACAACCTGTTTCGTCATCTCGCTCTCCTCCAACTTAGAATCGATTGACATGTTCACAAATCGCAAGGAGTTTCTCCTCCCATATTGCTCGAGGTCATTAAGTGATGCCTTTAATGTAATGTTCTCTGTAGACAAATCATCGACCCTTTCCCTCAGGTTTTCAATTTCGCCTGATTTTTTATCAATTAGCTGCTTTTGTTTCTCAATAATTTCCATTTTCTTGTCAATTGTCTCCTGTAACTTACTGGTTTGGTTAGCTATTTCGTCTGAAATGTACGTTTTCATTGTATCGATGGCAGTTTTAATAGCGATATCTATTGCCTTAGTAATACTGGGTGTTAACATACACTGGATCGCTGGAGTAAGCGATTCTATTAATGAAGGATTGCTGAATGCTTCTACCAAAGAATCTGCTGTCAGTGGGGTTGATCTTGTTTTCCTGGTAGACTGAGACCTCTGTTTATTTTTACTGTTATATAATGGTGATGCCTTACGTTTAGATGTAGTGGGTGTTTCAAACTTTGATTTACTTAGCTGGCTCACCTGGGAAATATCAGATCCAGTGTCACTGAGGGCTTCGTTAGTGTCCGTTTTATTGTCCATTTCTTCATTAGTCGACGCCATTTCGACTTTTCAACTTTTCAAGTTTTCAGTGTATTCAGAATAGTGTTTATCGGTTATCGTGTATCGTATACCTGTACTGCACGATAAATGACAAATACACATATACACGATTTTACCTGTGTGGTCACTCACGTCACGGTATATGATCACTATTTGTCCTTTGTTCTCGATTGGGAAAAATTAATATTCCATTAATGACTCAAATATTTTCATAATAACCACACAGGCACTTAGAACTTCAGTGTCCCATAATATTAGAAAGTTCTGTCCAAAAACATCCCACATTCAACCCTTAAAAACAATAAAAATTCACAATATTCACTGAGCGACTATCTATGCGTCTACATACGCCGCCATCATCTTTTAAGGACCGCTGTTGCTCGGGGAACGTTATACATACCTTTCAAAAAGGTGTCCCGCGCAGCAAGATTGTGACGTCAAATTCGTGGTAAAATTTCCTAAATTAACCAATAGATTACATTACACATACACAGGTGATAAATGCACTGGAGAACACATACCATGGTAGATCAGTTTATATACCAGTTTGTTCTAAATACTGATTTAGTTTATTAATTATTGTCATATCAAATCTGATAATTAGAAACTCGTATAACAAAAATGGAAACAGCAGTGTGAAATGCACTAATAACATTGTTATCAAATTATCACGGACATTAAAATAAAAAAGGCTTTGACGGCAATTAGGTGCAAATGAACAGTAGGCTACACTTTTAGATACAGAAAAAAGCCATACTTTTTATGCTATGACGTTCGCCGCGAGAGTAAAATAAGCCCGTCGAATAATCACACTAGTGTACAATTTGTAGAATATCTAAATACCCCTTTCAATTACGAAAAGGCTTGCCAATTTTTACACACGCGTATTGAATTTTCGCGCAAGAAAAATTAGGGAAAGGCGGTGATTCGCCTATTCTATTTTCTGGCGGTCAACAGCTCACTTACTTTTTGATAGACTGGCTACTGCCTCCGATACAACTACGTGTCTAGGTTATACACATACACAGTTTTTATATCGTTGACCAGTTTTTACTGGTACCACTTTAAACTTTGACCCTTCTGTCATGAAATCGGATTACACGTTGGAATTCAGGACAACCTGTGTGGTTAGGCTATTACACGTTGTCACTTTCAACTATACAATAGCATTTTTGCTTCGCCGGTTGTACCTGACAAGCCGTGCAGTTAGAGGAAAAGAGAAACAGACAATACGTTCGCCCTCTATCACAGTTAATTGATATACACGTAGCGCTAGTCTAACGTTTAAAGCCTCCGAATGCGTTTAGATTTAAAAAATCGCATGTTCTTTGTAATTTTTATCAATATCAAGTATTCGTATAGTCTTATGAAAGTTGAGTTACTTAAAAAATAAAGATCGATATGCCAACGGGGTTATTTTCTGGGTACGAATTATATAGGTAAGCTGAATCTCATGCAAATGAGAAACCGGTCACGTGGGATATGCACACGCCCAGAAGTCTTATTGCGCAGACTCCGAACAGATTCCAATCAATCGCGTGGATCTGTTTGTAAACAGACAATAATGGCGACACGAAAAGACGAGGAGCATACATTCGGGGTCTATCATCAGCGTCTCTTCGAATTTTGCGAGAAAAGAAGGCTGTCATTCGAGGACATGTCCCTTGTATTAATTGACGGATGATATATTCAAGAGATGGACAGCTCTTCGATCGTCGATGAACGGTGAATTGGCTGCAAAGCTCATACCAAATGGTAAGGATTTGTTTGAAAATATGAAAATAGACGAATTATGAACGTTGGTCTATGTGATCTGATAAGAAACCTTGTTCACAGAAAATCCTATTTTCACTTTCGATTTCACAAAATCCTTTATTGAAAAAACTGAATTCGTCACTGACGCACGCATTCGTTTCATATAGTGGGGCCCCAAGTGGGGAAAATTAATGGTGCTGAAATTTTATACTATAGATCCATGAGTTGGAGTGAGTGATCAAACGTCATTTTTCGGTATAGGGTCAAACAGGCCCAATGACAAACAGGCCCAGTGACAAAAAGGCCCAGGTCAAAAAGGCCCAGTCCAAAAAGGCCCACTATGAAAAATGACCAAACTGTCAGAATTGAATAAAAGGGGGTTATTCCAGTTAAAATGTGATGTTACAGAGAGTCAATTTTTGGTTATTGCTTGAAATGAAACAGAAATCAGACGACAGAGCCTGGGAGATATTCTTTTGATAAATAACAATGTATATATTACATGTATTCTGCTTGGTAGGTCTAATCCACACACTTGTTAAACTTCATTTCACTCATGGATGATTGTTATTACATATACCTGGCAGATTTATATGAAACCGTTATTTCATGATTGACATTTGAAAAAACTATTTCTATCCATTTCTTGTTCAAAGTGAAACAAAAAGGATAACCAATAGGATGTTTTTATATTCAAAATGATTTAAAAATAAGGTGTAATAATTATCAACATATCAGACTCCTCGAAATACCAATATTTTTTACTGGACAGTGGGTCTGGTACACTGAAAATTTTTACCAAATTAAACTAAATTTGAACAGACGAGCAATAAAACACATTGCGGATGTGGCTTTATTGTACCGTACCGGTCAGTCGGTCCAGTATTCCTGCACAACTTATCAGACCGGCATGATTTTTACCAGACATGTCAGTGGGACCGGCGGTATTTAGTGAAGTCTGACATATATATAATTCTAACAGGTATTTGAAGCATTGCAGGTCAGTATTTGTGGGCATATTTGTCACATCTAAGAGTGGGCATTTTTGGACTGGGCCTTTCTGGTCAACTCTGATAGTGGGCCTTTTTGACCCGTGCCTTTCTGACCCAGTCCTTTCTATCCCAGGGCCATTTTGACCTGACACCTATGACCTTTTATATATACATATATATTATACACTGTATACACATTTATGATGTATGATAGATTATGTTTATGAGGCCAAGTCCATAGAGTTCTCGTTTGGTAAGCAGTCCCTGGTTCAAACTCTGAACTGGCTGTAGGTTTTTCCTCACATGTGACATTCAACACCAACCACTGCTTTGGTTATATGACATAAATTGGTTTGTTTGAATGGGTTTTACACCACCTTCAATATTTTTTCATTAATATCGCGGAGGCTTTCAGAGCACCTAACAATGGATTCCTGGTATTTCTCACACCAGTACTATGTTCCTAGCCTCTAGCTGCTATCTCACTCAGGTCTACAATTATCAACCCATCGGTGGGAGACAAATAGTCAGAAAGAATGACTGCCAGGGGTTGACACTAACTCCTGACATTAACAAGTCGATTGGACTCCTTACACATGAAAACAACGAGGCCATTAGCACAAAGTAAGGAGTTCGAATTTTCATAATGGGAGAACTTTGTGGAAAAGAAGTAATTTCGTGTTATAAGCAATTTCTTCTTTTCTACAATATTATTCCAAAGAAGAGTTTGTTTCTCAAACCACTACAGGATGCAAGGAAATGTTTTCTTCAACATTAAACTTTTGCAGTGAAACGATCTACAGTTTTGACAAGCGTTAGTTTTTCAAAATTTTCTCATATGACCCTTGGAGTCCATGGTACTAGTTACTTGTAAATGGAAGGAAACCCAACTGGTAAACAAGGAGTCTGGTTCTACCAGACTCCCTAAGAACAAAGTCACAACTCAAACATTAAAGCATTGTTATGAAAAGATCTTCAAAGTGACAAGGAACTATTGTTCCCAACATTACGAGATGTGCTTTTAGCTCACCTGAGCACAACATGCAGGGTTCCCAAAAAACCCCATATGGGGGTGATTTACCCCCAAATGGATTCTTGTACCCCTAATTATTGCAAGCAGCCTTCCTTGTCTCATATAGAGGGGGTACATGCATGCTGCAAAATAACCATTTTCACCCCCATTTTGAAGAAGCAGTGGGAACACTGACATGCTCAAAAGGAGCTTTTAGGATCACCCTGACTCTGTTGTGCGATGTCAACTTTCTTAAAATTTCTGCCTGAACCACTTGACGGATTTCAACAAATTTTGTCAGAATGTTCCCTGGGCGACTCTCATTATAAGTTGTTAGCTAAATTCTGATTGGTCCATGAATATGGGCGTGGAAGGGCGGGGTTTATTTTGAGCCTGAAATTTTTTAACAATATCTCCTCCTGAACCACTGGGCCAATTTCAATAAAACTTTTCCAGAACGTTCCTTGAGTGACCTTTTTTTTTAAATTGTTAGCCAAATTTTGACTGGCCCATTTATATTGGTTCTGCAGGGCGGGGCTTATTTTGAGCCCGAAATCTTTGAACGACATCTTCTCCTGAACCACTGGGCCAATTTCAATGAAAGATTACCAGAATGATCCTTGGGTGACCCTTTTCAAAAATTGTGCGCAAAATTTTGATTGGTCCATAAATTTTGGCGTGGCAGGGAGGGGCTTATTTTGAGTCTCCACAGTAATGAATGGATGGGCAGTGTCTATTCTCACTTTAAAATCTTGGAATTAAATCTCCTCTACAAAAATTTGGCAAATGTGAATGAAACTTTACCAGAAAGTTACTATGATGAGTTCCACTGGACCAATAAATTCTAGGTGAGCGATTTAGGGCCATTCTGGCCCTCTTGCTATATAGAAATATTCAGATGGCTCAAAGGTCTTCTTCTCCTTATAATACAAGCTTATCCAGAGCAAAGGTCCAACATTTATGGTTTGATTTGAACATTATATTGTAATACTATTGCTATAAATGTTGGATTTGCCATTTGAAATTGTTTGTCAGTCAGCTCTGAGTTCAAGGTGGCACAGCTCAATTAAGTCGAAATGTAAAAAAAAAAGCTTATCTAGGTTATAGTTGCTATCTAATTTAAAAGATTGGTTGAATTTCCAAATTATTTTGCTTAAATAAATTAATGTGCTATATAAATAAATTTTCAATTACTTAGGAGGTCAAGATCAAATGTTGGAATTGGGCTTCTCTGCAGGTGCACCATATGGCCCAACATTTAATGGACTTCAAAAATTACACAAGCTTAAATTAAGTTGTCCAGGGACAATCTTTTAGTTCATACATTGATTACAAAAATGTGTTACACTTTTATTTTCCAACAGGTTTCAAATCCTCCTTCAATTTTGTAGGGTATTATATTTCACAAAAATAATTCAGTATGAAAATGTAAAGCAAATTGATTCTTTGCAGGGGCTCTATACCAATGAAGACAGCCTTCTACAGGAGAGATGATATTAATACAGAAATATTACCTTCAACATCTACTGGTACCTCAATCCAATCCATGCCAGAGAAAGTTTACTCATTTATTGAGAGGTTTCAGATATTTTTGAGAGGTATGTTTTCAAATTCATCATTTTTTTTTCAAATAAGTACCGTTTTGATGCAGCAGTTATAACATATCAAGGATTTTGGGTAACATATTTTGTCCTTGGACAAAAAGACAAAAGAATTTCTCTTGCACCACTTGGAGAAAACACAGTTATCACTTTTTACACACAATTGCCTTGCATGCTGAAAGAAAAGCAGCATAATGATGATATAATTATTGAGATGAAACATTAAAAAAATGTTCCTTGTCACCTGACCTTGGGCATATTGTTGTGGTTTGAAGAATTTCAGCTGTGTCATGGATAAAGGAGTCTTCCTGTAAAGATTCTTTTGAAAGAAACTCCTCCTAAATTTATGGACCTACTTCAATAAATCTTTCACAAAATGTTCACCTGACCATTTATGTATTAATGTGGTTTGGTGAATCTCAGCTGCGTCATTAAAAAGGGGGTCTTCTTGTAAAAATTTTTGTGAACGCAATTTCTCTGCATTTATTCCATGCATTTATTGACTGGTTTGGATGAACTTTCACAAAATTTTCCCAGTCACCTGACCTTGTGAAGTTTGTCAGGGTTTGGTAGTTTTCAGCTTCATGGTGGAAAAAACAGTCTTCTTGCAGGGAGCCAACTTCTGTCTTATTCCCTATATTTGTCCTATATTTTGATGGTTGTCCTATATTGTCCTAAAATTCAAAGGTGTCCTATATAGTGAACACCTTTGCTATATTTCCAGGGGATATAATAGTGGGGAAAAATACAGCTCCATATTAATGTGTTACCATGTTGAAGTACCTGTAAAATATTTTACTATACTGAGATTAATACTATTAATTGTTGCTTGATGATCATTAGCTACCCTTGATTTCAATTTTTTGTTGCCACCTTTTAGCTCACCTGAGGAAGAAATGCCAATATTGATGAAACTTGTTGGGAATCTTCCTTGGAATATGCTCTACCAACCTTGTTAAAATAAAGTACAATCCATCAATTAGTCTAGTTACCATGGCAACTACAAATGCTATGAAAATCTTCTCCCCTGAATCCAGAAGGCAGACAGCTTTCTTCTGTTAAAAGCATCATCTAGTGACCAAATTTGTTTAATTCATGTCTTTGGGGTAATATTTTTTCTCTGCCCGGGCACAACCCATATAATGCAGAAATAAAGGCGAAAATCTTCAAAAAATTTCTTCTCTGAAACTAGAAGGCAGACAGATTTTGTTTTTGGTAAGCATCATTTAGTAGACCTCTACCAAGTATTTTCATATCATGCCCTTTGGGTCAAATATGGGCTCCACCCTGGGACATCCCATTTTACATAGATATAAAGGAGAAAGTCTCATTCTCTGAAACCTGAAGGCAGACAGCTTTAATATGTGATATTTAGCATTATCTTTTGGACCACTACCAAGTATGGTATAAAAGCCAACCAAACTCTCTTTCATTTATGGACCTATTTTGATGAAACTTGAGTATATAGTGTTCCTTGTCACCCAACATTGTGCAAATTGTCACAGTTTGATGAAATTTAAGCGTGTAATGGAAAAAGGGGCCATGCGCATATTGTCATGATTCAGTGAACCATATCACATCATGGAAAAAGTGGCTTCATTATGCAATTGAAAGGAAACAACTCTCCATTGAAGTATTTATTTGGTTGAAACTTTCAAAGGTTATTCTTCCTAAGATGCACAATCGCAGTAATGGATAATGCTAATTTTGAGGGCCTATTTTGTATTAGCAGTACTCTTGAATATTCGCAATGTCATTATTTTCTATTTCCGTAAGACTTGTTTGTCCTTTTTCTTGAACCACTTTTTTAGCTCCACTGGCTGAAAGCCACTGGGGCTATTGTCATGGCGTTGTGTCCGTCGTTCGTCCGTCCGTCCGTGCGTCCGTGCGTCCGGTCGTAAACTTTTTCTTTAAAAATCTTCTCCTCAGAAACTACTGGATGGATTTCAACCAAACTTCACAGAAATGATCCTTGGGTGACCCTCTTTCAAAGTTGTTCAAGAAATTTTGATCCAATGAAAAACATGGATTTAATGGGCGTGGCTAATTTCCAAATATGGTAAAAAGTGACTTTTCTCAGGTTCTAACAGATGGATATCAACCAAATTTTACATGAATGATCCTTGGGTGACCCTTTATCAGTCTACCAAAAATTATTGTGATTGGATGAAAAATATGTATTTTATGGGCGGAGGTCATTTCTCTATATGTTATATAGTGGAAACTTTGAAAATCATTTTCCCAGAATCCAACTGATGGATATCAACCAAATTTTACATGAATAATCCTTGAGTGACCCTTTATCAGTCTATCAAAAATTATTGTGATCGGATGAAAAATATGTATTTTATAGGCGGAGGTCATTTCTCTATATGTTATATAGTGGAAACTTTGAAAATCATTTTCTCAGAATCTAAATGATAGATATCAACCAAATTTTACACGAATGATCCTTGGGTGACCCTTTATCAGTCTACCAAAAATTATTGTGATCGGATGAAAAATATGTATTTTATGGACGGAGGTCATTTTTCTATATGTTAATTAGTGCAAACTTTGAAAATCATTTTCTCAGAATCTAAATGATGGATATCAATCAAACTTCATTAGTATGATCCTTGGGTGATCCATTATCATTCAGCCAAAAATTATTGTGATTTGAAGAAAAATATGTCTTTTATGGGTGGAGGTCATTTCTCTATATATGTTATAATAGTGGAAAATTTGAAAATCTTTTCAACATCAGTAGAAGCCAAAATATCTAAAAATCTAGTCAAAACTTAGATTTGCTATTACAACAAATTCAAGCCTGTGGAGCGACACAAGCCATTCATGGCTTTCTAGTTTAACAGTTGCCTGCAAAATCTTTAAATCTTCACTGTCATGAGTTTTGTTGCTATGATAATAGAATAATAAGTAATAATCTCTACTTGACTGCTGAAAAGAAAAAGCTACAAAATCAAGATATTAGTGAAGATTCTGGTTGAACCTTTTTTTAACCACCCTTGTGGTTAGTTTAGACAATTGCAATAATGAGAGCTCGGTGTCATTGCATCTGGGTCAGTCAATCTGTCAACCAGTCTATTCCATTTTGTCAAAACCCTCACTCCATGCATTTATGATTAGATTTCAAAATAACCTTGCACAATTGCTGCTCTCCATTTTTAAGAAGATGTGCAATTTAAAAGAAATTGTCTGAAAACTCTAAGGTGATAGGTCAAGGTCAAACACAACAATTACCTTGTAAGAACTCATTGCCACATTGATAATACTGGATATCACAGCCTGTTTTATTAAACAATTGGACAGGGGTGTGGAAATACACGAGTTTGTCCACTTGTACCTGGACAAGTAAAAGCGGATTTTCTACTTGTCCAGGATCAAAATGAACTTGTCCACTACAGAGTAAATAGAAAAATTAGAAAAAAAACATTGCCTTTTGACGAAGAAAATGCTGGTATCCAGCATTTTCTTCATTAAAAACAATGTTTTCTACCCTATGATATGAACATTTGGATGATTTCTCTCTTAATTCTTTTAAGTAACATTCCAAGATTTGCCCTGGTATTTACTTGTCCTTGGACAAGTGGCTTAGAAAAATTTACTTGTCCGCAAGTACAAAAGCCCGAGTCGGACAAGTCGGGCATGGGAATTCCACACCCCTGAATTGGATATCTATTATGGACTATAGGTAGCACTTATCCCTTATCATGCTGAACTCTGGATATTTTCCTGTTTTTGACATGATTTATAGACAAAGATTAGCCTGCACACATGTACACCCTGATGTTAGAATGTAGCAGCTGTATGTTCCTAATTAACCAGAATGTCATTATAATTGATTTCAATTAAATTATTGACCAAAAAATAATTTCAGATCCTTGATTTAATTCTGTATGCCAAGGGTAAAGATAATATACAATGTACAAATCTCAAGATAGTTTTTGGCTGTAATTAGAATCCAATTAAATAAAAGTAATGTAAATGTACTGAATTTCAGAATTTCATCTGACATTGGAGAAAGTTACATATTGAAGACACAACAGGCTAAAGAGACAGCAAGATTATAAAAGAGGTGAGTGTGCTCTTGACAAATAACATCATCTATAAAAGATTGTTTTGTGTAAAGCCTAGTTTGAATTTGATTTAACCTCACTTTCAACAGTATGACATGTATGTCACAGGGTCTGGTACATATGTTGTTTTGGCTCATCTTCTTGCTCATAGTGGCCTGTGGAAATCCAGATGTGTCTTTTCTCTATTATGTATTTATTATGTGTCAAGATCCTGTGTGCACTTACAAGGTCACACTTTGGGCTTCAAATGTTTTGAAATGAGTAGAATATCTATCAGATCAGGGACAAGCTTGAAATTTGGCTGTCTTGGATCCAAAACTCAGTCACATGGTTTAGTGGAGTCAATATGAAGTAGGACTAGTTTTGCCATCTTTGTAACTTTGATCCCCAACGACAGCACTCAATCTATCCTACTGTTTGTCTTCCACCAATGGGTTGAAAATAGTAGACCCATAAGGGATAGCAGCTGGAGGCTAGGAAAGAGTGTACTAGGAGTAATGGTGTAAGAAATACTATATATCCATTGTAACTGGCTGCAAAATGACTGGAAAATTGTTGAAAGCAGCATAAAAACAATTTCATTCAAACAAACAAAGCGACCTTTGTGAACGGCAAATGGCCCTCTTGTTGATCTTTAGCAAGAGTCCAGTGGGAGTATTTATTGTGCGTAATTACTCTTAAACCTGATTGTTTCAAAATAATGCTACATTCATCTTATTGTTTCAGACTTATCCAAAGTACATATCCAAAAGGAGCTAGTACATTAGAAGTATCAGCCTTCCATCCACACAATACCTTTTAGTAAGAAGACATCACATTTCTGAGGAATGAAAGATTACCGCATACCACATCACTTGGAAGGACAATCAAAAGAGCAGAAAATTATTTCTAGTTAATTGTTTTAATTCCTGAACAGAAAATTCCATGGATAAACAGTTAAATGTGCACCGCGCAACCACACAATGAACTACCTAAGACTACAGAAATATCACTTGTGTTTGTTTTTAACAGATTTCTACACCATTTTTAGCTCACCTGAGCACAACTTGCTCAACGGGAGCTTTTAGGGTGATCCTGAGTCCGTCGCGCATCGTCCTTCGTCATCAATCTTAAAAACTTCTTCTCCTGAACCACTGAGCCAATTTCAATGAAACTTTGCCAGAATGTTCCTTGGGTGAACCTTTTTAAAAAAATGTTCACTTTATTCTTATTGTCCCATAAATATGGGTGTGGCTTTTTTTCAGTTTGAAATATTTGAATTACATCTCCTCCTGAACCACTGGGCCAATTTCAATGGATGTCTACCAGAATGTTCCTTGGGTGACCCTTCTTAAAAATTGTTTGCAAAATTTCGATTGGCCCATAAATATAGGCGTGGCAGGGCGGGACTAATTTTGAGCCCGAAATCTTTGAACGACATCTCCTGAACCATTGGTCTGATTTCTATGTTAGCTTACTAGAATGTTCCTTGGGTTTTCCTTTCTGACCCTTTTCAAAAAATGTTCACGAAATTATGATTGGCCAATAAATAAGGGCGTGGAGGGGTGGGGCTTGCTTTGAGCCAAAATCTTTGAAGGACATCGCCTCCTGAACCATTTGGCCCATTTCAATGAAACTTTACCAGAATGTTCCTTAGGTGACCCTTCTTAAAAATTGTTCACGAAATTATGATTGGCCCATAAATATGGGTGTGGCAGGGTGAGGTTTAATTTGAGCCCAAAATCTATGAATGACATCTTTTCCTGAACCATTGGGCCCATTTCTATCAAACTTAACCAGAATGTTCATTGGGTAACCCTTTTTAAAAATTGTTCAGGAAATTTTGATTGGCCAAAAAGTATGGGCGTGGCAGGGTTGGGCTTGTTTTGAGCCTGAAATCTCCTGAAACATTGGGCCGATTTCAATGAAACTTTACCACAATGTTCCTTCGGTGACCCTTCTCAAAAATTGTTTGCGAAATTATGATTGGCCCATTAATATGGGCGTAGCATAGCAGGGCTTTTTTGAGCCTGAAATCTCTGAACCACTGGACTGACTTCATTGAATGTTCCTTTTGTGACTCCTTTCAAAAGTTGTTCAAGAAATTTAACTGAAGCTAGGTAGATTTATGATTCTTGTCAAATGCATTATTCTCGATGATAATTGACCTTGTCAAATGACCTTCTCCTTGACCTTCACAGATGCAGATCGAAGCAGGAATCTTTCTGAGGTGGACAGCCCATGGCCAACAGATTTCTTGTTTCATCAAATTAGTTATGCATACAGAGGTTATCCATGCTTTGGCTTAACAAAGCATTTGAAATTTGATCTGGCAGAGGTCAAAGTATTTCAACCAATAATTCACGAATAACTTAGACTGTAGTCTTCAATAGTTTGTACAAGTTGTGTTTGTGAAACACAAATGCCCCCGTTACAGAATTTCTTTTTCAAAATGTTGATTGATTGATTGAATGGAGTTAAACGCCGCTTTCAACATTTTTTCAGTTATATCGCGGTGGCTGCAGCCCCTAACAGTGGTTTCCTGGTTTTTCTCTCACAAGTACAACCACCACATCCTTGACAGATGAATTTGACCTTTTAGAAGGAGCCGCCACCATAGCGCAGTTTGTTAGGCACAAAACTTCAAATCTGGAAGTCGTGGGTTCGGCGGCAAATATCTTTTCCGTCATTTGTCTCTCACCAATGGGTAGAAAATTGTAAACCTATGTGAGATAGTAGTCGGAGGCTAGGAAAGGGTGTGATAGTAGTACAGGTGAAAGAAATACCTGGAATCCATTGTTAGGTGCTCAAGCCACGGCAATATAACTGTGAAATTGTTGAAAGTGGCGTAAAACCCATTCAAACAAACAAATTGACCTTTTAGCATGACCTTGACCTCGATACCTATAGATGTACATCACTGGCCATTTCATCATGCCAGTTATGAGACAGGGCATCTATAATATGCTTAAATAAAAGGTTTTTGGATAAAGAAGTTTGATCTTGACAGATGACCTTCAACTTGTCACATGACCTTGACTTTGGAACCAGCAGATGCAGATCATTGAGATCTATCACCATGCCAAATATTAGCCTTGTATCTTGAACAGGCTTGAAGATATTTGCAATGTTAGTTTTTAGCTCCACTGGTTGAAAGCCACAGGGGCTATCGTCAAGGCGTTGTGACTGTCGTGCAGTCGTCCGTCCGTGCGTGTGTCCGGTCGTAAACTTTTTCTTAAAAAATCTTCTCCTCAGAAACTACTGGATGAATTTCAACCAAACTTCACAGGAATGATCCTTGGGTGACCTAATATCAAAGTTGTTCAAGGAATTTTGATCCAATGAAAAACATGGATTTAATGGGCGTGGCTAATTTCCAAATATGGTAAAAAGTGAGTTTTCTCAGATTCTAATTAATGGATACTAATTAAATTTTACATGAATGATCCTTGGGTGACCCTTTATCAGTCTACCAAAAATTATTGTGATCGGATCAAAAATATGCATTTTATGGGCGGAGGTCATTTCTCTATATGTTATATAGTGGAAACTTTGCAAATCATTTTCTCAGAATGTAATAGATGGATATCAACCAAATTTCACTGGAATGATCCTTGAGTGACCATTTATCAGTCTACCAAAAACAAGAGGCCCAAGAGGGCCTGTATCGCTCCACTGGCTTAAAAATCTCAAGATTTGAAAGAGAGATATTGAAAATAGAAGGTAATGAAAGTGAACAGCATTCAGAAGGAATTCAGACTTTTTCTAAGTTGAAACTGACTTATGAAGGAATGAACATATTTAACAAATATGTAAAATTACAAGGAAGAAAACTATTTAGATATCACTTTGAAACAAGAGGACCAGAATGGCCCTAAACCGCTCACCTGAATTTTATTGATCCAGTGGATCTCATCCAAACCAAATTTCTTGAACAACTTTAGAAGAGGGTATTCATGGAACAGTCTGTTAAAGTTTCATTGAAATTGGCCCAATGGTTCAAGAGGAGGTGTCGTTCAGAGATTTCGGGGTCAAAATAAGCCCTGCCCTGCCATGCCCATATTTGGGGGTCAATCCAAATTTCTTGAACAACTTTAGAAGAGGGTCACCCAAGGAACATTCTGGTAAAGTTTCATTAAAATTGGCCCAATGGTTCAGGAGGAGATGTCATTCAAAGATTTCGGGGTCAAAATAAGCCCCGCCCTGTCACGCCCATATTTGAAGGTCAATCCAAATTTCTTGAACAACTTTAGAAGAGGGTCACCCAAGGAGCATTCTGGTTAAGTTTCATTAAAATTGGCCCAATGGTTCAGGAGGAGATGTCATTCAAAGATTTCGGGGTCAAAATAAGCCCCGCCCTGCCACGCCCATATTTGGGGGTCAATCCAAATTTCTTGAACAAATTTAGAAGAGGGTCACCCAAGGAACATTCTGGTGAAGTTTCATTGAAATTGGCCCAATGGTTCAGGAGGAGATGTCGTTCAAAGATTTCGGGGTCAAAATAAGCCACGCCCATATTTGGGGGTCAATCCAAATTTCTTGAACAACTTTAAAAGAGGGTCACCTAAGGAACATTCCGGCAAAGTTTCGTCAAAATCTACCCATTGGTTTAGGAGGAGGAGATGTTTAAAGAAAAGTTTACGCACGCACGCACGGACGGACGCACGACGGACACCTCGCCATGACAATAGCTCACTGGCCTTCGGCCAGTGGAGCTAATTATTGTGATCGGATAAATAATTTGTATTTTATGGGCGGAGGTCATTTCTCTACATGATATATAGTTGAAACTTTAAAACCCATTTTCTCAGAATGTAATTGATGGATATCAACCAAATTTCACTGGAATGATCCTTGAGTGAACCTTTATCATGCAGCGAAAAATTAATGTCATCGGATGAAAAATATATCTTTTCATGGGCAGAGGTCATTTCTCTATATGTTTTATAGTGGAAACTTTGAAATTCATTTCAACATCAGTAGAACCCGAAATATCTTAAAATCTAGGCAAACCTTAGATTTGATTTTCAAGAATTTCAAGCCTGTGGAACGACTCGAGCCATTCATGGCTTTCTAGTTTGGTTAAGTTTTTGAGTTATCATCCTGGACAGTTGACCTTGTTCTTGTTACATGACCTTGACTTTGGTACCAGCAAATGCAAATCATTGAGATCTTAATCATGCCAAATTTGAGCCTTGTTTGTTGAATAAGCTTGAAGTTATTGGCAATGTTGAGTTTTTTGGTTAAGTTTTTGAGTTATTTGACCTTGATAGATGACCTTGACCTTGTCACATGACCTTGACTTTGGTATCAGCAGATGCAGATCATTGAGATTTATCACCATACCAAATATGAGCCTTGTATCTTTAATAGGCTTGAAGATATTGGCAATGTTAAGTTTTTTGGTTAACTTTTGCAGACAGATGGACAATGATAAAATCTTTCAAAATGGGGCATAAAAATATTCAGTCACACTCCAAAGCTGTACTTGGAGATCTCCTATTTGCATGACAGATATCATTTGAGCCAGTGTTTAAATTTTCAAGCAATTTCTTATGTGCATGAGGCAATGGGTGGCCTAAACAACCACACAAATAAATCAGAATATTTGTTGACCGCCTGAGGAAGAGCTAAGACCTTGTCTTTCTTCATAGGATAGGGCTTGGGTCAGACCTTGCAGATGCACTTACTAGCTAGAAGCTTTGCTTTGCATACATGGAATTGATAGAAAGTCAAGAACACTCTCATTTCTATGGCTCCTTGCGGAAAAAAGTTGAAACTTCCTACATATTTATAGAGAGTTTAAACAGTTTTGGGCGGGCCAACAAATTGTGATAGGCTTTATGAAAATTAGTACCATTTCTCTGGGCAATAATTTTATTCATTTATGAAAACTCATATGTACTTTGTTGCTCATACATTTTATTTTCAATCCAAGATGAATAAAAATTGGTAAAATTGTTATTGTGAAAATAATTCTTCCATGTAATAAGCTATTACCTTGCACAATAGAAATGTTATACTAGAAAAGATAATCAATTAAGAATGATAAATGAATAAATTCTTAAAACCAACATTACTTGTTTATTCACTATGATTTCTGTGCTAAGCAAAATTCAATTAAATAGCCCCCTTTCTATTTTTAGCTTGGCTGTTTTCAAAGGAATTTTCTACAGCCCTGATGTTGCTGTTGGAAGTTTCTTATTCTTTGGTGGGATTTGCATTGTGAACAATCCGATTCTTCATGAATGTTGGTCAGAATAATTTTCTGGTATCAAGGATGATCCTTATAGAAATTTGGAATTCTTCTGTTTGAAATCATGGGGAAAAGGGCCTTAGTATGAATATCCTTGTTAGCGCTCTAAATTTTGTTTTCATGCTAATTACAAATAAATTTTATTGAACATATTAAGAAGATGGCAACCCAAAGAAAATTTCTGCCCAGTTTGAATGAAATTTGCCCATTGTTTTAGGAGATCTTGCATTTAGTTATCCCCTTATATGTAGTGGCTAACTAAAGTTATAGAGAAAGCACATGCCATGTTCCAAGAGTTATCTTGAATAATAACTGAAAATGTTTGATAGGCTGCCAACTTTTAGGCCTACATAATTACCAAATGTTAAAAACAGCCAAGCTAAAAAAGAATTGTACAAATAAACCTCTTTCAACAATATTTCAGTTCTAAATTACAGCTGCCTATAATGTCCTGTTATAACTTCCACCAGTTCAAACACATTATTCTTACTTCCAGCGTACCATTAGGGTTTGCTGCAAAGTGGACTTGCATGCTAATAAGATCTCTCACAAACAGTTTGCCGCAAATTTGCAGCAAATGTTTGGGAGAGGCAATATATTTTGGTAAGGGATGCTGTTGACAGCTTAAGAAGGATTAAGGCAAATATCAAATTGAAATCAGCAGAATTCAGGATTCACTTAAGGGTTGTAAGTCTTGTGCTTTATTGAAGGTGCTAACCAGACTTGGTGTTAATGTTTATGACAAGAGAGCCATAGTGGCCCTTAATTTCTCACCTGAATGAACCAAAATTTTTCAAAAGAAGGTTAAGAAAGAGAATGATGAACAAATGTCACTAAGCTTAACAATGTTGTTGCTTCTATACAACTTGAGAATCCTTTTTTTACAAGTTTCAGGTTGACTTACAAGGTTTTTCTATGATTTGACTCCATGACCTAGTTTTTGACCCATGTTGACCCAATTTTAAACTCCTCCGAGATTTTATCAAGACAATCATTCTGACTAAATTTCAGGTTGATCGGTCAAAAACATGTGGCCTCTAGAGCGCGTACAAGGTTTTTCTAAGATTTGACCCCATGACCTAGTTTTGACCCCAGTTGACCCAATTTCAAACTCATCTGAGATTTTATCAAGACAATCATTCTGACCAAATTTCAGGTTGATCAGGCAAAAAATGTGGCCTCTAGAGTGCATACAAGCAAATGTTGATGACGCATGTCGCACATCCATCTTACCACAATAGCTCACCTTGAGCTCTTTGTGCCCTGGTGAGCTAAAAATGTAACCAGGTGGCAAATTGTCACAAGATATGCCTTTCACACTGTTTGATGAAGAGAAGGACAGGGGATTTAAATTAGCCTTTCACACTGTTTGATGAAGAGAAGGACAGGGGATTTAAATTAAAGTCTTGAAATCAACAAAGGCTAAAACTTGAAAAACAAGGGGACCGTTGACCCTTGGTCACTCAACTGAGATAATAGCTCAATACCCTGGATCAGTTTAAGCAATCCCAGACAAAAGAGATTTCACATATTTAATCATCCAACTATGTGAATTTAAACTCTTCCAAACTAATTGGGAGAATTTGGCAATATGATTTCTCATTTCAACCCTTCCTACCTAATTGGGTCAAATTGGCAAATTGATATCTATCATCTCATCTTTACCAAATAAAGGCTGTTGGAGCTATGGTTGAGATGAAGAAATTTTGAAGATTTCTAAATTGATACCCGAGTGCTACCCCCTCCCCTTATTATTCTAAACCTGATGGTGAAAGAGACATGATTTTAGCTAAATAAAGGTCAATGAACTGATGAATCATGCTAAATATACAGGCTGTTGGGGACCTGGTTTAGAAAGAGAAGAAGAATTTTGAAGATGTCTTATTTGGTCAGAGTCCTACCAACTCTCACCTGTTGCTCTGCCCCTGGTCGTAACCCTGTCATGCTTTTAGATATTTTATAATTATGAGCAGATTATCCATAACAAATTCTAAGCCTGTAGGGGTCATGGTTCAGTAGAAACAGATATCATTAAGATTTCTAGTTTGATCCAACCCCCCACCCACCCCCCCCCCTCCCCAAAATGCTCTGCCCCTGCCTGTCCAAAACTCATGATCCAAGCTTTTTTAATAAAGGTCATTGAGCTGATGATCAATGCCAAATTTCAAGGCTGTTTTGCTTCTGGTTCATAAGAAGAAGAATTTGGAATTTGTTAATTTGATCAAAGTTCTACCCCCTTCCCCCTGGTGCTCTGCCTCTGGTGGCACAACAATCATGATTTTAGCTATTTTGATGAAGGTCTTTGAGCTGATTTTCTATACCACATTGTAGGGCTTCTGATTCAGATCAAGATGAATTTTAAAGATTTTTTTTAAAAATATCACTTTTGTTGCCATGGCACACAGTTTTCAACCAATATTAATTCTTTTTGTTATTCTGGGGAACATTCATTAGAAAGTTGGTGTAAATCAGCCTAGTAGTAAAGTTTTTGAGTTTAGAGTTTTTGTTTAAAATTTTTTGACAAACGCCAGACAACAGACGGACAGCGGGTGATCATAATAGCTAACATGAGCACTTTGTGCTCAGGTGAGCTGAAATGCTAGGTAGATTTATGATCCTTTCGCACTTTACTCTAACCATGAGAGGAATATAATTGCAAGATTTCATGTCAGACTCATGGTCTGGACAAAGAAGTGGTCACCACCTGAAAGACCCGGATGATCACATTATATGTCCCATCTTCCATTGGGCATATAAAATTGTACAACAGCCTGTCCACAACAGCTGCCTCAAACTCATCACAGCTATTTACACCTATAGAACTAACAAATAAAAAAGTCCCAGAGACTGATTAGAAAAAGAGAACCGCATACGGGTACCTACGCACCTGTTGAGTGCTGGATGGGGAAAAATTCTAACTTGAAAAAGGGGCATTATTTGCACAAAATGCATCTACAGTTATTCCCCTTAATAGCATAGTTTGCTCTTTTAATGGTGAACATGTGTGCCAAGTTTCAAGTCAATACCAATGTAGAGCAAGAGATATCATAAAATTTCAAAGTTTTTGCACAACAATGACGACCAAGACCACAATACCAAGGCTATATCAATATGTCAGGTTTTCTCTGAAAACAACGAGCTATTAAATCTTGTGTAAAAGGTTTCTGGCTTGCAAACGTCATTGGAACAATACAACTTTTGATATTTTCTTTCACACTGAATTTAGCCTTGTGTCCTGTTTTCTTTATGTCTCATTTTTTATCTATGACTTTCCCTGACCGGCCAACGTGTCATATAGTTCTAGTGGATTATCAGATTCTAAGGGTCCTGAAATTAGCCTCTACTCCTCCTGCAAATAGAAATAGGCGTATCTACTTAACCCCATTTCATTCTTTAGTTTTGTTTAGTCTGAACATTACATCACTTATCCTTTTCACAGAAACATGTATTGCCCTAGTTGTTGACTTATTGCCAAACAGAACCTTGCATAGATTTTCTAAATTTTCTTAGGTCTATTACAGACAGCGAAACATAATTCTTAATATGAAAAATCAGTGTATGTGTCTGTCAGCTCATAGGGAAAGATCTAAATGAAATTACCTAATGGAGTCAGAAGTAAATGGGCTTAACAAGTTCTCCTTGAACTTGAAGCACTTGAGCATATGGCAAAGGTTGGGAAATTATCTTCCAAATCTGTACTAAAATAAATACTGACGGACAAACAAGTGCAAAGTAATATACCCCCTCTTCTTTGAAGGGGGGCATTATAATAGCATACCCCAGATAATTAAGATTTTAGTAATAACCCTTCTTCTGCAACCTTGCTATTTGAGGTATAAATCTTCAAATTTTTTTCCAAGTGTATATTTTGATGCAGAATGAATAAAGCAAGTACAATTGAAATCCATTTTTAATTTGAGGTGATATGCTCCAGATTGGCTGAATTTGATGTTTGTCTTGGTGGGGTATTAAGCCACTTTTAACAATATTTCAGTAGTGTTGCAGTTGCTCGAGCACCTAATAATGGATTCCTGGTATTTCTCACACTTGTACAACCATTACATCCTTTTCTAACCTCCAGCTGCTATCACACAACAAAGGTCTACAATTATCAACCCATTGATGGGATACAAACAGATGGAAAGTATAAGTGCTGTTGTTGGGGACCTAACCCAAGACTTCTAGATTGACAGTCAGGCGCACTAACAACTGCGCTATGATGGCTGCTAGCTAAATTTCAACAATTGACCTTGAGCCTTAAACTTCAACTTTCAGCTAAACAAAAGTTTACAATGTATCCGAAAGTTTCCATTCCAATTAGCAAATCTACTCATGACCAAGTTCTATTCCAGCTTTAACAATATTTGTTCAAAATCTATTCATAAATGTGTAAATTATAGTCTGGACAAAGTTGGAAGTGCAGACTCCCCATTTAAATACTTACCCAAATATACTCATATAAATAGAGGTTTGTCATGTTGGACTTGGAACAGGCCCTGGTGGTGGCTCAGCAGGCTCGTTCTTTCCGGCAGGAAATCAAACAATAACCCTTTTCCTGGTATACATCTACCATTTGTCAGTGTAGCCTTTCATCTGAATATGTGTTCTTTATGTGTTCTTGAAAAAGAATGTTAAGACCATCAAAATGTAAGATGAGAAATTTGTTATATTTCTTCATTAAATAGATAAAAAATTACATCAATATTTGTGTATTTTTATTGATAACAAAATTGATTTCATACCCCCTTGAAAAGGAAATGGGTATACAGCCATTTCAAGCTTGAGCACTGTAGTCCCAAAAGAAATCTGTCATAATAGTAAAATCTTTTATTTTTTACCTTTCAGCTAAACAAAAGTTTACAATGTATCCGAAAGTTTCCATTCCAATTAGCAAATCTACTCATGACCAAGTTCTATTCCAGCTTTAACAATATTTGTTCAAAATCTATTCATAAATGTGTAAATTATAGTCTGGACAAAGTTGGAAGTGCAGACTCCCCATTTAAATACTTACCCAAATATACTCATATAAATAGAGGTTTGTCATGTTGGACTTGGAACAGGCCCTGGTGGTGGCTCAGCAGGCTCGTTCTTTCCGACAGGAAATCAAACAATAACCCTTTTCCTGGTATACATCTACCATTTGTCAGTGTAGCCTTTCATCTGAATATGTGTTCTTTATGTGTTCTTGAAAAAGAATGTTAAGACCATCAAAATGTAAGATGAGAAATTTGTTATATTTCTTCATTAAATAGATAAAAAATTACATCAATATTTGTGTATTTTTATTGATAACAAAATTGATTTCATACCCCCTTGAAAAGGAAATGGGTATACAGCCATTTCAAGCTTGAGCACTGTAGTCCCAAAAGAAATCTGTCATAATAGTAAAATCTTTTATTTTTTACCTTGATGATATTACTTAGAAGAAATTCAAATCAACTACATTGGAATGACACTAAAAACCAAATCAAACTTGTGTTTGAATCTGCTTTCCATGTACATTACATTGAGATAAGATTTTTAACTTCATTTCTCCATGAATTAAAAGAAAGTTTCCTAGTGAGTATTATTTTTTTTAAATGGGAGTATCCTGTGAATAATCAATTCAATTTGATATTGATATAGTGAGCTTTAAACAGAAAGTAACAATCATGAGTAAATGAGTAAATTTTTTATTTTGCTAAGTTCAATGGATTTTTTTACTAGTATTTAGTATTGTAAAATACCAATAAATATATATATATTAAAATTCCTCTATATAAGAGAAACAGAATTTTTTGTGTGAATGGAAAAAAGGACAACATTTTGTATTACTCACCCTCCATTCAGCCTGTTTCTGCCTACTTAATTCAACACTATATTTTTCACTGAGTTATGGCATTCATTACAACTTGCTCCTAGAGAAATAAGAAAAAAAATATGCATGGATAAAATGCAAGGTAAACTAGCTCTTGATGAACACAAATTTCAAGATGATGTTATCAACGGATTTGAACCAAATTTTATTGATAGGTTTATAAAATTTCAATTAAAATAAAATTGATATTAAATGGTATGAAAGACTGTCTTTTAGAGTACGGGGAAGGTCAAAATGCTTACATGCACGATAATTGAGGTGAAGAGGATACATCCTTTTTAAGCCAGCTGCTATCCCATATTATAAGTCTATGATTATCCGTGCTGTTATGATTATAGCATCCATACCGCTGACCGGAACCTAACCCAGGACCTTTTGAATGATAATCCAATGTGCTACCACTGTGCTATGAAGGCTGCTCAGTTATAAAGCAGTTTCAATTTCAAATAAAGATATATCAATTAATCACATTTATTTCTAACCACATCAAGGGTGTAGCTCCCATTATGCAAATTACGCAAGTGCGTAATAAAAATAAATCCTCTTTCGAAAAATGTTGTTGATCAGATGAATCATCATAACATGGAAACTACAGCTTATTTAAGCTTTTTTCACGATGTTTTGATTATTGATCAATGCTCAATTCATAAAAAGAGCCAGGGTGGGGGGGGGGGGCAGACGGAAGACATTCATCTTTTGTCACAGTCCAAACATCGCCTTACATCCTTTATGTTATTTGGTGGTCGCCTTCCTGAGTGAGTATAAATTTCAAAATCCATGTTACACACACAACTGATTTTGGATACTATATAATTCCCTTGAGTATTCAGAGATTTACTCTGACACAGCAAATTTCGTATATTTTTGCAGGAATATATTTTAGTAATTGTTAACCTTTTATCAAAGATCTGAATACCAGAATCGTTGCTGAATATATTTGATGTATTATCATATGCCCATCTTTTTTTTTTCATAAGTGTTTGATCCAAGACATGACAAAATCAGCAAATATTTCAAATTATTGTTTTCTTAAACAGCATAAATGAGATGGATAGAATGGTCCAATAGCGAACAGGAAGAGAATCAAACTGGAATAGGTACGAACGGACACGGGGCGAATAATGGGGTGATAGTAACTTCGGTAAATTACAACTTCGGTAAATTGATAATATAAAGTAAAAAAATGGAGACTTCGGTAAAAAGGTAATTATAGTGTAATTATATATAATTATCACATTGGGCCTGGGTGCGGCACGGGTCATATCAATTAACTGCGCAAGTTTGTATTAATTAGTCAATTAAGTGATTGAGTCTGAGTAAATGAGAAACAAGGCAAACTTTATTAAATTTCATGAATTTTATTTACGAATGAGGAATGAAATATTTGCCGGTCATATTGTAATATGAACATCATTGAAAAGTTGTTCCTTATCATTCTGTCGATTTATTTTTTACAATTATTTACATTCAATTACACACAGTCAAATTAATGAACATTAACGTAAACATCGTAACTACAGAGTGAATAGGTCTCTATTTACGAAGTATGAGTCGCTCACTTTGAAACATATTTACATGAATTTAATAACAATGTTCGATAAACGCAATACAGACCAAGAATCACAAGTTAATTAGCATTTGAGAATTTTGTACTTGAGCGACCAAAACATCGTAACTACAGAACGAATAGTCTCTATTTACGAAGTTTGGGTCGCTCAATTTGAAACATATTTACATAAATTTAATAACATTGTTCGATAAACGCCTATGTCACACAATACAGACCAAGAATCACAAGTTAATTAGCATTGGAGCATTTTGTACTTGAGCGACCAAAACATCGTAACTACAGAACGAATACAGTCTCTATTTACGAAGTTTGAGTCGCTCACTGGTCCGTATTAAAAATCTTATACATATATTAAACAACAATGTTCGCTATAGTCTATATGTCACGATTGTCTGTGTCTTCGTCGGCGAGTATGTGGTTTGGTGTAGTTAACGGGCCCAGCCCGGTGATGTTGGAGATGAGTCTTAGTAGAGCTGTTGTTGTTATCTCGTCTTCTTCGTACTTGTCCCAGGCATCTTCTAGGTTGCCGTGGACTTTTTGGTATTTCTTCCGCCTAAGCTTCGACAATAAATTGTCTGAAACTAGGCGGATTTGGATGTCGACTGTTCTGGCTTCTTATTTCAGGAGTTGGGACAGCTTGTACAGACCCAGGTTTGGATGACCTGCCCTGTTGTTGAGACGTCTATGCCAGCCTAAAATACAAAATGAAATATATGAAAAAATGCAATTTTGCATAAATGTATATTCAATAGATTGGAATGGAAATTATATTGTGAAATAAATGATTTAAATGAATAAAAATGAAAAGATACTAAGTATATGAAGAGTATATTAATAAATATTAAAATACATATATATGTGAATACATAACATTAAAGAATACGAGATTACCTTCAAGGTCATTATTGGTGCGTACGAACTCCCGGAAGACGCACCAGTTCCCTGGCTGCCAGACAGATCCACGGATCCACGTATGGTCCATGTACCTGACGACATTCAGGACTGGTCCGCCAACCTGTTCGGCGATTGTCTTGAGTTGCTCGAAGGCTGGTACGATCTGCTGTGCTGGCAGGTAAGACAGTGACATCAGCTTTCGTAGGAACTGGAACTTGTCACCGCGCTCGATGTAGGCTGTGGTAGCAGCGGGGAACACTTCTCTAATCGCCTGCCAGGCAGCTGAAAGAATAAAGCGAAAATGAATTATCAAGTTAGGCGTCAGCAGATACGTTTTACTTATCATCGAAATTCGCCAAATATGTATCAATTTTAACAAGAATTCTCATTATGACTTACTGATAACTACAAAGTTTAAATGGTATTTTACGCCTTTTCTAATAATCAATAGGAAATAATAATATGAAATGAAATGAAAAGCACTACTCACCAGCTTCGAAATCTAACATAAACCATTCGACGGTCGGTTGGCCAAGGTAGTTCTTGATGCTGTTTAATATCTGAAATATTCAAAAATACATTAATTAGCATCATCATTCAAAGGAAAGGTTGAATATGATTTATCAAATTGTTTGGTTATTATTCATAGAATTGAAAGCAGGAAAGAGGTTGAATATGGAATAAAATAATGTTATAAATCGAGTATGGTTTATCAATTTTTTTGGTATTATTTATAATGATTGTTATATTTACCTGGACATAGTCCGTTTTTGAGCGACGGCTCATTAGTATATATGCCAGTGGCACCTGTTTCTGACTGTCCCCCTTTTTGACGAACACGTGGATGGTCTCGAGTTGGTAAAATGGGTCTTTAAAGACTTTGAAGGTGCCGTCTAGGAACCATCTTTTGGCTTGTCGAAGAAGTTCAAGTTGACGCGGGACAGTTACACTTCTTGTTGCGCACTGCACAACGCCAGTACGTTCTCTCGCCGGACTTCACCTGAAATGAAAAGTATATAATATGATAAGTAAGAAGTTAAACGCTTAGCAATTTAAGTAAGTACCTTATTATGCTAAAATGATAATTTTTGTTTTAAATTTTAATGCTTGAAAGCAACATAATCTTACTCACGTCTTTCGTTTAAACAATCTATATTACAATATTCCAAAAGATCCAAAGAATGGATAGAATATAATAAAATATGCGACTTACCCCTTTTGTGTAGGTGAATCCGTCACTACTGACGAGTTTTGGTGCGCCTCTGACTGACCCACTGGGGACGATTTCGTAGGTCGTGGGTGCTTCTGGTGGAATGTCGTCTGTTAGATCTCTGTCTGGGAGTGAGTCGTCCAATGGAGCAGGAACAGTATCAAAACTCCTGCCCGCAACGTTAAAAGAGACGTCAGGGAAGACGTCTCCTCGTGCGTCTTGGGCGAGAGGTGATACGTCCATTTCCATTGGACCGTCGTTGACGGGTGCTGTAGAGTTGAGTCTTTGATTGACGCATTCTGGGCACTTCCATTCGATTTCTAGTTCTCCACGGCGTATCTGTAGGTACTGTTGGTGTGAAATTCCTGTAGAAAAAGAAATTAGCATAGTTAGATGATTATTTTAACGTTAATACTCGAGCGTTTATACAACTTCCGTTTTTTCTTTTCTATGACTTTTACTTTTATTTTGTTTACAAAATTATTTAAATTAATTGTTATTAACATTTGAAAATAAATAAAATGACGTTTCATCATCGGCAGTCATTTCTAATATCTAATATTTTCAATATTACCTTACATTTCTTATCTTACTAATTAGTAAATACCAATACTTTGGCATACTCACCAGTACCACATTTTCTATGATTCCACCTGCCGCAGTCGTCACAAGCAACAGCATGTGACCGGCCTGTAACATTGACATTGCACTAGATACAAGGATGTTGTTCTGCCATGACTGACATTCGAACTGCCGAAGTCCATGAATTCCCGTTAATTTATAGGATATAATGTTTTCAAACGAAAAAAACAACTCTGCAATCTGCGACAAATGCAAGCGCAAATTAAGTCGTTAATTGGTTCAATTAATAAATCTGATTGACTGAATAGTATTCATATCAAATTTTGTTCCAATTAGATATCAATTAGATATCAATTAAATCAAACTTATGTTATTTTCTTAATCAGTGTTTAATTGAGTTTATTTTACATACATTATCTGCGTATGTATGTTTATATATCTACATCTCTTTTTTTATTTTTTTTTATATATATATTTCTTATTTCATTTACGTATATCATTTTATAAATATGTCAAAAACATACATGTACCAATATATCGTCGATAATTATATATAATTACACTATAATTACCTTTTTACCGAAGTCTCCATATTTTTACTATATATTATCAATTTACCGAAGTTGTAATTTACCGAAGTTACCTGAAATCGAATAATGTTTCGAGCGAAAAACGTTCGAAGATTCGGTCAAAGCGACGTTCAGCGACTCAGAACATAAAATGATTTCAATTTTCAGAACGAAAAATGAATGATTGAATGAGTAATGACAAAAAAATGAGAAAAACACATTGATCAGAAGTGCTACAGTTTGCTCCCATCGGGGCCCCTTTCCTCATTTTGTTGTAAAAAACGTCTTTTCTGCAACGAAATCTAGCGTATCATTTTTTCGTAGACAAAGATCGCATTGAAAACAACCATTGAAAGATTTGCTGTTTAATAAATGCGTTTCACAATCGCCTTACCTCAGAATTTCAACTTATGCTTCCGTCCGATTCACTCGCAGTGTTTATAGACTCCATCTTTGTTTTCAATGGTAGTCTGAAACGTTGCGTGAAAATAAATATTCATCAAGTTCGGCCTAAATTTAGATTATCGCGTCATACTCATTTGCATTTCGAAATTTTGGAAGGGCAAATTCAAGATAATCTTTAAGAAATCAAGTTTACTTTTATTGTACCTATTCGTTTAAGATAACTATCTTGCCTTTGAGAAACGTTCACGAACGCATTCGGCGGCTTTAAGTAACCTGTAATGGAATATTTCTGAACTTATTTTGTATAAGAAAAGTGCGTTAACAATGAAACTTGTCGGACTTATGTCGAAACATTTTATATTTAATTAACTTTATTTTTAATTTTTTCGCCACCAGAAACGTCCACCATCAGTACTTTCAGTGCTGTGATTTTATCTAGCTCTCTTCCACCAACTAATCGATAGAAAGTAAACTCATTTGAGTTGTTCTCTAAATACATGTGTATACTTATATTGAAGCTTATCTTAAATGTAAAATCCTTTCATTTATAAAGGTTCCTAAATATTCTATTAAATAACAGTATTTCACCCTTTTGAATGAAACATTTGAGAAGTAAACAATACAACATGTATGTGATTTAAAATGAAATCACTCGATTTCATAAAGAATAAACTCAATAAAGGAAAATGTAGACATTTCTCCTTTCCCCAAAAAAATTCTGTAGTGTTGGATCACATTGAAAACGGATTCCGAAACAGTCAATGGTAAGAATGGGCCAAACGGCCACTCGTGCACGATCGATTGTTTCGTCATCTGATTTTGATTGTAAAATAATCTATTAGACAAAATATCGGTTTATGAAAGAAAGAGAGAGAGAGATCCTCATATTAACGATCGCCCTATTTTTCCGCCAATGAAAAGTCGCTATTTCGTTTGAAATTCAAAAAATATTAGATCTACCCATAACCCGTCGATCTGCTCGAATAAGTGAGCTACGTGACTGGACGCCATTATGGGCGGGGACTACATTCAAAACTAGACAGTGACGTCATAATCTTGTCTAATGAAATGTCTCGAAAGACCCTTAACTTGAATCGAGTATTTATAAAAACGTTCTTCCGAAGTAATGCTTATACATATATGTTCATTAATAGGAGGCGAAATTCTTGAATAATTTGTCTGCGTGTTAATCAATAGAAGATAAGGCTGATATATAACTTATTCTGATTATAATATATTAATCAAAATGTATATAGCAGTAAGAATGAGATCAACCAATTTGCCTGAAACAAGCCTTTCTGTTCTCCCTGTTACATTTTTAAATTGAGGTAAAAAAGAAAAGGCGACAGGGTTGAAATTTCTACAATATCAGTACCATTTTAAAATGAATCATCTAGATCTTTTTACCGACAAATACTTTGTATCTTTTACGACATTTTAATTTAGTAATTCTGCAAAGTTCCTGGTTTTAAGAAAACAGGCAATCAAATGTTCTGTAGAGGATCGAGATTTAAGGTCCAATTACGACGAGTCACGTAAAAGGTTGTCATAGAAGTGAAAACAGAGTTAGTACTTGGAAAGGTACATGTCGATGACTCGGCGCGAAACAGTTGTAACTCCCTATATGTTTATAGGGAGTACAACTGTTTCGCGCTGAGTCATCGATGTAGGCAAAATAACTGTAGAACCATTTACAATAGGCCTACTTATATGATTCTAGGGATACAATTTTTTGCAAAAACAAAGCGATTCGAAGTATTTTAGACATTTGAAAGCTGACTAATATCAAAGCAAATGTGAACTGTTGACTTTGACGTAGTATCGGTGGGGAACAAAACTTGGTACCTACAGCTTTTCAAATGCGTTTTTTATGTTGCTTGTTCGCAAACCTTATATTATTGACCATGAATATGCGGTGGTTTTGTTTGTATGGGGTTGGACGCCGCTTTAAACAATCTATCAGTTGTATCGCAGAGGCTATGGCACCTAGCAATGGATTTTTGGTATTTCCAACCCTAGTACTACCGATACTCCTTTTCCCAGCCCCTAGCTGCTACCCCACATCCTCGATTACCGATCGCTCTATTTTTTCCTCCAATGAAAGGCCGCTATTTCGTTTGAAATTCAAAAAATATATCCCATAACCTGGCGATCTGTTCGAATAAGTGAGCTACGTGACTTTAGGTCACAAAGGGCGGGGACTACATTCAAAACCAGACAGTGACGTCATAATCTTGTCTGATAAAATGTACCGAAAGACCCTTAACATGCAATCGAGTATTTACAAAAAAGAATTGAATGTTTTTTTTTAATTATGCTCATACAAAAATACTCGATAAAAGGATGTAATATTGTAAAATAATTTGCCTGTATGTTAATCAAGAGAAGATTTAGCTAATAAATCAATGATTCTGAAACAAAATATTAATTTACATGGTATACAGCAGAATGACACTGACGAGTTTGCTCGAACCAAACCTTTCTGTTATCCACACTTTCACATTGGCATGAAAAAGAAAAGACGACAGGGTCGAAACGATATAAAATCTCACTTCCTTTTTGAACATGAATAGTCTGGATCTTTTAAACGACATTTTAATTTAGTAGTTCACAAAATCCCAATCCTAACAAAATACAACCAAATATTCATTTGAAAGGTACATGTTTGCAAATTAATTGTAAAATATAAAACGCTTAGCTCTGCTCCAAGGATTCTAGGTAGATCTATACAAATATTTGCAGAAAGAAATTGATTCAAAAGCGTGTTAGGCCTATGATAGCTGACCAATATCGAAAGCCAACGTGATCCGTTTAACTGTGACGTATGCGTGGGGAACCAAATCTTGGTAACTACAGCTGAGCTTTGAAATACATTATGAGTTATTTACTTACGTCTTGTTGCAAACATTATATTATTGATAATGATAAATATTCCTGTTTTATTTTTTATGGGGTTTAACACCGCTTTTAACAATCTGTCAGTTATATCTCTGCGGCTTGAACACCAAACAACGAATTCTTTGTATTTCCTAAACCGATACTACTATTCCTTTCCTAGCCTCCAGCTGCTATCCCACATAGGTCTACGATTATCGATCCATAGGTAGGAGCGACTAGTCGGACAGGATAAGTGTCGCCGTCGGAATCGAATCCGGGACCTTTTGGATGATAGTCCGGCTCGCTGCCACTGCGTGGCTGAATATGCTTTATAAAATCCCAAAAAGGGAGGCATTATATCAGCAAAAAACTAACTAAAAAGAATACAAAGCCCACTTGCAGCAATAACGTGGTTGTGTTCACCGAACGTTCTCAACTGATTATGTCTCGCCAAATGACAAAATAATTACAGAAACCCAATGGAAATTAAATTCGCTCCTCCCACTTTTTGTTTACCTCGATTTCATTGAAGAATGTATGACGCAACAAAAATGACTGACATCATTGATTGACCCGCAGCTCATTTTACCTAGCGCTATTTGACGAAAAAATAAGTCGATCGGTAAAACAGTTATAGTTCATATTCTGACAATTTACGCGTATAACCTTGCGCTCCGCTAACGCTCCGCTTAGGTTATATCGCGTAAATTGTCAGAAATGAACTATAACTATTACTTATCGACCCATTGCTGGGAGAAAAAAAAAGTCGCAAAAAAATGAGTGCCGCTGTCGGGGAATCGAATCCAGGACCTTTTGAATGAAAGTACGCCGCGCTTCTTACTGCGTAGCCGAATATGCCGAGATAGATAACTTTGTTTTACAAATACAAAATCCCTATTAAAAAGGCATGATGTCCTCGAAAAGCTTACTAAATAGAATAAACAATCCATTAGTTGCAACAACGAGGATTTGTTCACCGAACGTTCTCAACTATTTTGCTCTCCAAATGACAAAATATTTACATAAACCCGATGGTCATTGAATTCGCTCCTCCCACTTTTTGTTAACCTCGATTTGATTGAAGAATGTATGACGCAATTAAAATGAATGACATCATTGATTGACACGCAACTCATTTAACCTAGCATTATTCGACGAAAAATTAAGTCGATCGGTAAAACAGTTATAGTTCATTTCTGACAATTTACGCGTATAACCTTGCGCTCCGCTAACGTTCCGCTTAGGTTATATCGCGTAAATTGACAGAAATGAACTATAACTATTACTTAAGAGTCATAGAATATGAAGTATCATAATTATTTTTTATTTGCAGCCAAGATTTTTTATTAATAATGTTCAGCGAAAAACATTAACGTCAGGTCCATGTAAACGTACACAGTGCTCTCATTCTCTCATTACAACTCACTTAGTTGAATGTATTTTAGCGTAATATAGCGCTTTTATTTACACTCGTTCAAATTTCTTGAACAGTTATATGATCTTTCTCTCGGAAAATCACAGGTATAGGATTGGGCATGTATGTATTCGTAACCTTATGTACTTTTAACCGCGGCGAATATGGTGACTTTAGCGATAACACCGCTCCCTTTTTAGATACATTTTCTAAGAATTAAGCGCCCTAAGGGAATAAGTTCCAAAATTCTTGAATCAGCTGCTCTTTAATTTCTGACAAATATATAAATTAGATTTAAAATATACAACTGACAACATGAAAAATGTATTCCTAACAACTTCTAGATAACCCTTTGCTTGTATTTTTGTCGCTTTACACAAACAACCAACACGAAATTTGAATATCAGCTTGCAAAGAAGTTTGGAACATTAGAGATGTCAAATTTCTCCCGGCAGACACATGGGGATTGTTTTTTTTTACTAAATATCCTACAATCATTTTTTTGCATAAGTAAAAAATTAAAGTTACTTCTACAGCAGTAACTACATATGGAATTCCGCCATGCATCATCTCATTGGATTCCAATGAGATATTGCAAGACAGATTCTGACAACACGAGATACGATTTGTGACTTTGACTTACGATAATTTTTTTTTTTTCGTAAGAAGTAAAGTAAACGGGTCCCATATTTGAGTTATTTTAAATCTCATCCTGAAGTGTAACAACTTCGAATTAAACGACAAGCACTTCCGGTTCAGCGATTGAACAAAAGTTGCTCCGCCATATATACACAAAGAAAAAAGTATTGCAACATCCGATTTTAACCGAAGTAGTTTTGATCGAAAGTGAACTGTGGTAACTTGGCGCAATTAATTCACAAGAAAAATATTATTTAGTGGGTCTTATAATTGGTAATAAAACTGAAAAAGAAGACTTTTTTTTTTCAATTCTGAAATTTCATGCATTTTGTGTCCATTATAAAAATACCATGTTTTAGTCTATTATTGGTCCACGATTAACTATAGCTGCATTGAATGAGCTGAATGGCATTTGAACCTGATTATTTTCTCTATTCAAGGAGCGATCCACACACTTACTGTACAGCCATTATCATGTACATGCAAAAGCGACGGAAATCACGGCATCCAATTTAAACCTGATACCCTGGATCAGATGTAGGATATGTACATGACCAGTACTATTCCAGCATCTGTGACAATTGGGCAACATTTTGAAAAGGAGGTAACAGTTCGCATAGTTGACAGCCGAGAATGCCCAATGAATATTCGAGGGGGGTTCATATCCTGCATTTATAAAACATTCTTTCGTATAAAATTTACACACATTTAGATGTTGTAATACTTTTTTCTTTGTGTATACTAAATTATTCATGGACCGCATTGAGAGCTAACTACTTATTACGGTACTATTCCAACCACTCTCATAGTTGCGAATCAATGACACTGTTACGGATTTTACCCTGCTTTGCGAATGTATATGTATGTAAAGCGAGGAAAGAATTTGATTTTGTCGCGGGAGTTCTTCGCCATTCTGTACACAGAATTCGTTTATCAAAATTAGAATTTTTTATGACTGGTATTTTATTGAAGGGAAAGTGTTAACTTGAGACAGTGATTTACAAGGCAATTAGCATTTCCTGTCTGTATTTATCAGAGCAATAAAATATATATGACATTTTATATTCAGAGATATTATGAAAAAAATGTTCAGCAAAGCTTTTATTATAGTCTGGTCCATTTGACCATAGATTGACGTAAATGGACAGCATTAGTAGATATATAGTTTGTAAATGTGCAAATTACTATATTCCGTAGTTTATTTTGCTCACTCACTCTTTTTATTTGACAATTCTACATTCATTTGCTAGATACGCTGCCTTCTTTTTGGTGTTGAATATTAAGCCGGACCGGGAGATGGGAGTTATTTTCACGATCTGTCCGGCAGTTTGCTTAATTCTTAAGATCAGATTGATTCGATATATAACGAGAGGCACAAGCAGGCCTGTATTGCTCCACTGGCACTTAATGATCAGCATATCGATGACTCAGTTCGAAACAGATGTAACTGCCTACATATACATTCGGAACATCACTCGGCCATTACGGTAAACTACAACATACCTCGGATGTATGTAAGGCGGATGGGTATGTAACGAAATCGTGCATTTTGTTAGCCGGAAACAGTGAATGAAAAACTAGTACTGTAGATTTATATCTTTTACAGTAAATAACGGCTGAAAAACCTTAATTTTTGAGATTGACGAATCATTCTCAAAAATTAAGATTTTTCCAGCCGTTATCTAAGAATCTAAAGATATTTATGTAAGAATTCGATAGTTTCACGTCCGTGACTTAAAAACGAGAAGCGTTGGCGACGTCGAATGTTTTCAATCACAGTTTCGAGGGCTAACGCCATTTTAACTGACGAGTTTTTCAATGGTTTTCCCGTACTTTTTAAAAATAGTCCGTCTATGTACATCCGAGGTTGATCGTGAGATTGGTCGAGTGGTGTTCCGAATGCCTACATATAGGGGGTTACAACTGTTTCGTACTGATCCATCGATATCTAAGACCCAATAAAATATAAACTTGTAAAAAGTTGAAAGCTTGAATCCATTTGATTTGCCCACTGGTTTTGGATGAGAAGGGTTTTAAAGTGAAAACAAGCTCCTTTCTGCCACACCCGTACTTGGGATCGATCAAAATTTCTTGGACAATTTAAGTAGAGGGTAACCCAAGGAACATTCATGATTAGTTTCGAAAACACTAGCCCGATGGTTTGGAAGAAGGTCTTTAAAAGGTTTCAGAGGGAAAATAAGCCACGCCATGTCGGTCTTTAAAGAGAAAACAAGCCCCGTCCTGCCATGTCCATATTTGGGGGTCAATCAATTTTTTTTAACAATCCAATTGAAGAGTCACCAAAGGAAAATTCATGACAAGTTTCATTGAAATCGGCCCGATGTATTGGGATAAGATTTTCAAAGATTCTAAAGTGAAAAAAGCCCCGCCCTGCCATGCCCATATTTGGGGAAAGGGGGGGGGGGCAACAAAGTTTCTCGAACAACTTAAGCAGAGGGTCACCCAAGGAACATCTGCCAAGTTTCATTAAAATCGCCCCATTGGGTTAATAGGAGGAAAAAGTTTACGCACGGACGGATGCACGCCGGACACACCTCCATGATGATAGCTCGCTAGCCTTTGGCTCGTGGAACTTAAATGAACGTTTCTTTTATTTTCTTATCGTATACCGTATAGTCATTTTAAAATTTCCCCACTTGTTTTGTTCACGCTTCTTTAATGCAGTTGCAACAGGGCTTAAGTAGTTGTATACTGGTTTCCTTGGAAACCGAAAAGAAAGCCCTTACCAACCCGCCTATTTTCGCCGTCCCAATTAATTGCACGGAAGCAATAAGTTCAATGTGTTGGACCGTGTGTTTTGCAAACCATTGGGGCGGCGACCGCGCCCTTGTCGCTTGTGACTCGATACCCCATTCATATCCTTATAATATGAATATAAGATGCGGACACATGTCGTCACCAAGGGGCCGGTCCCTTTTATTTTGACCAAATCCAGTTATTGTCCATTTTGTTGGAAAAAGTTACCGATTTTTACCCCCGGAAACGCTATTTGCTTCGTAAAACGAGTATTGGTGGGGCTTTGATTAATATAAAGATATATTTAAGGTGTAACGTATTTTAAAAATGTTCATGCCTACTGCGCTGCTGTTTTCGAGGTGCAGTTAATGTAAATATAGACTTCCTTGTCGACTTTTTCTCCGGAGACCTATGTTGGAATTAAGAGATGTTGCTTCTTTACCAATCCGCTGAAACTTTTTAAATAGAAATCATATGTAGTCGGGTTAGATATTTTGTAAAATTCGATTCCGCGAAGATAGCTGAATTCAAAGCATGCATATTTAAACGTCGAGCCAGCTGTTCACAAAAGTTGTCTTTTTAAACGGATGAAAAATTAAGTGATTTTTAATTTTCTTAAAATCACATTCAGATTTGATACTGCAAAGGGCTATATTTTACAATAAACCTCAATATCCTTTTTTTTTAGAATACCTTATTACACGATGATTGGTATCAAATAAGCACAGTAACGATGTTGTTGGTGCGACGTCGAATCCGGCAAAAAAAAAGTTGCTACAACCTCACAAAATCGGACTTAAGAAAAAATCTAACCTGACGACATATCATTCTTATTTGATGTAAAAAAATCACTTTTATTTCGCTAACAAAATAACAAAAATCAGCACCCGACAAAATTTTGAGAAATTTCCTCAAAAAATCTCGAAATAGATAGATTATCAGGCCGGTAATTTTGTCTGAATGTGCACAGGAATAAAAAGACTGGCTCGGATGCTCTTGGTAGATAAAAAGATAAATTTCAGCATTTTTTTTTTTTTGAGAATCCAAGAAAATTGAAAATTAAGTGTCTGCTCTCTTAAGAGGGACCAAGTTCAAGTGATCCCCGAGTTATCGCTTAATACAAAATAACTGTTATTACGGGAAAAGGGTCAAATACAGGTGTTAATGGAAATGAAAATGATAAATTTCACTGTTTTAATTATGTCAGTAATTAAACTTAAAATGTCACCTTGAGAATCTTTAAGATTGTATTTGTCTCTTCTACTACGTTTGTTTCTTTATCATAAATTATATTCGTGACGCATCACGTGAAAAGGGACCATCTGGGTAGTGCGTAAAGCGTCGACCCTAGTCAGACTGCGCGGTTTGCGCAGACTTACTAGGATCGAAACTTTTCGCAAAGGGTTTATTTTCTGAATCTACAATGTTCAATCTACCTTCCAGTGAAAGAATTTTTGACATGAGACCTCTGCTTGACCAATGCTGGACCCCATCCCCTTTTCAAAAATTCACTTTACAAAGTTCCCAGATGGTCCCTTTTTGTGTGACGGGTCACATATTTTAATTCAAGTTAACTCTTCACATAAGTAATTTGATAATTTCAAAACACCTCACTGAATTGTAAATTAATCTGGAAGACTTGTCACCAGAAAGTATTCGCTAGAAGATTGTTGAAATAATTATCGATTCAATACATTGGTTGAAAAGAAAATAGCCCTTTCCTGTACAGTTCCTGAATTTACGCCGCTGTGATTTTATACATCAGTAAATATTGAAGACAAAGAAAAACTTGCTTGTAACAAGCATGCAATTTCTCCCTTTTCACCTATATTTACTGCCATAAAGTAAGGTTTTATTTAACGCCCCACCATTTTTTTCGATGTCGTCTACATATTGTATCAATTTGATCCAGAACCGAGAAAGGGACCAGGAAGTTTCGAAAAGATACAATCAAGGGAGATACATTTAACAACAACGTGAAATTGACAAGGTGAACCATTTCGGAATAGTCTTGGAATGAAATTGAATGAGTGCGATGAGCGAGTTTGAGTGAAATTAGAGGGAGGTAATCCGATTTCGCTAATTTTGTTCAGGAAGTGAGTGATATAGAATGATTTTGATCAGAATCGGTGTCAATTTTTCTTCAGTTTTCCTAACTGTAATCGACCCGCATCGTACTCCTGGAAGAACATTTTAAAGTAAAGGAGAGCGGACACAATTTGTAACAAGAGGACCAAGATGGTCCCAGATCGCTCACCTGAGTCTCTATGACCCCTGGGACATCACATTAATTAGATAGGCAGATGTCAAAAAGAAGATAATTGCCTAAGATCAATACCATGGAACGTTTTCAGCAAAGAGCTAGACAGATATGCCTTTTTGCTCTTTGATTCTATGTAAAAAGGGATGCATCCGGGTGGACCCCAAAAGTTACTCCAAGGTCTTGATATGAACAAACTGGAGGAGGTCCACTAGATGATGCTACAAACTAAATATGAAAGCTGTCTGCCTTCTGGTTTCAGAGAAGAAGATTTTTGAAGGTTTTCCCATTTTCACCCATCAAGCTCAGATGAGCTGAAAGGGATGCGCCCGGGTGCAGCCCAAATATGACCCAAGGGTCTTGATATGAACAAACTTGGTAGAGGCCAACAAGATGATGCTACATACCAAAAATGAAAGCAGTGTGCCCTCTGGTTTCAACAAAACAAGATTTTAAAAGATTTTCGCTCTTTGATTCTATGTAAAAAGGGTTGGGCCCGGGCAAAGCCCAAACATGACCCCAGGGTCTTGATATGAACAAACTTGGTAGAGGTCGACTAGATGATGCTACATACCAAATATGAAAGCTGTCTGCCATCTGGTTTCAGAGAAGAAGATGTTTGAAGATTTTCATTTCTTTACCCTTCGTGCTCATAAGAGATAAAGGGATGCACCCGTGCAAAGCCAAAATATGACCCAAGGGTCTTGTTATGAACAAACTTGGTAGAGGCCCACTAGGTGATGCTACACACCAAATATTTTAGCTGTCTGCCATCTGGTTACAGAGAAGAAGATTTTAAAAGATTTTCGCTCTTTGATTCTATGTGAAAAGGGTTGGGCCCGAGCAAAGCCCAAATATGACCCGAGGGTCTTGATATGAACAAACTTGGTAGAGGTCCACTAGATGATGTTACATACCAAATATGAAAGCAGTCTGCCTTCTGGTTTCAGAGAAGAAGATTTTTAAAGATTTTCATATTTTCACCCTTTTTGTTAAGGGTAAAGGGAAAGTAAAGGGTGGATTTCATTTATTTGAACAACTTTGGTAGAGCTTGACCCAAGGAACATCCCTGCTAAGTTTCATGAAGATTAACCCACTGGTTTAGGAGGAGAAGATGTTTAAAGAAATTGTGGACGACGGACGACGGACGACTGACGACGGACATTCTACTATCCCAATAGCTCACCTTGAGCATTTCGTGCTCAGGTGAGCTAAAGTGGGGAATTTTCACTTACAGTCTGGGTCTAGGAAAACTAGTTGAGAAGGTCTGATTAGAGTCACTTCAAAGATTTCTTTTCTTGCGAGACGGAAAAAGATATGACAGTCCAAGCAGAATTACAATAAATATATATTAACAAAACCAAAAGTGGAAATAATATCCAACTGCGTAACTGCATAATGAGACATCGGACAGCGTTGTTACTCTTAACCACAACGTGAAATTGACAAGGTGAATGATTTTGGAATGAAATTGAATGAGAGCGATTGAGTGAGTTATGAGTGAAATTGTAGGGAGGTAATCCGACATTGCTAATTTTGTTCTGAATGAACAAAATAAGCAATATTTATTATCTACCTTAAGTGAAATATGCATACAAGTTCTATGAATAGCTTCCTATTTCTCTAAGAATCATTTCAATAACATGTATGTCAGTTAAATCGCGGTTTTTTTTGTGAATGATTTGGTCGAATGTTTGGAATAAAATGGAGCGATGGGAGGGCGCATTTCTAAACCATTAGAATGGTTTTGATTGCGTTGAATGTCAATTTCATGATGTTAATTACTGTAGTAGGTCTATCTCTTTAAGATAGCTCGTAAGCGTAGAGAGTCAGATCTATTCTACCTTCATATTCAATACACTGACCTAACACATTAAGGACTGTATCTCTATTCGTACAAATAAATTGTCCGAAAATAAAGGCAATTCTTTTTTTCCCAGATATCCTTTTAATTATTTTCTTTTTTTGAATGGTAGATGTCAAAGAAATGGAGTGTGTGGCATTGGGTTTTTAAATATTCTCAGAGAAAACAAGAAACAAACAATAAACATTATACATGTATTTTATTCAAGATCACATGGCATACAGAAGTTTTACTCACTGCACAATAGTACATGTGATATGAATTTACAAATGAAAATTGCTGATTTACAGAGGAGCTTAGAAGAAGCATTTCGGGAAAAGAAAACCGATGTAAATTTCAGTTGTTATGTATCAAACACTGTCTTTTTTGTAATGTTGGCCTAGAAATGACCACCATGGCATCTTTTAATCTTCCGAAAAGTGGCTGTTATCCATCATACAATTTGTGAAAAAACGATAGTGAAATAAGGAACGCAGATAAAGCAGTGTATTGGATTTTCTACGGGTCAAATTATTTGAAACAGTCTCCCAGCGAAATTGATCTACTTGTTTCTAAGAAGACTTTTTGAAAGAATACTGCACCATGATGATAATGCTTTATGGCAGACATTCAGAGAAAACATCGCGAATCACCGATTAAATCTAAGAAAGTTTAATTTCACCATATCCCTGCAGGCCTACATGCACTTAGACATGGACAAACACTTCAACGTTACAATTAGTAACATTGTGAATTTTCTATTTACCTTGATCAAAACCATTCTAAACCGCTCGCTCGGCGCTCCTTTCTTTCATACTAATCAGGGTTTATCCCTTTTAAACAAAAGATACAAGAAAGGTTGCAGCAATTGGCTCATTTTAAGAGTACTGATAACTTATTTGCCAGACAAAAAGGCCTGTCATCAAGATGACTTAATCAAACAAGAGGCCCAAGAGGGCCTGTATCGCTCCACTGGCTTTAAAATCTTTAGACTTTCATTCAATAAAGCTTACTTTAAATCAATACATTAACACTCCGAAATCTCCTAAGACCTATTTAATAATGATTAACTGGTTCTTGTCCATATTGCACCAAAATACTCAATAACAATGAACCTGCAACCCTTAACCCATCTTATTAAAACATAAGGTTCAGAAGGAGATGTCGTTCACAGATTTCGGGCTCAAAATAGGCCCCGCCTGCCACGCCCATATTTATGGACCAATCAAAATTTCTTGAATAACTTAAGTAAATAGTCACCCAAGAAACATTCTGATATTTCATTGAAATTGGCTGAGTGGTTCCGGAGGAGATATCATTCAAAGATTTTGGCATCAAAATAAGCCCCGCCCTGCAGCACCCAAATTTATGGGCCAATCAAAATTTAGCAAATAATTTTTGAAAAGAGACATCAAGGAACATGCTGGTAAAGTTTCATTGAAATCAGCCAAGTGGTTCAGGAGAAAATGTCATTCAAAAATTTCGGGCTCAAAATAGACCCTGCTCTGCCACGCCCATATTTAAGGACCAATCAAAATTTCTTGAACAATTGAAGCAAAGGGTCAACCAAGGAACATTCTGTTAAAGTTTCTTTGAAATAGGCCCAGTGGTTCAGGAGGAGATATCGTTCTAAGATTTCGGGCTCAAAATAAGCCCAGTCCTGCCATGCTCATATTTATGAGCCAATCAAAATTTCTTGAATAATTAAAGTAAAGGGTCACCCAAGGAACATCCATTCCAATTTTCATTGAAATCGGCCCAATGGTTTGGGAGGAGAAGATTTTTAAAGATTTCAAAGTGAAAAAATGCCACGCCCATATTTGGGGGCCAATCAAAATTCTTTGAACAATTTTAGAAGAGGGCCACCAAAGGATCATTTCTACCAAGTTTGGTTAAAATCTGCCGATTGGTTTTGGAGGAGAAGATGTTTAAAGAAAAAGTTTATGCACAGACAGACGGACACGCGCACGGACGCATGACGGACACTCCACCATGACAATAGCTTGCTGGCCTTCGGCCAGTGGAGCTAAAAATCATGTGAAAGAGTGTCCATATAGGGTTTGAACTCAGTTACATTCCGAGAATTGAAAGACCTACACTTCACCAGGTCAAATTCTAGAAAGAAATATTTTTGTTATGGCAGTATAACTATATTTTGAGTTTCAGACACAATATACACCACCATTATCACTGTGACACAGAAAACCGCAAAACTATGACAACATGCACAAGGTCAGAATAACTGCTAAATTCTGCAAAATTTTTAGCCAAATCCGACCATTTTTGTAAGAGTTGTATTTACAAGATTTGTATATACTGATTTACAGTCCGCTGATATCAGAGTGGACAGATGGAGGTGATACCAATGTTCGTTAGCAGCTAAGGTATAATGAGCACATTACAAAAAAGTCTGATTTTCTCAAAAATGTTCACAAGAACAAAGATGACACCTGTGCTGCTATGGTAAGCATCATCATGCAATTGGCATTCGACCCAATCAAAACCATTTTTTATCACTCTTTTCAGGGTTCCACTCATTTATTCAAAATACTCAAACCATTCAAAAGCACTCTAAACTTGTTCTAACCATTGGCAAATTGTTGAAAACGAGTGACATTTCATTCAAATCGATAAAATTTGTCAACATCTTAACTGGCTGTTGTGGGTTTTGGAGTGTCTAATTTGTCCTTAAGACACACAGACACAAAATGAAGGAAATGTCGCTCATTTCCTCAATTTGGGTGAAATTATTGATATCGAATACAACCCTTACATTTCATTCTAAACCCACTCCTCTTCTTTATTCAATTTCATTCCAAAATCATTCACCTAGTCAATTTCAAGGTGTTGTTTTAAACTGTATGGCTATATCAATATATCAAGGCTTTTGCAAATTCAACCCAGTAACAAAAACATCTTCAAAGAAAGCAAGAGATGTATGTTAAACATATATGCCCCCCATAAGAGCAGGTCGATGGCATATTCTAAACCTTTGTCAATTAACAAAGGGCAAACACTCAAAAGTAAATGAAGAGTACAGTTATGATTCTTGTGCACTGCACTTCACCTCAATGAGATCTGTCCACCTGTGAAGTTTCATGATTCAAGCTTGTATACATTTTGAGACATGCTCCGGACAAAAAAAACAGTCTACCGACGAACCAACAAGTGCAAAGCAATATACCCCTCTTCTTCAAAGGGGGGGCATAAATATGATGAATAGAGTTATGGTTCTTCTGCTCTTCACTTCTCCTTAATGAGACCTATCAACTTATGAAGTTTCATTATGTTACCTTGTATATCTCGATCCTTAAATATACTCCAGACAAAAAAGGCCTATGGCTGGACCAACCAACCGACAAGCCAACTGACAGGGGCAAAGCAATTTACGCTCCCTTCTTTGAAGGGGGCATAAATATGTATATTTATAACTAATATAGATATATTTATATGGCTTGGTATACAAAAATCACAGTTTAACACATATTTATTCCATCATGCAAACAATGAAACATATTGTAAGTATGGTTGCAAGTACAGTCAGAATGTATTTTAATCTGAAATTTATCAACTTAAACTGTAGATATACAAAATTAAGTGAGTGATCAAAGGTCAATTTTGTTTATACAGGTATTAATAAAATTGACATTTGATCAATCACTTTATCTTATATATCTATATTTTCATATTTTTGAAATTAGATATTTTTTACTGACAACCAAAGTCTCAATTCAACAGCTTTATTCAATCTGTTACTGTAGTTTAAAAGTTTCGGTCGCTCATTAAAGATACATGATTGCTCTCTATCAAATCTATCATATTTGAAGTTGTTTTCCAATATGAACTTTTTCAGGATCTTGCATATAATCTAGATATCTCTGTTGTTAATGAAGGTACTTCAAATACTGCTCTGGAAGATCACCTAATAAACCTGAAACAAAAAGAGACATTTCCAACATTTCACTTTATTCTATATTTAAGACTGGCCAAAATTGATTAAGGTTACAGATGAAAATGAAAAGTAGGTGAAATAATCCTTGAGGATAGAACTTTTTGAGGGAAAAAAGGAATATTTGCTTGTTATAAGCAATTCTTCCTTTTTCCACAATATTTTCAGTTGCCATCATAGTCCCCTTGGAAGTGTGTCACACTATGATTATCAGGTTTGATCCTAGTTGGCAGCACTTATCCTTTTTAACATTTTGTATCCCATCTATATGGGTAGATAATCGTAAACCCATGTTGGATTGAAGCTGGAGGCCCAAAAAGGATGTAATGGAAGTACTGGTGAGAGCAATACCAGGAATCCATTGGTAAGTGCTCCAGCTATCACAATAATATATACTATGACTGACAAAGTTGTTAATAGTAGTTTTAAACCCTGTTAAAACAATACACAATATTTTCCAAGGTATAAAATCATTTGTGTGTTTATTCCAGAACTATATGAGAAAGGGTTTAACCCTTTGAAGAAATCTGAAGCTCTTTTGTGATATCACTAAAAATTCATGATAGTTCTTAAGTGTGTGATATGAAAGTTAATCCTCTCATTTATTTTAACAAGCTCTTATAACCAAATGAGCTGTAACTGCATGCACACCATCTGTTAACAGCCAACTTGTAACTCCCTGTTTGCCCTCAAGTGTTCAGAGCTACATATAGGGGAGGGAATTTCTGTTTTCAAATTTGAATATTTCATTATTCCTAACTTTAACCCTATAATGTTGGCACTCAATTGAAATGTCTTGTTGAGACATTTCAATTGAGTACCCACAACATAAGGTTTCATTGGGAAACAAAGATTTTAGACTGGAATTACCCCCCCCCCACTTTCTGGACCCTGGTAGTGTTAAAAATTGAGCAAAACAGATAATACAATGAAATTAACTTTTCATTTCTTTCACAATGTTTGTAAAATTTTTCAGATACACTCAAAATAGTGTTAAAAATACTTACAGTCCAAGCATTTAAGTAACAGAAATCCTACAAGTTTATTAAAACTGATTATATATTAATCTTATTGTTATATGTCACCTTTAGCTTGAACCATTTGACATACACATGTGTGAAAAGGAATCAGTAGGACATATATTTGGAAGATAGACTAAGTACCAGCATTGTCATTCATAAAAAGTATTGCAAATGTAAGAGCTCAAGCGTTAAGATAGAATAGCTATTTCATATTACTTAAATCTGCCTAACTGCAATAAGTTTTGACAATGATCAGCTTTTACATTCTTAGCATTATCAATTCTTCATGTATTTCCAAGATGAATCTTTTTCATGTGACAAATTCCGATTATTACCTTTTTCTTGAAGTACATCTTTGCTGAATAGTTTTGCGTAATATCTCTGGAAATATAAATTGTTGAGATTAATTTATCGAATTTTATAAACGCAAACAGATAAGACTAAAGAAACCTGCCCTTCGTTCAGAATGACAAAATGGTGGAAACTGTTTGCCAATTATACCCTGCTTTGCATGTGCACTTGCGTGGAAAGCAGGGTAACACTGGCAAACAGTTTGCACCATTTTGTCATTCTGAACATAGTGCTGATCTTGGTTAAGCAACATTTCTATTAAGCTACTACTTTTAATAAGCAACCACAATCAAAAAACATTAGCAAAAAAAACAAGAGAAAAGTGAATGCTTTAGGGCATAATTTATCAAAACTGAATCATTTAATGTTTTAATTCATTGGAATCCTCAATATTATTCTAATGTAATTAAAAAGCATCATTAGATTCAATTTCATTTAGGTAGTCCCTTGAGGGGTCATGAACAAACTTTGTAATTTATTTGTTTGTATGGGGTTTAATGATACTTTTAACAATTTTTCAGTCATATTTTGGCAGCTGGCTCAACTAACTATGTATTCCTAGTATTTTTTGCACCATTACTACATTACATCTTTTCTTATCTATTATTAGAACAATTTTATTCAATTGCAGGGAAAATGAAACAATTAGGAGAAGGGGTAAGGAAGTGGACCCTTGTTTCTACCACTGACCTTGAATGCTTCATAACAGACAACAAGATGTGTTGATAAAACACTCATGACCCAGGATGGAAATCTTTTTTAACGTTTATCTTTGATAATTGAGATTGACCTTATCAAAAGACCTTCACCTTAAAAGATGTGCATTAATGAGAGAAACCTTTATGCCACTTACAAGCATTTTAACTTAAATTATGTTTTAGTTATGGGAAAAAGTTTAGTTAGAGAGTTAGGTTTTCAGATAGAGAGTTAAACAGTTTGCGCCTGATGAGCAGGGAATTACTACAAGAGGGCCAAGGTGGCCCTAAATCGCTCACCTGAGTTTACTGTCTGTTACTATATGGAGAAAGGCTTTAGTTTAATGACAGGGCAGTGATAACAAATATCACAAATTCTTTCAGGTTGATTCAGCTAAAAATATGGCCTCTAGGGTGTCTACAAGGTTTTTCTGAGATTTGACACTGTGACCTAGCTTGTGACCCAACTTGACCCAAATTCTAACTTGTCCGAGATTTCATCAAGATAATCATTCTGGCCAATTTTCAGGTTGATTGGGCTAACAATATGGCCTCTAATGTGTCCACAAGGTTTTTCTAAGATTTGACCCTGTGACCTAGTTTTCAACCCCACTTGACCCAAATATGAACATGTTCGAGATTTCATCATGATAATCATTCTGACCAATTGATAGGTTGATTGAGCTAAGGATATGGCCTCTAGAGTGTCCACAAGGTTTTTCTAAGATTTGACCTCATGACCTAGTTTTTGACTCCACTTGACCAAATTAGATCTCACTTGAGATTTCTTCAAGATAATCATTCTGACCAATTTTCAGACTGATTGGGCTAAAAATATGACCTCTAGAGTGTCCACAATGTTTTTCTAAGATTTGACCCTGTGGTCTAGTTTTTGACCCAAATTCAAACTTGTCCAAGATTTTATCAAGATAATCATTCTGACCAATTTTTAGGTTGATTAGGCCAAACATATGGCCTCTTGAGTGTTCATAAGGTTTTTCTGAGATTTGACCCTGTGACCTTGTGTTGACCCTACTTGACCCAAATTCTTACAAGTCCGAGACTTTATCAAGATAATCATTCTGACCAACTTTCATGTTGATTGGGCAAAAAATATGACCTCTAGAGTGTCCACAAGGTTTTTCTAAGTTTTGACCCTGTGACCTAGCTTTTGACCCAACTTGACCCAATTTCAAACTTGTCTGAGAATTCATCATGATAATCATTCTGACCAATTTCAGGTTCATTGGGCTAGAAATATTGCCTCTAGAGTATCCACAAGGTTTTTCTAAGATTTGACCATGTGACCTTGTTTTTGACCCCACTTGACCCAAATTCGAACTTGTCCAAGATTTCATCAAGATTATTATTCTGACCAATTTTCAGGTTGATTGGGTTAAAAACACGACCTCTAGAGTGTCCACAAGGTTTTTCTAAGATTTGACCCTGTGACCTAGTTTTTGACCCCACTTGACCCAAATTCGAACTTGTCCAAGATTTCATCAAGATTATTATTCTGACCAATTTCAGGTTGATTGGGCTAAAAATATTGCCTCTAGAGTGTCCACAAGGTAAATGTTGACGACACACGACGGACAATGGACATCAAGTAAACCCAAAAGCTCAACATGAGCACTTCGTGCTCAGGTGAGCTAAAAATAGTCAGTTTACTGAAAATTGGCTCACTGATTGAGGAGGACAAAATGTTGAACAATATCTTGCTGTTAACAGCATTTACTATATATACAAACAAGATGTGTTTGGGAAACACAAATGCCCCTGTAACAGTATTTTTTAAAATGTTGACCTCGACCTTGTAACATGACCTTGACCTTGATGGCTATTGATGAACATCACTGAGATCTTTCATCATGCCAATTATGAAAAAGGAATCTTAAATAATCTTGAATAAACTGAACATGTTAAGTATTTTGAGAGAAGTTTGACCTTGACATTGTCACATTACCTTAACTTTAGTATCAGCAGATGTGTATCATTGAGATCTACCACCATGCCAAATATGAGGCTTGTATCTTGAATAGACTTGGAAATATTGGCAATGTTAACTTATTTGGTTACGTTTTTGAGTTATTTGAACTTGCAGGGTGACCTTGACATTGTCACTCTTTGAGATTCTTTTTTTTATACAATATTTTCTTTAGTATAAATCTTAATTTTGTTACTAAATTGTGTCATTTCAATTAAAATTGCATTCTATTGTCCTGTTATTGTACTACTCTACTGTTGTATGTACTTTTCATACCGAAAAGTTTCTAATTATCTATCTACATGACATTTGCTTTGGAATCAGCAGTAAGTATTATTGAGATTTATCACCATGCCAAATATGAGGCTTGCATCTTGAAGAGGCTTGGAAATACAGGCAATGTTAAGTTCTTTGGTTCAGTTCTTGAGTTATTTGATCTTGACAGATAACCTTGACCTTGTCAAATGACCTTGCATTATGTTTAACCAGATGAGTATCATTGATACATCATGATCATCATGCCAAATATAAGGCTAGTACCTTCAAGAGGGTCAAAAATATTGGCAATGTTAAGTTTTTTTGTTAAGTTTTTGGGTTATTTGACCTTGACAGATGACCTTGACTTTGGAATCAGCAGATGTGATTAATTAAGATCTATCACCATGCCAAATATAAGGCTTGCATTGTGAATAGGTTTAAAAATATTGGCAATATTAAGTTTCTCTGACTTTTCACTGCGAGGGTATAAAAAACTTTGGCAGAGAATATAGATTCTGCGTTCTTTGTAATTATTGTGGTATAACTGTAACCCTTTCCTGTTTACAAAATTTTGGACCTGTCCAAATTCAAAGTTTTTGCAGACGAAAAAATTAAAGTGGGTTTAATTTGAAAAATAACCATTCAGCAGGGTAGAAAATAGTGTGGAAAAAGAAGAAATTGCTCGTCAGAAGCAATTTCTTTTTTTTTCACAATGTTTTCTCAATTATGAAATCACAGGCACGTAAAAAGCAGGGATTAAACGAGAAAGGGTTAAGTCAGACTGGTAAAAATGTCCTCAAAAATTGTGGTGTCTGATTCAATAAGTATTGGGGACTTATGTGACAAACTTATCAATTATACCTTTTTTTTGTTTCTTTTCATATTTCAAAAATTTCTTCAATTCTTTCACTTAATGTGAGGGATTCATGGAAAAAACACATCCCCCACCTCTAGATCAGATACTGAAATAAGCATTTTATTTAAAACAAAATTGAGCCGGTGCGTGATATTTTTGACAATTTCATGTGTGGCTTGATGGATAGAATTAGAGGATTCTGAACAGCATAACAGAGCATTTATAATACTCTCTAAATGTAAGCTTAGGACACAAGCCCTTAGTTATCTATCAAGCACATAACGAAGAATCAAATCAGTCTGTGTAGGTGCACAGACTAACCCATGTATTAACTTTGCAAATACCTGAAGTTGATGGAACTATCATGCACAGACTCAATTTGAATTCAGCGGGATAAGCGATATTGTTTAGCGACAGCTGAAAATGAATACCAATACCTTACAATCCACCATCCCTGTCTCTTACCTGTCCTGTATCACATAGACATGTAACAATAGTATGACCTGGTCCCATATCTTTAGCTAGCTGATATGCTGTGTGTACATTTAGACTTGACCATATTTGACAAACCACACTACCCCTATCCCTTACCTGTCCTGTATCACATAGACATGTAACAATAGTGTGACCTGGTCCCATATCTTTGGCCAGCTGATATGCTGCGTGTACATTTAGACCAGAGGATGCCCCTACAAAGAAACCCTCCTCATCTAATAGTCGGAATGTCTGAAAATACAGTTTCAATTTAATACTAGATGGTTTGTGCAGGACAAATGGAATTGAGCCCACAAGAGAATTTGACCTTACGCTTTGATTAAGACCCTTGAATCTATCCGAAAAAAAGTCTTCTAAATTGTAGATCCACTTATGATGGCTAAGAATTGTGCCAAGTTATCTTAAAATCCATCCAAAATAAAGGACAAATGGTCTGGAAAAATTTGGACAGATAGACTTACACACATACATCAACTTGTCACAGTGACAAGTATTTTTTGCTCCCTACATGAGGGCCTGATAAAATTCCTTTGTAAAGGAAGCTTATCTTATAAAACAAATTTGTTTTCTATTCAATGTCAAGGATTCTGAACTTGGATCAATATGTAGTATTTAGGTAAAAGCTAGTATCAAATATTTTAAAGATCATGCTGTCATTCCTTTCATATAAAGCAATGCATCATCAGCAAGCAAACTTCATATTATATGCAATATGTCCATGACATATATCTTCAATACTGACCAAAGTAACAGCATCTTAAGTCTATTTAATAAATTGACAACTTGTATCTCTTTCATATAATTTATGGCACATATTAGACCTATACCTTCATTACTCAACATAGCAACAACATCTTTATCTAGAATAGCTAATACATCATCAACTGGTGCTCCTTTCATATTATCTGTAACACAACCTTGACCTTTACCTTCATTACTCACCATAGCAACAGCATCTTTATCTAGTAAAGCTATTGCATTATCAACTGGTGCTCCTTTCATATTATCTGTAACACAACCTTGACCTTTACCTTCATTACTCACCATAGCAACAGCATCTTTATCTAGTAAAGCTAACGCATTATCAACTGGTGCTTGTTATACCGTAAAAATATGGTAGTTTGTATCTCAATGGACTGGGACAATTTATACAAACTAAACGCAGTAAGAACCAACCAATATTAAGCGGTCGGTAGTTTTTTGATGGCTCAGATCGGAGATGGTCTTAAGGTACTTTATATGTGGCTTGATTCTAATGTACAATGGAATACATTTTAATCAGGTTCAAACCAGACCCTTTTGTAGAGAGTTAAGACACAAAAAATCTCACTTGAACAATGATCATCGTTTGTTTAGTCCAAATTCAAAACCTAAATAAAGTAATTTTATTTACATGCCGATTCTTAAGTACATCAGAGTGTTTTCCCTTTGGATCTAATTACTCTGAGTACTAATTCAGCGGACATTCAGTGGACGACGAAATCTCGGTATTAGGATGAATCTGTGTGGAAGACATGTTGACAATCAAGTCTACGAAGATTTGCACATTCATTAAAGTATGATCTGTATGAGAGAGCCAGATGAAATACAATTTAGGTCACTGATTGAGTCCTTTATTCGATTTAACTCGCCAAAAATTACAAATCAAATAATGCCTGTAAGTAATGATGTATAACAATAATCGCAAAATACCAATCAACAGGTGTGAAAATCAAGATATATGTCAATTGTAACACCTAGGTCAACTATTTTTTCACACAATTCACACCTACGGATTAAACAAATGAATTTGTGTTACAAGCAAACTCTCGGGACTTGACAAGGGCTACAAACTATGAACCATGGACGTGCGCTGAATTACTTGAAGCATTCTTACAAAGAAGGAAGAATTGATTGATTGAATGGAGTTTAACGCCGCTTTCAACATGATTTCAGTTATATCGCGGCGGCTGGAGCACCTTACAATGGATTCCTGGTATTTCTTTCACCTGTACTACCATTACATCCTTTCCTAGCCTCCGACTGCTATCTCACATAGGTTTATGATTATCTACCCATTGGTGAGAGACAAACGTCGGAAAGGATATTTGCCGCCACCGGGGATCGAACCCACGACTTCCAGATTGGAAGTCTTATGCCTAACCAACTGCCCTATGGTGGCGGCTGCTAAAGAAGGAAGAAAATCGGGACCAAAGAATGTATACTAACCATAACATACCAACGAACCACCAGCGTGTGGACTACTGAGATTTTACTGTATATTATCTGTAACACAACCTTGACCTTTACCTTCATTACTCAACATAGCAACAGCATCTTTATCTAATAATATTATAGCTAATTCATCATCAACTGGTACTTGTTTCATATTATCTGTTACACCACCTTGACCTATACTTTCAGTACTCACCATAGCAACAGCATCTTTATCTAGAATAGCTAATGCATCTTCAACAGGTGCTCCTTTCAAATTATCTGTTACACGACCTTGTCTTATACCTTCAGTACTCACCATAGCAACAGCATCGTTATCTAGAATAGCTAATGCATCATCAACTGGTGCTCCTTTCATATTATCTGTTACACGACCTTGACCTATACCTTCAGTAATTGAGCTACCATCAGTTCTCTCAAGCTTGCCTTTGGTAAACCAGTTATACAGAACACTACCCTGGAAATGATTCAATTGCAAGGGAACAGTGAAAGACTAATGTAAGTGAATTAATTTCAAACTAATGTGAGATTAACTTGATGGTTGTACCTAGACAACGACTTAATTATCAACTTGACTTTAACCTTCAACCTGGATAATAATAATTTGTCTCATACCTTCTAGAATCTAAAAAGTAATATCACATAGCACATCAACTCATAATAGAGATTATGGAAGCTAAATCATTTTAAAATCTATCAATTTATATTTCAGCTTTTCTTCAGATAAGCTCAATTTCTATATTTGACCATGAGCTGTTACATGGCCTAGGAGGTATTTGCAAAACAATTTCAAATGGCTCTCATCAATTAAACAAGAGGACCAAGATGGTCCTATATCGCTCACCTTCGTCTATTTGAGTCCTCCCTTAGCAAAATTAATTGCTTTAAAGATCATAAAATGATCATTAGATTATTCAAAGAAAGACATTATTCTATTCCTATGATCCATGCATAAGTTTCTAGCCTTTTCTAAACCAGTTTCATGAGACCTGGCCAACATTCTGCCCAAGTATCATGACTATTGAACAAAATTTGTGGCCTCTAGAGACTAGAGTGTAAACATAAATTGTCAGGCCCCTTTTCCCATATGTCATGTATCCTCCCCATTTTCAATAGGGTTCATCCTTGTGACCTAGCCAACATTCTGACTAAGTTTCATGAAGATTGGGCCATATTTGTGCCCTCTAGAGTGTAAACAAGAAATTTGTCATTTAGACCCCTTTTCCTGTGATATGGCATAGATCCTTTCAATTTTCAATAGAGTTCATCCTTATGACCTGGCCAACATTCTGACCAAGTTTCATGAAGATTGGGCCATATTTGTGGCCTCTACAGTGTAAACAAGAAATTTGTCTTTAAGGTTCCTTTTCCCTTGATATGGCGTGGATCCTCCCCATTTTTAATAGGGTTCATCCTTGTGACCTGGCCAACATTCTGACTAAGTTTCATGAAGATTGGGCCATATTTGTGGCCTCTAGAGTGTAAACAAGAAAATTGTCTTTAAGGCCCCTTTTCCCTTGATATGGCATGGATCCTTACCATTTTCAATAGAGTTCATCCTTGTGACCTGGCAAACAATCTGACCAAGTTTCATTAGGATTGTACAATATTTGTGGCCTCTAGAGTGTAAACACTAAGATTGTTGACGCCGGATGACAGACGACAGACGACAGACGACACACACCGCACGACAGACGATGCAAGATGGACGATGGACATTCAATGATCACAAAAGCTCACCTTGAGCAGGATGTGCTCAGGTGAGCTAAAAAAGCAGATAAGTATAAAATTTCATTTTTTAATCCACCCCTAAATCTAGGCAATATGCTTTGGATCAGCTTTAATTAATCATTTGACCTTTAGCTGTGACCTTGAGCTTTAAGTTAACTGAAAAACAATTTCAAATGGCACAACAACTCATGATGGCAAACAATTAAGCCAAATTGCTTTAAATCTAACCCTAAAATTTTGTGGTATGCTCAAGATAAGCTATAACCTTGACCTTGGAGCTTTCTGAACATTAATTTTCAAATAACACATCTACTTATGTTAGAGAATATTTGTTTAAGATTATTTTGAAACTCATCCATAGATGTTTTAGCTATGCTCTAGACCAGCCAAATTTTAACATTCCAACTTGAGGTGTGACCTTGACCTTAGAGTTTTCTGAAAATTTCTTTCAAACAGTACATCTACCTTTAATTATACATAGATGTAGGTGTTATTGCCCAGTCAAAATTAGAAGGACTGACAGACTTATGGACTGATGGACTGAAAATTGGGCAAACTAAGGCACATTCACCAAACTGAAATTGTGACAACTTTGCCTCCACCACCGCAAGCAAGCTCCACAACAAGAAGGAAGGCTATTGTGTCGCAATTTCAACATGAACTTTCTTCAATGCTGACGATGGTTATTATCTTAGTCAGTATTCTTTTCTCACATATAAATAGTGCCCAACTTAAATTGTTATGTACCAATTCTTCAATATGCACAAGTCCATTAATGTTTTGGACGGTTGTGTTCATATGCTGAGAAAAATAAAAATATATTTAGAGCAAATTATACACACCTGCTTTATGGCAATTTCACCCATTTGTAATAATGATTCATTCACTATCTCCTGCGTATTACTTTTAAGTCGTTGACATGTTATTTTCTGCAAATTTTTCTAAGTTAAGATAAACCAGTGAGGCATTTCCAACAATTTAAAAAATCTTCATTATGTCTTCTGTAAATCTAATGGTATTTGCTAACAGGCGTTTTCGTGTAAACAAAATTCCAATAAAAAAAAAGAATTTTGATTACTTTAAATCGCATCAAGTCGGGAAATCCATTGCAATTTATTTCTGTTTAAAATGCAAATGGTCTTTTGGACCCCTGACCTTTGATCTGCAATTCTGTGTAGTAGGAACTCAAAAAACCTTGCGCCCCTTTCACATCGTAAAGTTGCAATTCAATATATAAGAAATTAAGAATTTTCAGAAGAGTTAATGATCAATAAAAGAATGCAGTTCTGATTCTGAGTCATTGTTCACAGCAAGTCAACAAAGACCATCAACAAACCCTCTCAACTAAGCCCGATCACCATAGTTTTGTCTTCAAAATGCTGAATAACTTGTCATAAATGATGTTTTGATCATAAGTACCCTTCACAAATGTTGACATTGTCATTTATTTGTTTACCATTTGTTTAATTAACTTCATACCATTTAACTTGGATAGCGAGATAAAAAATACACAATCTTAAAAAAAACTATACATGCAGAAAGTAGACTTGAAACTTAAATATTAAACCGAGTATTTGAATAGTTTCTTAGATCTAGAGGATTGCAATTATAAGGGCAGAATGTCATTTTCACAGCATTTATCAGAGTTTAATGTGCAATTGCCTTAGCACATGGCTTAATAATGCCCTGCAGGCGTTATTTGTCATGTGCTAAAGAAATTTCATTTTATACTCCAAAAAATGCAGTGAAAAAGGCGCTCATCCCTATAATTCAGCACAAGTCTCTCATGCACATACAGGGCCCAAGGATATAAATCTTATCTCAGGCTCAATTTTCTCAAATTTTAAATTAGAATAAATATATGAAAATTAAAAATAATATTAATAAGTTGTTAATCATAACAACTTATTAACATCATCTTTTATGTTAATACATTAAAATGAGTAATAAAACAGAAATACGGCTTTAATCTCAAATTGAAATTTGAGAAAATTGAGCCTGATCCTGAGAAAAGTTTTATAACCTCGGGCCCAGAAGCTACTGAATATTTGCCCTGCTAAGTAAGTATCTAGATATCAATTAGCACTTACGACATTTTTTTTCTAACTTCCCCACATGAAATTGTTGGAAATGCCTCATTCGTTTTTTTTTCTTTTAAGCTTGTTATGAGTTTAGGAGAGTAGACAAAATCTTACCTGAGGATCAGCACATACAACATGGACTTTTGGATTCTTCTCCTTTAGATACAAGCCAGTACCTACAATATACAGTCAAGTCAAGATATAACCATATCAAGCAAACATTCAAATAAGCATAATACACTGAATAAGTTAGTCAACCAATAACATTACGTTGTAAATCTAAAGAATTTCTTTTTCAAATAGCTTAATAAACAGAGTTTGCATCAGAAGTGATTTGGCAAATAATATTACTCAAATATACTTTTTAGAAGTATTACATTGAAACTCTAAAATTAAGGTAAATCCCTGACATGCAAAAAACCACACATCCAACATGAAAGGGTTCTAATTCTGACAAGAATGTATTATAATTTTTCTACATAGGTGGTATGCCAAGTACCATAGAAATATATAAAATAGTGGCTGATACGGTAAAACAGATGTCAACTAGAACACAATCTAGGTTTCAAAAATCTAAACTACTTTTCAAAAAAAAAGCTTAAAGGGCTGGTAATTTCCACCTCAAAGTCAAAATCTTCGAAACAAAAGCTGAATAACATGTGTAAAAAATGACAGATCTTTAAGCAGTTTTATAGAAAGCCCTCGATTGTTTTTCTAGCCTAAAGAATTTTTGATATTATCTTTATGACTAACGGAATATTAAAAGCAGTGATGTTTCCCAAAAAGTTCCATTTAATTAGGAGGAGCAAACAAAATATTTAGCTGTAGTTACAATATTTTGATGGCTCAACCAAAATTACCCACAGTGTTAGGTATCATGTTATATGATTTACCTGCCAATGTACCACCAGTCCCTGTACCAAACACTATGGCATTCACTTTACCTTCTGAAATATATATAGAAGATACTGAATGAGACGTCATTGAATACTGAATTTATAAAACGAGTCATCTATAAACAGATAAAAATGAGGCTGCGCCGAGTTTTTATCTGTTTTAGATGACGAGTTTAATAAATTCTGTATTTTATGAGCACAAATTTTATATTCTGTTTATAATATGACCCAAATTTTAGCAAAAAATTGTCAGAATTCTTGAAATTCAACGTTACAATTTTCCGCGAAACTTATAATGCCGTTTTAAAATGACGTCACAAAACATAGATTATGACGTCATTTTCGCTGTTACAAATTAGCGTCACTTCTCGTTCTGAGCTCATTTGCATGGTTATTCCACTAGTGTAATAACACCTGTAAAATATCAAAAATATTCAACGGGTTTATTTCACTCCCGCGACATAGGCCATACTATAAATACAGTTAAACCTATATGAAGTGACCACACACAGGACCACAAAAATTGGTTGTTATAGAGAACGGTCCCTTGGTTCAAGTTTGGTTTACAAATACGAAAAATAACTTTGATTGAATATGTGATTTTCTCTGTAACCCTCTATTATGTAAACTCAAAAGTGTGGTCTGAAAAGAGATGATTTAATTGAGTTTATAGAACATAGGATTCATTTATATTGAATTATATAGCAATAGTTTCCCTTTTTTGAGACATTGAGATTTAAAGAACAGGAATTTTAAAAAACAGACATTTTTTTTCTTCTGATCACAATAATTTTCTGTAGACTGATAAAGGGTCACTAAAGGTTCATTCCAGTGAATTTGGTTGATATCCATCAATTAGATTCTGAAAAGGTCACATCTTACCATATATGAAAATAAGTCACGCCCATTAATGCCTTGTTTTTCATGTGCTTAAAATGTCTATACAACATTGAAAGAGGGTCACTCAAGGATAATCTTTGTGAAGTTTGGTTAAAATTCATCCTGTAGTGGCTGAGGAGAAGAATCTTAAAGAAAAAGTTTATGACAGGACACACTGATGGATGGACACACAACAGACACAGCACTATGATAAAGGCCCCATTGGCCAATGAAGCAAAAAATGGGTATTTTTCAAAAGAATAAATTTTGCCATTCAGCCTCCCTAAGGCTAATTCAATTTGGTTTCTTTCTGTTTGAAAAAATCAACAATATTTCTGACAAACTATCACTTACTTGTGTCTTCCCATATTTCTGGTCCGGTTGTTTCAAAATGAGCTTTACGATTGGCTGTATTGTCAAACTGATTGGTCCATACTGCATTGTCGAGGGACTCTGCGTATCTTCTTGCCTAAAATTATTATTAAAATAATCACTACCAGTTAGCAACATTTTGGACTTGTCCTTTTTAAAAGTTGAAGGAAATAAGTTTAAATAAATTGAAATTAAAAAAAAGTCAGTCTTTTAAAAGACAACTAGAAAGCCATGAATGGCTTTAGTCGCTCCACAGGCTTGAAATTCTTGTAATAGCAATTCAAAGTTTTGAATAGAATTTTAGATATTTTGGGGTCTACTGATGTTAAACACGATTTTCAAAGTTTCAACTATATAACATATTGAGAAATGACATCCGCCCATAGGAAACATACTTTTCATCCAATTTCAATAATTTTTGGCTACATGACAATGGGTCTACCAAAGGACCATTCCAGTGAAGTTTGATTGATATCCATCTGTTACATTCTGAGAAAAATGATTTTCAAAGTTTCCACTATATAACATATAGAGAAATGTCCTCTGCCAATGAAATAGGTATTTTTCATCCGATCACAATAATTTTTGCTAGATTGATAAAGAGTCACTCAAGGATCATTCAAGTGAAATATCCATCGATTACATTCTGGGAAAATGATTTTCAAAGTTTCCACTATATAACATATAGAGAAATGACCTCTGCCCATAAAATACATATTTTTCATCCGATCACAATAATGTTTTGTAGACTGATAAAGGGTCACTTATGTATCATTTCAGTGAAATTTGGTTGATAATCATCGGTAACATTATGAGAAAATGATTTGCAAAGTTTCAACAATATAACATATAAGGAAATGTCCTCCACCCCTAAATTCATATTTTCCATCTTATCACAATAATTTTTGGTAGACTGAGAAAGGGTCACTCAAGGATCATTCCAGTGAAATTTGGTTGATATCCATCAATTACATTCTGAGAAAATGATTTTGAAAAGTTCCACAAAATAATATATAGTGAAATGACCTCCGCCCATAAAATACATATTTTTCATCCGATTACAATATTTTTTGTAGACTGATAAAGGGTCACCCAAGTATCATTCAAGTGAAATTTGTTTGATATCCACCAGTAACATTATGAGACTAGAAAGCCATGAATGGCATGAGTCGCTTCACAGGCTTGAAATAGCAAATCTAAGGTTTGCCTAGATTTTAAGATATGTTGGGTTCTACTGATGTTGAAATGAATTTTAAAGTTTCCACTATATAACATATAGAGAAATGACCTCTGCCCATAAAAGACATATTTTTCATCCAATGAAATTGATTTTTGGCTGCATGATAAAGGTTCACTCAGGGATCATTCCAGTGAAATTTTGTTGATATACATCAAATACATTCTGAGAAAATGGTTTTTGAAGTTTCCACTATATATCATATAGAGAAATGACCTCTGCCCATAAAATACATATTTTTCATCTGATTACAATAATTTTTGGTAGACTGATAAAGGGTCACTCAAGGATCATTCAGGTGAAATTTGATTGATATCCACCGGTAACATTATGATAAGAATGATTTGCAAAGTTTCCACTATATAACATATATAGAAATGACCGCCACCCATAAAATACATATTTTTCAAGCGATCACAATAATTTTTGGTAGACTGATAAAGGGTCACTCAAGGATCATTCATGTAAAATTTAATTGGTATCCATCCATTAGAATCTGAGAAAACTCACTTTTAACCATATTTGGAAATTAGCCACGCCCATTAAATCCATGTTTTTCATTTGATCAAAATTTCTTGAACAACTTTGAAAGTTTGAAAGAGGGTCACCCAAAGATCATTCCTGAGAAGTTTGGTTGAAATTCATCCAGTAGTTTCTGAGGAGAAGATTTTTAAAGAAAAAGTTTACAACCTGACACACAGATGGACGGACGGACGGACGACTGCACGACGGACACAACGCCATGACAATAGCCCCAATGGCTTTCAGCCAGTGGAGCTTAAAATGATTTGCAAAGTTTCCACAATATAACATATAGAGAAATGACCTCCGCCCATAAAATACATATTTTCCATCTGATCACAATATTTTTATGTAGACTGATAAAGGGTAACCCAAGGATCATTCATGTCAAATTTGATTGGTTTCCATCATATAGAATCTAACTCACTTTTTTACCATATTTAGAAATCAGCCAAGCCCATTTAATCTATGTTTTTCATTGGATCAAAATTTCATGAACAACTTGAAAGAGGTTCCCCCAAGGATAATTCCTGTAAAGTTTGGTTCAACCAGTAGTTTCTGAGGAGAAGATTTTTAAAGAAAAAGTTTATGACCAGACGCACGGACGGACGGACGCACGAGGGACACAATGCCATGACAATAGCCCCAGTGGCTTTCAGCTAGTGGAGCTAAAAAATTGTGGACATTGAAAAAATTCCCTATTAAAGGAAACATCTACATCATCCAAAATTTAAAGTTTGAACTTAAAGATAACATGGCATGCCATAATTATTTTATTATACGAGTGAAATCAATTCTTTGAGGGAGCATTATAAAGTTTAAATAAAATTGCCATTGATATTTGGATCGAATAAGAAACATACAGTTTACTTGACAAAGGAAGAAAGATTTCATGTTTTTTTGTTTTTTTTTTCGTGTTAAACATATAAATATCTTGAAATATAGAAGTAAGGCTAATCACAGTCACCTGATGATTATAGTTCATTTCATCTGTAAAAGGTTTGACAGGACAAGGTCTGACATCTGCACCTAGTGTCTTCAACATGTCTATCTTCTCCTGAAATTACACATTCAAATAATGAAGGTAAAAAATTCTTAAGCATTCATCATAGGTATTGTTCTTACACTTTCTATTCTCTTTAATTTTATTTATATTTTGAGTACTTAAAGTACTTAAATGTGAATCAAGTCTGTCCCGCAGGTTCATTCGCAGATCCAGAGCAGAATTTGTGTGAAAGTTTAAAAAAAACCTCTGAGGTCTATTTAATTTACTGTCAAGGGGAAAATCAATCAAAATAGGGTAAAATTAGGAAAACGAACACTCCGGTTTTTGTAAGGCATTAACCAAAGGAGCTTTAGAACTGAATAGTCTTGTTAGTATCCTCTCTTTAATTTCAGAGGTCCCTACTTTAAATATAGACAATTTAAGGTAACCTCATCACTTTTGTGCAAGTTTTGAAATATTCTCTAGATAAGCTTCAAACGGTTATGGATAAATAGGTATCTTACGAGATCAACATCCGAAAAGAAACGAAGACTGTTTAAAACAACCTTCATTTCTTTTCTGAAGTTGATTTCTAGAGGGACCTACAAAGTATTAGACAGTTTTGAGTCGCTACTAATTTTTGAGTCTCATACTCACTTAGCCTGTGTCCCCGAAAACCCTTTTTGAAATTTGTATGTTCAAACCCATTCTTTTTTTTTCAACTTCAGAGCAAATATGGAACATTTAAGTTAAGTAACAATTTGGCTTTAATAAATTAGTTTTTTTTAGTAAAGTTTACAAGAAGTCTGACCTTGGCAGATGAACTTGAAATTGACATTTTACCTTGACCTTGGTATCTACAGATACACATTATTGAGATCTATCATCATGCAAAATAGTAGGCTTGTACCTTAAATAGGCTTGAAGATATTTGCATTGTTACGTTTTTTGGTTAAGTTTATGAGAAGTATGACCTTGAAAATGACCTTGAAATTGTCATATGACATTGAACTTAGTATTAGCAGATTCACATCATTGTGATCTATCATCATGCCAAATAAGAGGATTTTACCTTGAAATAGGTTTGAAAATATTGGCAATGTTTACTGCTTACAGTTTACTTTTTGATAGATGACCTTGAAATTGTAATATGTCATTCACCTTAGAATGAGCAGATGCACATCATTGAAATATATCACCATGCTGATTATGAGGCTTTCTTTAATGCTTTTCGGTGGTTTATCGAGAAATAACGGTAGATTATCACTTGATAAACTCACCACAAAAGCAGTGAAATTATCAAAAACTTATACCCTGCTTTTGAGCATTTCATCCTATCTGACGTCATCTATGCGGGGCGGAATAAGTGATCACAATGAGCGTTGCATAGCAATCACGCGCAAAATGACGCGCTTTACGAAAATATGTCCTAGAAATTTCCCATTTTGTCTCATTTTTGCATTAAAGAAATAGAATAATCGTTTGTTTTTCGAGTAAGATCAATTAATATTTCATTTCGTGAAAAACAAAAGCTATATTTTCACTCGTGGCTCTGCCACTCGTGAAAATATAGTTTTTGTTGTTCACTCAATGAAATATAAATCGATCTTACACTTAAACAAACGATTATCCTCTATTTTATCTTGAAAGGTCTAGAAGATATTGTTAAGTGTTTTTTTTTGTTTTTTTGTTGTTTTTTGTTTTTTGTTAAGCTTTTGAGTAATTTGACCTTGACAGATGACCTTGTCCTTGTAACATGACATTGTCTTTAGCATCAACAGATGCCTATCATTCAGTTCAATCATCATACCAAAAATTATTATTGTATCTTAAAAAGCATTGAAGTAACTGGCAATGAAAAGTTTTTTTTTTCAATTAATTTTTACAGACAGACCAATTGACAGACAGACAACAGTAAAACAATATGTCCCCTTGAATACTGGACTATAGAAATTGTGAGTAATTGTACCAGACTAATTGAAATTCAGGTAAGCAATCAAGTTGTGTTTGTGAAACATGAACTCCTCCAAACAGATTTTTGTAAGACTTTGACTTTGACATATGACCTTGACCTTGTCATATGAACTTAACCTTGGTATCATTAGATGCCCTCAATGGAGATCTATCATCATAACAAATATGAGCATTTTGTCTTGAATAGCCTTGAAGTAAATGGCAGGTTAAATTTTTTTGTCAAAATTTGTAGACAGACAAACCAACAGACAGACAATGGTAAAACAATTTGACCCTGATCTTTCTAAGCAGGGGCATAAATATTTATTTGATCTTACCTTTGACTGATTGTCTGGCATAAATATCACACATTTATATCCCATAGCTAAACACATATGAGCTAGACCTATACCCGTATTGCCTGCTGTACCTTCAACAACCGTACCTCCGGGCTTTAACTGGCCTTTAAACATAAATATCACACATTTATACACATGTATATCCCTTAGCTAGACTCTTCTGTAAATAAAAATTTCACCAACTTATATTTCATAGCTAAATTGGCCTGCATATATTAATATCATACATTTATATCCTATTGCTAAAATGGCCTGGGAACAAAAATATCACACACATTTATCCCATAGCCATATGGCTAGCCTTAAACATAACTTTTTATTAACTATTAATGCAGAAAATTTGAGCCAATGTTGTTGAAATCACAACTTGTTGGAAGCCAAACTTAATTCAGAAGGATGAGGGTTAAAGAAATATATCTGACAAAGTTTACCTTTTTCCTGAGCATCTTTTATTAAGAATAGAGCTGCCCTGTCCTTGACTGATCCTCCACCATTACAGAACTCAGCCTTCGCTAATATCTCACATCCTATAGATTATAGAAAATATTTCAGTCAAATAAGGTTTGATACCCATTACTGAATTCGGCCATTGATTATATCTCACATCCTATAGTTTATAGAAAATATCTCAGTCATAGAAGGTTTGAAACCCATTACAGATCTCAGCCTTCACTAGTATCTCACATCCTATAGATTACAAAAAATATCTCATAAAAGATTAATAAAGAAGAAGTCTATTTACATGTAAAGTTTAAATGCACTTATGGCAATTTTTTGATCTTCCTATAAAAGCTTTACATACTTAGTCCATGTAGTCTATCCTAAGGTTTATGCAAAGAGTTTTTGAACCAAATTTAATGCTGCTTCTATTTACAAAAAGGACAGTTTGCCCAGCTAAACAATATATCAAATTGAAGCTGTAGATGAGCGCAAACAGTTGCACAACATTAGAGGTCCCATCTCATAACAGAATAGCCAAACCATTATGGAAAAGGGATATTTTGTTCAAAACCAAAAACTTCATTACAGCTGGATAAAATTTTCCCTCAATTTGATCAGAATGTAGACAATTGTTCCTACTAGGTACTACTACAACCATAGATATAAAACTCAGTTTCAAAACGCTCTTTTGAAACAATCAATTTTATTTATTTTGTCAACATACATGTCAAACTGGTTGGGTCTGTTTTTTAAAATAGATGTTAGGTATTGGCAACATCACTTTTGTTCAGGTTTGATATGTTTTAATAAAATCCAGTAATTTAGTATTTCATTAACCCTTGTAATGCTGAACCTAGAATACTTCTGTTTTGGCCTGAGGTAAAGACAAAGATCAGTCTGCAAAAATGTGCAGTCTGATCTCAGTCTTTATTGCCTGATTTCTTTTTTAAACAAGAAGAGCTTAAAAATTGTATTTCTGAAATAAATATTGACTCAGAATTAGTTACTCCACTACTCTCAGCATTTGACTTAATACAAATTTGTAAAGCTTTCTATTAAGCAGGACTAGAATTAACATGATTTTGACATGAAATATTAATTGTGATTAACATATACCTTGTTAAATAAATCAAGATATCATAGTTTGTGAGTTACCAGTTTATTCCCAAGCAGCGACTATCACTCTTGGTTCTTCACATTCAGCAAAAGTATTGCTAGATATTCCAATAAGCAGAATTGAGAGGTATCATTTTAAGATTATTATAAAGATCTTGTTTCCAAAAAATGTACATTGAAAAGGTTCAAACCAAAGGTACTAGATACCATCAACAACTTGCTGTCTTGCAGCCAGTGGAGTTAAACTTGTAAGACTGTAGGAAATTGCTTCTATCAAGTAATCAATTTCCTTGCAACTTTTTCTAGTTTAATTTTGTCATAAGTTTGTAGAAGAAAGGTATAACACAAACCTGTTTCATCACTTATTCTGTTAATTCTCACTAGTGGTGTTCTGGAAACATAAAACAGTATTCAAGTATTAAATTTACAGGCTCCTTTGCTCAAGATTACAAACAAAGGAGAGGGTTTTTTTTTCGTGACAAGTTCTTTACTATATTTAACCTTATATTTTTTATTATCACATTATAATGGCTCAGTGCAAATAGTTGTAACTGCCTATATTTCTATAGGCAGTTACAACTGTTTTGCAGTGAGCCATCCATTAGTTTAGTATAAAGACAATATGCATTTTTTTTATTGGATCACATGCTTTTTTCTTTTCAATTTCAATTCATTGCCTTTCTATTAAGTCATCTCCAAGCACTAGTACTCTAAGGTAACACTAAAAGTCTCCTGTGTCAATTCTAGGGCAACGACTCCACTGAGTTGGACCCGTAACCATGCAGCTTGCATCAAATATATTTGACAAAATAATTGTTTTAAGCCCTTGTAGTGTGAGAAATTGCAGCAGCATCAGCAATATAGCTAAATACTGGTAAAAGTGGTTTAAAACCTAACACAAACACACAAATACTTTTTTGTGTAAAATTTATATTTCTTAGTAAAGCAAATTTTATCTACATTTACTATTTGTATGATTTGACTTTCATTCTATTGAAATTTAACAATTTTCATCTATTTAGTTCAACTTGTGACTTTATATAGGGACAAAATTTTTCTTAAAATTCAGAATTTCTTTACTCCATTTTCATATCTTGATTCTTATTTAGCAGCTAAGGGATCTCTATGCAAAGACGTCTTAGCCTTCAGTTCTTAAATAAGAATCTCAATCTAGACATAGCACCCTAAAGTAAAACCTTCATGCTTTTCACAGCCTATACCTGCTGAAATTGAACTTTGGCAGACAGAATAGACTAAGATCAACCTGCACAGATGTGCAGTTTGATCTTAGTCAACACTGCCTCCTTTTTGTCTTAATAGTACTAATTAAGGGAGAAAATTGAGGCTTATTAGTCAAAATGTCCAAAATGTACAAATTATTCAAAAATTAAATTTTAAATTCAGCATAATAAGAGTGAACGGTTTTACATACCTTCCTACCATGCCCACAATGCCTTGTCTGACTGCATCCTAAAACAAAGAGAAGAAGACCATGTTACCAATAGAATGTCTTTTTGTAAGTAATAACATTATTTTCATTTTTTAACAAGAATACTGTGATGGGCCTGAAAAGCTCACCCCAGTTTCTTTGATTAATCTTCTTTTTTTATTTTTCAAATAAACGGCTTTGACACGTGCTTTTCTCTCCATCTATATCTAACCAATCAAGCTTCCATTGTACTACAAGGGCTCTAGACCCACTAAAGCAAATTAGATCTGTCACTTAGGGATACTTTGCACCAACAACCCCCTTAGAAGTCTAGGTTGGCTAGCCCACTCTTAAAGGATGCCAAAGAGTGGACCTCAGCTATGAGGCTGGTAGGCTGTTCCCAACTGGGATACATCTAGGGAAGAAACTAATGCGGAAGCAGTCAGTATGAGTAGGCTGAGGTAGGAGTGGATGTTCACTGGCTGCTCTTGGTAGAATAATCATTACTATTTTTATCAGGCTAACCTTGATTGAAATTTAAAACAACAGGATCATAAACAGACTGCATTGCAAACTCAAGATATTTGCAACCAATAATGAATCTATCAATTTTACCCTTAGAGCATGAGCACCAGACAACAAAAGATCAAATTTGCTGAATTCTTAACCCTTGTCATGCTGAATAAATTTTGGCTAAAATTTTTAATCAAAATCAAAAGGCAAAAAGCACTGAAAGTACCGACTGTAGGTCAATTTCTATTTGAAAAACTAAATCTATTGACAATTCTGGTTTGAAAGTGAGAAACAGGTGGTGTAGACTAACATCAGACTGCACATATGTGCAGGCTGGTATTTGTCTATAGCTCCTGCAAAAGCAGGAATATTCCGGGTTCAGCATGACAAGGGTTAATATAAGCAAAATACTTGTATAATCTCTTATTGGCGGATAAGAATGAGTCCGATGGGATATCATTTGAACAAGAGAGTAGGGTACATTGATATGCAGACACAGATTGCCAGTGAAGTCCAGGGATCGACATTAACACCAGGTTGAGACCTGTGGATTTTAGGGAGGACAGGTAGATGTTACCATTCTGCAGGTCCTTCTGGGCTGTAGTTAATGGCAAAACTAATAATTTCAAACCCGTCCAGTTTTGAAAAATAATAGCCTTTACAATACTAAAATTTGCATTAACATATGGAAAACATTGTAGATAAAGAAGAAATCAAGGGCGTAGCTCCCGTTACGCAATTTACGCAAGTGCGTAAAAGAATTATTTCTCGGTTGAAAAATATTGTTAATGAATGATCATAACATCGAAACTACAGCTTATTTAAGCTGTAATTTCGATGTTTTGATTATTCACCAACGCTCAAATCATACAAAGGGAGCGGTTTGAGGACATGTTTAGTTACAGTCCACATATCGCCTTCAAACTATGATGCTGATGTTGTAAAATCGGGTACTTACCTCAGCTTTGACCTGGTATTATTCCTCCAGAATAAACCAGCAAAGAGTCTTGGCAGTTCCGAACAACCCTAGGCTTCGTTATTTCATGTACCCGAGGCACAATTCACGTCGTGATGGCTTCCATATTAGATTCTCGATTACGTCGTCATCATGTGACATCTCGTGCTGCTAAACCCCGGGAAATCGGCCTGCCAATCGGGGCCGCCGTTCTGGGAGAACCAACCACTAAGATGAACATGACCTATTTTACCACATTCCCCCCTGTTTTATAGGCCTTTCAACCAGGTCCGTTCTACATCTGTACCTCTAGGTCCTAAATTATTGGTTGGTTGTCAACCTGTACCTGCCTCTAGACAGTCAGTTCCATTCTGAGCTATCCAGACCCTTCAGGTTTTATATGCCATGAGCCTTATCCAATGATAAGTTATCTGCCTTACCATTGAGGTCTCAAAGCCCTAACAGCTAGATCACTTTTCACTTACAGGCTCATTTACTGATGCAACCTTGGATCTTTAGATAATATATTTCAACATAAATTGCCCATTTCCGCCATGCGGCAAATGTTGATTTTGAAGCCCATTCAGTGTGTTACCCAAGTTCACTTCTGCTGTGCAGCTTCTTCACCGTAGTCTTCACGAAACTATCTATGTATAAGCTCACTTCTACTGTGCAGCTAATTCACAGTAGTCTTCCTGAGACTATCCATGTATACAAGTCTATATTAGACCCTTACAGCAATAACTCTGGGTGATGTCCCAAACATCCCCTTCTTATGCTGTATGCTTCCTATATTCCTTATCTAACTTGTAATCCAAGCTTAGACAATGTTTTGAAACACCAAAGTTTTACTTATCCAAATAAGTTGCCAATTGCCTATATAAATTTAGCTTAATTCCCTTTAATAATCAAGTTTCCACCCAATTGGTAAACCAGTTGATTTGGCCCAGAAATATTTGACATAGTCTTGTGTTTAACACCTACCTGATCTTATTGGTATAAAATAATCATGTTCCTACATTATCCTGGTAATGTTTGCCTACTTATTTATTTCAATAATTATTTATTCCCAAATAGTTCTTGAACTTTCACACTTTAATAACTGCTTAATATAACTTTATTTAAGATCTTATATTATCATGTAATTTTTTCTATGATGAATGATATAAATTATACCAGAGGGTGAAGAGCTAATCAAAATTAGTGTCAATATAAAAGCTATTTAGTAGGAAGAAAAAAATGGCTGCACAAGACTTGAGATATGTTCGTTGATTGACTTGCCTTCTGGAGAGATGTTTTTCTCGTTGTTTGACATGCTTTGTCCTGTGAGGTTCAAGAAAAGCATGTCTTACAAGACATGCTTTGTTCTTGTTTGTCCTCGGAGATCTGCTTCTGTGGGTGATGATGCAAGATTTGCTCTGTAATTATTTAAGCAAACAGTCTGCCGAAGACTAAATGCTTTTACTTTGCTAGACAATAATGTGATGCTTAATGCTAGCATCTAGAGTCTGTTAGCAAGCGAGTCTTATAGGAGACATGCTTCTTTTGTAGCTTGTTAGGGAAGAGCTGCTTCATCTGCTATATTACTTTCCCCTGGGAATAAGTCGAGTGATTAAGTCTAAGGTGACTTGCTTTTAGTTTCCTTGAGTAGAGAGAGATGCTGCTTGCACTGTCAACCTTCTATCCCTGACCGGTTTCGTTCAAATTAGAACTCATCAGAGGGAAGGTACAAGCTTTAGTTAGCTTGTTGAGGATGAATGTTCCCTCAATTTGGATGGATAGAGAGACGGGGAACGTCTATATATACTCTATGGTGCCGGTGGGTGCCGGCGTTGCTATAGTTTCACAGGATATTGGTGCCGGCTGGTGCCGGTAAGGAGCTTATTCAGCTTCCACAATACTCTGTGGTGCCGGTGGGTGCCGGCATGACTATAATTAAACAAGGGAATGGTGCCGGTTGGTGCCGGTTTGAAACTTTCACAGCTTTCTTAGAATGATGTTTTTTGTCATCTGTCCATTTTAATATGCGTAAACAGAGCGCAAAGTTTTCTCTTGAATAGGGTTGGCAGTCGTTGTATGTATAAAGGGATGATCTGCTATATCAGGCGATCTACCCGGGTTAGAAAACCCGTTGTTAGGGTGAAACCAACGTCACAAACACTATATACCGGTATTTTACTGACGTCCTTCAGTTCGAATATGAACATGAAGTAGTTAACATACTGACTGCAAACCAAATTGGTTCTATAAACCGGAAGACTTTGCCAATTTCATAATTTTTACGACGCATCTTTGCACAACACAAGAGACAGAAAAAAAAAGACAAGAGAAAAAAGATGGCTGATTGCAGGTCTCTAGGCTATGCTCGGATGCAAATCCTGACCGGAAGGAGTTTATGAAGTGGATCTTGTTAACCCTGTTTGAGTGTAACTGTTTGTACACCGTTTAAGTGACAGAAATTAGCTGTTCACTGGGCCTTGTTTGAGCCTAAGGGCCTTTTCGCAACATGTTATAGATTCTTTCTATTTTAAACAATCCCAACACGAAGATGTGATTGGCTACACGTGTAGTCCTCGGAGGCTTTGGTATTAAAGCCATGGGTGTTAGGGATTCTAAGCACAAATTGGCTATGACAGGGAGAAGAAAAAGAACAGAGTTTGAATGAGAAACATTCAATGCACATTTTGGCCATTGATTGACAATGCGAAAAGGATCTTTGCTTTCTCTGTGGAGAAGGAGTAAGTGTTTCATCTGTCTGCCAATGCACACGATAGTTACCATCAGTCTCCAACTGATTGATGGTCTTCATATCCAATATGACAAAGGTTGTCATAAGTATATGATTTGTCTTACTTCACATTTCTTGAAGTGTAAGTGTGCTTCCGGTACTGGTTGGATGCTCGCTTTGTGAAGAGAACGATCAAGTCCCGAGTCTTGGTAAAAGGTAAAGACAAGAAGAAAAAAATGGCTGCACAAGACTTGAGATATGTTCGTTGATTGACTTGCCTTCTGGAGAGATGTTTTTCTCGTTGTTGGACATGCTTTGTCCTGTGAGGTTCAAGAAAAGCATGTCTTACAAGACATGCTTTGTTCTTGTTTGTCCTCGGAGATCTGCTTCTGTGGGTGATGATGCAAGATTTGCTCTGTAATTATTTAAGCAAACAGTCTGCCGAAGACTAAATGCTTTTACTTTGCTAGACAATAATGTGATGCTTAATGCTAGCATCTAGAGTCTGTTAGCAAGCGAGTCTTATAGGAGACATGCTTCTTTTGTAGCTTGTTAGGGAAGAGCTGCTTCATCTGCTATATTACTTTCCCCTGGGAATAAGTCGAGTGATTAAGTCTAAGGTGACTTGCTTTTAGTTTCCTTGAGTAGAGAGAGATGCTGCTTGCACTGTCAACCTTCTATCCCTGACCGGTTTCGTTCAAATTAGAACTCATCAGAGGGAAGGTACAAGCTTTAGTTAGCTTGTTGAGGATGAATGTTCCCTCAATTTGGATGGATAGAGAGACGGGGAACGTCTATATATACTCTATGGTGCCGGTGGGTGCCGGCGTTGCTATAGTTTCACAGGATATTGGTGCCGGCTGGTGCCGGTAAGGAGCTTATTCAGCTTCCACAATACTCTGTGGTTCCGGTGGGTGCCGGCATGACTATAATTAAACAAGGGAATGGTGCCGGTTGGTGCCGGTTTGAAACTTTCACAGCTTTCTTAGAATGATGTTTTTTGTCATCTGTCCATTTTAATATGCGTAAACAGAGCGCAAAGTTTTCTCTTGAATAGGGGTGGCAGTCGTTGTATGTATAAAGGGATGATCTGCTATATCAGGCGATCTACCCGGGTTAGAAAACCCGTTGTTAGGGTGAAACCAACGTCACAAACACTATATACCGGTATTTTACTGACGTCCTTCAGTTCGAATATGAACATGAAGTAGTTAACATACTGACTGCAAACCAAATTGGTTCTATAAACCGGAAGACTTTGCCAATTTCATAATTTTTACGACGCATCTTTGCACAACACAAGAGACAGAAAAAAAAAGACAAGAGAAAAAAGATGGCTGATTGCAGGTCTCTAGGCTATGCTCGGATGCAAATCCTGACCGGAAGGAGTTTATGAAGTGGATCTTGTTAACCCTGTTTGAGTGTAACTGTTTGTACACCGTTTAAGTGACAGAAATTAGCTGTTCACTGGGCCTTGTTTGAGCCTAAGGGCCTTTTCGCAACATGTTATAGATTCTTTCTATTTTAAACAATCCCAACACGAAGATGTGATTGGCTACACGTGTAGTCCTCGGAGGCTTTGGTATTAAAGCCATGGGTGTTAGGGATTCTAAGCACAAATTGGCTATGACAGGGAGAAGAAAAAGAACAGAGTTTGAATGAGAAACATTCAATGCACATTTTGGCCATTGATTGACAATGCGAAAAGGATCTTTGCTTTCTCTGTGGAGAAGGAGTAAGTGTTTCATCTGTCTGCCAATGCACACGATAGTTACCATCAGTCTCCAACTGATTGATGGTCTTCATATCCAATATGACAAAGGTTGTCATAAGTATATGATTTGTCTTACTTCACATTTCTTGAAGTGTAAGTGTGCTTCCGGTACTGGTTGGATGCTCGCTTTGTGAAGAGAACGATCAAGTCCCGAGTCTTGGTAAAAGGTAAAGACAAGAAGAAAAAAATGGCTGCACAAGACTTAAGATATGTTCGTTGATTGACTTGCCTTCTGGAGAGATGTTTTTCTCGTTGTTGGACATGCTTTGTCCTGTGAGGTTCAAGAAAAGCATGTCTTACAAGACATGCTTTGTTCTTGTTTGTCCTCGGAGATCTGCTTCTGTGGGTGATGATGCAAGATTTGCTCTGTAATTATTTAAGCAAACAGTCTGCCGAAGACTAAATGCTTTTACTTTGCTAGACAATAATGTGATGCTTAATGCTAGCATCTAGAGTCTGTTAGCAAGCGAGTCTTATAGGAGACATGCTTCTTTTGTAGCTTGTTAGGGAAGAGCTGCTTCATCTGCTATATTACTTTCCCCTGGGAATAAGTCGAGTGATTAAGTCTAAGGTGACTTGCTTTTAGTTTCCTTGAGTAGAGAGAGATGCTGCTTGCACTGTCAACCTTCTATCCCTGACCGGTTTCGTTCAAATTAGAACTCATCAGAGGGAAGGTACAAGCTTTAGTTAGCTTGTTGAGGATGAATGTTCCCTCAATTTGGATGGATAGAGAGACGGGGAACGTCTATATATACTCTATGGTGCCGGTGGGTGCCGGCGTTGCTATAGTTTCACAGGATATTGGTGCCGGCTGGTGCCGGTAAGGAGCTTATTCAGCTTCCACAATACTCTGTGGTGCCGGTGGGTGCCGGCATGACTATAATTAAACAAGGGAATGGTGCCGGTTGGTGCCGGTTTGAAACTTTCACAGCTTTCTTAGAATAATGTTTTTTGTCATCTGTCCATTTTAATATGCGTAAACAGAGCGCAAAGTTTTCTCTTGAATAGGGGTGGCAGTCGTTGTATGTATAAAGGGATGATCTGCTATATCAGGCGATCTACCCGGGTTAGAAAACCCGTTGTTAGGGTGAAACCAACGTCACAAACACTATATACCGGTATTTTACTGACGTCCTTCAGTTCGAATATGAACATGAAGTAGTTAACATACTGACTGCAAACCAAATTGGTTCTATAAACCGGAAGACTTTGCCAATTTCATAATTTTTACGACGCATCTTTGCACAACACAAGAGACAGAAAAAAAAAGACAAGAGAAAAAAGATGGCTGATTGCAGGTCTCTAGGCTATGCTCGGATGCAAATCCTGACCGGAAGGAGTTTATGAAGTGGATCTTGTTAACCCTGTTTGAGTGTAACTGTTTGTACACCGTTTAAGTGACAGAAATTAGCTGTTCACTGGGCCTTGTTTGAGCCTAAGGGCCTTTTCGCAACATGTTATAGATTCTTTCTATTTTAAACAATCCCAACACGAAGATGTGATTGGCTACACGTGTAGTCCTCGGAGGCTTTGGTATTAAAGCCATGGGTGTTAGGGATTCTAAGCACAAATTGGCTATGACAGGGAGAAGAAAAAGAACAGAGTTTGAATGAGAAACATTCAATGCACATTTTGGCCATTGATTGACAATGCGAAAAGGATCTTTGCTTTCTCTGTGGAGAAGGAGTAAGTGTTTCATCTGTCTGCCAATGCACACGATAGTTACCATCAGTCTCCAACTGATTGATGGTCTTCATATCCAATATGACAAAGGTTGTCATAAGTATATGATTTGTCTTACTTCACATTTCTTGAAGTGTAAGTGTGCTTCCGGTACTGGTTGGATGCTCGCTTTGTGAAGAGAACGATCAAGTCCCGAGTCTTGGTAAAAGGTAAAGACAAGAAGAAAAAAATGGCTGCACAAGACTTGAGATATGTTCGTTGATTGACTTGCCTTCTGGAGAGATGTTTTTCTCGTTGTTGGACATGCTTTGTCCTGTGAGGTTCAAGAAAAGCATGTCTTACAAGACATGCTTTGTTCTTGTTTGTCCTCGGAGATCTGCTTCTGTGGGTGATGATGCAAGATTTGCTCTGTAATTATTAAAGCAAACAGTCTGCCGAAGACTAAATGCTTTTACTTTGCTAGACAATAATGTGATGCTTAATGCTAGCATCTAGAGTCTGTTAGCAAGCGAGTCTTATAGGAGACATGCTTCTTTTGTAGCTTGTTAGGGAAGAGCTGCTTCATCTGCTATATTACTTTCCCCTGGGAATAAGTCGAGTGATTAAGTCTAAGGTGACTTGCTTTTAGTTTCCTTGAGTAGAGAGAGATGCTGCTTGCACTGTCAACCTTCTATCCCTGACCGGTTTCGTTCAAATTAGAACTCATCAGAGGGAAGGTACAAGCTTTAGTTAGCTTGTTGAGGATGAATGTTCCCTCAATTTGGATGGATAGAGAGACGGGGAACGTCTATATATACTCTATGGTGCCGGTGGGTGCCGGCGTTGCTATAGTTTCACAGGATATTGGTGCCGGCTGGTGCCGGTAAGGAGCTTATTCAGCTTCCACAATACTCTGTGGTGCCGGTGGGTGCCGGCATGACTATAATTAAACAAGGGAATGGTGCCGGTTGGTGCCGGTTTGAAACTTTCACAGCTTTCTAAGAATGATGTTTTTTGTCATCTGTCCATTTTAATATGCGTAAACAGAGCGCAAAGTTTTCTCTTGAATAGGGGTGGCAGTCGTTGTATGTATAAAGGGATGATCTGCTATATCAGGCGATCTACCCGGGTTAGAAAACCCGTTGTTAGGGTGAAACCAACGTCACAAACACTATATACCGGTATTTTACTGACGTCCTTCAGTTCGAATATGAACATGAAGTAGTTAACATACTGACTGCAAACCAAATTGGTTCTATAAACCGGAAGACTTTGCCAATTTCATAATTTTTACGACGCATCTTTGCACAACACAAGAGACAGAAAAAAAAAGACAAGAGAAAAAAGATGGCTGATTGCAGGTCTCTAGGCTATGCTCGGATGCAAATCCTGACCGGAAGGAGTTTATGAAGTGGATCTTGTTAACCCTGTTTGAGTGTAACTGTTTGTACACCGTTTAAGTGACAGAAATTAGCTGTTCACTGGGCCTTGTTTGAGCCTAAGGGCCTTTTCGCAACATGTTATAGATTCTTTCTATTTTAAACAATCCCAACACGAAGATGTGATTGGCTACACGTGTAGTCCTCGGAGGCTTTGGTATTAAAGCCATGGGTGTTAGGGATTCTAAGCACAAATTGGCTATGACAGGGAGAAGAAAAAGAACAGAGTTTGAATGAGAAACATTCAATGCACATTTTGGCCATTGATTGACAATGCGAAAAGGATCTTTGCTTTCTCTGTGGAGAAGGAGTAAGTGTTTCATCTGTCTGCCAATGCACACGATAGTTACCATCAGTCTCCAACTGATTGATGGTCTTCATATCCAATATGACAAAGGTTGTCATAAGTATATGATTTGTCTTACTTCACATTTCTTGAAGTGTAAGTGTGCTTCCGGTACTGGTTGGATGCTCGCTTTGTGAAGAGAACGATCAAGTCCCGAGTCTTGGTAAAAGGTAAAGACAAGAAGAAAAAAATGGCTGCACAAGACTTGAGATATGTTCGTTGATTGACTTGCCTTCTGGAGAGATGTTTTTCTCGTTGTTGGACATGCTTTGTCCTGTGAGGTTCAAGAAAAGCATGTCTTACAAGACATGCTTTGTTCTTGTTTGTCCTCGGAGATCTGCTTCTGTGGGTGATGATGCAAGATTTGCTCTGTAATTATTTAAGCAAACAGTCTGCCGAAGACTAAATGCTTTTACTTTGCTAGACAATAATGTGATGCTTAATGCTAGCATCTAGAGTCTGTTAGCAAGCGAGTCTTATAGGAGACATGCTTCTTTTGTAGCTTGTTAGGGAAGAGCTGCTTCATCTGCTATATTACTTTCCCCTGGGAATAAGTCGAGTGATTAAGTCTAAGGTGACTTGCTTTTAGTTTCCTTGAGTAGAGAGAGATGCTGCTTGCACTGTCAACCTTCTATCCCTGACCGGTTTCGTTCAAATTAGAACTCATCAGAGGGAAGGTACAAGCTTTAGTTAGCTTGTTGAGGATGAATGTTCCCTCAATTTGGATGGATAGAGAGACGGGGAACGTCTATATATACTCTATGGTGCCGGTGGGTGCCGGCGTTGCTATAGTTTCACAGGATATTGGTGCCGGCTGGTGCCGGTAAGGAGCTTATTCAGCTTCCACAATACTCTGTGGTGCCGGTGGGTGCCGGCATGACTATAATTAAACAAGGGAATGGTGCCGGTTGGTGCCGGTTTGAAACTTTCACAGCTTTCTAAGAATGATGTTTTTTGTCATCTGTCCATTTTAATATGCGTAAACAGAGCGCAAAGTTTTCTCTTGAATAGGGGTGGCAGTCGTTGTATGTATAAAGGGATGATCTGCTATATCAGGCGATCTACCCGGGTTAGAAAACCCGTTGTTAGGGTGAAACCAACGTCACAAACACTATATACCGGTATTTTACTGACGTCCTTCAGTTCGAATATGAACATGAAGTAGTTAACATACTGACTGCAAACCAAATTGGTTCTATAAACCGGAAGACTTTGCCAATTTCATAATTTTTACGACGCATCTTTGCACAACACAAGAGACAGAAAAAAAAAGACAAGAGAAAAAAGATGGCTGATTGCAGGTCTCTAGGCTATGCTCGGATGCAAATCCTGACCGGAAGGAGTTTATGAAGTGGATCTTGTTAACCCTGTTTGAGTGTAACTGTTTGTACACCGTTTAAGTGACAGAAATTAGCTGTTCACTGGGCCTTGTTTGAGCCTAAGGGCCTTTTCGCAACATGTTATAGATTCTTTCTATTTTAAACAATCCCAACACGAAGATGTGATTGGCTACACGTGTAGTCCTCGGAGGCTTTGGTATTAAAGCCATGGGTGTTAGGGATTCTAAGCACAAATTGGCTATGACAGGGAGAAGAAAAAGAACAGAGTTTGAATGAGAAACATTCAATGCACATTTTGGCCATTGATTGACAATGCGAAAAGGATCTTTGCTTTCTCTGTGGAGAAGGAGTAAGTGTTTCATCTGTCTGCCAATGCACACGATAGTTACCATCAGTCTCCAACTGATTGATGGTCTTCATATCCAATATGACAAAGGTTGTCATAAGTATATGATTTGTCTTACTTCACATTTCTTGAAGTGTAAGTGTGCTTCCGGTACTGGTTGGATGCTCGCTTTGTGAAGAGAACGATCAAGTCCCGAGTCTTGGTAAAAGGTAAAGACAAGAAGAAAAAAATGGCTGCACAAGACTTGAGATATGTTCGTTGATTGACTTGCCTTCTGGAGAGATGTTTTTCTCGTTGTTGGACATGCTTTGTCCTGTGAGGTTCAAGAAAAGCATGTCTTACAAGACATGCTTTGTTCTTGTTTGTCCTCGGAGATCTGCTTCTGTGGGTGATGATGCAAGATTTGCTCTGTAATTATTTAAGCAAACAGTCTGCCGAAGACTAAATGCTTTTACTTTGCTAGACAATAATGTGATGCTTAATGCTAGCATCTAGAGTCTGTTAGCAAGCGAGTCTTATAGGAGACATGCTTCTTTTGTAGCTTGTTAGGGAAGAGCTGCTTCATCTGCTATATTACTTTCCCCTGGGAATAAGTCGAGTGATTAAGTCTAAGGTGACTTGCTTTTAGTTTCCTTGAGTAGAGAGAGATGCTGCTTGCACTGTCAACCTTCTATCCCTGACCGGTTTCGTTCAAATTAGAACTCATCAGAGGGAAGGTACAAGCTTTAGTTAGCTTGTTGAGGATGAATGTTCCCTCAATTTGGATGGATAGAGAGACGGGGAACGTCTATATATACTCTATGGTGCCGGTGGGTGCCGGCGTTGCTATAGTTTCACAGGATATTGGTGCCGGCTGGTGCCGGTAAGGAGCTTATTCAGCTTCCACAATACTCTGTGGTGCCGGTGGGTGCCGGCATGACTATAATTAAACAAGGGAATGGTGCCGGTTGGTGCCGGTTTGAAACTTTCACAGCTTTCTTAGAATGATGTTTTTTGTCATCTGTCCATTTTAATATGCGTAAACAGAGCGCAAAGTTTTCTCTTGAATAGGGGTGGCAGTCGTTGTATGTATAAAGGGATGATCTGCTATATCAGGCGATCTACCCGGGTTAGAAAACCCGTTGTTAGGGTGAAACCAACGTCACAAACACTATATACCGGTATTTTACTGACGTCCTTCAGTTCGAATATGAACATGAAGTAGTTAACATACTGACTGCAAACCAAATTGGTTCTATAAACCGGAAGACTTTGCCAATTTCATAATTTTTACGACGCATCTTTGCACAACACAAGAGACAGAAAAAAAAAGACAAGAGAAAAAAGATGGCTGATTGCAGGTCTCTAGGCTATGCTCGGATGCAAATCCTGACCGGAAGGAGTTTATGAAGTGGATCTTGTTAACCCTGTTTGAGTGTAACTGTTTGTACACCGTTTAAGTGACAGAAATTAGCTGTTCACTGGGCCTTGTTTGAGCCTAAGGGCCTTTTCGCAACATGTTATAGATTCTTTCTATTTTAAACAATCCCAACACGAAGATGTGATTGGCTACACGTGTAGTCCTCGGAGGCTTTGGTATTAAAGCCATGGGTGTTAGGGATTCTAAGCACAAATTGGCTATGACAGGGAGAAGAAAAAGAACAGAGTTTGAATGAGAAACATTCAATGCACATTTTGGCCATTGATTGACAATGCGAAAAGGATCTTTGCTTTCTCTGTGGAGAAGGAGTAAGTGTTTCATCTGTCTGCCAATGCACACGATAGTTACCATCAGTCTCCAACTGATTGATGGTCTTCATATCCAATATGACAAAGGTTGTCATAAGTATATGATTTGTCTTACTTCACATTTCTTGAAGTGTAAGTGTGCTTCCGGTACTGGTTGGATGCTCGCTTTGTGAAGAGAACGATCAAGTCCCGAGTCTTGGTAAAAGGTAAAGACAAGAAGAAAAAAATGGCTGCACAAGACTTGAGATATGTTCGTTGATTGACTTGCCTTCTGGAGAGATGTTTTTCTCGTTGTTGGACATGCTTTGTCCTGTGAGGTTCAAGAAAAGCATGTCTTACAAGACATGCTTTGTTCTTGTTTGTCCTCGGAGATCTGCTTCTGTGGGTGATGATGCAAGATTTGCTCTGTAATTATTTAAGCAAACAGTCTGCCGAAGACTAAATGCTTTTACTTTGCTAGACAATAATGTGATGCTTAATGCTAGCATCTAGAGTCTGTTAGCAAGCGAGTCTTATAGGAGACATGCTTCTTTTGTAGCTTGTTAGGGAAGAGCTGCTTCATCTGCTATATTACTTTCCCCTGGGAATAAGTCGAGTGATTAAGTCTAAGGTGACTTGCTTTTAGTTTCCTTGAGTAGAGAGAGATGCTGCTTGCACTGTCAACCTTCTATCCCTGACCGGTTTCGTTCAAATTAGAACTCATCAGAGGGAAGGTACAAGCTTTAGTTAGCTTGTTGAGGATGAATGTTCCCTCAATTTGGATGGATAGAGAGACGGGGAACGTCTATATATACTCTATGGTGCCGGTGGGTGCCGGCGTTGCTATAGTTTCACAGGATATTGGTGCCGGCTGGTGCCGGTAAGGAGCTTATTCAGCTTCCACAATACTCTGTGGTGCCGGTGGGTGCCGGCATGACTATAATTAAACAAGGGAATGGTGCCGGTTGGTGCCGGTTTGAAACTTTCACAGCTTTCTAAGAATGATGTTTTTTGTCATCTGTCCATTTTAATATGCGTAAACAGAGCGCAAAGTTTTCTCTTGAATAGGGGTGGCAGTCGTTGTATGTATAAAGGGATGATCTGCTATATCAGGCGATCTACCCGGGTTAGAAAACCCGTTGTTAGGGTGAAACCAACGTCACAAACACTATATACCGGTATTTTACTGACGTCCTTCAGTTCGAATATGAACATGAAGTAGTTAACATACTGACTGCAAACCAAATTGGTTCTATAAACCGGAAGACTTTGCCAATTTCATAATTTTTACGACGCATCTTTGCACAACACAAGAGACAGAAAAAAAAAGACAAGAGAAAAAAGATGGCTGATTGCAGGTCTCTAGGCTATGCTCGGATGCAAATCCTGACCGGAAGGAGTTTATGAAGTGGATCTTGTTAACCCTGTTTGAGTGTAACTGTTTGTACACCGTTTAAGTGACAGAAATTAGCTGTTCACTGGGCCTTGTTTGAGCCTAAGGGCCTTTTCGCAACATGTTATAGATTCTTTCTATTTTAAACAATCCCAACACGAAGATGTGATTGGCTACACGTGTAGTCCTCGGAGGCTTTGGTATTAAAGCCATGGGTGTTAGGGATTCTAAGCACAAATTGGCTATGACAGGGAGAAGAAAAAGAACAGAGTTTGAATGAGAAACATTCAATGCACATTTTGGCCATTGATTGACAATGCGAAAAGGATCTTTGCTTTCTCTGTGGAGAAGGAGTAAGTGTTTCATCTGTCTGCCAATGCACACGATAGTTACCATCAGTCTCCAACTGATTGATGGTCTTCATATCCAATATGACAAAGGTTGTCATAAGTATATGATTTGTCTTACTTCACATTTCTTGAAGTGTAAGTGTGCTTCCGGTACTGGTCGTGTGCATTGGCAGACAGATGAAACACTTACTCCTTCTCCACAGAGAAAGCAAAGATCCTTTTCGCATTGTCAATCAATGGCCAAAATGTGCATTGAATGTTTCTCATTCAAACTCTGTTCTTTTTCTTCTCCCTGTCATAGCCAATTTGTGCTTAGAATCCCTAACATCCATGGCTTTAATACCAAAGCCTCCGAGGACTACACGTGTAGCCAATCACATCTTCGTGTTGGGATTGTTTAAAATAGAAAGAATCTATAACATGTTGCGAAAAGGCCCTTAGGCTCAAACAAGGCCAAGTGAACAGCTAATTTCTGTCACTAAAACGGTGTACAAACAGTTACACTCAAACAGGGTTAACAAGATCCACTTCATAAACTCCTTCCGGTCAGGATTTGCATCCGAGCATAGCCTAGAGACCTGCAATCAGCCATCTTTTTTCTCTTGTCTTTTTTTTCTGTCTCTTGTGTTGTGCAAAGATGCGTCGTAAAAATTATGAAATTGGCAAAGTCTTCCGGTTTATAGAACCAATTTGGTTTGCAGTCAGTATGTTAACTACTTCATGTTCATATTCGAACTGAAGGACGTCAGTAAAATACCGGTATATAGTGTTTGTGACGTTGGTTTCACCCTAACAACGGGTTTTCTAACCCGGGTAGATCGCCTGATATAGCAGATCATCCCTTTATACATACAACGACTGCCACCCCTATTCAAGAGAAAACTTTGCGCTCTGTTTACGCATATTAAAATGGACAGATGACAAAAAACATCATTCTAAGAAAGCTGTGAAAGTTTCAAACCGGCACCATTCCCTTGTTTAATTATAGTCATGCCGGCACCCACCGGCACCACAGAGTATTGTGGAAGCTGAATAAGCTCCTTACCGGCACCAGCCGGCACCAATATCCTGTGAAACTATAGCAACGCCGGCACCCACCGGCACCATAGAGTATATATAGACGTTCCCCGTCTCTCTATCCATCCAAATTGAGGGAACATTCATCCTCAACAAGCTAACTAAAGCTTGTACCTTCCCTCTGATGAGTTCTAATTTGAACGAAACCGGTCAGGGATAGAAGGTTGACAGTGCAAGCAGCATCTCTCTCTACTCAAGGAAACTAAAAGCAAGTCACCTTAGACTTAATCACTCGACTTATTCCCAGGGGAAAGTAATATAGCAGATGAAGCAGCTCTTCCCTAACAAGCTACAAAAGAAGCATGTCTCCTATAAGACTCGCTTGCTAACAGACTCTAGATGCTAGCATTAAGCATCACATTATTGTCTAGCAAAGTAAAAGCATTTAGTCTTCGGCAGACTGTTTGCTTAAATAATTACAGAGCAAATCTTGCATCATCACCCACAGAAGCAGATCTCCGAGGACAAACAAGAACAAAGCATGTCTTGTAAGACATGCTTTTCTTGAACCTCACAGGACAAAGCATGTCCAACAACGAGAAAAACATCTCTCCAGAAGGCAAGTCAATCAACGAACATATCTCAAGTCTTGTGCAGCCATTTTTTTCTTCTTGTCTTTACCTTTTACCAAGACTCGGGACTTGATCGTTCTCTTCACAAAGCGAGCATCCAACCAGTACCGGAAGCACACTTACACTTCAAGAAATGTGAAGTAAGACAAATCATATACTTATGACAACCTTTGTCATATTGGATATGAAGACCATCAATCAGTTGGAGACTGATGGTAACTATCGTGTGCATTGGCAGACAGATGAAACACTTACTCCTTCTCCACAGAGAAAGCAAAGATCCTTTTCGCATTGTCAATCAATGGCCAAAATGTGCATTGAATGTTTCTCATTCAAACTCTGTTCTTTTTCTTCTCCCTGTCATAGCCAATTTGTGCTTAGAATCCCTAACACCCATGGCTTTAATACCAAAGCCTCCGAGGACTACACGTGTAGCCAATCACATCTTCGTGTTGGGATTGTTTAAAATAGAAAGAATCTATAACATGTTGCGAAAAGGCCCTTAGGCTCAAACAAGGCCCAGTGAACAGCTAATTTCTGTCACTTAAACGGTGTACAAACAGTTACACTCAAACAGGGTTAACAAGATCCACTTCATAAACTCCTTCCGGTCAGGATTTGCATCCGAGCATAGCCTAGAGACCTGCAATCAGCCATCTTTTTTCTCTTGTCTTTTTTTTCTGTCTCTTGTGTTGTGCAAAGATGCGTCGTAAAAATTATGAAATTGGCAAAGTCTTCCGGTTTATAGAACCAATTTGGTTTGCAGTCAGTATGTTAACTACTTCATGTTCATATTCGAACTGAAGGACGTCAGTAAAATACCGGTATATAGTGTTTGTGACGTTGGTTTCACCCTAACAACGGGTTTTCTAACCCGGGTAGATCGCCTGATATAGCAGATCATCCCTTTATACATACAACGACTGCCACCCCTATTCAAGAGAAAACTTTGCGCTCTGTTTACGCATATTAAAATGGACAGATGACAAAAAACATCATTCTAAGAAAGCTGTGAAAGTTTCAAACCGGCACCATTCCCTTGTTTAATTATAGTCATGCCGGCACCCACCGGCACCACAGAGTATTGTGGAAGCTGAATAAGCTCCTTACCGGCACCAGCCGGCACCAATATCCTGTGAAACTATAGCAACGCCGGCACCCACCGGCACCATAGAGTATATATAGACGTTCCCCGTCTCTCTATCCATCCAAATTGAGGGAACATTCATCCTCAACAAGCTAACTAAAGCTTGTACCTTCCCTCTGATGAGTTCTAATTTGAACGAAACCGGTCAGGGATAGAAGGTTGACAGTGCAAGCAGCATCTCTCTCTACTCAAGGAAACTAAAAGCAAGTCACCTTAGACTTAATCACTCGACTTATTCCCAGGGGAAAGTAATATAGCAGATGAAGCAGCTCTTCCCTAACAAGCTACAAAAGAAGCATGTCTCCTATAAGACTCGCTTGCTAACAGACTCTAGATGCTAGCATTAAGCATCACATTATTGTCTAGCAAAGTAAAAGCATTTAGTCTTCGGCAGACTGTTTGCTTAAATAATTACAGAGCAAATCTTGCATCATCACCCACAGAAGCAGATCTCCGAGGACAAACAAGAACAAAGCATGTCTTGTAAGACATGCTTTTCTTGAACCTCACAGGACAAAGCATGTCCAACAACGAGAAAAACATCTCTCCAGAAGGCAAGTCAATCAACGAACATATCTCAAGTCTTGTGCAGCCATTTTTTTCTTCTTGTCTTTACCTTTTACCAAGACTCGGGACTTGATCGTTCTCTTCACAAAGCGAGCATCCAACCAGTACCGGAAGCACACTTACACTTCAAGAAATGTGAAGTAAGACAAATCATATACTTATGACAACCTTTGTCATATTGGATATGAAGACCATCAATCAGTTGGAGACTGATGGTAACTATCGTGTGCATTGGCAGACAGATGAAACACTTACTCCTTCTCCACAGAGAAAGCAAAGATCCTTTTCGCATTGTCAATCAATGGCCAAAATGTGCATTGAATGTTTCTCATTCAAACTCTGTTCTTTTTCTTCTCCCTGTCATAGCCAATTTGTGCTTAGAATCCCTAACACCCATGGCTTTAATACCAAAGCCTCCGAGGACTACACGTGTAGCCAATCACATCTTCGTGTTGGGATTGTTTAAAATAGAAAGAATCTATAACATGTTGCGAAAAGGCCCTTAGGCTCAAACAAGGCCCAGTGAACAGCTAATTTCTGTCACTTAAACGGTGTACAAACAGTTACACTCAAACAGGGTTAACAAGATCCACTTCATAAACTCCTTCCGGTCAGGATTTGCATCCGAGCATAGCCTAGAGACCTGCAATCAGCCATCTTTTTTCTCTTGTCTTTTTTTTCTGTCTCTTGTGTTGTGCAAAGATGCGTCGTAAAAATTATGAAATTGGCAAAGTCTTCCGGTTTATAGAACCAATTTGGTTTGCAGTCAGTATGTTAACTACTTCATGTTCATATTCGAACTGAAGGACGTCAGTAAAATACCGGTATATAGTGTTTGTGACGTTGGTTTCACCCTAACAACGGGTTTTCTAACCCGGGTAGATCGCCTGATATAGCAGATCATCCCTTTATACATACAACGACTGCCACCCCTATTCAAGAGAAAACTTTGCGCTCTGTTTACGCATATTAAAATGGACAGATGACAAAAAACATCATTCTAAGAAAGCTGTGAAAGTTTCAAACCGGCACCAACCGGCACCATTCCCTTGTTTAATTATAGTCATGCCGGCACCCACCGGCACCACAGAGTATTGTGGAAGCTGAATAAGCTCCTTACCGGCACCAGCCGGCACCAATATCCTGTGAAACTATAGCAACGCCGGCACCCACCGGCACCATAGAGTATATATAGACGTTCCCCGTCTCTCTATCCATCCAAATTGAGGGAACATTCATCCTCAACAAGCTAACTAAAGCTTGTACCTTCCCTCTGATGAGTTCTAATTTGAACGAAACCGGTCAGGGATAGAAGGTTGACAGTGCAAGCAGCATCTCTCTCTACTCAAGGAAACTAAAAGCAAGTCACCTTAGACTTAATCACTCGACTTATTCCCAGGGGAAAGTAATATAGCAGATGAAGCAGCTCTTCCCTAACAAGCTACAAAAGAAGCATGTCTCCTATAAGACTCGCTTGCTAACAGACTCTAGATGCTAGCATTAAGCATCACATTATTGTCTAGCAAAGTAAAAGCATTTAGTCTTCGGCAGACTGTTTGCTTAAATAATTACAGAGCAAATCTTGCATCATCACCCACAGAAGCAGATCTCCGAGGACAAACAAGAACAAAGCATGTCTTGTAAGATATGCTTTTCTTGAACCTCACAGGACAAAGCATGTCCAACAACGAGAAAAACATCTCTCCAGAAGGCAAGTCAATCAACGAACATATCTCAAGTCTTGTGCAGCCATTTTTTTCTTCTTGTCTTTACCTTTTACCAAGACTCGGGACTTGATCGTTCTCTTCACAAAGCGAGCATCCAACCAGTACCGGAAGCACACTTACACTTCAAGAAATGTGAAGTAAGACAAATCATATACTTATGACAACCTTTGTCATATTGGATATGAAGACCATCAATCAGTTGGAGACTGATGGTAACTATCGTGTGCATTGGCAGACAGATGAAACACTTACTCCTTCTCCACAGAGAAAGCAAAGATCCTTTTCGCATTGTCAATCAATGGCCAAAATGTGCATTGAATGTTTCTCATTCAAACTCTGTTCTTTTTCTTCTCCCTGTCATAGCCAATTTGTGCTTAGAATCCCTAACACCCATGGCTTTAATACCAAAGCCTCCGAGGACTACACGTGTAGCCAATCACATCTTCGTGTTGGGATTGTTTAAAATAGAAAGAATCTATAACATGTTGCGAAAAGGCCCTTAGGCTCAAACAAGGCCCAGTGAACAGCTAATTTCTGTCACTTAAACGGTGTACAAACAGTTACACTCAAACAGGGTTAACAAGATCCACTTCATAAACTCCTTCCGGTCAGGATTTGCATCCGAGCATAGCCTAGAGACCTGCAATCAGCCATCTTTTTTCTCTTGTCTTTTTTTTCTGTCTCTTGTGTTGTGCAAAGATGCGTCGTAAAAATTATGAAATTGGCAAAGTCTTCCGGTTTATAGAACCAATTTGGTTTGCAGTCAGTATGTTAACTACTTCATGTTCATATTCGAACTGAAGGACGTCAGTAAAATACCGGTATATAGTGTTTGTGACGTTGGTTTCACCCTAACAACGGGTTTTCTAACCCGGGTAGATCGCCTGATATAGCAGATCATCCCTTTATACATACAACGACTGCCACCCCTATTCAAGAGAAAACTTTGCGCTCTGTTTACGCATATTAAAATGGACAGATGACAAAAAACATCATTCTAAGAAAGCTGTGAAAGTTTCAAACCGGCACCAACCGGCACCATTCCCTTGTTTAATTATAGTCATGCCGGCACCCACCGGCACCACAGAGTATTGTGGAAGCTGAATAAGCTCCTTACCGGCACCAGCCGGCACCAATATCCTGTGAAACTATAGCAACGCCGGCACCCACCGGCACCATAGAGTATATATAGACGTTCCCCGTCTCTCTATCCATCCAAATTGAGGGAACATTCATCCTCAACAAGCTAACTAAAGCTTGTACCTTCCCTCTGATGAGTTCTAATTTGAACGAAACCGGTCAGGGATAGAAGGTTGACAGTGCAAGCAGCATCTCTCTCTACTCAAGGAAACTAAAAGCAAGTCACCTTAGACTTAATCACTCGACTTATTCCCAGGGGAAAGTAATATAGCAGATGAAGCAGCTCTTCCCTAACAAGCTACAAAAGAAGCATGTCTCCTATAAGACTCGCTTGCTAACAGACTCTAGATGCTAGCATTAAGCATCACATTATTGTCTAGCAAAGTAAAAGCATTTAGTCTTCGGCAGACTGTTTGCTTAAATAATTACAGAGCAAATCTTGCATCATCACCCACAGAAGCAGATCTCCGAGGACAAACAAGAACAAAGCATGTCTTGTAAGACATGCTTTTCTTGAACCTCACAGGACAAAGCATGTCCAACAACGAGAAAAACATCTCTCCAGAAGGCAAGTCAATCAACGAACATATCTCAAGTCTTGTGCAGCCATTTTTTTCTTCTTGTCTTTACCTTTTACCAAGACTCGGGACTTGATCGTTCTCTTCACAAAGCGAGCATCCAACCAGTACCGGAAGCACACTTACACTTCAAGAAATGTGAAGTAAGACAAATCATATACTTATGACAACCTTTGTCATATTGGATATGAAGACCATCAATCAGTTGGAGACTGATGGTAACTATCGTGTGCATTGGCAGACAGATGAAACACTTACTCCTTCTCCACAGAGAAAGCAAAGATCCTTTTCGCATTGTCAATCAATGGCCAAAATGTGCATTGAATGTTTCTCATTCAAACTCTGTTCTTTTTCTTCTCCCTGTCATAGCCAATTTGTGCTTAGAATCCCTAACACCCATGGCTTTAATACCAAAGCCTCCGAGGACTACACGTGTAGCCAATCACATCTTCGTGTTGGGATTGTTTAAAATAGAAAGAATCTATAACATGTTGCGAAAAGGCCCTTAGGCTCAAACAAGGCCCAGTGAACAGCTAATTTCTGTCACTTAAACGGTGTACAAACAGTTACACTCAAACAGGGTTAACAAGATCCACTTCATAAACTCCTTCCGGTCAGGATTTGCATCCGAGCATAGCCTAGAGACCTGCAATCAGCCATCTTTTTTCTCTTGTCTTTTTTTTTCTGTCTCTTGTGTTGTGCAAAGATGCGTCGTAAAAATTATGAAATTGGCAAAGTCTTCCGGTTTATAGAACCAATTTGGTTTGCAGTCAGTATGTTAACTACTTCATGTTCATATTCGAACTGAAGGACGTCAGTAAAATACCGGTATATAGTGTTTGTGACGTTGGTTTCACCCTAACAACGGGTTTTCTAACCCGGGTAGATCGCCTGATATAGCAGATCATCCCTTTATACATACAACGACTGCCACCCCTATTCAAGAGAAAACTTTGCGCTCTGTTTACGCATATTAAAATGGACAGATGACAAAAAACATCATTCTAAGAAAGCTGTGAAAGTTTCAAACCGGCACCAACCGGCACCATTCCCTTGTTTAATTATAGTCATGCCGGCACCCACCGGCACCACAGAGTATTGTGGAAGCTGAATAAGCTCCTTACCGGCACCAGCCGGCACCAATATCCTGTGAAACTATAGCAACGCCGGCACCCACCGGCACCATAGAGTATATATAGACGTTCCCCGTCTCTCTATCCATCCAAATTGAGGGAACATTCATCCTCAACAAGCTAACTAAAGCTTGTACCTTCCCTCTGATGAGTTCTAATTTGAACGAAACCGGTCAGGGATAGAAGGTTGACAGTGCAAGCAGCATCTCTCTCTACTCAAGGAAACTAAAAGCAAGTCACCTTAGACTTAATCACTCGACTTATTCCCAGGGGAAAGTAATATAGCAGATGAAGCAGCTCTTCCCTAACAAGCTACAAAAGAAGCATGTCTCCTATAAGACTCGCTTGCTAACAGACTCTAGATGCTAGCATTAAGCATCACATTATTGTCTAGCAAAGTAAAAGCATTTAGTCTTCGGCAGACTGTTTGCTTAAATAATTACAGAGCAAATCTTGCATCATCACCCACAGAAGCAGATCTCCGAGGACAAACAAGAACAAAGCATGTCTTGTAAGACATGCTTTTCTTGAACCTCACAGGACAAAGCATGTCCAACAACGAGAAAAACATCTCTCCAGAAGGCAAGTCAATCAACGAACATATCTCAAGTCTTGTGCAGCCATTTTTTTCTTCTTGTCTTTACCTTTTACCAAGACTCGGGACTTGATCGTTCTCTTCACAAAGCGAGCATCCAACCAGTACCGGAAGCACACTTACACTTCAAGAAATGTGAAGTAAGACAAATCATATACTTATGACAACCTTTGTCATATTGGATATGAAGACCATCAATCAGTTGGAGACTGATGGTAACTATCGTGTGCATTGGCAGACAGATGAAACACTTACTCCTTCTCCACAGAGAAAGCAAAGATCCTTTTCGCATTGTCAATCAATGGCCAAAATGTGCATTGAATGTTTCTCATTCAAACTCTGTTCTTTTTCTTCTCCCTGTCATAGCCAATTTGTGCTTAGAATCCCTAACACCCATGGCTTTAATACCAAAGCCTCCGAGGACTACACGTGTAGCCAATCACATCTTCGTGTTGGGATTGTTTAAAATAGAAAGAATCTATAACATGTTGCGAAAAGGCCCTTAGGCTCAAACAAGGCCCAGTGAACAGCTAATTTCTGTCACTTAAACGGTGTACAAACAGTTACACTCAAACAGGGTTAACAAGATCCACTTCATAAACTCCTTCCGGTCAGGATTTGCATCCGAGCATAGCCTAGAGACCTGCAATCAGCCATCTTTTTTCTCTAAAAGCTATTTAGTAATTTTATTTGGTATTCCAATATTCCACTGCAGGTGTCATGTACATGTACCAGAGATATAACATGTTTTTTTTTATATGTGATCTAGATCTGTCTACAAGTCATTCTAGGCTGAATGTTCATATATAATGAATCATCTGTAACTTGTGTTTATGTACTTCATGTATATATACAGATCTATGTCATTTTAAAATGATTTCAAATCTATATACCTCTCTTAAATATGAATACATGACAAATCTTTTAAACTGTATCAAGGAATTATTGGAATCTACAATCAAATAATTCATATGAAATGAGGAAATGAGTAAGTAACATCACAGCCTTCAACTTACCAGATATAGACATATTGTAAGATTTTATGGAATAATTGTATAGTAGCGTACATATCTAAATTGGTATTTATATGTATATAATGGTTTACTAGATTTGTAAATAATTACAACTCAATTAATATTTAAAGATACATGATTACCGAGTGAGTTTATAAAATTATACTGAAGGTATTGTCAATCATATACCGCATGCATCAAACAATAACACATTAAAATTTCTTTATTTATTCATTACTTGTTTTTCAATAAGCTTGTAATCAACACCATAATTATCCATTCTGCTATTAGATTCATTTAGGTGAATAAAATGTATAATTTTAAATCTCTACTAAAGTTACCCTAGGAAGAACAGGTGCTCTTTATACTAACTATTGTGTGTTGTTATTATTATTTCGATGTTTTTATACTATTTACAGTAACTATGTTTGTATTAATTTATTACTCATTATATTAAGTCATACAAATACGATCATTATAAATAAGGTTTATTCAGTCATAAATATAGATAATCTAGTGATAATTCAAATTATTTACCAAATAATGTATATAATTTAGATATAAAAGTTTTAAGTTAATCTACTATTCAGCTTTATGTAAAGATTATTATGGATGTAAAAAGCAAGATGTTCTTATCACATGACTGGTGTTTCAACTTTTGTGCTGATATCTAGGATGCCTAGATGGCTCCTTTCGTAAGTTCTGTTTCCTGACTTTCAATAATAGCACCTAGTCCAGGATTTAGTAATTATCAAGCACATTTAAATGGTTAATAGTTACACTGCCTTGGTATATGGCAATTTGATTGATGATGTTATAGGCGACATTATTCCCCTAATGTCTACTTGTGAATACAACCCGGCTTTTCTTAGGCATTAAACTTCTCAGAATGCCCTTTAAGTCCAAGTTTTACAAGTTAGAAACCAAGGCTGTTTTGGTCTCCAGTATAGTTACTGAAAATATCTGGAATAAATCCTTCTTTTCACAGTAAGTAAGGATTAGTCATTTGCCCCTAAATCCAAATAGCATTTCAATGCTCTCACCTTTCATTACAATTTGGGGGTCTATTTATTTATATATGTCTATAACATACAAGAGAGTGGTGGTGGTCTGTCTGTTGGAATCACAGCACAGGCCTTTGATATTCTCCCGCCATTCTTATAAACCACTGTGATTAACCGGCCAGGGTCAAAAGCAAAGGCACTCATTTGATTCCAAGACTCTCTTTTACCTTTAACTGAACACCCTGATTGGGGCAGAACCTTCATTCCTTGGCTTATACAAACTCTTTCTATGCCAATGTCTATTGGTACTCTCCCCCCTCTCATCAACTTTTTGCATGAGGTATCCAGTTGGGTCTTTTCTGCATACACTCTGTCTGAACTTGGCAGTATTTTTTCTTGAACATGAGTGACACAGGTGTCCTCTTCACTTTGTTCACTGCTCATATACACAGTAGAGTGTATATACCCACTTTCATTAACATTGGGCTGTGCCAGTACAGGCCCATTTCCATTGTATGACAGCTCTGTAGGTATATGCCCAATATCAGTGTCTGTGACTGTACATAAATTGTTAATGAGTATTTCCTGCTCATTATTCTCAGTCACTCTAATTGTAACCTCGTCAGTTTCCATTGTCGGAACTTTGGAATTTCTTGGACCTGAGCAAAGCTTGTATGTCAAAGCTTCCTCTTCTAATCCTGTATGGTCTGAGATACTTTACTCTTCTTCAAACAACTGCAAACATGCACTGAAAATGTCTGCATTGTCCTCAGTCTTTTGATCAGTCTCCTGTGTAGAGTTTGATGCATTTCCATTACTTTTCAAGGATTTTGCCGGCTCTTCAGGTTCCATGAGTCCAGCATTTGATGAATCAGGCTTTTCTTTGCCTTTTCCCACAGTGATCGAAGGTAAGCCTTTAGCTTTGGCTGCTTTCGATTTGCAAACTGCGTCTGCAACTTCATCGGCAAAGCGAACCCGCTTGACAACTTTTGGGCTGCTTTCTTTGGTACACACAATTTCCTTGTGACCTTGCCTTGTTGTGGGCTCTCTATAGTAGTTGGTACTGGTAGCATGAGTATTGCCTTCAGCTAACAACCTTTCTACTGAATTGATGCAGTTATCAATTTTTTGTTTCAAGTTAATCTGGTCATTTTTCAGATTCCGAGTTGGAGACTGTCGATTGGGTGCAACCTTCCTAAGCCTTGGACTAGGATTTTCTTCCCATTTACAATAATCCGATTGAGGGTAAGTCTTTCTCTCAGATAGAGGAGGGTTTCTTTCCCTATTCGCCATAAGTCTTGATGTGTTACGATACCACAACAAGCTTTTCACTGCATTCTCTAATGTAGCAGGCTGCAAATTCATAGTAGAAATACCCGCCTCTCTGTCATTGCATCCTTGTAAGAATTTGATAACTAATTCTCTCTGGACTACATGGTCAGGTAGGTTTTCAAACGCTAGAGCCCCTATCACAGAAACTCTATCTGCCCAATCCTTTACTGACTCATCAGACTTTTGGCACAGATAACCGAACTCTACCCTATATGACTCTGGTAAGTCAGGATGTCTAAATCTCCTTTCGAGACTATCCACTACATCAAAAAATTCCATTTGTGGTTTTCTCTTGTTTAACATAGCAAAGAATTCACTTGCTTTCCCCTTCAGACAATAGCACAAATTGTATTTCCTTTGAGAACCTGTCCATTGCTGTTCATTCGCATAACATGTAAATTTTGTGAAGAACGCATTCCATGGTCCTGAACCGTCAAAGAAAATATTGCGTGGGGCACCCGATGATGTACGCCTCAAGGCGTCATGTGTTGGCCAATTCGACTTGCGCCAATCACCACAATATTTTGATGGAGCCCCCTGATATTCATAATAGGATGGAACTTTCCGTCTTGTCTCCCCCCTATATTGTTGATTTGGTGGCATGTTACTACTAAAAATACTATGCCCCAACGAAGCTTGTACACATTGCCCCTGATCAGCATTTGCTTTTCTCAAGGTGTCCCCTTGTTTGGAACCGGCCTTTGATGAAGCAGGCGGTCCATCATATGGGGTGAAGTCAAATGCATCAATCATTTCTTGCGTGACCCGTAAGTAAGGGATATCATGGATTGTATCAAGATCAATATTTCCCTCCTTTTCACGAAATTCATAAATACGCCACGCTAACCTCTCACCGATTCCTCTCACTTCCTGCAACTGGTCCAAGTCACAATAATTAATATAAATTTTATGCTCCATGGTAAGCTTGGTATTGCCGAAAGGAATCAAGAATTAGAATGATGAAAATAATGAATTACTTAGCTAATTAATTGAAAAGCTAATTTGATAAATAGTCATCCGCTTTTTCGGAAGTCAGATGTATTATAATTCCGCTTTTAATTAAAGTCCAAATTAAATCTACTCTAAAATTAAGATGCTGTCTCAAATAGCTATTGTTAATGAAGTTTATGAATAAGTAAGCCTATGAGTAATGCGGCTTATGCTGGTATGATTTTATTTTAGAAATGAGTATTATCGGTGCTTTGAAATGAGTTTTTAACAATAGTCGGTACTGTCGACACTTTCAAAATAGTCGCCGAAAACCATCAATTCTAATCTGCTTTTCAACAAGTCAGATTGCAATCACCATACAAGTTTGCTTTTCTTTGGAAGTCAAACTAATATGTTTTTGTCTTAAATGGAGATCTGCTTTTCGTAACCCAAGTCAAATCTCAAAAGACATTAAAATGTTTTCAATGCTTTCAGTCCTTTGAAAATGATTGGTCTAAAAATAGTAACAATATGATTCCAAATTTAAGTTTATAAAGTCTGCTTTTCAAGTTTAGTCAGACAATTACCTGTTTTACTTTACTCAAGTAATTCTGGTATGCACTCAGTACTTTCGGTACTTTGAAAATAAGCAGCCGAACACTTCCTCCAAAGTCCTTTCTTCAAAATCCGCTTGTTGGCAAGTCGGATCACAAAATCTGCTTCAGAAGTCTGCTTTTCACCTAAGTCAGACTAATCATCCTCCTCTCCCCTTCCTGAAATGATGTTGTAGGTACCCAGGGAAAGAGCAGATGACAAAAGTTGAAATGCAATCTTAGAAAATTCCATTGCCAAAGATAATTTTAAAATTTAGATAATGTCTGCAGATGGCTTGAAAAACTAATTTTGAATGCCAATTGATATGTTGGAAAACACCCCTGGGACCTGAAATGGACTAGTCTAAAATCGCCGAAAGACGAAGGGAGACAATTCAAGGTCCGCGAAAACTGACAATACAAGGGGTCAGGGACGGGAGGGGTAGATTTCACAACAGGTTTTAGACTAATTTGGTTGCTGAATTTAAGCAACGGAAATGGCCAAAGACGTGCAGCAAACAAACAAACAAAAAACCGGCCAATGTCGAATTTCAAAACCACGACGGCCTAAAAATCAAACAAAGACAGAAGTTGCATTATTGACATTGATGAATCAATTCACTTATCCCCAGTGAAATGATACATCCACATCAACAACGAAGAGAAAGCCCTGGATGTCTAGACGACTAGAAAAACAATTTGGCAACCCCGCCACCCAGTTTCTCCGTCGCTTCAACCCAGCAAGGTATCCCGGGCAATCCGACCACAAACGCGATCCGAACTGCTCGCAAGTGCCACTGTTGTAAAATCGGGTACTTACCTCAGCTTTGACCTGGTATTATTCCTCCAGAATAAACCAGCAAAGAGTCTTGGCAGTTCCGAACAACCCTAGGCTTTGTTATTTCATGTACCCGAGGCACAATTCACGTCGTGATGGCTTCCATATTAGATTCTCGATTACGTCGTCATCATGTGACGTCTCGTGCTGCTAAACCCCGGGGAAATCGGCCGGCCAATCGGGGCCGCCGTTCTCGGAGAACCAACCACTAAGATAAACGTGACCTATTTTACCACACTGATTGCGTAAAAATTTCAAAGTCCTAGATACGCCTATGGAAATTGCTTGTCAAAAGCAATTTTTTCATTTCCAACAATGTTTTCTTTGCAATCCATCCCTTAAATTGCTAAAAACCAAAACAGGACCTCTTGTTATAGGGGAGTACATGTTGTATTTTGGGCTTACAGGTTCTTCAGCCTCAGACTGGTTGCAAAAAGAAGTTAGTGTCAATTTAAACCCTGTATACAGAGAGTTGGAGAAAGATTGAGAGAAGCAAGAGAGAAAGAAAAAGGAAGAAGGGTAGGAGAGAGCTAAAAGAGAGTACAATTATCTCTATAGTTGTCATAAAAAGCTAAGGGTAGGCCGGGTAACTGATCTCCTCTGATAAGATCCAAGTTTGTAAACGTGACCACAGGACTCATCTTTACGAGCTCTTTACTTTCTTTGCAAAATTGATAAAATGTTAACATTGACACGAGACTGAAGATTATACTTACCTTCGAAGCCTGTTGTGAATGCACTTGGCTGTAATGCCGTAAAAGCGATGAATTTACAGTGCGAAACAGACGCACTGATTTACCAACATTTGTTGACATTATTGCAAATGTCAAGGACTGTATATAAGGGAGATAACTTTGATGAGCTGAGACTAAGTATATTTCCTGAACGGGAAAAGGCTCAGTATATTTAGTGTAGGATGTCAAGTAACAAACTTCTTGTCTGATGATCAAAGGCATAACTCAATTATATTACGCAAGTTAAGCACGTGCCTATTCAGATTAATCTTTACTGTAGAAAATAATCGGAAAATATATGATCTATCTACATCTACATCTATCATGACATCTACTTGGTATTCCCAGGCAATCAATACTGATTATTAATGGGAGGGATCACCTACCACCGGGTCATTGTTAGTAAAGAATTTGCGCTAAAAAGATAAAAGACTAGTGGAAAAGGATAAAATGATAAAAGGATAAAAAGAGGACTGAAGATACTACATATAGGTTGCTGAGTCCAACCTTGAGGAGAATATGTCAAGGTTTGGACTAGACTTTACTTCAAATGGTCGGGAGTTCCACAGGCGCATTGTTCTGGGAAAAATGAGTTACAATGATATTGGGTACGGGACTGTAGAATAAGGCTATCAAACATCGTCACTACGCATGCTACAGCTTGAGCGGCGAGTACTGAGCATGTATTCGCCAACGGTTTGATTCAACAGATGAAATCTTTGAAGGATTTCTTCCCTACATCCATAGGTCATTGGCGTGTATCTTGCTTTTTTGCACACAGTCTCGCCAAGCCACAGGGTTACCAGTCAACTCGGCCCATTGATTATAAAAAGCAGCAACTCTGTCTCATAATGTATTACGAAAGCCGTATACAGTTTGAATTGGAATTGTCAATTGTGGTTGTATAGGCAGTTTGGTGACATGAAACAAAGTCGATTTTGAAAAGGACACCCTATGTAACATTATCTTGATTTTCTAGTGTATTTGAATTTAGATTTGGTCACGTTTTCATTTGAAAAAGACTTGTTTGGTAAAAACACGAGGTTAATCCGGATGCACTGGTGTAGGCATACCGTGCGGCCGCTCTTAATCTTTAAATGCCTTCAAGGTAATAGATTGACCCGGCTAGGTACCCTAACGTTTTTGTCGCTGAAAAAAAAGTTGATTTTTCATTAAATGTAAATGAAATAGCACGATTTATAAACAAATTATTGCCGTACAGCCGTCAGCATGCGCTCACATGTGACTGTTTCACAGATTATCCTCTGTTCATGATTTAAAAAAGTTTATACATGAAAAAAATAAATAAATAAATAAATAAAAAACCGCCTGTGTTAGGCCTTTAGTCCAAGACATACATTTGCAGTTACTATAAAATAACGGTTAGGACAAGGCCAATTGCATACAAAATAGTTTCAAAGTGTGGAATTACATCAGGACTTGAAAACGATTTAAGTAAATACGTCAACTTATGATGTTGTCCGTTTCTCGAATATTCCAGTTCCACAAGGCGGTTATCGGAACCCAATTAATTTAGCGTACAGTACAAGAATAATGATTGAATAATGTATTCTACATGATAACTTGATTGAATTTAATATGATATGCTTGTCAAAGTGGTTTCAAAGGGGCACCCATTAGATTTAGAACTGCAAATCATTTACAAACTCGGGGATAGGGCCTATACTTGTTCTAGCCAGGAAGATACATGCAACTTCGCATTTTTCACAATACCCCTCTATGTCTTTTAGACATTCTGAATTACGTACGCACATTAACTCTTTCGATCCCCGCACGAGTAGTATAGCAAACCTTTACTGGGATAGCGTATTCTTAGACGAACAGTTAGCTAAACTTTGGCATAACATTAAACAAAGCGTAGATTGTCCTTTCTTGTATGACCATGGTTACTGTGACGAGTCAGGCGAAACAGAAACATCTGGGAAGTGCGTTAAGTGTCGACCCTAGACAGACTGCGCGGGGTGCGCAGACAGACTAGGGTCGAAACTTTTCACATTTGGTTGATTTTCTGAATCTAGAATGATCAACCCACCTTTCGGTAGTCTTAAAATTATTAAAATGCAATCAATGGTTGACCTTTAAAAGAACCAATCTCGTTTTCAAATCATGTATTCATTTAGAGAACTTTCAAGATGGTCCACTTTCGCGTGACGAATCACAAATATATACATTTTTTTCTTTTGGTTATACTTGATGATATAACTGTATATGTACACCAGATAAGTTTGTAGAAAAAGTGGACTGTCTGCTTATTTACTTCTTTCCGTGATAATCAATTAGAAAAAAAATCCGTCAGTATTATCCATGATTAATGCCCTGGCAGGGCGGAGCCTAAGTAACAGGTCGTTGCACTTAAGGGTAAGGGAAATCAGCTTTTATCTCAAATAACCTACTTCAAAGAGAGTCGAAATAAATAACTGGAGACCTTAAATCGTAAATTGGTAACCAAATCCTCGTAACTTCAGCTAAATCAAGCTGAAGTTACGAGGCCTTTTTAACCAAACGATGAAAGCACGTGAATCCTTTAGGTTTTACAGCTGTTTTAGGATACAGTTATTTGCACGCGTTACCGATGATTACCAACTAAAATTTGAAAGAACTCAAACTATTGAAAAGTAAACTCGCCAAATTACATTACGAATAAGCCCCGCCCTGCCAGTTCATTTATTACGTAGAATACGACGAGTTGACGGGTCTTTTGATAATCGTGACCCGTCACGCGAAAAGGGACCATCTAGGTAGTGGATGAAGTGTCGTTCCTGGTCAGACTGTGCGGATTGCGCAGCCTGACTAGGGTCGAAACTTTTAGCATTTTGCTAATTTTCTGAATCAAGAATGTCCAATCTCCCTTCCTGTGCAAGAATTTTCAAAATACGACCTCTAGTTGACCTGTACTAGAACAAATCTTTTCAAATATCTATTTTACGAAGTTCCAAATGGTCCCTTTTCGTGTAACGGGTCACATTTATATATAGTTTTATTTTGTATTCTGACTTGCAGTTCTTGTATTCGGATCAAATTTCAGCAAGATTAAAGTCGTACGTATTGAACCTTTGCGACTTGACCTAATTGAAACCAGTTAATTAAGAAAGTTAAATAATTTACCTATTGTAATAGAGGTATTGCTTTGGAATATTGTCATATTGATATAATGGTTAGTTTAATGCTACTGCTGCTACTTCTACTACAACTACTACTTCTACTTCTTCTACCACGGCTGCTACTGTCTTACTTTCCCAATGCAAGTTCACAGACCGACTACTGCCTGGTCGACTGCTCAAATTTTCTCTCAACTTTCTTACTAAATAGCATGTTGATCTGATTTGTAAATAATTTTTAAATTCTGTTTCTAGTAGTACAAGTGCGGGGTTTGTGCTGAGATATTTGTTTGGTATCTACTAGTTAATAGACATCAATGATAGGTAAGAACGTGGAAGACAGAAATGTAGTAAACATAGAGACGGTAGATTCATATACAGCAAAACGGGAGCTTTGTGCAGAACTGAATCTCTAAAAATTATATCAGGTTCTTATATTTGTAAAGTTCTATGTTACATGTGATACAGTAAGTAACACAGTGAAGTTGACATTCATCTCAATCAAAACCCTTCTAAATCGCTCTCACAGCGCTCCATTTATTCATTCCAAACACCTCCTCAAACCATTCAAAAACGCTTCAAAATCACTAAAAAAGATAAGATCAACAAAGGCAAAAAATAAATACCGAGGGGTCAGCGCTACACTATTGTAAGTGCCTATAAATATATAGGCACTTACAATAGTTTTGCGCTGACCCCTCGAAAACAGCTAGAAAACATCGCGACTTTCCCGACATTATTGAAATTATAAGCTTCTGGTTGGTTGCTAAAGAAATGTGAAGCTTTTTATAGAATTAGTAGGCATATTTTATTAAAAGGGATTAATGAAAATAGCTTACTTTGTCCACTCTGAACAAAATAAGCGATTTTGAATTACCTGCCTTTAATTTCACTTAAAACTCACTCATCGCACTCGTTCATTTTTATTCCAAAAGCACTCACCTTGTCAATTTCAAGATGTTGTTAACTGTACGCCCACGCATAGCAGATATTTCCCCTCGTGGATATCAAATGAACAAACTTGGTAGAGGTCCACTACATAATTTTACATACCAATTTCAAGTTGAGCTTTGTGTCTCCTCTAGTTTAAGTGAAGAAGATTTTTGAACATTTTCTTATTTTCAAATTTGGCATCCTTATTGTTGTCATGACAACAAGAGTTAAAAGGTGGATTTCAATTACTTGAACAACTTACGGTAAAGGTTGATCCATCAAACATTTCTGTCAAATTTCACCAAGATTGACCCCCTTGTTAAGCTGATGTTTAGAAATTGTGGACGACGCAGACCGACGACAGACGTCGCGGACATTGGAAGATGACAACAGTCACCTTGAAAACGTCGTGCGTAGATGAGCTAAAGGCATTCTTTTAGATACACAAGTACCGGAGAAGTATTTGTACAGTAAAACTTGTGCTAAGCGACAAACTAGGGGACAACCAAACAGCGGTCGCTTATGGGAATGGTCGTTTAATACAACAGTTCTCCATAAATAAGACATATCATTTTGATAACATATATAGATTGTCGCTTTAGTCTTACTGAATCATATGATGTTCGAACCAATCAGAATCGTCTTAATGAGACGATTCTAACAGGTTCCAACAACAAAGGATTTAATACTAAACGTTTTTTCGTTAATAATGTCCACTTTTCAATGGGTTTTCCTTACGGTGGTGGATTTTTTACTCTGATCGCTTACAACAAATGGTCGCTTAATAGGAGTGGTCGCTCAAGTAATATCGACTGTATTAAAACTAAACCATTGATTCGCCAATTGCTTATTATGTCGTGGCTTCATTAATTTATTGCGCTATTTTCCTTTCAGTCCGCTCAAGACCGAATACCAGTAGAAGTTCTAGAACTAACAGTGGACGAGAGAAGGTGTAAGTCAATTGAACCTGGACGGGGTTTGAAAGAGTATTGTTAAATCTTAAAAATCTCACATTTGTTTTTTTGGGTTAAAACGATCAGCTGCATTTGAAAATCCAGTAGAACTGATTGGACCAGCCTTTGTGTAAATTGATATTGATTTGTTTGTTTTGACAAAATTAACGTCGCTATTAACAATATTCCGGTCATATCGCGGAGGCTGGAGCACCTAACAACGGTTTCATAGCAATTCAACCTCAGCACTTCTATTACACCCTCTAAAAGCTTTCAGCTGCCTATCCCATATAGGTTAAGTTATCATCATCAGCCAATTGGTGGAAGACAAAACTCGGAAAGGATATTTGCCGCGACAAAGGACCTCTGAAACAATAAGCATTTCGAAGTAATATGACCAACTGCAGAGAGACCGTTAATTTGAGAATTTGTTCAATAATTATATTTTGTATTTGGAAGTTGTGGTTCGAGCTGCAGGGGGTCAACAATCTTAGAAGGATGCAACTGATTTATGCTTATTTTCATTTATCCACTTTCAGCATCTAACAACCGAACTTCGGTACTCTTGTTACTAAAATAAAAATACCATAATTTTCATACAGATTTGCCCTACGCTTGGCGACTTCTTGGCTATGACGTGACTGGCGCCGTTCCCGTTCACCAATTGGGGAGAGTTATTCGAGGATTCGGAAAGAATCCGGCGGAAACTGACATCCAGTATCTCATGTTTAACAATGGAATAGAAGGTACATTGGCTATAGAATAAGTTATTTTGTCACAGAAAGTTGGATATGATTCCTCCTTCGAGCCGCTCAGTATATTAATTGAGGGTTGAACCCGTAACATTAAACCAAATAGATAGTTTTGCTACACCACGCGCATTCAACCAGTTTAAATTCGTACACAAAATATTAATAATTTCAATAGTGATTGTTATCAGATGTATATTTTTGTTTGTTTCCAACAGTTTATAGGTGTATTTTCAAAACTGAGCTCTGTCGTAGGCGCCGCGTCCATTAAAAAAGGTAAATCGGGTATAATTAAATAAGCAAATGATAGGAATTTAACCTGGCCCCTTCTCTGCAATTGTGAAAGTAAATTTTTGAGTGAACCTTACGTTTTAAGATAAAAATAACGTTGGTTTAAAATGTAAATTTTAAACTTTCGAAATGCGTTATTTAAACCTGTTTTATCTATTTCGAACAAATGGCAAGACAATCTAACGGTAAAAAGTGATTTCACGGCTCACCGCGCAAAATCTACTTATACTGCCGCTTATTCTGTCGTATTACCGTGGCTAGAGCACACAATCAAGGATTCCTGGTTTTTCTAGCCTTCAGCAGCTCATCCTAAACTGGTTAAAAATTATCGACCCATGTGTGGGCCTCCGTGATTTAGAAATTGCGCGCTACCAACAGCGTTTTGTCGTCGGGTATTAGATTTACAACTTTGAGCATTCGTGGCATGTACTAGTTTAACGATATCATTTACTTTTGGAACTTTTTGCTTCTAAACCGCTGATTCCAGGGTTTAAGTTGACTATAACGAGATGGGGTCCTAAGGACTCGATTGTCGGAATCTTAGGGGTCCTTTCTTCGAGTTTGGGAGTCCCTGCATTAGATATAGACTATTACCTTCACGAACTAAAACTGTTTTCATGTGAATTTAGAGCTATTACCTTGTTAAAGGTAAAACGAGTATTGGTTAAATACCGACAATTTGGGGCTCAACTCCAGAAAAAGAATTGAAGACTGTTTTAAACAAATTGTTTTAAACGGTCTTCAAGTATATTCTGAAGCTGACCCCAAAAGGATCTTTTGGACTCTCATCAGATTGTTTTGAGGGTCCTGGCTACTTATTTGATGGTCTCAGACTCCCAAAACATTCCATTAAACCTTTGTCCATCTCTTGTCAAACCCTACAGAAGAGCGACGGTTGCTGTACCAAGAGTGTGTTAACCTGTATAAACAATGTCAAGGTGAGGTAGACACGGTAGATAAACTACTAGAAGCTTTTAGAGTATTTGATAAAGATGGAAGTGGAAAAATACTCGTCTCTGAACTCAGGTACAGAATAGTACAATATCGGAATGAAAAATACATGATTTATCTTAAACTACTATGTAGGCATTAAGGGAATTTGATAGATATAAATGATAACCAAGAAAGACACTCTAGATAATCTAGATGCTTTTACAGTGTTTAATAAAGTAAATGAGACAATTTAAAACTTCTATTCCTCGATTCCTGTATGGTTTAGTGTTCCTAAACAATTTCATCAGGAGAAAACACTTCCATGAGGATTTCAAAGTTAGATGGGAGCGAATTTTTACGTTAAATATCATTCAGTGGTGGATGCAGAGGGGGGTTAACCCTTTGCTGTTTAATAGCAATTCTCTGTAAGCACTTACACTTTTAAATAGGGGTTGTGGCACGCTATGTCTCAAATTTTGATAAAATTTAAACATGAGGCTAGGGCTGACCCAAAAGTAAAAATAAGATGAAAACATTATTGATATCACTTCTGGTTGCCATGGAAACAGACATTAAAGATTGAAAAAGTCTCTTTTTGCGAGTTTTTACAGGCAAATATATCAGTAATGCAGCACAAACTAAAATAAAAACACACAACATATAAGTTTTCCATCATCGTTCTCTCAAATGAAGTAATAATATTTTTGGGCCTTTGTTGTTAACTTATGTTTCCATGGCAACAATACACATACCCTACTTAAATATTGATTTTTGCATTTTTTCAAATGTAATGACAAAATACAAACATTGTTTTCCGTTTAACAAGGAAATACCACATAAACTTTCAAATAAAAATAATTTTTGTGTTCGTTGCTATGGCAACGCGAAGTCATATCCCTTAAATGACGGCAACTTCAGAACTCTTTAGAATCCTTCAATGACTAGATTATTGAACTCTAATTCAATGTTATGATAATTTGTAAAATTGCTCAAATAGACCTTTTAGGACATATGAGATTTTTTTTCAAAAACTTGCAGGAAATAGCCTGTTGCTATGGGAACAATTATGTTATAATTCACAAAAGCCATTTTTAGTCCTTGGATACGGCTATCCAACACTAAGCAATCGAAATATTTCTTAATCTTGAATAAAGTTCAAACTTTCCTCTAACTTATATATTAAAATAGTTGTGTGAATCGGTCCAATTTTTTAGGAAAATGGCTGCAAACTCATCCCCAAAATGCTTAATTATGGGTTGTATCTACAAATTACCATGGCAACTATTTAAATTTTTATTCTTTTTTCTTGTATTTTGATAGCGGCTTATTTGATCTTTTTTCTTATCAAATATAAACTTTCAGGGACTTAAAATAACTGATTTAAGAAAATTCAAAACATGGTTGCCATGGTAACAAAAAGGCCCATTGATTTTTTTGTGGTTTGTCGGTTTATCATGCTGCAAAAAATAAAAAAAACAACTCCAAAGTAATAAAAGCAGCCAAGTTATGAGCCATAGTTACCGTTGTCATGGTAACCAATGTGCACAACAACAAAATTAATTTGAATCTTAGTTGCTCCTTTAATATAATAAATTCCATCTACATATCAAAAGTCAGTCATAAGTGAAGAAAAACTGGAAATTATAAGCAACATTTTGAAATCAATTTATCAAAATTAGCCATATTTGTTGTCATGGTAACCAACCTTTTTGACACTAACTGACTCAACAAAAAATCTAGTTCAAAATTTTCGGTCCTAGATTATCCAATACATACAAAATCAACCATCATCTTCATGTAAATACCAAATTATATAGCTTCAAAAAAGCCTAATATTGCAAAATTCTGTGCTTTGATGGTCGTTGCCATGGTAAACAGATGATCTAAAAACATTTTTTTTGCCAATTTCTTCTCCTTTCATTATTCCCTTCTTGTATATGAAATATCATCCAAATCGGAGACCATGTGTGCCAAAATAGTTTAAGTCGTTACAGAGAAAGGGTATTAATCCCTGCTTTTTACGTGCCTGTGATTTTATGATTGAGAAAACATTGTGAAAAGAAAAGAAATTGCTTCTGACAAGCAATTTCTTCTTTTTCCACACTATTTTCTACCCTACTGAATGATTATTTTTCAAATTAAATCCACTTTAAATTTTGGTCTGCAAAACCTTTGAATTTGGACAGGTCCAAAATTTTGTAAAACAGGAAAGTGTTAAATGAAGCACCTCTGTACAGTCTGGTTATTTCATTTTCGTGTAGAAAATTCAATCAAAATTTTGTAACCCTAGGAATATGACCACTGTTTTTTTTTTTTTTTTTTTTTTTTTTAATATTCGAATCCCCTATTAAGAAATACTGAATCTTCATGGTTTAAGAAACACTTGCAAGAAAGGAGCGAACAGGTCTAACTTAAATGGAAGATTCTTGATTTCAGAGATATAATGACCCGCCTTGGGGAGCCAATCACAGACAAAGAAGTTGATCACATGGTACAAGTGGCTGATCAAACACAGTCTGGCGTTGTGAATTATGAAGGTGAGTGTCAATAGATATTAAAATAGTTTGAGTAAATTCAATACTTTGCAGAAAGGTGACCAAAGTGTTGTCACTAATGACATTTTCACATTTCATTTCCCTGCCGACACGTCACTACCAAAGATTTGTCTAGGGGATTTGTGACAAGTCATCTATTGTTCGGATCAAAGACCAACAAAACTGCTCGTTTTATGATTGGTGACATGTTGGAGCACTTCAACACAAACTAATGATTATCTGTCGACATTGGATCTTCACTTTGTTGTTTGAATTGTATAGAAGTCAGTATAGCATCAATTACTGATAGCCATTAATCTGAGGTCAGGTCAGAGAACTTTCCTAGGCAAAATATGTCTTTAAACACGTCCTGTGAAATGGACTGTGATAAAAAGGGCTAAAAAAGTATTGACACTAGTCAACATACCAGTTAGAATGTGCCAGCTACACAGTTTCACAGAAATCCTGGCAATAAGTAGAAATGTCGCATGCAGTCCACCTTTCTCTAGCCACCAAGCCTGTAAAGCAACCTATCTTTTTGATCAAGCGACTATTTGTTCAACACATAGGCTACTATCATAACTAATTTTTGGCAGTCCATTTGGTGTCTTAATACAATTTTCACAATTTCATGTATTTCAGATTTCTGTCGACTAGTGATGACAGACAACAGGCCACTATTACAGATTTGAAATTAGCACAGTGTTGTATGAAAGAAGACTAAACTAGAAGAAGACTTTTTGGAAAGGCATGGTTTCATACATTCTTTTTGGAAAAAAACAGTGAATTTTTTTTTTAATTAATTTTGACACTTTAGAAAAGAAGACTTTTTGGAAAATATTACTTCCATGAAAGTGTAGACACATGCACACGGCATCTTTCAACTAAATATTGTCACACAAAAGGTTTCATTTTCTTCAATTTGAAAAAAAAATACTTGGAAAGAGAATATTGGAACAAATAAACACTTTATTTTTTTATTAAGTTCAATCTTTTTGTGAAATCATTTAACAATATAAATTAACAATGTTTAAACAAATTCATAAAGCAAAGTAAATAGATCAAATATAGCCATTCACATTCTGGCATCTTGCTTATATGGTTTCACAAGAAAAATAATGCAATTTTGCAATTGAATAGTAATACAAATCTAACCCTTTCCTGTTTTACAAAATTTTGTACCTGTCCAAATTCAAAGGTTTTGCAGACGAAAATTTAAAGTGGATCTAATTTGAAAAATAACCATTCAGTATGGCAGAAAATAATGTGGAAAAGGAAGAAATTGCTTGTCAGAAGCAATTTCTTCTTTTTTTACAATGTTTTCTCAATCATAAAATCAGAGGCACGTAAAAAGCAAGGATTAAACAGCAAAGGGCTAACAGATATCAAGTAAGATTAATAACTGTCAAATAGCATCTGAAAATTGAATGATACCAAGGTACTAATATTTGCCTGTATGAATGAATAGCATTAAATGGCGCATGGCCAACTTGGTGAGCTACCTAAATATTGTAAATTCAGCTTGAACAAGCTTTAGAATGGACATTTATGTCCCCATCATCAATTTTATTTTCAACAAGAGAAGTTTGTAAAATATTTACGCCCCTCCCCCTTTGTGCAGGTCAAAAAATTTATGAATCACAATAGAAACAAGAGCTGTTGGAGGACAGCGAAGCTTGACTATTCTTAGTGCTGGTTAGTAACAGCAAATCAACATCAATCTTGGAAAATTCCATTAAATAAAAGTCAAGAGTAATGAATCTTTGTCTAAAGGATCATATGATGGTCATAGAAGCAAGCACAAAATTGCAAATCAAATAGCTTTAGTAGAATCAGAGATATTACAAATATACATCAGTTGCGTGTAAAAACTTAACCATATCTATTAACCATATCTATTATCATATATTTTGCAGATAAATGATTGTTTAAATATTTGATGGGCATTAAATGACTGAGGTTGAGAGGCTAGGCCAGAAATCAATAATTGGCATTCTAAACCATCAGTTGCCATACTAAGATTATGACAGAACTTGGCCTTGCATTCAGGATGACAAAACAGTACAAACTGGTTGCAAATTATACCCTTCTTTGCACATGTACATGCAAACCAGGGTATAATTTGCACACAGTTTGCACTGTTTTGTCATCCTGAATGTATTGTTGGTTTAACACTTTGATCTTTTTACATCTTGGTATTACTTGTTGTAGAGTGATAAAAAATCTAAAATCCAGGAAGAGATACAGTTCTCACAAAAAGAGCACTATGTGTTGGTGTCAAGGCTTAAGGTAGTGGGCCTGTAATAGTTCTGCAACATTTCAGACTACATTTTCTTTCACAATGTTGACTGAGGTTTCCTAATTAAAATCATTAGGAAATTTTGGTTAACACTTTAAAAGTTCATTACTCTCAAAACTTTGCTAAACCATTACGGTTCCACTATCATAATAATGGAGTGCTGAACCTCATCCTTATAAAGGTGTCTCCTAGATGTACAGCTGGTCATCAACTTTCCAGTCTCAACCATCAATCACCATACTAAGATGTGTGAGAAACCAGATTTACTGCCATCAACAGTTGGTTTATTTTCATCTTCATTCTTGGTATTACTTTTCTCCATTGCTAGTCTCAGTTTATGTAGCTGTGGCTTTTGTTGCTGGAAATAAAAATTCAATCAAGGCCTGAGGTTATAAAACTTTTCTCATTCTCAATTCAAAATTTTCACAAATTTCAATTTGAGATTAAAGCCGTAATTCTGTTTTAATATATATCTTAAGGTATTCACATAAAAGATAATACTAATAAGTTATTATAAATGACAACTTATAAATATTATCTTTTATTTTCATACATTTATTTGAATTTAAAATTTAAGAAAATTCTCAGTTGAGCGTGAGAAAAGTTTAATAATCTCGGGCCCAGAACATCTCTGCCCACATGTTCCTGTTCCTTGGCTATTAGATTCCTTGAAAACTTTATACATATAGATGACGTCATTTAGGTACTGATCTATTAAACCCATGTGTAAGTCAAAGAGAATGACATGTTTGTGTCTTAAAATATCAATGTTATCTGGTCATGGTTGGGAGAATTTGTCATGATGAGGCTTTGCAGAGTCATGATAATTTCTCGCAACTGAGACCAAATGACATTAATATTCTAAGACACTTACATGTTATTCTATTTATTATGCAATCATTTTTCATCGCTTAATGATATCTAAAAATCAAGGAAATTCAGGTGAAAGAGTATGCAAATTGTTCTAAAAATAGACTGCCTGATATCATTTTATGTTATCAGGTCAATACAGGCTTCGTTGCATGATAACTATATCTATGATAACTGTTTGTAATAGACGAAAAGGGTAACAATGTGAGAAAACAATACACTCTTATCTTTGGTCTTATTATCTATTTGATGTAGCAGCATAAATAAATGGCTCAGCATGAAACAGTAGTGACTCCCTATAAACATATAGGGAGTTACCATAGTTTCATGCTGAGCCATCAAAATTGTATAATTCAGGTTTTTTATGTCAAAATAAGGGGAGTCAGTTTAACATACCTTCATCCTAGGTAGTTGTTTATCTAACTGCTGTAATTGTAGTATGGGCATGACTGAGGGTCGACCATGAGCACATTGAAAAGGCAAATCACACAGAGATAAATCGTGTATCAATGACTTGCAGTCTGTAAGGCTCAGCTTATCTCCAAACTTGATGGCTCCTTGTTTAAAGAGAGAAATAACAATTATATGAGCCTGTGCATTGCCGTGAGATTTCCAACAGTTTCAAATATGCACATTTTTTTTTCATAATTTGCATTTAAAATGGGTCTAAAGTTTTCCCCTATGATGTTATAAGTTTCTCTTCTGATAGTAAATATGAGTGCAAAGTTTCAAAAGAATGCCTTCAGTAATATCAGATATCTTAAAATGTCAAAGGCTTTTGCAAGACGACAACCACACCACCATCAAGGCTTTACAAATATTGAATAGTGGGTTTTGTCCAATTGAGCAGAAAAAGACCATATGCATGGCAGTTCTGATTTAAAACTCATGAAGTGAAAGCAGTTGGCTAACCATTGATCTCAAGAACATCTGCAGTCTGATCAAACCACACTACCTGCTTTCTACCTTACAGTATCTGCCTTCAGCATTATCATACTGTTAACATCATATGCAAGCTTTGCACAGCACATTGGCAGACAGTACAGTAAAACTTGTGTTAAGCGACCACTTAAGGGACCACCAAAAAGTGGTCGTTTATGGGAATGGTGGCTTAATACAAAATACTGTGATAAATGTGACAGTTCATTTTGATACAATTTATAGATTGTCGGTCAAGTCGTACCGAATCTTATGATGGTGAACCCATTAGAATCGTCTTATAGAGACAATTCCAATTAGTTCTAACAACATAATATTCAACAATAACCAATTTTTCGATAAGAATGTCCTCTTTTTCAGAGATTTTGATTAAGGTGAAGGGACTTTTAATTGTGGTAGAATTGTTCCAGTAAATGGCAATTAGAAACAAAATCAATATTCATCAGGGTAAGGGCTAATACCAACCATGACAGGCCTGTGAGCACATCAACTTATGAATTATATTTGGTAATCTCCCCCTGGCTCCATCTGTACTCAACAGTAACTAAAACGAAACAACACAAGGGTTAATACCAACCATGACAGGCCTGTGAGCACATCAACTTATGAATTATATTTGGTAATCTCCCCCTGGCTCCATCTGTACTCAACAGTAACTGAAATAAAACAACACAAGGGTTCACATGCCTTTGATTTATTAACAGGGACATACATAACTGGTAGATCAGTTTGTTTATTTGGGGGTCAAACCACTCTTTAAGCAGCATATTCCAAATAGACTACTTTTAAAAGAATTGTCATCAATAATAATGGTACTTGGATATAACTGTTTTTTACACAGAACCTGGAGGCTGGCACACCTATTGTTTTCTGTCATATCTCTCACCAGTACAACCACAAAATTCCATCCAAGCCATCAGCTGCTCACCACAATTACAGGTATCACTTATTTACTTATTGGCCTAAACAAACTACCAATGTAACCACCAGCCCGATTAGCTCAGTTGGTAGAGCACCATACTTCAAAACCATTGAAGTTCGACCACGTGGATTCGATTCCTGGGCTGGTACACTAACAAACAAGAGCTGTCACTGTAAGATGACAATGCCCCCGACACCGCTTTGATAGTAATAAGGAAGTTATGGCCAATGTTAAAGTTTTTGGACGGAATGACGGACGGACGGACAGACGGACGGACAGACAGACAGACGGACGGACGGACAAGTCAAATTTATTATGCCTCCCTATCGGGGGCATAAAAACTAATTTTCTTTCGGATGAGATGTTAAACCGAGGCCCCGTGAGACGGTTTTTACACCGAGCACGTTAAAGAACTATGGCGGATCTCAGCAGTAGTTTCGTCATGTATCCTTTTGCACTATCCCCCGTAACAACTAACAGTCTTCTGGGGGCGTCGCTCATATGGGTATGTGCTACGGTAGCGACGATAAATAAACGGAAATACACACACGCACCAATGTAACCTCTTTGCCAAGGGATGAAATATATTCTTACCTCAACATGTCCTTTAATCAGAGTCTGAAAGGAAAATAAGTAAAAGTCAGTTCATCGAAGAAATACGGATAAAAAAAGATTTGTCTATAAAACATAGATGACCCAGTAATAGTAAATTCTCAAAATTTTGACCTTATCAATTACCTTGACCTCTCAAATGACATTGACCTTGTCACTTCATACTTGTGAGTTCATTTGCTGATATGATATAAATGTAATGAAGACATCATTATGCAAGAAGTACTTTATGTTTGGGAGGAAATTTATAAATTAAAACATTCATGAGTTTTATCAGTTTATCAAATGTAATGTTCTAAACTGCTTACAATATCATGGTTTTATTAACCCTTTCCTGTTTTACAAAATTTTGGACCTGTCCAAATTCAAAGGTTTTGCAGACGAAAATTCAAAGTGGATTTAATTTGAAAAATAACCATTCAGTTGGGTAGAAAATAGTGTGGAAAAAGAAGAAATTGCTTGTCAGAAGCAATTTCTTCTTTTTTCACAATGTTTTCTCAATCATAAAATCACAGGCACATAAAAAGCAGGGATTGAACAGCAAAGGGTTAAACTCATACAAGCATGGTTCTCATTTCTTTGTAGATGACTAATTTTGAAACAAAACCATCCCATGTAAGTTCTAATGCTTGCATGATTATCCATGAAATTTAGGTCGATAAATTGTCATTATTCTTAAATAAATTGTTTATTGCATCTAGAATTATTACATTTAATGATATGGATAATTACTTGAAAAACAAGATGTGTTTGTGAAACACGAATGCCCCCTTGTCACATGACCTTGACTTTGGTACCAGCGGATGCAGATCATTGAGATCTATCATCATGCCAAATATTAGCTTTGTATCTTGAATAGGCTTGAAGATATTGGCAAGGTTAAGTTTTCAAGTTAAGTTTTCGGACAGACGGACGGACAGACGGACGGAATGACAGACAGACGGACAGACAGACAGACGGACATGAGTAAAACAATATGCCCCCGATCTCTCAAAACGGGGGCATAAAAAAAGTAAATGATGTTAAATACTATAGCTGACCTGTATGGTGTCCCAGTAGATCAGTTCTTTCTTTGGAACATCTGAAGTATCTTTGACTACCAAACATTCTGGTACTGTCAGTACTTTGATCATGTCATCAACATGTGTATCAACACGGAATGTTATACCTACAGTGTAACAAATAATTTTTTTTTTACTCAAAGTTTGATCATTAAATGATACAACAGTTGATTGGTCAATTAAGAGGAAAATTTATTAACCCTTGACATGCTCAACAAGAGGACCAAGATGGTCCTAGATCGCTCACCTGAGTCTCTATGACCCCTGGGACATCACATTAATTAGATAGGCAGATGTCAAAAGGAAGATAATTGCCTAAGATCAATACCATGGAACGTTTTCAGGGAAGAGCAAGACAGATATACCTTTTTGCTCTTTGATTCTATGTAAAAAGGGATGCACCCTGGTGGACCCCAAAAGTGACCCCAGGGTCTTGATATGAACAAACTTGGAAGAGGTCCATAAGATGATGCTACATTCTAAATATGAAAGCTGTCTGCCGTCTGGTTTCAGAGAAGAAGGTTTTTGAAGATTTTCCCATTTTCACCCATCTTGCTCAGATGAGCTGAAAGGGATGTGCCCGGGTGGAGCCCAAATATGACCCAAGGGTCATGATATGAACAAACTTGGTAGGGGCCCACAAGATGATGCTATGTACCAAAAATGAAAGCAGTGTGCCCTCTGGTTTCGATTAAAGAAGATTTTAAAAGATTTTCGCTCTTTGATTCTATGTAAAGGGTTGGGCCCGGGCAAAGCCCAAACATGACTCCAGGGTCTTGATATGAACAAACTTGGTAGAGGTCCACTAGATGATGCTACATACCAAATATGAAAGTTGTCTGCCTTCTGGTTTCAGAGAAGTAGATTTTTGAAGATTTTCATTTTTTTACCCTTTGTGCTCATAAGAGATAAAGGGATGCACCCGTGCAAAGCCCAAATATGACCCAAGGGTCTTGTTATGAACAAACTTGGTAGAGGCCCACTAGGTGATGCTACACACCAAATATTTAAGCTGTCTGCCATCTGGTTACAGAGAAGAAGATTTTTAAAGATATTCCCTCTTTGACTCTATGTAAAAAGGGTTGGGCCCGGGCAAAGCCAAAACATGACTCCAGGGTCTTGATATGAACAAACTTGGTAGAGGTCCACTAGATGATGCTACATACCAAATATGAAAGCTGTCTGCCTTCTGGTTTCAGAGAAGAAGATTTTGAAAGATTTTCATATTTTCACCCTTTTTGTTAAGGGTAAAGGGAAAGTTAAGGGTGGATTTCATTTATTTGAACAACTTTGGTAGAGCCTGACCCAAGGAACATCCCTGCCAAGTTTCATCAAGATTGGCCCACTGGTTTAGGAGGAGAAGATGTTTAAAGAAATTGTGGACGACGCACGACGCACGACTGACGACGGACATTCTACGATCCCAATAGCTCACCTTGAGCACTTCGTGCTCAGGTGAGCTAATAAAAAACCTTGGCAAAATTATATAAATATAAATCAAAGTGCTGAAATCTCTGTATTTCCTAATTGTGAGTGAGCATTTGATTTTGAAAATATAATTTCTGAAACTTTTCTGGTTTAAAAAGGAAAATCAGGTTGTTTGGATTAAGATCAGACTGCATATATGTGCAGGCTGATGTTAGTCCATATGTCCTGCCAAAGCAAGAATTTTCCGAGATCAGCATGACAAGGGTTAATTTACAGGATTTTTCAATGGTTTCTTTAGTGCTTTAATGTTGATTATCAAGAATTAACGGTAGTTTATCATTTGATAAACTCACCACTTATCCAGTAAAATTTTCAAGAACTTATTTTGTTTAAGATCCATTGATATTTCATTTTGTGAATTACAGAAACTTTATTTTTACTCATGGTTCCATGGAATACTTATGTAAACATAGCTTTTGTTGTTCGCTCAATGAAATACAAATTGAATTTAATACTGAAACAAACAATTATCCTCTATCAAATATAACAACACTTGAGTGTTTGTCAAACCAGTAATCAGTGAATAATTTGAATTTAAAACAAGTCCATATTAATTTTTTTAACTTGATACCTTTTTGTCCATGTTTTTCCTCTTATTTTAACAGAAATTAAGAAATGCTTACCAATTCTACTGAATTCATCTCTAAATGACATCATCACTTGTATTTCATCAGAATCCATTTTAACAGACTGTGCAGGGTCTACAGAAAACTTGGCTAGCTCAGCTCTCTCAATGTTACCATCTATATACGCTTCTACAATAAATATGGGATACATCATTGTCACAGCCCTTTGAAAGTAGTGTGGCTCTCATTCAGCGTATCTTGTGTTAATCGACCTCAAAGGGGATCACCAAAAAGAGGTTGCTTATGGGAATGGTGGCTAGATATAATTCATTAGATATTAAAGACATGTCATTTTGATAGCATATAAAGAATGTGATTGTTGCATGATTCTTGACTCCTATGATATTCAAGCCTTTTAAAATCACCATGTTCAATAGTAAACATTTTTTGTGTAAAAATGTCCACTTCTTTCAAAGATTTTGCTAACCATGAAAGGACTTTTAATTATGGTCCATTTATAAAAGCGGACACTTAAGAGAAGTGGTTTCAAGCAATATTTCCCGTAATGCCTATACATGTATGGACAAGACCTTCCAGTACCAAGCCTACAAATTGTTTGTTTTTGCAATGTATAACCCTTATCCTGTTTATTTAAATTTTATTAAACAAATTTTGGGACATTTCAACCAGTCAGACCCATGTTTCCTCACTATGATTAATTAGATAACAGGGAGTGTAGGCTAAGATCAGACTGCATGTCTGTGCAGGCTGATCTTTGTCTATACTGTCTGTCAAAATTTTGTGTACAGCTGAATTTTGTCATGAACTGCATGAGAAGGGTTAAGATATGGTATTTAAATAAGTGAACAACAAAAGAAAAGTAGTCACTCTTGTGAAAATCAATTCCATTTCCAACTCCAGCTATGAAAGAGTTCTAAGAAATAAAACAGCAAAGAAGTAGTATTTGTGCTGTAGTGCTGTTTCCTTACTCCTAAAATCAGAGAATACAAATTGAACAGTCAATTGAATATTTGTTGGGTACTTTAGCTATATCTAAAAGCCTACATAAATAGTGTCAGAATTGTACATCCCCGTCATTTTATGAAAATTTTGTAGGAAAAGAAGTAAATGCTTGCAACAACAATATCTGCTATTACTATAAGCATAATTATATTTCAAATTGCATCCATTTTTCCAGATTATCTGTAACCTACTATAACTTGTAAAAATTTAAAATTTCTAAAACGAGGAAGTATTTAATACTTACCTTCAGTAAGAAGTTCTAATCTAACCCTCTCATGAGCAGCATGTTGATCTATAAGTGCCAGCAGGTCTGGACCTGTTTTATCATTCAAAATACAGGGGTATTAGAACTCAGACGTGAAATATCATTGATAATGTATGAAAAACAAACTTTCATTCAATTTCTTTAATGCAAAAATTAGACCAAAAATCAATGGCTCACTGTGAAACCATTGTAACTGCCTACAACCATATAGGTAGCTTCAAATTTTTGTGCAGCCATTAAAATGTTAAACTTATTTGAGGTAGGATTCTAAATAATTGGGAGTGCCAATATTCAAAATCTATTATTTCTCACGAAATCCCTATGATGAAGGTTTGCATTGAAATTGTCTTAATGAGATCATTCCAATGAATACACACAACATAGGATTTTTGAACTGATATCACTATTTCTATCTGGAGCCAAGCAAGTTCAAGGCAATGATACTCTAGGGGTCATGTGATTGAACTCCTGGTCAGCTAACTGCATCTGACATTTGACAAAAGTGGTATACAGTACAATAGTAGGATGATCAGCTAATGATGTGGATGAAATGTTGTGTTTGTTCAGGTGTATGAAACAGGAAGCAATGGGTAGGTGCACCAGCTTCTGCGGTATAACTGCAAAAATGATGAAAGTAGCATAAAATCCAATACAAACTAATCTATTGAAGAGCATCATTTTTGTGTAACAACATTATCATCAGCTTCTTTATTCCTGATCCATGGCTAAATCCGTCAAAACATTGAGTCATTTTAATCTTTTCACTGGTTTAGCCACTTGATTATCATACGATAACCCCTGAAGAGAGTAGTTATTGTTATAACTTATGCTTGGAGCCAGATCAGAATCAAACTTCTGTGCCTCATATTTGAATACTAAAAGAGATTACAATCTCAGATTTATACCTCAAAGTAAACAAAAAAAAATCTGTTTATTTCTTAATTACCTGAAACAGATGTATCAGTTTGGATCAAACACACAATGAATTTCTTGTCCAACTGTCCAATAACCTGAAAAATTCAGCAAGTTTTCATTAGGTACCCACATCTCATTAGTGTAATTTATCATCCTGACAAGTCAGAGCAAAACTATTGTAAGCGTTTATGTATATAGTCACCTACAATAGTTTTGCACTTCCCCTTAGTCTTGATCTAATTTTCTCTTTAAGGCATTTTATTACAGATCGAGTGGTCCGGGCAAAAGTGCCTATATAATAATAGGCACTTACAATAGTGTTGCACTGACCCCTTGAGATATAGGGGTAAAGCCAGACTAAAATCTTAATTTCTCAATGAAACCCTTTGCTGTGGGTGCTCATTGGAATTGTCTTGTTGAGACAATTCCAACAAGTACCAACAACATAGGGTTTAGGCTATTGTTTGTAAAATACTTTGATCTGAAATCCAAAATACTTCCCAAGATAAATGGCTATTAATAGTCTATGTAGACAGAGTTGCCCCATTTAGGGTTGAGAATCTTTTTCTTGGATAGGATCATGTCTATGTACTCAATTCATAACAATATCATAGACATTCATAAAGTTAACAAAGGAAGAAGTCACTGGCTTCATAAATAAGCTGGTAAATTTTTGAAGTCAATATGAATGTTTTGAATGGTCTGGTGATTGTTTTGATATACAGAAGCAATTCCTAAATGTTGTAGACCAAGGTTGTATTTTCATTTGAACAAGTCTACATTTGATTTTACTCCAATGTCAATTTAAAGTTTCATTGACCAACCAAATCATTACTATAACTTTAAGTACAATATTGATCTCTATTTTTTTTTTTCAATTTCTATCACATATTTTTGAGAGTATCTTACTCAAGTCATAGTTATAATGTCTAGGTAGCCCATCGTTATTTTCCTTAAATGTCCTTAACCATGTATTTTGAACATAAATGACCTTTCATACCTAAGGTGGTCTGTGATTTTGAGGTTAAGGCATGACACTGGAAAACTATTGCAGGCACATGGTTTGGAAGGTGTACCATATCAGATTTGAAGGGGCATGGCCTACTAGGGTTGGCCTACCTGAACAGATTTCAACATGTCCTTTGTAAATCTACATGTATGTAATGTTTTCATGGCTTTAAGAGTTGATCTGCTGTTGGTTGAGTTTGCCATCTCTACATTTAGCACAGACTAAAACAGAAAGAAACAAGAATGACAAACTCTTGTACGAACTTCATTTTACCAGTTAAACAAGATGCTTTCTGGGAACAAAAGTAGCCCCCCCCCCCCTTCTAAAAAAAACAAAAACCCAGCATATTTTTTTCTGAAATTATCCTTGAAACAATCCCGACTTTGACTGATAAACTTGTCTTTGAAAAAATGTGTTTCAATGAGATATATCCTTATGCAAATATGATTATTATATTTTTGATACTTGTGAAATCAAAGTGAAATGTTAACTTTACAAGTTGAATTTCTTAGCAAAGTTTTGAGGATAAATCTAAATTTTATTATATGGGCCTTATCAGATGCACAATAATCAGAGCCCAAGATTATAAACCTTTTCTCAGGCTCAACTGAGAATTTTCTCAAATTTCAAACTCAAATAGTTGTATGAAAATAAAAGATAATACTAATAAGTTGTTATTTGTTATTTATAACAACTTATTAATATTATCTTTTGTGTTAATACATCAAAATAAGTATTAAAACAGAATTACGACTTTAATCTCAAATTGAAATTTTAGAAAATTATGAATTGAGAGCGAGAAAAGTTTTATAACCTTGGCCCCTGATGTAAGATAGCAAACACCAGTATTGCACACCAAGTACTTTTGAAGTCACAGATCTTGCAAGTTAAGTTGTAGGGTTAGGGGTTACATTCTTAAACCTTGGCCTTGGTTAAATAACTATCTTTAGTTAGACACATGTGCTGTTGTGGGGATTTAAGGAAACATCAATTTTTTTTTTTTCAACAAGCTTTGAGCAGACAGAAAGATGAAAAGATGGGCTCCAGTTAAATAATATGCCCCGTTATATCATTTTTCAGGCATATGTTATCAGTGTTCAAATGGATCTCTAAAACTATAATTGTAACAACAGTAACAGGTGATAAAAATACCAGGGTCTTAAGGGACACAGGTTTTGGGAGTCCGTGACTCTTAAAGAAGTGGTCAGGACTCCCAGAACTTTCTGATGTGAGTCCAGAGGTCTCCTTTGGGGATCAATTTCTGATATGAATTGAAGACTGTTTTTTTAACAGTCTTCAATTCTTTTCTGAAGTTTAGCCCCAAAATATTCATATTTTTATTAATTTCATACAAACATTTCAAAGAATTTCTTTACAATGAATATTTCACCACTGCCAAAGACCATTTAAATTATTTCTGCAAATCTTTTAAAGTGAAACCTACAGCTCCTAACCAGCTGGCCAACACTTCAGCAATGGCAATAAAAAATGCTGGCTTTTAAGATTTACAAAATTACTTACTTTTCTGATATTATCAAACACTGGATTTTCCCAATCAGAAAATAATTCTGTGACACTACTACACTCTGTAGAAAATAATAGTAGACACTCAGAAGATCAACAATCATTATAATATAATGTATACTTTAACCTTTTTTAGTCTGTATATATTTGCCCATGAGGACAGTTTGATAGATTGAGACAATAATACTAATATACAGTCAATCTTGTTTGAGTGAGTTTATTAAGTGACCATTTTCATTCAGCAACATTTTTTCAAAATCCCCTTCTATGAATCACAATATCTTAAAGTAGACATTATTGGTCTAAACATAATGTAAACGAATCCCATGCTTTTAAAACTGAAATTTACTCTGTATGGTTATTGCAACTCAGATGAATGGCACTAGGCTTACAATTACTATTTTGTATCATCTTATAGAATGTACTTGAGTTGTTATTCTTATTAAATAAATCTTCAGTCAACAGGGACAGATCTAAATTGCAAGTCATTATTCCTCAAAGAAGATAAGTTTGCTTCAACTTATCTTCTTTGAGGAATAATGACTTGCAATTTAGATCTGTCCCTGTTGACTGAAGATTTATTTAATAAGAATAACAACTCAAGTACATTCTATAAGATGATACAAAATAGTAATTGTAAGCCTAGTGCCATTCATCTGAGTTGCAATAACCATACAGAGTAAATTTCAGTTTTAAAAGCATGGGATTCGTTTACATTATGTTTAGACCAATCATTGTTATAGACAACATTTAAATCAACATTTTTTTTCTTAATTTGCCTCTTAGGTAAAATTAAGAGTACCAAATTAACTAACAAGAGGACCAAGATGGTCCTAGATCGCTCACCTGAGTCTCTTTGACCCCTTAGACATCACATTAATTGGATAGGCAGATGTCAAAATGAAGATAATTGCCTTAAATCAATACCATGGAATGTTTTCAGCTTAGAGCAAGACAGATATGCCTTTTTGCTCTTTGATTCAATGTAAAAAGGGATGCACCTGGGTGGACCCCAAATTTGACCAAAGGGTCTTGATATGAACAAACTTGGAAGAGGTCCACAAGATGATGCTACATACTAAATATGAAAGCTGTCAGCCTTCTGGTTTCAGAGAAGAAGATTTTAGAAGGTTTTCCTTTTTACACCCATCGTGCTCAGATGAGCTGAATAGGATGGGCCCGGGTGGAGCCCAAATATGACCCAAGGGTATTGATATGAACAAACTTGGTAGGGGCCCTGACTAGATGATACTACATACCAAAAATGAAAGCAGTGTGCCCTCTGGTTTCGTTTTAAGAAGATATTAAAAGATTTTCGCTCTTTGATTCTATTTAAAAAGGGTTGGGCCCAGGTGGAGTCCAAATATGATCCTAGGGTCTTGATATGAACAAACTTGGTAGAGGTCCACTAGATGATGCTACATACCAAATATGAAAGCTGTCTGCCTTCTGGTTTCATAGAAGATTTTTGAAGATTTTCATTTTTTTAACCTTCGTGCTCATAAGAGATAAAGGGATGCACCTGTGCAAAGCCCAAATATGACCCAAGGGTCTTGATATGAACATACTTGGTAGAGGTCCACTAGATGATGCTACATACCAAATATGAAAGCTGTCTGCCTTCTGGTTTCAGAGAAGAAGATTTTTAAAGATATTCATATTTTCACCCTTTTTGTTAAGGGTAATGGGAAAGTTAAGGGTGGATATCAATTATTTGAACAACTTTGGTAGAGCTTGAACCAAGGATCATCCCTGCCAAGTTTCATCAAGATTGGCCCACTGGTTTTGGAGGAGAAGATGTTTAAAGAAATAGTGGACAATGCACGACGCATGACGGACATTCTACGATCACAATAGCTCACCTTGAGCACTTCGTACTCAGGTGAGCTAAAATCTTGACAAAATTATTATCAAAGATCAAAAAAAAAAATGTTTCCAGCCTTGATGTTTTGTTGGTATGAGGTTTTAATCCCAGTTTCAATACCATATCAGTTATATCCCAGCAACTAATCTTAACATGGTCTAGATAGGAAAACTTATTCTGCTTGTCAAGGCTCAATCAATAACATTTGAGCCCTTGTGTGACATTTCCAACAAATTCAAATCTGTGCAAAGCAAAGACTCTGGCCAGCCTGTGCATCTGCACAATCTGACCAGTCTTCACTTTGTACTTAGTAGATAGATGAGGTCTCAATGTGTCTTTAGCCTGTCAGGCAATCTTTTTAATAACACTATGTGGTTGTTAGGCTGCAAAATGTTGGACCTTCAGGTACTTCTCAAATTGTTGGAAATGTCACACACAGACTAATTTCTCTTGTAGATTATTGTAAGATAAGTTTGTCTCAAAGCAAACCTTGTGACAGATCTTATATGAGCCTGTGCATGACATTTCCAACAGTTTCACTTTGCTCAATATCAAGACTCAGATCAGTCTGATCAAAGTCTTCTTTTGCACTCTGTGTTAGCTATGTATTTTTTATTCTCTATTCACAATTTTAGAATGTTTTATATCTACAGTGGCGTAGTCCAGGATGCTCAATGTCTGACCATCACACGCATGCAAAATCAATGGAAATATCACGCACATGCTTGTATATCATTCATGGGTGACCAAAACCTCATAACTACAGCTTATTCAAGTTGTAGTTAACAGGTTCTTGACCCCCATATGTTGTTACACAGTTTTGGTAACCCAGCTGTAGTTTTAGGATTTTGGTCACCAACTATGACCAGCAATCCTTACCAGACTCTGGACCTTGTTTGCTTTGTTTATCCCTCCATTTAATATCAGTTTCTTCTTCCTTTTTCTCTCTATGGTTATCAAACATCTTTTGCAAACTGGATAAGGCAACGGCTTTTACTTCCGATTTCTCTGAATTCACTTCCTCATTAATCTTTGTTTCAAAGTTCTTGGTTGTTTTCACAGGAATTTCATCTGATATCAAAATAAGGTATTACATTTTGGAAGCAACATAAAACAAGAGGCCTAAGAGGGCCTGTATCGCTCCATTGGCCTTCAAAAATCTATCAAAGAGAAACTCAGTTAGATATGGAAGTTTATAAAAAAAAATTGTGAAGAGGCCAAAAGATAGAAAGAAAAGCTGATTTAAGTGTAGGCTGAACCTTTAGAAGAGGATCACCAGGGAATATTCATCCTATGTTTCATTGAAATCGAACCAATGGTTTGGGAGGAGAATTTTTCTTTTTAAATTTATGTAGTGATAAAAGCCCGCCTGCAACACCTATATTTGAGGGGTCATTCCAAATTTCTTGTACACTTAGGAGGGTAACTGAAGGACCATTCATGCCAACTTTCATTGAAATCAGGCCAATGGTCTGGGAGGAGAAGATTTTTTAAAGATTTATATAGTGAAAATAAGCCCCAACATGCAATGCCCATATTTGGGGGGGGGGGGGGGGGGGTTCAATCTAAATTTCTTGAAAAACTTTAGAAGAGGGTCACCCAAGGAAAATTTCTGCCAAAATTTGTCAAAATTGCCATATCAGTTTTGCAGAAGAAGAGATTTAAAGAAAAGTTTACGCACTATCATATGGACGCACACAAGCCAGACACTTTGCCATGACAATAGCTCGCTAAAAATATGGAAATGAACTTTATTATTATTACTTTTTTCTGATGAATTTATAGTTGTGGTTTTTACTCTAAATTCTGTTAATTTGACAACATTATTTTGTTCTATAACATGATGGCGTAAATAGCATATATAAAATAAGAAGAAATTACATAGAACTTTATACATGCAATAAAATTCATGCATGTCATGTGTTTTTACTGTGTAAACAGATAGCTCTGCCCATTTATTTTCTGAATGTCATCTTTAGCAGGAGCCTTGATGATTTTGATGTGTCTGTCATATAAATAATGTGTTAAATGACGCGCTATGATTTCAGTGAAATTCTCCCAACGTCAATATTAGTGCATTGATTATTAATGCAGAAAAGGGTTATAATGGATATGATTTCATTTTTGCTTGATTTGTCCACAAATAAAGTCTGCTTGGGGGATTTTACCTTTTGCACATAAATCCTCATCCATCAGATTTTATTCATGGGCACAACAAAGCTAAAATGAAATTATTTCACAATTCCACAATACTTGTAATTGGTCAAAAAGTGTCCAGGCAAAACACCCAGGCGTTTCACTTTAATAATTGTTCAAATGTCTTCACAAGTAAAATACCACAAATAAGTATCACTTGACTGCACAGAAATGAATCCTGCAGAATATCACCAAATTATTCCTTTTTTTTTTTTTTTTGTGGGGGGGGGGGGGAGGGGGGGGGGTATGTGCTATAGAGTATTTCAAATGTGTAATAGAGATATTAGGGTGCACAGGATTAATTTTACCATACAGCATAATTCATACGGGGGCAAATGACGACTCATTTTTGTTTTCTTTTTCATAATAATGTCCAGACTCAGAATTCTCAAGACTAAAATTTTGAATTTGACCAAATTATTATTCAAATAAAATACCTTTTATTGTTTGAGTTTTATTACAGCTTGTATCTATCTGGTCTACCACAATTCCAAGGTTTGAATGAACATACACAGTTTTACCTGAAACAAATAAACAACTTTTGAACACAGCGATTTCAAAAGAACAAATGTTGTTTTGATTGATGATTCAGGGCTCTGTGCATTCGGAACATTGCTCAGACTTTTTTGTAAACTGAAAAGTACCTAAACGTAAGTGCAGTGATTTTTGGACATTTTTTTACCTAATTCTACTTCTGGTGGTAACTGGGTTAATAAGCTTGAAGAAAAGTAAATTTCTTCAATGCTTTCAAGTTGTCTATGGAGATCTTTTTTGGCGTATTAAAATTTGAATTTTTTGTTGATTTTGTTTTACCCAACTTCAATCTTACTGGGAGTGTTAATGCTTTTGACATCACAAAACCCATGTGCAAAATGGCATGTTTTCATGGCTGCTCCCTTTGTATTACCAAGGTCTTTTCCATATATATGCCGAGGGTTCCAGATTTGACCCTGTGTAAGAAAGTGATTTCAAAATGCAATATTTCATTTTTGGTCCATCAAACTTTATGTTGCAGGTCTTCATTGAAATTTTCTTGTCAAGACAATTCAAAAGAGTACCCACAGCATACGGTTAGAATTGATAATAACATATAAACATTGGCATAAATCTCTCCCCTGATTGGAGTTATGAAATACATTTAAGAAGTTTGGCCTTGGTAAGTGGCCTTGAGATTGCTTGACAAGATACTTGTTTATTTTGTTTGAATGGAATTTTATGACCCTATCAACAATCGTGTAGTTATATGGCGGTGGCTGGAGAACCTTACAATAAAAAACTGGTATTTCTCACACCAGTACTACCATTATATCCTTTCCTAGCCTCCAGCTGCTATCCCACATAGGTCTACAATTATCAACCAATTGATGGGAGACTAATAGTACGAAAGAATGAGTGCCCCTGCAAGCGATCCATCAGGGACTTCTAGATTGACTGTCTGACATGCTACCAAACTACGCTATGACAGTGGCACTTTAGAAGATGCATAATGGTGAGATGCATGACCTTCATGCTGAATAGAAGAATTGACAATGGTAGCCTTTAGGCAACCAAAGGTGACCAAACACCTTATCTTCTTTTATACAGCAGAGCTGCTATGTTTCAGCTAGTAACTGATAAATTGCAACTGGCCCGCAATGCAAAAGCATCATTTTTACAGAATAAAGACATCCTTTATTGGCATGCTGAGCCCACAATATTCCTTCTTTGGTAGGCGGAATAGACAAAGATCTGACTGCACATATGTGCAGGCTGATCTTTGTCTAGTTCACCTGATTTTACCTTTTCAACCAGAAATGTTTGGATAATACATTTTGTACATTTTTTAACACAAATACTGACTAACCTTTAGTGCATCTTATATTTTCAGCAGAACCATCTTAATATAATTTTCCTGTAATTTATTCAGCAAGACAAGGGCTATGCTATAAATACTTTTTTATTAAAAAGAGTATGTCCATTGATGAATTAAAGAATAAAGACAAGCATACCCGTGTCTGGATGTTTCATCTCTATCCAATGGCCTTCAGTATCATTAGAATTGTCTTTGTTGGAGTCTTGTTCAACTATTCAGAATAAAAAAAACTACAGAATAAAATTACTGAGCATCAACAATAAAATTCATTTAGAATCCCAAAAATTTTCTAATACAGAAAAAGTAATTAGTTCACGAAAACCTCTGATCTAAAACTTCAATGAAATAATTTCATTAAAAGTTTTAAAGTCAAAGTTTTAACTATATTTTGAATCTAAACTGTAGTTTCAGCATTAAAATAGCTTAGGCACAAAAAGTTTCTCAAAAATGAAGAAAAATTACAAAGATCAGCATATCACTTATGGTTTAATTGATGGATTTGATTAATCATTTGGTGTTTTAAATAACAGCCACCATATGTAAAGCAAAGGACTAATCTAGGCATTCCATTACATGAAATTTCTATTATGATATTTTGCTTATCATATCAGTTTGTTTTTGTTTTTTAAGAGCAAACCTTAATTTTTTAGATTAATTTTTGAAAGTTTAATAAACCTTCAAGATAATAAGTTAAATACTAATCACTTTGATAGGAATCAATACTCATTTAACATTTTTGATATAATTTTCATTTTATTTGAGGAAAACATTTTCTATTTCATTTTCTTTGTGGTATTTATTTTAATGCTTACTCCTAGATTTAAACTCACATAGAATAAGTGTTACCCCAAAAATTGCTCATATTTTTAACATGTCTGAATTTTATAAAGTGTTATGAAACATTGTAAGATATTAATACCTAAATTCTGTTTGAGGCACTGTTTTCCCTTTACCACAACTAGCTCTGGTTCTGTTGATTTATCCCCTTCTTTTTGAGACTGAAGTTTTCCATTTCTGATATTAGAATCATCAATCTGTAAATGAGCATTTTGAAGTGCTTCATCAAATGTATCGGAAAAATAGTCAATGTTCTCTTCAAGTGTTGAAGTCTCTGCAGCAACATTTGCTGTATCCTGTATGTTATGTGTGTCTGTCTGTGTGTCTGTCTGTGTTGGAGTAAATATATCCCTGAATGTAACAACATCATCAGTATCCTGACCACCCTCACGGAGATGGGACACAGAATTGTGTGAGGCCAGTAGTTGACTTACTGTAACATCATCTTTAAAATCATTAGCTCCGTCAATGTTTCTGTTAGATTCTTTATTTGATTGAGTCATTGATTGACAAACACCTTGAAAACTATTCCAAATAGCTCTTTCAGAACCCAAACTTCCAGGGGAAATCATTTTATCATCTAAAGTGGTATTTAATCTACTTCTTTCCAAAATGGATGGCATATCTAGAGTATCTTGAGTTAATTGTGTATCATCATATAACTGTGATTCATCATTATCCCCTTGTCTGTTCTCTACGACTGGTAATATAGTGTTGTCCTCTGAATATTTTTGATAAGGTGATGTACTCAATATACTGGGAGTATTTTCACAAGTATGAGAACTACAATTATCAGCTAGTCTTGGAGTGAACCCAGTAGAGCATGGAGAAGTTTGGTTGCTGTCTTCAGCAGGAGACTTATCTCTATTTGAAGCCTCTTTATTATAGTTAGTCTGTTTGTATTCTTCATTTGAAGCATGGACCTCTGTAGACATTGGAGTAAACTCTTGTGTTGTGTTCATTAATTCACTTTTTGTATCATCAGTATGAGGCAGCTGTTTTGTAACCATATCCTGACTTTCAGTACCAACTATAAACTCCTGGCTATGGTGTTCACACTCTTGGTAGACTGGTATGTTTAGTCCAGCCTTCACAATGTCCTGGATTACCTTATTTGTATCAATGGGAACTGCTATCAACATTTCACCATTACTTGAGTCTTGTGAATCATTCATCATTAAGTCAGGCAAGTTTTTAAACAGCTGACTCCCATGTATACTGTTAGGACTAGCACATTCTACTGGAAACAAACTGGATTCAATTGAGGTATTGATATTGTTAGAGTCAGTATTTCTATTACTATTTGAGTGTGCACTTCTAGATTCATCACTACAACTCACAATATCAGGGGCCCTCTGATTAGACTGCTGTGTATTTTCTTGGTTCTCTAACCCACAGTTGTCAGCTTTGTAATTCACTGAATACTCTTTTATAACCCTAAAGCAGGGTAGGTTATCTTTAAAAGATTTTTTGTTAGTATGTTTCAATGCGCTATCGTGACCATCTTCAAACTTTGTAATTTTATGTGCTATCTCTTCACAATAACTACTGGCTCTTTTTCTCTGCATTCCTTTTGTTGATAGATCTTTTACAGATTCAAATATATCAGATTTAATGGTTTCACTTTGTCCATTCTGACAAAGTAGATGTAAATTGTTGCCCTTCATTTCATTAAAATTTGTAACTGAAAAATCTGTGCTCAGAGGTATATTGTCCCCCTGACAGGTAGGTCCTAAACATGTGGTTGTTTGCAGCTTTAGACCTGGCCTCATATGCTTGGGTTCATATTGAAAACTTGAATTTAATATATGATTTCTTAACATAAATTCATCTTTTGCAAATTTGTCGTATGAGTAACTTTGCTTGGTAAAATTTGTGGACAAATTCACAGGCATGTTGCATTGTTGGTATAAGGGTGTGTGCTTAAATATTGAATTTTCTTTGTTGGCCAAGTTATCATTTGTGTCAGTTTGATTTACTTGGTGCAAGCCCTTGGTTTCACCATGTTCAGTTTCATACCCTTTTTCAGTTCTCTCATCTTTGTCATCTACAGCCATAGAATTGTCAGGTATTGTATCCTCATCCCCACAAGGTGCAACAATGTGTTCAATATGAGGTTCTATCCTAGGTACATCATTAAGTCTACAAAACTTGGGAGGTAATACTTCTGTATCTGGTTCACCGAGTACTTCATCATCTTGCTTGCTATATTTAGATGCAAATTTTCTGAACCTTTGGAGAGAACTAAAAGACACACCTTTAGAAGTGCCACTGGAGGGTAAAAGTTTGGCGATTCTGTCTAAGTTGTTGTCTATGTTAGCTGCCATCTTATTATGAACTATACCAGCTGGCTTGCCAACAGATTTCCTAAACAAAGACAAACCTGATCGTGGTCCTTCTTTGACAGAACAGGATGGTACAGATTTTCCAGGTACATTTAGCAACTCATTATCTTTTCTAAGCTGTTCATGTTTATCACAGTTAGCTTTAATATCACAGACATTTTGACCATCAGATAATTTTCTACATTTAGTCCCTATGTCAGCTTTGTAAGTTGTATTTTCTGTACTTTTATCACAGCTTGCTTGTAACTCAATAGTAGTATTAGAGGAGTTAGTTGAACTATTACATGTAGTATAAGATCTGGGGATATATCTAGATTTTATAAGATCATCATTTTCTGCTTTCCATTGCTCAAGTGGTAAACACTCTGGAGTTTTGTTGTTTACATTGGGTTTGTAGCCTGGTCTCCTTGCTGGCCTAGATATCAATGCATCTTTGATGTTTGATGGAGATATTTCTGACACTAATTTACTCTCACTTGGTTCAGTTTGGTCATTTATCTCCGGATTTAGATTGGATTGATTCAGATTCAGCTTCTCTTTCTTTAGGAAATCATCAGTTGTGTCAGTTATATTCTGTAGCAGTGTATCCCAGTCCTTGAATTCAACCAATGTTTTAGCTGGATCAAATGTAATATCATATTCAGTTAATGGACATTTAATATTGACAATAAACATTGGATGCTTATCTAATTGTTTTCCTGGACTTTTCTGGAAACCTTCCTCCCCAATGGGTAAATCTGGACTTACAAGGGACAAGTCAAACTTCTTTTTACATATTGCACTCTTCTTTAACAATTGGTTAATCACTTTGTGGATCTGTGTCTTTAATACAAGTCTTCCATTTACATAAACAAACTGGATATCTTTCTTTGTGCTGCCTTCTTTTCCAAAATAGCCCTCAACAGTGAAATGACCCTTCACTCCTTTTATTTCAACAAGGGATTGTGCTCTTGTTTGTCCAAATAAGGATGCAAAAGTAACCAGGGTGCTGGAACATTTGTTTGTGTGGATGATGGTAGTTCCATTAGCATCATTTCTAAGACGGACAGACACTTGAGGTTTAAACAAGGCTAAGCCGGCAACTCTTTGTCGAATCTTCTCCAATTCTAGCCCTTCATTTATAGACTTCTGTCTGACTGGAAAGTTCATGAACAGAGCGTGGACTGTTATAGTTGTACCTATACTTGGTCGTGGAATAGCGGACTCTTTGATAGGGAGAGGTTTACCATCTTGGAATAATTTGCAGACAGGTTTAGAACTGTGTTTTGTTCTGGTTACAATCTCTAATATACCACAGGCATCCTTGATACTTGCTAGAGCCTCACCTCTGTAGCCGAAATATCGTAGATCTTCTAGATCTGATACAGTTTGGCATTTACTGGTTGAATACCTGAAATATAAATTAACAAATGATATAATCTCCAGAGCGTTTTAGAAAAAAGTATGACTGTCAGACAAAAATGTTCAGACAACTGCAATTTTACATAAAAGTGGTTTTGATCTTTGAACCTAAGCAATAAGTTTGACCCTGGAATCAAATTTAAAGGTCTTGCTATATCAAAGAATAGATAATCTTGAGGGGTCAATGCAATTCTATTGTAAGTGCCTATCTATACTTAGCAAAAAAAGAAACTTTACATACTTGTTGGTCTGTTTTGAATGACTTACAGTGGCTATAGGCCAACTTTATTTACATGTGTTAGTTGGACTAGCTACAGAGACTTCACAGGCGCAGGAATTTGCGCGATTGAAGCGAGTCCGAGCTAATGCGTCTGTAACTTCCGGTTTTGGTCACATACTTGTGTTAAGCGACCAAAAGTTCATTTTGAGTGATTTTTGTTACACAGTCACAGCCATTCCTTAGCATCGACACGAAAAAAACAAAATTGTTTGTACATTTTTATTGAAATGGGTATGTAACAATAATCGAATAAAGGCAAGAATTAGACTACAGGTATACATAGAGCTTGAATGTCTGTTTATAATGCAACTCTTAAGTTTGGCTACTCGGGACAGGCAATTCACATTTTAACATCTCGATTAAGAACTGCCGCGCCCTGTTAGGACAATCAGTTACGCGTCTGGTTTTCATTTATCGGGACGTGGGTTTGACCTCTGGCTTGGCCATCTTTCATCCCATATTTTACAAAAAGTGATAAGTGTCATACTTCTACCACACAATTGGCAAGTGATACGCCTAGGAGAGAATGGCAACTGGTGCCTCGGATGAAAGCTCTAGCTGTACTGTGACAAACGACAAGAAACTATGGATAGGTTCACCAGCGATCGAACTTTAAATGTAAAACTATCGAAAGTGACCTTTAAACCCATATCAATTAACAAAAAAATCAGTTACAACCACGTAAAGTGTCGGCCGAGTTGTTATAGACCACTTTTGACGTCATGTAGAGGCCCTGTTGCCATTGCATATTTTTCAATTCATTTCATCAAAGGGAGGATAACTGCAAGACAAGTATGTGTGTTTAGATCAGACATTGGTCTATCATGATATTGGAACAACTTTAAGCACGAAGACGTCAAGGACCTATACTCAAAACATCACCGACAATCATGATTTCATTTCTGTGATTTTTGAAATCGACCCCTTTGTCCTTTGACAATCAATAAAAATCTCATTTTACAAACATCCGGTACTGACCCTTCCATAAACTGACGGATATTGCCTTCAAGTTTCATGTAATAGTAACATCTGTATTCTTTATGGTTTCATAGTGATACTACAGCCCTCAGTAAGTCATGTAAAGTTTCTTTTTTTGCTAAGTATATTTATAGAAACTTACAATAGTATTGCACTGATCCCTCAATATGCAAACATAACTACTCTTTCCCCTATCAAAAAAAAAATATTGAATATTTAAGTTGTTTTATTTTTATATATTTACTGACCTTGAAAATTGACCTGAAATGTCATTGAACTCTATACCAACAGCAAAGCCTTTCGGTATCCATTTACTATATTCTCATGAAATTTACCAATCTTTCCTCCCACCATTCAAAAAGGATAACTAAAGTTCAATTCTGGACTGAACTTGACCTTGAATAAAGTGTTTATTCTAGGCAGGGGGAACTGAGGAATTGCCCCGATTTTTTCATAGATCCCAAATATTTTCAAAATTTGTGGGGGATTTTTTCTACAATGAATAAAGAGTATGGAATACCAGTTATTTCTCAATTGCTTCAATTTTGTGCTGAAATCCCCCAAGGTTATGAAATCCTAGTATAAACACTGTGAAAAGTGATTTTGACCTTTCACTGAAGCTGTCAAAATTGCAAGGGACCTACCCTAAGGAATTTTCATGAGAACGCCCCTTTCTACCCTTGTCATGCTGAATAAATTTTAGCTAAAAATTTTCATCAACATGAAAGGGCAAAAGCACTAAAAGTACCAACTGTAGGTCAAATTTTTATTTGAAAAACTAAATCTATTTTCAATTCTGGTATGAAAGTGAGAAACAGGTGGTGTAGACTAACATCAGACTGCACATATGTGCAGGCTGATGTTGGTTTATAGCTCCTGCCAAAGCAGAAATATTCCCGGTTCAGCATGACAAGGGTTAAAATGTTGGCCTGAAAATCATTATTGATGTGCAGATTTTTGGGTCAAGATCAAACCCACTCAGTATTTGTAAATTTATTTTTTACTAATTGTGAAGTAAGGCACCAAGGACTTATAATAATGGTAAACACAATTTTTAAATCCCTATTTCACATTGACCTAATATGTTATTGAAACTCCTTTAAATCATCTTGAAGGAAAACTTTCAATGAGTACCATAACTTCCATTGAAGAATTTGTTTGAATGGGGTTTTACGCCAGTTTTAACATTATTTAAGTCATATCGTGACTTCTGGAGCACCTAACAGTGGATTCCTGGTATTTCTCACACCAGTACTACCACCACATCCTTTCCTAGCCTCCAGCTGACATCCTGCATAGGTCTACGAGTATCAACCCATTGGTGGTAGATAAATAGTCGGAAAGGATGAGAGCCCCTGTTGGGGATCGAACCTGGGACCTCAAAATTGATAGCCTGATGCGCTACCAACTGCGCTATGACAGTGGCTCTTCCATTAAAGAAGGGCTTATTGTAATTTTTTGTTTAAATATCTTTATCTTATATCCAAATTAAACCCTCAAACTGCTGCTTTGCTGCTGCTGAATCTACATTTAATTTTACTTGAGATCATCATTATCTGTGTACTTTGATTGGCTGAAAATTTGGTTTTATTCCCCAATAAAAATGATTTTGAGTATGCAGCCATTTTGTTTGCTTACAAAAAATAGTCCCAAAATATCTATCTCTTTATGTTGAAATATTTACATTTTTTCTTCAGAATATTAAATTATAAGATATGAAAAGAGTATTTATTAATTTCAAGGAAGAATAAACCTTAAAACCCATCACAATTATGTATGAATCCACTTTGCATATTCATACAGTGTGACTAGGTTTTTAGTTTCATACCTCAATGAAATCAACAAATACTATCTTCATCTCTTAAAATGCAATTTTGAAAAAGTTTTTGGTATTAAAATAAAAGGCTAATCATGGTGTATCTGTCAGGGTTTTAAGGGATGCAGGTTTTTCGCATCTGATATTGATAGCTCAGTGCGAAACAATTGTAACTCCCTATAAGCATATCGATGGCTCAGCACAAAACAGTTGTAACTCCCTATAAACATATAGGGAGTTACAACTGTTTCACGCTGAGCCATCGATATAGGGAGTTACAACTGTTTCGCGCTAAGCCATTTATATGAAAAAATAAGTAGTAAGACCCTCAAAACAATGTGATGTGAGTTCAATACACTCTTTTGAGTTCAACTTCAGAAAAGAATTGAAGACTGCTTTAAACAGTCTTCAATTCTTTCCTGAAATTGAGCCCCAAATTTTAATATACTTCTATCAATTTTTTTACATTTAACCAGGGAATAGCTCAAAATCTACAAAATACAAGATTTTAAGCCTAAAAGAATCAGTCTATACTTCGAGCAGGGACTCCCTAAATTTAAGACAAGACCCCTCAGATCCCAATGACCGAGTCCTTTGGACCCTATTTTGTTGTCAAACCAAAGCCCTACCTGTTACCAACCAGAGTCAGTTCATCCTCAGGTATACCATGACCATTATCGACCACTTGTACTTTATAACAGCCAACATCAACCCTTACTGCTACATTGGTCGCTCCAGCATCGATAGAATTAAGTAGCAGCTCTTCTACGCACTGCGTCAAACTAGTGATGGCTACACCAGATCGAATGTAAGACTTGACGGCATCTGGTAATTCTTTTATCATTGTACAGCTATTTAAATGCAATGTCTGTCTACCATAATGGAGCTTTAATCATCTGCAATTATACAGTCGACTCTTTTGAAAAATATAAAAGATGTCTTGATTTTTGAATATTTATTTAAATAGGGAAACAAGCTAGATTAATATAGCATACCTTTACAAGTCCAATGATTCTGAAAAAAAAAGAAGGAGTGAAAAAATCCAAGGGTATGAGATGGGGATTGGATAGGAAGGGAGGGATGAATGGACAGGTGGACAGATAGTGTGATAGTCAGATAGAAGAATGAAAGGTTGGATAGATGGAGAGAAGGACAGTTGAAGAGAAAGAGGTCTTAATGGAGAGATGGGAGTATGGACAGGTGGAGGTGGGAGGGGTGGATTGCTTGAATAATCAAATAATGAATGTAGGATGAGCAGGCAAACCATGTACATATATAATACATACTTAGTGTTTTGTATGAGAAAAAATACCTAGCGAGGTTGGGAGAATTGATCATTGTCGCTCTTTTTTCATACAATACACTTAGTATGTATTATATTTATCTTATAACCTCTATTTGACTTGTTTTTGACAATGTTTCTAACAGAAGTTCAAGTTTCGAGAAATAACCGCACAATGTCATTGTTCTAAAAATAACCATGTGATATCATAAATATATCATATGAGCCTGTACATGACATTTCCAACAATTTCATATGTGCACAAAGCAAAGACACAGTCTGACCAAAGTCTTCACTGTGCGATTTGTAGATAAATAAGGTCTCAAAGTTACTGTAGACAGTTAGGTGATCTTCACATTTTACCAGGTAATTTTCCGGGCTGCTAAATATATAATACGTACTTAGTATATTATATGAAAAAAAAATATCTAACGAGGTTGGGAGAATTGAAAATTGTCGAGGCTCTGCCGAGACAATTATCAATTCTCACAACCGAGTTTGATATTTTTTCATATAATACACTTAGTACGTATTATATTTATCTTATAATTTATATTTGTCTTGTTTTCGTCGGCGTTTCTAAATGAAATGCAAGTTTCTAAAAATAACCACATTATATCATGTTCTAAAAATAACTATGTGATATCATAAAAAATATCATACGGGATGTTATCATACGGATATTTGTATAGTTATAAGATAAATGTTTGAATCTTACACAGATATCAAATTGTTGGAAATGTCACGCACAGGCTCATATGTGATGTTATCACTCAGATATTTGAATAGTTATAAGATAAATAACAAATCTGAAAGAACAATTGATTCAGTGGCATCACTTTTGGGGTGGCAATGGTGGTGGTTGCTGCCCCAATAATTTGCCTTAAAAGAGGCACCAACGCCTTGAAAGAACTTCTTCATAGAAATTAATTGGAGCAGCAAAATTAGGCAGATCAAATCTGAGTTTCTTTTAGCTTTTAAGGAAACCGGTAAACATCTTCTTTAGCCCTATTCCAACAACATCAAAGAGGTGTGAAAGTATAGCATATCTGATGCCAAATTATTATTTGTAACAATTTGTGAAAATTAAAAAAGTGACCACACAATAACAAAATCAAAAGAAAAAATATTTTTTATTTACCAAATATCTCTGATTTTAAGAATCGCTGTAGGGAGAATAAAGACATTAATTTTTGGCAGAATAAAAATAACACAGTTCTCTCAACCTACCTTTATCGACGCCAATTATAAGCCAGTGTCTCTATCACATGTTTAAACAATTTGAAAATCTATAAGATGTTCAAATCAATGATATAGATATGTCAAATGAAAAACGAGTCCAGTGTGATTAAATGCTGTTTCATGAGTATACAAGAGATTTCAAAGCCCTCCGCATAGAACAAGGGGAATAAGCATTGTTTGACTTTCTTTCATTATTCCTCAAATAGTTTTGCAACAATTTAGAATATCTGGATGAATTTTTGATTAATTTCTTTTTTATAATTTTCAATATGTGAAATCAATTTGTTTTAAAGTTTGTAGTGATTGTTTACTTTAGCAGTTCAATCTGATTTAATTAACCCTTTTAAAAAAGTTCTAGGCAAAAATTGCATTAAAATCAAAGTGCTGAAAGCACTTGATGCACTAAATAAGACTCAGTACTTATTTCAAAAATATGTTTGTTTTTTTTTAACTTTTTTCTGGCTTAAAAATGAAAATGAGGTGGTATAGACTTAGATCAGACTGCACATATGTGCAGGCTGATGTTTGTATATACCACCTGTCAAAGCAGGAATATTCCGGGTTCAGCATGAGAGAAAAATATGGCTAAAAGCAAATCTTAGAATAGAAAAGTCCATCTGATATGGTGGTTGAATTATCGATAATTTTAATTGAATGATACACAGGGCTTGTGTTTGACCCTCAAACCAGTGTTTTGACCCTCAAAAATCTGAAATTATCCTATTTTGACCCTTAGAAATTTCTCCCTTGGGGGTCAAAATGACCCCCTAGGGAGAAATTTCTAAGGGTCAAAACTAGGTTTTATTACTCTAATTTTCATAGATGTATCGTATAACATTAGATTTATACTGATTAATTTTATAATATTACAATAAGAGGTCAATTTGTCTTAAAACCTGTAAAATCTTACTCACAATTTGCCATCTCTCTTATTTTGACCCCTTTATAATGAGTTTTGACCCCCAGAATTTCATGGTTTAGGAGTCAATGACTCCTCAATCACAAACACTAGCACGAGCCCTGGTTACAGTTATGTTACAGTTACTGTAACTGATAGCAAAATAAAGAAAAATGAAAACTCAAAATCTGCATTGAAATTCAAGAAAAATGCACTAAAGATAAGAAATAATTTTATCTGTTGATAAGTAACAGAAATGTCTTTCATTAATATTCTAGATTTGATTGTTAAATTGTGGTCCCTCAAGGATATTTGATCTATTTTCAAAGCCCTTTCAAGGCTGTTATGTTGCAACAAAAAATGTTTTTTCAAAGACAATGCCATATAGTGACAACTGCCTAATCACATGAAGGGACAATTTATCTAAATTTTTGGCATATATATGACATTCATTAGAAATATATAATACAATTACTTGAATATTTGAAAGTAAATTAGGGCAGAAAAGTTGTGCCAGACATGGGACTCAAATCCACAGGTAACAGGTCACCTCATCCAATCATTAACTCAGCCCAACATATAACTTGGCCCCAATATTATCTTATGCCAAATCCAATTTATAAAGGATTATTCATTATGTATAATTGTTACAATAAATTATTCAATCTATGTTCAATTGTGAAGAAATGTGCATAGGTACCGTCAATTTAAAAAGTTAAATTCAGTTTTAGAATCATTCTCAGAAGCGCACATATATTCAAGCTATCATTTGATCAGATGATAATGAAAATACAACTTTTTTTTCAAAATAATAAGGATAAATATAGTAAGCTTTATCAGAATGATTTGTACAAAGCTCTTTTCTTTCATATTCATTGATTATAAAATTTCTTAGTCGACTATCACAATCAGAAGCCCTAACCAACTGATTATTGACTATAATCGATTAATCTGCCCATCACTATATATAAGCATAATTTGTACAAAGCTCTTTCATATTCTATGAAATATAATCTATCTTACTATACACTATAATAATATTTTGGGGCCAAGTTGACCAGACCAAGTTATTTGACTGTTATTTGACAGGCCAAGTTGGCTGGTAGCAAATCCACAACCCTTGGAATATTAGCATGGTGCTCTATCAACTTAGCTAGCAGGGCATCTGTTGATGAGGAATGTAGGGACATTTTGACCAGGACGTTTTAGCCAAGGATGTTGTGGCCACAATGTAATCTCAAAATAGGACCTTTTGGCTAAATTTCTATTATATGGGTTTAAGACTACAGGTATAAAACTATTTTAATCTTATTCTTTATCTGATTTGTCTCATTTTACTTTTTATCCACATGAGAAGTGTAGTAACAAGATAAAAATATACTATTAAAAAGATTGTGTGAGAAAAGGAGTTAATTTCTTTAAAGAATTATATGTTTTTGGCCAAATATTTGATTGATGTTTGAATATGATTTTTCTTTTTTTAAATTTCGCCTAATATTAGATGATAAATCATTTTTATGATGAAATATTCATTGTATGTAATTTAGATATTGAATACGGATATTCCCATTTCATATTTAATAATCAGGATACCATATCAAGGGAAGGGAGGGGCTGATGGGAAAAATCTCTGTTAAATTGTTTTTCATAATAAATTAAATGTTGAATATTGAATTTAACAAACTTGCTTTGATCTAAATGTAGCAATTTCTGTTTAAGCCTTTGTTCGTTAAAATTTATTGGGTATTATTGGTATTCTTACATTAGTAGTTGATAGTCGATTTAAATTAAAAATTACGGTCTAATTATTTTAGCCAAAAGAAATGATCAAATTATGCTTTCTGAAAATAGTATTTTCAATTCATTCTTCATTATTTTTGATAATAAGGATATTTTTTAATCTTCTGCATAAATATTAAGATATATGCTATTGAGTAAATAAACGCATCAAATGGAAAAAATATCAATCTAAATAAATACTAAAATAACATCTATCACACAATTAAAATTTCATATAATGACTTAAATTAATCTACCAACTACTATTTTAGGCCAAAAGGTTCTTTTTTGAAAAGATGTGGCCAAAACATTTGTGGCCAAAACATCCATCCATTGTTGATCAGACTACCTACTGTTGATCACGGTTCACAGTCAACTCCGCCTGTGAATAACTCGGCTCGTCAACTCGGCCCATCAACTCGGCCTCTTATATAATATATAGATACATGAATGACGATGCAATGTAAATATTTTTGGGACCTTATATGCTTTTTGAATAATTAATAAATATAAATTAATTAATAATCACTCGTTAAAAAGGTTTTTGATAATAATAATAATAATATTAGTTTACTATTATTTGGCATTTGTGTAAATATGAGATAAAATATATTTAATTAAATACTTAATTCACCTTTTATTCAAATTTATTTTTCAAATTATTTTTTTCTAAGCACAAAAAAAGATGACAAGGTATATGCGTATTAAATGTGAAGATCGTAGACTTTAGTCACCAACTGTGAATTTGCACCTCCTTTAAGTATATTGCACGCATTGATTAACTATCTGATAAGTGCCCATATATATCCATTAACTAAGCTAAACACTGTATAAGTTATATACAGGCCGAGGTGACGGGCCGAGTTTCACACAGGCAGAGTTTTACGAGGGCCGAGGTTTTAACAGGCTGAGTTGACAGGACACCTTGATCACTATATTCTTTCCCCTTTTACCTAATGATTTAGAGCGGATCTCATGAGGCTCCCAAGTAACCAAACCCTGTGTTCTCCATTTACTTTAGACACCATTGAAGTAAATAAGGGCCAAAAAGTTGTGCTGACTTGGTACTCAAACTCACAACCCTTAACACTAGCACAGCCTTATACCGAGCGAGATGGCCAGGCTAATGGTCGTGATAATAACTACCGTCAATCACTACAATCGCCCAGTTTTTGATGATTTTGTCAATACATGTGCTTCTATAAGGTCACACTATTTAAAATGCATATCCGCCTATTAGGCAAGTTCGACTTTCATACCACATACAAACTCTGGTGAAAAATCGACACAAATGAGAATAATCACCCCAAAAATACTTACTTGAAGATATCTTTCGAATGTGAAATTTGCTAAATGAACATTTAAATACGTTTGTGCTTGACTCACCAGATTTTTAACATTAATTCATTCCGTTTCATTTCTTTACGTCGTCAGCAAAATTCATTTTTATTCGATTAATTAAAGTTTAAAAACAAAGTTTCATAATAAACTATCAATTTATTGTTCCATTTACCTGTAACTATTCAAAAAAAATGTTGTTTGATAAGAAGATACCATGAACTTAATCAATTGTTTTCATTTTTATTTATTCCTTTTTATTATTATAATTGAGAACATTATTTTTCGTCTAAAGGCTTTGTACAAAGAAAGTAAGCTGTGTGTTGGTCTCCCGTGCAACTTTGGGGAAACGAGAACCAACCTGTTGCTACGCATTATAAACAACATGGCTGTCTGCATGTGACTGAATTTTGTTCGAAACGGAAAGGGTAAATCTTGATGTAAGTTCTAATTTGAAGCATTATTCATTTGTAAATACGTTTCTTAGTTTGTACAGATATTTTTTGTGTTTTAAAAACTTGAGAATGACATTCTTTTAGAAAAAACAAACATGTTTGATCAATAAACAGATTCCTTTTCAACACTCCTTTAAAAAGATTGAACTGAAAGTTAAAAAAAATCAACAAAAAAACAACTCAACATTACTGGCTGGAGACCAATTCTCGCCGAGTACCTTTTCTCGTCAATTGAGCTCTTTCACAGTAAATACGCAATATTTATTCACAATGAATTATTTTCTAAATAAAGGAACTTCTTGTCAACATAAATTGTAATTTAGAGGGGGTTTTCTTTACGTCTTTACCATGTACCAGGGTGGGTGGCGAGAACAGGTACTCAGCGAGAATTGGTCTCTTACCAGTTGATAATAAGGGAAAGGTGACACAAAATGAAATCAGAATTAGCCTAAATAAAAAAACAAAATGTACAATTTTTATTTCAAATCTCAACTGAGTAATGTTTTGTTTCATTCTGGCAAATGACATTTTATAGGCTTTCGGGGGAAATATAACACTATTTTTTTCCACTAAAATAAAGTAATAGCAATTACTATTTAATGTCAGGTAAACATGTGATATGGAATGGAAAGAGAGTAAATCTATAGTAATATTGGCAGTTCTAAAAAATTTTAACACATGCACATATGTGCAATCTGATCTTAGTTCATACAACCTGATTTTGCTTCTTAAAGCAGAAAAGTTTCAGAAATGATATTTTCAAAATCAAATGCTGTCTGACAATTTTGAAACACAGAGCTTTCAGCACTTTGATTTATATTCAATTTTGCCAAGGTTTTTTATTCAGCATGACAAGGGTTTGTGTTGGGAGAAATTGTCTATCGACCAGTAGAGCGTGAGGAAAGGTAAAATATAAGGAGAATACAGCGAGATCAGGAGATAGCACATGTATTCTAAAGGGATTCAAACCCGGGACCTCTGTGTCTCTAAGCAAGTGCTCTACCAGGTCGCTAAAAAACCTAGCTTGTACGTCAAGGCAGTTCAAACACATCTTATACTTATCGGGGCTACATACAACCTCTTGAAAATTGAGATTTTTCCATGAATCTTCTTTATTCAACATCATCAACCATCAAATCACATAACTACCACCTCATGTGGGTTGTACGTTGGTTGCCATCTGATACGCAAATAAATATTGGACTCCATGGAGATTCTAACCGTGACCTCTGTGTTCCTAAGCAAGTGCTCTACCAAGTTGCTATAAAAGCTAGCTTGTAAGGCAGTACAAACAAAACTTATACTCAACCCGGCTACAAATGTAACATGCAAAATGAAACGATTGGGAGATGCATATGGATTAACTCATTCCCATTCTATCTATCTACCTTGGTATGATTATTGCACAAACTCTCATTACTGAGTATTATGCGCAGGGATTAGTAAATGTGAAACAATTAAAAGGGTTAGCTAGAAGAAACTGTTGATTAAATACCCCTTAACTTATGATGATGCCTGCACAGATTCCAATTTGATCTTGGCCTGCATTGCCAAAATGGGAAATAATACAAGGAATAAACACTACATATCCGGTATCATCCATTATACTTCTGCTGTATTTTTATACGCCCGAAGGATCGTATTATGTTATGGCCTCGGTCGTCCGTCCGTCTGTCTGTCTGTTTGTCTGTCCATCTGTCTGTCCGTTAGTAATTTTTTGTGTGCGCGACTCCTCCTAAACTACCAATGGGAATAAGCTGAAACTACACACAATTACTCCCTATGATGTCTTGTTGTGCATAAGACCTTTGAAATTCAAATTGCTCCAGTCATTCCTGAGATATCTTGAATTATCTGCCCTTTAATATAACCCAAATCACTGTTTTTTTGTGTGCGCAACTCCTACTAAACTACGAATGGGAATAGGCTGAAACTACACACAATTACTCCCTATGATGTCTAGTTGTGCATAAGACCTTTGAAATTCAAATCGCTCTAGTCATTCCTGAGAAATCTTGAATTATCTGCCCTTGAATATAACAAAAATCACTGTTTTTTGTGTGCGCAACTCCTCCTTAACTATCAATGGAAATGAGCTGAAACTACACACAATTACTCTCTATGATGTCTAGTTGTGCATTAGACCTTTGAAGTTCAAATTGCTCCCGTCATTCCCGAGAAATCTTGAATTACCTGCCCTTGAATTTAACGAAAATCACTGTTTTTTGTGTGCGCAACACCTCCTAAACTATCAATGGGAATAAGCTGAAACTACATACAATTTCTCCCTATGATGTCTAGTTGTGCATAAGACTTTTGAAATTCAAATCGCTCCAGTCAATCTTGAGAAATCTTGAATTATCTGCCCTTGAATTAAACGAAAATCATTGTATTTTGTGTGCTCCTCCTTAACTATCAATTGAAATGAGCTGAAACTAGACACAATTACTCTCTATGGTGTCTAGTTTTGCATCAGACTTTTCAATTCAAAATGCTCCAGTTATTCTAGAGTTATCTTGGATTATCTGCCCTTGAGTTGATGAAAAACAAAATTTCTTGTCGGCTCATTTTCTCCTACATTTTGGATGGGAATGAAAGGAAACTTGCCATAATGATTCTGTAGGTTGTCTTTTTGTGCTTAGGACTAAATATATTTTCATATTTAAATGTTATGGCACTAGTTGTCTGTCTGTTTGTCTGCAATATTTTTAGCTATAATTCAAGCTCACGTTACTGACAAGCCAAGGTTACTGACAAGCCCCTTCGGGCGTATATGCGCCGCTCTGCGAAGCTCTTGTTTTTTCATTTCCTCAGATGGACTGTGTTTGTCTGGTTTCTATATAAATAATGGTATAAAAAATCTAAATGCCTAAAGTGTGATTAGGTTCTTTAGAAAATATTTTAGTCTGCCTAAAAAATAGATTTTTAGATGTTTTTCAACTCTTCAATAGTTAGATAGTTTTATTGTTTAAAATATCAATTTAAGAAGAAAATTAGCTCCAAGGCCGAAGGCGTTCCATCATGTGTCCATTCGGTCCATGCGTCTGGTCGAAAACTTTTTCTTTAAAATCTATTCCTCAGAAGCTACTGTATGAATTTCAACCAAACTTCACAGGAATGATCCTTAGGTGATCCTCTTTCAAAGTTGTGCAAGAAATTTTGATCCAACGAAAAACATGGATTTAATGGGCGTGGCTTATTTCCAAATATGGTAAAAAGTGAATTTTCTCAGATTCAAATTGATAGATACCAATTAAATTTTACATGAATGATCCTCGGGTGACTCTCTATCAGCCTACCAAATATTATTGTGATCGGATGAAAAATATGTATTTTATGGGCGGAGGTCATTTCTGTATATGTTATTTAGTTGAAACTTTGAAAACATTTTCTCAGAATGTAATTGGTGGATATCAACCAAATATCACTGGAATGATCCTTGAGTGACCCTTTATCAGTCTACCAAAAATTTTTGTGATTGGATGAAAAATATGTCTTTTATGGGCTGAGGTCATTTCTCAATATGTTATATAGTGGAAACTTAGAAAATCATTTTCAACATCAGTCGAACCCAAAATATCTCAAAATCTAGTCAAAACTTTTATTTGCTATTACAAGAATTTCAAGCCTGTGGAGTGACTCAAGCTATTCATGGCTTTCTAGTTTGTTTTTATTTTGACTAAAAGATTTAAGGCATATTTTTTTCATTTTCATTCCCTCCTCCGACCCTTTGTCTTGTTTAAGAAAATAAAACATAAATGGCCTAAAGTTCTGCAGCCCCCACACAATGAGCACTTGACTTTGTGAAACTCATACACTGCTGCAAATGAGCGGGAAGAGGGTTGATTGCAATCTCAAACTTTTATTTCTCATCCAACCCCTTTGTTGTTGGTACTTATTAGAATGGTCTTTAGATGAATGGTGTAAGGAGTACCCCTAATATAGGTTTTCAACGACAAACATAATAAGTAATTGATCCGTTCTCAGGACAATAAAAATGGCAATAGACTAATATTACAATTCTTAAAAATACAAAATTTACTATTCTTCAAACACGAAAAAAGATATGACCTGTCACGCAAAAAGAGTCCATCTGGGAACTCCGTAGAATAAATATTTGAAAAAGAGATTGATTCTAGTGCAGGACAACCAGTGAGGTTGCATTTTAAAAATTATTTCACTGGAAGGTAAATTGATCACTCTAGATTCAGAAAATTAGTTAAGTTAGAAAAGTTTTGATCCTAGTCAGTCTGCACAGATCACTTGACATGATTTAATTTTATATCCTGAAGGCAACAAAATGAGAAAAACGTTGGGGACAAAAGAGAAATTGCTTGTTTCATGTAATTTTGACATTTTTCTCAATAGTTTACTTAATGTTTTGTAGGCTATTTTTAATCAAATTGAATATTGAATTAACATCTGCAAATCTTTGATATTGAATTAGTCTTGAATTGTTTGTTATGTGTAATCTGGTATGTCATCTAGACAGGTATTTCTGGATATCTCATCAATTAATTATGTAAAAACATTTTGGCTGAAATTCCAGCAGGGAGCTTATTAGGCACACAGGGACATATCCTGCTAATTTTTTTTTAAAACATATATGATAATATAAGTTATATAATCATATATGTTTTTTAAAAAAAAATCAGCGGGACATGTCCCTGTGATTAGGCATCAAAACTCTCCTCTCAGGATTCACCTATTTATGGTATATTCCTTCTAATATTCTTTTCAATAAAGTGCATACTTCTTCAAGATCTATAGTCTAGGGGTCAGTGCAACACTATTGTAAGTGCCTATTATTATATAGGCACTTACAATTGTGTTGCACTGACCCTTCAAAATTTAAGCATTATCTATAGATTGTTTTCAAAGCTCTGTAGTTCATCCATTAAGCTGTTATTGATTTTAAGATTCAATGGGAGATAATTATGTTTACGCAGTGCTATTGACGTAAATCATAAATAATACTGTAGTTGATTGTAAACAGATACTTCATTATATTTCACCTATTTGGATTAACAAGCAACAATAAGTGATGTGTATTTCATTGTTTCAAGGAGATAAGAAGTAATGTTATATTTTTATTTTATCTTTATATAAATCTTTTAATAACCATTGTAATTAATTCATGGATGATTATTCAGATATTTTCATGGCATTGAGATTTAGATTCACAGTAAACAGCTTACTTACAGAAGTGAGGGCTTAAAATCACGCAGTTTGAACCATGTTCTTTCCCATTGAATTCCTATATTGGGGATACTGGCATTTGAATTGACCTAGATTATCTAGATATTAAAAAAAAAATAAAATAATATTTAATAGAATTGGGTTTTTTTAATGGATAAAAATACCCTGTAACATTTGATTTCAAAATACAGTGGCTTGCAATTTCTCTTCCTTTCAAATCTTTAAATCAGATAATAGATACCCACTATAGAGTTGCATATATGACTTTTTTCACAAACATATTAGTGGTTTTATAAAACATTATATCTATACATCAGAGCAAAACTATTGTATTTGCTTATATATACACATACAACAGTTTTGTATAAGGCCCTGTGTATGATATTCTATGAAGTTAATAAACAATCCTGTGCATGACATTTCCAACAATTTGAAATGTTTATGAGGTGCATACACTGAACAGCATAGACAGCCACAAACTGCAAATATAAAGTTACCTGATGGTCTATGGGAACTGAGATTTTTCTCCATCTATTCTGCGTAATTAATGAACTGGCAGGGCGGGGCTTAAACGTGACGTAAATTGGCGAGTTTACCTTTCAATACTTTGGGTTCTTTCAAATTTTTGTCGGTAATCATAGTTTACAGGCGCAAATAACTGTATCCTAAAACTTAAAGGATTCGCGTGCTTTGAGAGAGTGAACACATTTCATCGTTTGCTTACCAAGGCCTTGTAACTTCAGCTTGATTAAGCTTAATAATCTTTATAATCTACGATTTAAGGTCTCGAATTATTTTAGATAAAAGCTGATTTCCCTTAAGCTTAAGTGCAATAACCTGTTACTTAGGCTCTGCCCTGCCAGGGCATTAATCATATATAATACTAAACGCAAAGTAAAGACCCTGGTCAGACTAGGCTGATGCACAGGCTAGCCATAGTCTTAGCTTTGTGCATACTTAAATTGTTGGAAATCTTATACACAGGCTCATATCTGATAATATAATCTGGTCAAATCTATGAAAGTCATTAACATATTGTTGTTAAGGTTTTACAGAATAATGGACTGAAGTCATATTTGTACAAAATTCCAGTGATGTGCATGGTGCTATTCTATGTTATTTTTGACCTGGCACGCAGAAGCCTTTAATTTTGACTTAGTTTATTCAAGTTCATTATGCAACTCTTTGGTCCCTATCTTATTAGTTGGTTTTCGTAGGTCTGTTTATCAAAGTTCTAAGGTAAAATCAAAAGGAATGATATGCTGAATAAAGATGAACAAATAAAGATGATGTTAGGGTCAGAAAAAACTCAAAATCTTAAAAAGAACAATGATTATTACATAGCTTTCTGTTAGAATTTTCCTCAGAATTTGTGATATTACCTGTTTCAAAAAAGTCCACCCTGCCATGTCAAATGTTACAGACTCTTACTGACAATATGGTAGTTGGATTGCTTATTAATGGAATGTTGTGAACTATGTCCTAGTAAGTAATTATGCTCTCAGGAGACCCTACCTGGTTCTATAATTGATGAGGTGTCATTGATTTTAGACCAGGTATCAACACTAAGATCTTCTTAATTAACTTTTTTTGAGGAAATAGTTTTATATACTTGGTTTAAACCTATTCATTTTACATTGATTTGGATACAAGTTCTTACAACTAATATTCATCTCTCTCGATACTGCTTTATGGAAATTAACCAGTACTTGCGCCGACTGTGGGCTAAGAAAAGAACCAAGATCAATTTATAACCATTCCCAAAAGTTTTATATGAGTATGTCATAGCTAATATTGATGGCTCAGCACAAAACAGTTGTAACTCTCTATATATCTATAGAGAGTTACAACTGTTTCGTGTTGAGCCATAGAATTATAGTTAATTCTGCAGATGAGCAGACATTTGATATTATAGCGGCATTCTTTTATTAAAAAAAGGTGTTTTCCACATACATGCATTAATGCCTGAGTAATCTATTTATGTTTCTTTTTCAGCACTTAACTTGAGAACAAAATAATTTTACTAAACCTAGTTTATGGCTTTTATTAAAATGTGAAAACTACCTTCTTGAGGAACAGTCAGTGTAAGGCATTGGGTAAATTTATTTGATCCAAGTTTATGGCCAAGACAAGATTAGATTAGATTACATATTTCTCTAAGTCAGTAATTATGCAAAGTTTGTTGTTGTTTTGCTTTTTTTTCTGAAATACAGCTTGCAGTATGGAATTATTTATATATGATTAAGATATGTTACTTAACCCTTTTCCTACTGAATCTAAATTGTTTTCAAACAAATTGTTTGACTTGATTTTATTACCTTTCAAACAGTATTGAGTCCGAAGTTATTCTCACAATATTGAAGTAGAGAAAAAAGACAATGTAGGCTAAGATCAGGGCCCGAGGTTATAAACATTTAGAGAGCGTCTCTAATAGAGAATGGTTTATAACCTCGGGCCCTGATGCCATATCAGACGATTTTGTGCAGACTATTCTGTATTCCAAAGCTTTGTGAAAATCAAAAGTTATTTTATTGACCCGTCACACAAAAAGGGACCATCCAGATAGTGTGAATAGTGTTGATCTTTGTCGTGATCTGTACAGGCTGACTAGGGTCGAAAAATTTATGCACTTGGCTTATTTTCTGAATCTTAAATGGTCTTTCTACCCTCTTGTATGAAAAATTGTGAAAAGCAAACTCCTCATAACCTCCAATGTACCCAATCTCTTTTTTGAATATATTAATTACAGAGTTCCCAAATGGTCCCTTTTTGCATGACGGGTCAGATAATCAGAAACATGTTGTGAACAGTATGAAATTATTAAACCAAATGAAGAAATTTCTGTACACCATTTATTTCAAAACTGATATGAATTTAAATGCTAGTGGATTATACCCTCTATGCATATTATATACATATATATTGTGAAAAAAGAAGGAACATGTTTTTGTTACGCTGTTCTCACAACATTTTCCTTATATTATAAGAACAGATATTCAACTTAATTGATTCTATTTTAAATTTGAAAAATGACACATTTTTTTATACAATGAATAAAACAAAACCTTCAATAACAAAAAAAGAATTCTTAAATCTTTGATTATGGACATTTATTGGACTATTAAACTCTGAATGTCTGGTATAATCCTGCCATGGCAGGAGCTATAGACCAACATCAGCCTGCATATATGAGCAGTCTGATCTTTGTCTATACCACCTGTATTCCTTTTTGAAAACAGAAGAAAAGATAAAAAGTATTTGTCAAAATTTAAACTAACTCAATAGATGTCTCAAAAAGTAAAAAAGATTAAGGAAATTAATATTATAAAATTATATATAAAAAATTTATATAAAAAACTAGTTAAATCGAAAAACACTAATTTTACTTTCACTTTGCATTTCCTAAAATATTATATTATATTGAAGAAGAGTGACGCCCCTTTGAATGGCCGGTTGTTTATTTTTTGAGGGAAGAAGAGATTATAAATTTGACGATTTACTCGATAATGGCAGACATCTGTAAACAGAGTTTTTAGAGGTGATTATCGGACATTTAGAGCAACTGATTTATGCCTAAAAATGACATTTTTGACATTTGATAGAGAAGTTATAGTTAGTAGAAAATGTAGAAGTAGACTTATATAGAGTATAGAGTGATCAATCAGCCGGAACCTGTGTATTGATATTCGCTCATAGGAGAAGGGTCACGCCCGATTTTTCGATTGAGGCCCGTCATGGGTGTCACAATTACCCAATGGAGAGTCAGTATTGGCTGCTTTGTGCAGCCAACAGCCAGGAAGCTGAAGTCTACGACACGATCAACGTTATCTGGGTCGATGATTATGTTCATATCGCTGAGTATCCGCATAACACTCTTTCTCTTACTTGCAGCAGAAGGAATTGAAATGAACCCAGGTCCAAATACCAGGGGAGGTAATTCCGCTCAGCCTAAACAACCTTATGACCGTCCTTTGACTAGAGAGAGAGGTGCTGCCAGAGGGTCGGAAAAATCCAACACTCCAAATGTGTCCAATCGGTCCCCGAAAAACACAAGACCAGCAGCGCAACAACAAGCTGAGCAAACTATTCGAGATCAGCCCAGGATTAACGAATGGTTCCCATCCTCTCAGCAATCATCCTCATCACAGCCGAAACAAAAATCTCAACACTTGGGGCCCGCCCAACCAAGCCCTTTAAACACACAATCAACGAATAACGATACAGCAGAAGATACCGATAGCGACGGGTACGAAACTAGCGAAGATTCATATGTTATGGCAGATAATATTCCCAGGGACAATCCAAAAGAATCTACACAAATAATGATAGATTTACAGAGAGATATACAGAAGAGCATGAATAGACTCAATAAGAAATTTGATAAAATGGATAAAAACCTGAAAGATCTCAAAAGAGAAAACATGGAACTAAAAGCGCAAAATATCGAATTAAGCCAGAATGTGAAAAGATTAGAAGAAAATGTGACGGAAATGAAGCAGCAAAATGTTAGCCTTATGGACAAATATGATAATCTAAAAAATCAATCACGTAGAGACAACCTTAAGTTCTACAATATTAGTGAGTCAGCAGGAGAAACTTGGAGTGAATCGGAGGATAAAGTGCGCAACTACATCCAGAATGATTTACATTTAAACGCGAATGATATAAGTGTAGAAAGAGCCCATAGACTACCCGGAAAATTCAAACCGAGGCCCATCATCGTAAAATTTTCATTTTACAAAGACAAAGACCGTGTTCTTAAAGCCTACAGAGACCTAGTGAAGCATAATCGAGACTCGGTAAATCCACGCGATGAATATAGTGTTCGGGTCGGGGAAGACTTTTCTGAGCGTGTTCGAAAGCAACGTGCGCTTCTATATCCATTTATGAAGGACGCTATTGACCATGGGAAAAAGGCGCAATTGAAATTAGATAAACTTTCCGTCGACGGTGAATTATTCGTTTACGACGACAGTTTGAAACAACCAGTCCCTGTTAGGCCTAGCAGCAAAGACTAGCAATTTGGCCATGGTCCAAGATTTTTGTCTTCAAATTCTAACGAATCTTTACTACTAAATATTTGTTCATGGAATGTGCAAGGTCTATTGAAATATTCAAATGATGATTATTTTAAAGAATATTGTTCCACGTTTAATATGTTATGTTTCTGTGAAACATGGGGTATTAAAGGTGAATCATTTGAAAATATGCTACCAGGGTATATATCTTTTGATTTCATGCGTTCAAAGAAAAAGTCAGCACCCAGAGGTTCTGGGGGAGTATCTGTATTTATTAAAAGCAATCTGATGCTGACAGGTCGTTTTCGCAGAATATTTGAGAATTTTCATGATTGTGTTATCATTTATTTTGACAGCTCCAAATTGCTAAATATCGCTAATGATATTATTTTTGTATTTACATATATATCTCCAGAATATTCATCGATATATAATAACTATGACAATAATGGTATCGAATTATTACATGAAAAGATGCAAATAATAACTAATTCATACCCAAATGCATCACTCTTTTTGGCAGGGGATTTTAATGCAAGAGTAAAGGATATCTGTGACTTTATACAGCAAGATGACTTAACACATGTTTTTAACGATGATATACAGTATCCATCCGACTTTTTCAGTTTACCGCGAAAGTCGAAGGATACTGAATATAATCGTTTTGGATTATCACTCATTGAACTTTGTTGCACTCATGACATGCATTTTTTAAACGGCCGCTTTGAAGGTGATGCAGATGGACATTATACTTGTATATCAAACAATGGCTGTAGTACCGTTGATTATATGATTTGTTCATCTGATGTATTTTGTCATGTAAATAATTTTTTCGTTTTGAATAATGATATGTCGGATCATTTTCCAATTAATTGTAAATTAAGCTTTCAAAAAGATTCTGGTTTAGGAAACCGTTCAGATCGAAAGTTAAAATTACTTCCCTTTAATTATTACCCTTGGAAACTGCAAGATATTGAGCTGTTTACAAATAACTTCCAAAGATTGTATGGTAATTTTATAGAAAATAATGTAGATTATGATAATATCACTCTTTCTGAATCGCTAAGCCATTTTTGTAATGTTTATAGGAAGTCATCTAAACCTACTAAAAAGTTTTCTAAAAGGCTTTATAAACGAAATTCACCTTGGTGGGATAACGATTGTAAAGTGTCCAATGATAATAAACGTATAACACTACGTCGTTTCAAACTATCTAGTTACAAGTCGGATCTAATGAGATTTAAAAGAGCTAGAAGTGAATTCAAGTGTGTTTGTAGACATAAACAATTTTTATATAAACAACAACAAAAGAATGAACTTCTTAGTTGTAGGAAAGATGCTAAGCAGTTTTGGTCTAAATTAAAGAATGCCAATGTTATTCGAAAAGATCCAGAAATTTCGCCATCATCTTTTTATAACCATTTTAAAAATCTGTTGAGTAATGATTCTGTTGCAGATTTAGATTCATCTTTTTTGGCAAACGTTCGCCTAAATTTAGATTGTGAGGAACTTAATATCCCGATTACACAAGATGAAATCATCCAAAGCATAAAGTCATTTAAGTTAAACAAATCTCCAGGTCCTGATGGAATATGTATGGAAATGTATAAACATACTATAAATGATATTTTACCATTTTTACATAAAGTATTTAATGATATATTTGACTGTGGTAACTGTCCTGAAACATGGGGACAAAGTATCATTACGCCCTTACACAAAAAAGGGCCTGTACAAGATCCTAACAACTATCGTGGCATATCTCTTATTGATTCAATTTGCAAAATATTTACACATATTCTTAGTACTAGACTTTCAAACTGGTGCGAAGAACACAATGTACTCGACGAATCACAAGCGGGATTTCGTAAAACATATTCAACTATGGATAATATTTTCATTCTTATGTCACTTATTCAAAAATACTTATCTAAAAAACGCGGGAGATTCTATTGTATATTTATTGATTTTAAGAAGGCTTTTGATAGCATAAGACATTATAAACTGTGGGATTCTATGGAACGCAAATGTATTAACGGAAGATTTTTGAACATTATAAAATCCATGTATAAAAACCTTAAATCCTGTGTAAAGATAGATGGAAATCTGACGTCTTATTTTGAATGCGGGATTGGTACCCGACAAGGCTGTGTGCTCAGTCCGAAAATATTCGCCCTTTTTATAAATGATCTAGCAAGTTTCTTAAGCAGTAAAAATGAACGTGGAATTTTTGTATCTGATGAAATAAATGAACTCCAATTATTGATGTTCGCAGATGATGTTTCAAGTTTTGCCGACACGGTTATTCAACTCCAAAGACAAATAAATTCAATTGAACAGTTCAGTAAAGGGGTTGGTTTAGAACTGAATATTGATAAAACAAAAATAATGGTTTTTAGAAACGGCGGAATTGTAAAGAGCAATGAAAAATGGTTCTACGATAAACAATTATTAGAAATAGTCCCTTTTTATAAATATCTAGGCATTTATTTCACAAGTAAATTATGTTGGTCCAAAACACACTTAATGCTTTCGTTACAGGCAAAAAAAGCAATAAATTATATTTTACGCCTACGCAAACATTTTGGAACAATTCCTGTTGCTGACATGTTAAACATCTTTGATGCCACTGTGAAACCGATTTTATTTTACGGTTCACATATTTGGGGTTATCAATGTATTGAAAAAATAGAGAAGGTTCAGGTATATTTTTGTAAGAGAATTTGTTACTTTTCGCAAAATACGTGTGACTTTTTAGTTCTTGGTGAATGTGGGCGTTTACCACTATGCACCCAATATATACCAAATAGCATCAAATATTGGTTAAGTATTAATCGAATGAATCCTAGAAGATACCCAAAACAATGCTATTACATGTTATTGCAATTAGAAGAAGCAGGCAGAACAAATTGGTGTACACATATCAAAAATTTACTTTTTACATACGGTTTTGGTCATGTCTGGGTTTTTCATGAAGTAGGTGATGATGAACAATTTTTACAACTTTTTACAGATAGACTGAAAGACTGCTATACTCAAACGTGGTACAGTGCCATAGAACAGTCACCTAAGGCTAAACATTATAAGTATTTTAAATCACTCTTAGATCCAGAATTTTATCTAAGCATTGATATTTCATACAAACTTATTAGATGTTTTGCAAATTTCAGATGTTCTTCGCATGAATTAATGATCGAGAAAGGAAGACATCTTGGTATTGATAAAGAATTACGTTTTTGCCCAATATGTAAATCTCAGAATATTTCTGTTATTGAGGACGAGTATCATTTTTTCTTCGAGTGCAGTATTTATGAGCAACTTAGATTGGCGCATTTTGAGCCGTTCTGGTTAAGAGATAGAAATATCTATAAATTCTATGCAATATTAAAACAAAATGACAAATCAACGATTTACAAAGTTTCGAAATATCTTTTAGAAGCATTTTCCTTGCGAAGGGAGTTATTGGATGAGTTAAGCTAATGTCGCCTATTTAAATTATTTTCACTTAAAAATTTTAAAAACAGTGTCGTACAATATTGTGTATACCCTTAACATTTTTTTCCCTTTATCTATCGATATAAAATTGTGTTATTGGTAGGAAAACAATTATATTTATTAACCATTACATTGCAGCATTATCTTTGTTATGTCACTCATGTGGTCATGTTTGTATTGTATATTGTATCATGGGCCATTGGCCTAAATACTTGAATAAAATATGTCTATGTCTATGTCTATGTCTATGTCTATATTTAAGATTTGGGAGTTAATTTATGTTCACTAAAAGTAAATGAATTAATAATTTCTTTAATACTGTCTTTAAAATTTGTTCTTGGTTACCTATTTCACTGTATGTGTCAAAGGTAGTTAATCCATTGCAATAGCTGTAAAAAACATTCAAACTGTCACTTTGCAAATGCAAACATGTTTTATTGTGATAAAATCATAGTGTCAAGATAATAGGTGCTGTAAGGATCATAAAAAATTGTATTAATTCTAGTATTAAAAGAAGAATTGTGACTATAGAAAGGAATATGAATAGCAGAATTGTCACATTTATAAATTTTTACTGAATTTTGTGTTCAAGGATTCAAGGATGTCTGCTAGTGCTGTTTTGAGCATATATAATTATAGAAAGGTAATTTGATAAAAAAAAGTAGCATGTTGAAAATGTTAATGCATCCTAAATTCTTAAAAGCCTTATTTTTGGTGAACGAACGTCGTTCACCAGTGTTATATACCATGTCAGGAAAATCCTGTTGGATGTTAATACATTTGAAATAAAGTAGCGCCTCTTAAAATTCAATTTAGTATCTTTCAACATTTTTCTCCGCAAAATCACTTTTTATTTCTTTAATGGCGTGTTTCTAGTTTTCTTTATCAAGTGAAGATAATGAAAATTCGCCTTGAAAAACACAATATGATCTTGCAATGTTTATCAAGGGAATTTTTGATCGGCGTAAGCTTTTCGAGAGTTCAAAGCAAAAACAAAGTTTGTGTCTAAACACCGAAGAGACAGATACTATGTTTTTGACCCAAGCCTTTGCTGGTGCAACTTGTAGTAATTAGCCGGAAATAAGTGTTTATCTAGGTCGTGTCCTCTTGAACTTACATTCGGCAATACTCGGGCGATCTCCGACGGCTCCGAGTTAAATGTAGGTTACAGGAATCGGCCGAGTTGAGACGAATGACACATCAAGACACCTTGTGTCATTAGAACGCGGTTTTACATAACTTTTCAACTAACGACAGTCAGTCTCGAGACGGGTTTTAAGAATGATTCGACATTTGTTTTATATGTACAACCTTTCTTGTATCTTTTATTTGAATAGGGGTGAACGTCGCTTTTAAGATTTTTCTATAAAATTGCGTTGGCTGAAGTAGGGCTTATTCCCAGCGAAAACGTTTCGTATTCGTCTATCTCAGAAGCGAATATTGCCGAATACCAAATGCGACAGGCACGGGAGATATTTCATTGGGGCCATTCTACTTTGCATTTTTATGCCCCCGTATCGAGAGATCGGGGGCATATTGTTTTACTCATGTCCGTCTGTCTGTCTGTCTATCCGTCTGTCCGTCCGTCTGTCTGTCCGTCCGTCCGTCTGTCGGAAAACTTAACCCAAAAACTTAACCTTTGCCTTTTCTCCAAAAGTATTTGACATACAAAGCTGTACATCAAAGTCAAGGTCATGTGACAAGGTCAAGGTCATGTGACAAGGTCAAGGTCATCTGTCAAGGTCAAACTTTTTTTAAAAACGCTGTTCCGGGGGCATTTGTGTTTCATTTCAATCTGTAAAACCATATCAATTCAAAATTCTATTTGAAAATTAAATAAATGATAGCTAAATATTCAACCCTAGATACCACTCCAATTGACGAGTATATATTGCCGTGGTCAAGGGGGGACCAGATCCGTCATACACTTGTTTACAATTCGACAGACGGGTTTAGTTGTTAAATTATTCGGAAAAGTCATTGCGTTTTTTACAGAAATCATAAAAAACTTAATCGATGAATCAAAACTGGATCCATCCTTTCCAAAATACGTTTAGAATTGGTTAACTACAGTTTAAGAAAAAACTAGCTCCGAGAAGAAAAGTCTAATTTCAGCCGCAATACTGTAATAAGATATCTATAGTGAGTGATTTTACAAGCATCCAAACTCTTGAATGTAAACAATAGGTTCTCGTGCAAAAAATAAACCAACAATTGTAAGGATTCTCAATTCTTATTGGGAGGAAAGTCGGGAGGGAAAAAAACAGGGTATTATACTTAAACTATTTGTTCATGCAATTATTACCTCCCTTTAAAAAAATAAACTTCTTAAATAAGATTCTTATTCGCTTTTGACGTGGAAATTACGTTACAAAAATAATATTTATAAAGACTGTAAGTATGCAATTAACTATGAAGCAATTATTTAATATAAAAAGTTATATTTTTATTTCTAAAACCTTAAACAGAAATTATCTATGAATTATACTAATAAGGCACTAGACATCCATCAAACTATACTCGAAGCCCAACCCAGGCAGGAATTTTTAACTAGAAGTGAACTGGTAAGAAACCCAGAGGTAGCTTCGCGAGTATCGGTGCTTTACACTGGGCACAATAAAGAACAAAGGAGGTCTTTTCGTAGAAGAGCTAGGGGCGTATGAGCCCGGATCTCCTCGTATCCGCTTCTTTCTCTCTCATGGTCCTCACCATATATGCCTAGAGCACGGAGGGACCTAAATCCTACAAACACACACTTTAACCTATACGACCAGCACGATTAGCTAGAGCACCGGACTTCAAAACCATTGAAGTTCGACCGCGTGGGTTCGGTTCCCCGGGCTGGTACACTAACAAAAAACTACTTGTCTTTCGGATGAGACGTTAAACCGAGGCCCCGTGAGACGGTGCTTTACACTGAGCACGTTAATGAACCATGGCGGATCTCAGCAGTAGATTCGTCATGTATCCTTGCACTATCCCCCGTAACAACTAACCGTCTTCTGGGGGGCGTCGCTCATATGGGCATATGCTACGGTAGAGACGATAGATAAACGGAAATACACACTTTAACCTAGATCTATACCTAAATATTTCTCATCCTGCAGTGTTATAAAATTGAATTTTGACATAAGTGTCAACCACGGAAGTGTTTTTGGCTTCAGATATGATCAAAATGAATCTCTCAGGTTATGGTTCAAAATACTATTAATAAGTTAAAAAAATCATAACTTTAAACAATGAGTACAGTTCAGGACTGACTGATATTCAATCATAGGTGTTTCTTTGGTTGGTTCTCAAAGACCTTTTCATCCTCTGAGAAGAAACAAAGATAGATAAAAAAAAAGTTAAAACAAATACAACAAATTTACTTGAAATAAGCTTAAACGTGATAACAATTACTTTTGTAAAACAAACACCATTGGATATAGGTTGAAGACAGTTTTAGATAGGATTAAATCGTTATCCCCATTTATGTTTAATATATAAATGTACCTATTTCAAGTGTGTAAAAGAAATTTTCACAGAGTAACAACTCATATACTAACAAATATTTTTCTAACAGGATTTTCGCGATCTTTCCCTTTCTTTGAATTTGCATTGAAATTTCCGAATAACGGAAATTTTGTCAAGACAATTTACCCCCTTTTTTTAAATTATTTTTACATTCATAGTTTCTCTTTTCTAATTGAATTCAATATATAATTCTAGAATGCCATCAGGTTCGTTCACCATCAGTACTTTCAGTGCTTTGATTAAGTACAAGCTTGGTTTTTGTGAGTACATAGTGAACCATGTTAATAGAGATTAAATGTAAGAAAAGGAGAAAATAATCATAGCATTGAAAGTTGTTTCTTTTTAAAACTAATTCTTATTGACAATGTCTCCTTATTTTTATTAATATGTCATGTCTTTTACTTCATATCAATAATGAATTATATTTTTCTATGCTTTTGCTATTAAGAAAAATTGGAATTATCATATTGTCATAATGACATCATTTTTGACTGGTCCAAATTAAAAAAAAGACCACACTCTAATTATGACAATATCCACTCTTTTGTTATTCTTATTAGCAATAGTATCATTATATATATGTATACAGAAACTTTTTAAAAGCACTTTGATCCATATTTTATTTTTTCTTGAGGGGATCAGTTGTGAGGAAATTGTTTGATTTTATTCTACATTATCCCTTGTCATGCTGAACCCAGAATATTCTTGCTTTTGCAGGAGATACAGACAAAGATCAACCCACATATTTGTGCTGTCTGATCTTAGTCTATACCACTGGTTATTACTTTTCAAGCCAGAATAATTTAAAAGCTATATTTTTAATAAAAGAAGTACATGTATTAATTAATATTATTATTATGTAAATCCAGTGCTTTTAGCACTTTGTTTTCAATGCAAATTCACCAAGCATTTAATTCAGCATGAAAAGGGTTAAGAACAATGGATTAATTTTCTATTTCAGAATTCAACCATCATTTCTGATATCCCAATGAGTAGAGCTGAAGTTGATAGAAACCCAGCCTCGTACGGAGGTATGTCTCGACTTCCACGACCTGTAGGTCAAGGTCAACTTGGAACCTATCAATCCAAATTACAGAATGGACCAACCAGCGGACAGAAACCATCAAGACTTGAAATGATGCAAGCGGAGTTCCAGAAAAATATATTGAAAGAAAAGGAGCAGAAGATGATCTCTATGTATGAAGAGAATCAGCAGAAGGCACTACAGAGGGTCAATCATAGTAATAATAGCAATAATAAAGGAATGGTCAGAGACTTCTTTCGTGAAAGACGTGCATTAGGGTCGGGAAATAGTCATCAGAATCAAAATCAACCAACCATGGAGCACATGTTTAATCGTAGGAAATTAGAACATAAAATGTCAAACAGTAGTATGGGAAGGACTCAAAGTTTCAATGGAAACTATGCTCAAAAACAGAGTGCTGGGCGTGACAGGTCAAATCTTCTAGCGCCCATAAATGGACCTGGTAAAAATGGGTCACCTTCAAACCCATTCCCTCATAAAGCTCAAATTGTAAGACCAAGGACGTATAAGGATGTGTCAGGTAATAACGCAAACATAGACCATAAACAATTGCCCATGAGTGCTCCGACTGGCGCCATGATGTCAGATAATTCCAGCGATGATAGTCCCCCTCCGAATCCAAGACAATTACAAATGCTTCAACAGAAACGAATGATGTTAAAAAATCAGAGAAATAATGTAACACAGATTACAAAACAACCTGCTCAACAACAATCTCAGAAGAAAACAGATTTCCAGAGATGGCAGGAGGAGCAAGACCAAAATCGAGCTAATCGACTGAAAAAACATCAAGAGGCAAAGATGGCTCAGAAACATCAAGCTTATATCGATGACGAGGGTTTTGACGATGACAGCGTGGAGAGTGACGAGACAGATCAGCAGGAGGAAATGAAGAGAAAACAGGCAGAATTGTTACGACAGATTGAGGAACAGCAGAGGGAGTTAGAGAGACTGAGAAATGAACGAATGCAGGAGGAGATTGAGGTGAGGGCTTTATATATGTGACCCATCATGCAAAAAGGGACCATCTTGGAACTTCGTAATATAAATTTTTGAAAAAGAGATCATTAAAAAAAGTTATCTATCAACTTCAGGTCTTACTTAAAATATATCTGCATTGACATGTTGTTTCCAGTCATTATGTGAATGGCAGATCTTGTAAAATGATTTAGTCTGCTTTTCAGCTTCAAATGGTCTAAATAAGTTTTATTTCTATCTAATCTAAAAATCCTCTTTACCTTTTAACCCTATTACTGCGCCTAATAAAATGCATTTAATTAAGTGGCTGAAGGCACTAGAGTAACTAATTATTCTTATTGCATAAAATAGACATTTTTGGGGCATTAAAGGCATAAGATAACGAACACAACCCAGGCGTAAACGGGAGAAAACGTGGATTAATAAGTAAATTCACATGCCGTTAACGCTCAGCATTTTTACTTAAATAACCTCTCGCTTGGCCTATTTGCTTTACATCAATCTAGAGCATAAATAAAGACTTTGATCTTCTTCGCGTGTTAAATTTTGTGACGCCATAAATTTACCAAGTGAAGTTGTTATAAACAAAAGAGGTGATGTAATACATATCGCAATTTTCCGGCATACTCCTGGGTTTGGAGCTAGCTTTTAAAACTTTTCTGCAAATTATTTATCATCTATCTTTGAATACATACTGTAGTCTTGCTTTTTATGCATTAGTAGCGTCTTTCACATTTTTTCAGGTATTGTCATTAGCAGTGACCCTAAAATGCTTTAACACACTCAGGCGTTAAACCATTTTCGGGTCTCTTTAAATGTAAACGCCCTAAAAAACGTGAATAACCCTATATTCATCATGATATTGGTTAATTTTGTAGGAAAAGAAAGAGAAGGCAAGAAGAAAAAAGATGGAGGAGGAGAGACAGAGAAGAGAAAAGGAAGAGGAAGAATACAGGAGGAAAATGGAAGAAGAGGATAGAATCAGACAAACATTTGAAGAAGAAAAACAGAAAAAACTTGCAGAAGAAAAGGCAAGACTCAGAAAGCAATCACAAACTTCTGGGTTTGAATACGAAGAATCTGATGAAGAAAATCAGAGTTATAATCACCGTGGTTACAAACGACCTTCACCTTCACCGAAAAAACATAAACCGCCACCCCAACAACACCATCAGCCATCGGCACCATCTAAACCTAAACCATCAAATACCAGAAAATATCATCCACCTCAGTCTAGAACTCCTCCCCAGAGAGATTCTCCGCCCCTTGTAAAGGGAGATCACACTGCCATGTATATAAACGCTGACCAACAGGAAGGTGCATTTGAAAATGTTGGTAATCTAGTCTCTTGTTACAACTGTGGGAGGAATTTTGCTGAAGATAGAATCGAGAAACATGAAAAGTTTTGTAAAAATCTAACAAAAAAGAGGAAAGTTTTAGATCCAACTAAACTTCGTACACAAGGAACAGAAATGGCTCAGTATGTTGGCACAAAACAACCCAATCCAAAGGTAAGTCCTAGTTAAGTGATAATTTACTAAAAACAATGCATTTTTCAGAAAGTGATTTTAAGAATTGAAACAGGTTTTCGTTGCACATAGAGAATTCTTATGGGTTCCAGCAACATAATACATGTATCATATGCAATTTGCTGACAATTTTCTGATCTAATTTGTTCATGATAAAATTCAATTAGAGCTTGTCCAAGCATAGCTCCTGTAAAAAGGAATGGATTTTGAAATAACTGACAATTGTTTTTTTATCATGAGTAGATGTGTCATTTGAATGAAATTTCCAGTTAGCTTTTAGGTCAAGGTCAAATATCAAAATTGAGCTCAATGGAGCATATCATTAACAATATTTGATGGATGGACTTCAATGAAAGTTGACACAAATATTTTCCATCCCCTGTAGGTTTGCAAATGAAATAGCTTCAATGTCAAAGCCATAATGTCTAAATGTCAAATGTTAATGATTGAAAAAAAACTGAGCTTAGTTTTCAATTTTTCCAAAACCCTTTGAAAACCAATATGGAAAAGGAAGAAATTGCTTGCCACAAGCTATTTCCTCCTTTCCCATACTGTTTTCCATACATTTTACCCCTTAAATTGATTGAAAATATTAAGAGTTTTCCAGGAGGACCTGTTATTATCTTGCAGGACCTGTAAGATTTAGAGCTAATAGGTCCTTGGGGTTGGTGGTGAAAAGTAGTTAGTGTCTAACCCTTGACAACCATTCTAGCTCAAATATTGTCAATTGTTACAAAAAAAGTTATACAAAGAAAAAAGTAAACTGTATTCATGACATTTGGGTTGCCCAAAGACAATATTATTCTTTATTCATGTTAGGTCACATATTCATTTTCTGACATTTTGTTTTTAAGGGAAGAAAAGACCATCAACAGGTGATATAAATATTTTGTTGTCCTTTCACTTATTTAGAAATTAGATACACAGATTTTACACACTTATTAACTTTTTACCATATGTTTGAAAAAACAAAATGTTACCATAGTCAAGTGCTCCAAAAAAATTGTTGTAACTGTTGTAACTGCATATATGCTTATAGGCAGTTAAGGCTGTATTGCACTGAGCCGTGAGAGAACTGCTACAAGAAACTAACCATATATCAAGAATAATTTGCAAAATCGACAACACATATTGATAGCTCAGTGTGAAAGAGTTGTAACTCCCTATATGTTTATAGGGAGTTACAACTGTTTCACACTGAGCCATCGATATTAATGGGTCATGACTGCATAATAAAGGGTAATGGGTGATACTATTGTTAGTGTCTATAGGCACTTACAATAGTTTTGGACTGATCCTTCAATATCTAACAGGAGAAAAAGACTATCAATCTCCATAATGTTGTCTAACCATAAAACCAAGAATCTTCCTCTGATGTTTTTTGTCAGACTAAATCTCTGATTTGTTATTGTGGTCAGGTTAGGTAATCTTTCTTACATGCCAACATATTCTTTCAGTTCATTCCAAGATTAAAAGTTGCTGTAAGTTTTCAGGGTCTCAATGGTTCTAAATCAGTCTAATCAACAAGTCAAAGTCTAAAATATGAAAAGGGCCTCTTAATGGAAGAGTCCTATCTCTTGGACAATTAAGGTAGTGGAACTGTAATATTGGAATGTTTAAACTTTGACATTGTTGACCAAGGTTTCCTAATGAAAATCATTAGGAAACCTTGGTTAACACTGTTTAAGTTCATTACTTCCAAAACATTGTGGAACTATTACAGGTCCACTATCTTAAGAGCCTTTATTGTGAATTTTGAAAATAATCAACAATTTAGACTGATTACAAATTTAAAGGGACCCAGATCTATGTTAAACCTCTTCCTAAGGAGATCAAGTGGCAATTATCTTAGTTCAATTATCTCAGAGAAAACCAGCTCTGCGTTCAGGATTACCAAATGGTGCAAACTGTTTGCCAATTATATCCTGCTTTGCCTGTGCACTTGCGTGTGTATAATTGGCAAACTGTTTGCACTATTTTGTCATCCTGAACACAGCTAGGGCAGGATAGGATATAGCTATAGCCTTAATGTTGTTGTCCTTATCATATAAACAAAAACCTGTTTTTGGTGATATCTCTTGCATACACTGTAAACTTTAATATATTTACTTCCATAAAAGCATTAGCCTGTTCTTTAATTAGGAAAAGCTCCACCTGCATTTTTAAGAGTTTTACCTGCCTTACTCTTCACTAGCATTATTAAATTTGTTGATATGAGTTAATCTGATAGCGTTGAATCATGCTAGGTTATCTTTAAGAAATAATGTGTTCAATGATAACAGAGCAATATATTATTGAAAAGTTTTTTGATATATTCATTGAAAGTCATTTGTAATAATATCTATTCCTAGTTGAAATGAGGAGGGGGAAGAAATGGAGAGTCTAGGTTTTTTGTGCAAGATTTGTCACTCTGCTAGTCACATCCCCTAATATGAGGATGGGGTCCCATATAAGACAATCATACATTATATACAGTAGATAGCTAGTGGTTAGTGCAATACTATTGTAAGTGCATCTATATTTAGAGGCACTTACAATAGTTTTGCACTTATCCCTCTATATATATATAACTAGAAATACCCAATTAAATAAGTTTAAATTTACAGCCAATCATGCAAAGTGTCAGATTACACATGTCTTGCTTTGCCAATTATGATATTTGTTGGCATCCCTGACCATATGTTTTTTCAATCGATTCAAATGTTTGAAAGTTACATATATAGACATTCGGCCAGGTGTTCATATAAATATTGATTCATTGTAATACATTTCTTTATTATGTAGTAAACAAGGAAGATAACTTAAAATATTTCTAAAGGGTGTGCTCACAATTTCACTGAAAATGCCATTTTGATCCCTACAAAAAGAGGAATAGGTTTATCATATAAGACTAAGAGTGACATTTGGAAATGTGCTTACCATAACTGTGATGTCTTGGCATCTTTATCATGTGACCTTTTTTAGCTCGACTATTCGAAGAATAGGGGGGCTATTCCAGTCACCCGGGCGTCAGCGTCAGCGTCGGCGTAATGCTTTGGTTAAGTTTTTACATGCAAGTGTTTAAAATCTCTGTTTCTATTAAAGCTATTGCTTTGAAACTTTAAACATGCTTCTGTGACCATAATATCAGCCTCTAGACAAAGATTCAATACCCTGATTTGAATTTAGTGGAATTTGAACCCTTTTCGGACTTAGAAATCTTGGTTAAGTTTTTACGTGCAAATGTTGTTTATCTGTAATATTTCTGTTTCTATATAAGCTATTGCTTTGAAACTTTACATATGCTTCTGTGACCATAATATCAGCCTCTAGACAAAGATTCAATACCCTGATATTGAATTTAGTGGAATTTTAACCCTTTTCGTACTTAGAAATTCTTGGTTAAGTTTTTACGTGCAAATGTTGTTTTTCTGTAATATTTCTGTTTCTATAAAAGCTATTGCTTTGAAACTTTACACATCCTTCTGTGACCAGAATATCACCCTCTTGACAAAGATTAAATACTCTGATATTGAATTTAGTGGAATTTTAACCCTTTTCGGACTTAAATATTCCTGGTTAAGTTTTTACGTGCAAATGTTGTATATCAGTTATAGCTCTATTTCTACCTAGGCTTTTGCTTCGAAACTTCACACATACTTCTGTTACCATGATATCAGCTTCTAAACAAAGATTAATTACTCTCATATTGAATTTCATAGAATTTTAACCTTTTTCAGACTCAGAAATTCTTGGTTAAGTTTTTACGTGCAAATGTTGTACATCAGTGATATCTCTAATTCTAGTAAAGCTGTTGTTTGGAAACTTTGCACATGCTTCTGTGATCATAATAACAGCCTCTTGACAAAGATTCAATTCTCTGGTATTGAATTTAGTGGATTTTTAACCCTTTTTGGACTTAGAAATCTTGGTTAAGTTTTTACGTGCAACTGATGTACATCTGTATCTACTAAAGCTGTTGCTTGGAAACTTTACACATGCTTCTTTGACCATAATATTAGCCCACAGAACAGATTCATTACTCTGATATTTAATTTAGTGGAATTTCAACCCTTTTTCCACCTTAAAAATCTTGGTTATGTTTTTATGTGCAACTGTTATATGTTAGTTGTATCTCTTCTCCTACTAAAGCTATTTCTTTGAAACTTTGCACATGCTTCTGTGACCGTAATATCAGCCTCTAGACAAAGATTCTTTTCTCTTGACTTAAATTGTATTGAATTTCCAATGTCGATATTGATTTGCTGTTACTATCCAGCACTAGGAATAGTTGAGCTTCGCTGTCCTCTGACAGCTCTTGTTCCAATCCATGACGTTAAAAGCAACAAAATGTGCTTACCATAACTGTGATGTCTTAGTATCTCAAACATGTGACCTTTTTACCAATCTGTGACGTATTTAACAAGGAAATGTGCTCACTGTAACTGAGATGTCTTGGCATGTAAATCAAGTGACCTTTGAAACAATTTGAGACTTAATAAACAACAACAATTACTATAACAAATCAAAGCAATCATTTCACTTGAAGCTCTTTTCCTGCTGTACAAAAAGATAAGCTAGAAAGATAAAATATAGTCTTATAAATGCTCAGACTTGATCTAGCATAGAATTATTGCCTATAATTATGGGAATGCATGTTCCCTTGATATAATATTTCATGGTGAATAAGCCATACAAGTCATTTTGATAGCAAATTTATAGATTGTTGCATAAGTCTTGTGATGAATCCAATGACTTTCAAACCAATTAGAATAATCCCATTGAGGCGCTTCTCATGGGTTAGAGCAATATAAGATTAAATGATAATCAAATTTTCCTTAGAGGATACCCACTTTTCTAGAATTTTTTCTTGCAGTGAAGAGACTTTTCTTGATGGTAGTTCGATAAAATCAGTTGCTTAATAGAAGTGGTTGCTCAAACAATATTGGCTTTTAATTCACACTTAAACAATTTTGTTGGTTGGTAAAAGATTAAGGTCTGTAAAATATAGTTATCATAAGTCAAAAAGATGTAACTTTACGTGTCTCATTTTCTCCATGGTTATTTTATGGAAGTTTGCCATCAAAACATTTATTTGAATTATCGATTTGGTGTTAGTGTATTATTCCAGTACCATTTATATAAAAGGATTTGTACTAATAAGAAGTATGTCCTTCTTTTGTTGTGGCATTTCTTAACATTTTAAAATTTTAATTTGATGCAGACTTTTATGATATTAGGGTTTTTACAAGCAGTATGTTTTGATGGATTCTATTTCAATGAGATAACTTTTCCTCTGAATTTTAGTTGTTGATAGACTAACATTTTTGCAAGCATGTTCTTATCAAGCCTCCTTGCTTTGAATGGGACTGTTGTTGCTAACAACAAATTGGTTTATGTGTGTTAGTCTATTTGGATATACATGTACTAGTTTTAAAGGTTCTTAAAGAGCAATACTGTTCAGTCATATATTTTGAAATCGATATTGAAAACAAATTGTGACTGAATTATATTTCTCCATCATGAGTTGTAATTTAATTCTTAGAAAGGTTCAAGGTCAAGGCCACGACTGAAGGCCTAATGTTTCATTTCACTTTGTCTGGAATAGGACAGCTTTTTCATTAGAGCCTATGTGTGACATTTCCAACTATCTAATATGTGCGTGATATACAGATGTTGAACAGCACAAGGAACGACAAAATGAAATAAGAATATATGTTGGTGACCTGAAGAGGCATTAAGACCATATCTAGCTATATAATGCATAGTGAAGACTCTGATCAGACTGTGTAGCTGCACAGGCTGATCTACGTATTAACATTACGCAGATGTGAAATCGTTGAAATCTCAAGCACAGGCTCATTCATGGTTAAATTTCAAAACATTGTGGCACACAAAATTACTTCTTTATAATTGCATGAAAATCTCATTTGAAAAAAAAATAAGATTGTGTCAAGATCAAGGTCAAATGGTACGAATTTTCTGTTGGCTTGATTGTTAGGGTTGTCTAAGAAAATATTCAAAACTACATATTATTCAGGATGATCTAATCTTAATTAGAATATTCATGACCATTTCTTTCAAATTTCAGCCCAAGAAAAATAACTGGAGGGAGAAACATGAAAGTTTTATCAATGCGATCAAGTACGCCAAGAAGTGTAAACAGATAGAGGAACAAGGAGGAAATCTTGCCGATCTGCCACCGCCACCTCGCTCGGAGAATCCAGATTACGTGCAGTGTCCATACTGTACACGTCGCTTCAATCCACAGACTGCGGAGAGACATATACCACACTGTAAAAATACCAAGTCCCGTCCTGCACCACCCAAGAGGAGATAAATCAAGAATAAGATTAGATAATCAACCTGATATTGACAATATGATATGAGCATGTGCATTAGATTTCCAACAATTTCATAATTATATGTACATAGCAAAGACTGACCAGCCTGTGCATCTGGACAGTCTGACCAGAGTCTTTAGTAGAAAGATAAGGTCTCAAAGTATCTGTAGACCACCAAGTAAATTTATATTTACAGTATGTGGTTATTGACACTACTCAATGTTTGCACCCCAGGAATGTTGAGATTGTTTGAAATTTCACGCACAGGCTCATAATTTGATGGCCCAGCGCAAAACAGTTGTAACTCCCTTTATGTTTATAGGGAGTTACAACTGTTTCACGCTGAGCCAAAAATATTTTATCCATCTTGATGCAGCTTTCTAAATCATTGATGTACAAACATGAAAAGTGATTATCTTACCAAGCCAAAGGTTCTTACTTTGTTCATAGCACTGTTGGCATGTGAAGATGTAAATATAAAATGGGCAAGAAACTCATTTTATTGTGTCCCCATATCTATCAGATTGGGAGAATATTTATTTATTATTGTCCATCTATCTGTGTGTCTGCCTGTCTCTCTGTTGGAAAGAAAAAAGACAAACTAGCATTGGCAATTAATTCCAAACTTTTTAAGTTCCAATTCTCATTTTTTTTGTTTGATGCTTATGATCTTATAAAAACTCATCTGAAGATACCGAGGTCAAGGTCATGTGTTTTGTTAGGCATTTGTGTTTCACAAAAACATGTTGTTGACCCAAGTCTGTTGTGAAAAATAGAAAATTACAATGTATGGTTTCAGGATGTCCTTTAAAATCACCTTTTTGGCTTTAGCAGAGCTACAGATAGAGGGGTTCTTTTAGATCATAGTATTTTAATAATTTTTGCACAAACCCTTTGTGTACTCATTTGAATTGTCTTGTTTTACATTTTATTGATAAGATTCCGTCCATTGTTTTAAATTTGCCTTGTTAGATATGTTTATTCATCTTTAATTGTACATGTATTATTTTCCACATTATGGAGTTTTGTTAAGAAATGTTAGAAATGGGTTGTCACTCTATTTTTTAATTGCCAGTTTGCATTTATCCAATACGTCGTTAAGTAATACACAATGAATAATAGTTAATGTATAAATATTTATGATATGAATTGTAATGATACCCATTAACCAATAATTACTATAAAAGTGCTTTTTAGCACACCTATAAACATAAAGAGTTGAAGGTGAGCTTTTTATGATCAATCAATGTCTGGCATCGATCTGTCTGTCCATCCATCAGTCTGTCTTTCTGTCCATTTTTCTAAAAAAAATCTTCTCCTGAAAGAACCACCTGATTTTAACGAAATTTTACAGGATTATTCCATGGGTTGATAATTAATAGCATTTTTAAGTACTTCACAGAATTTAAAATCTTTGAACAATCCAGCCCTGCATTCAGGATGACAAAATGGTGCAAACAGTTTTCTTATTATATTCCACTTTGCACATAAGTGCATGTGCAAAGTGGGGTATAATTGGAAAACTGTTTGCACCATTTTGCCATCCTAAGGCCTATGTTTTTAGTGCCTGGGATTTACTTATAAGTAACTGAGCAAAATCTTTTAAAAAAATTCTTTCCCAACAGCATAGCACATAAAATTTTTAGACTTTGTATGTTACATTAATTGCCTTAATAAAGCCTCTTCATTTAACACAAAGAAAAGCATATTTCAACATCAAAATTTGTAACTTTAAAAGAAGTTTAAATAAAGCCAGAAAGATTCCCAAATAAACATTTGCATTTATGGGATATGCTTAGTCGACAAGTACATGACGCTTTTGGGTAGACATGATACTGACTGTACAAATAGTATGTTGATCTTTCATGGATTACGGAGAATGATCAGTCAGATATCCAATGTAAGATATGCCTTGTAGCCATACTTAATTATGTATGAATATTTGATAAGAAAAACATGTTAATTAAATAACAGCTATAAAATGCTAAAATGGCTGAAATGGAAAAAAAAGGGCTTGTTTAACAAATTTGAAGAAATTTATAAGGTGAAAATGTTAATGACTTTAATGCACATAATCTGTTATGAACAACTTTGATGAAATTAGCATGTTGCAATACCTTTTTTCTGTGAGCATATTATGGTTCTACAATGAAAGTTTTTATTTTGTTCTTTGCAACCAAATTTCAGATTTTACACGCAAATAAAGAAGTACAAACAATCTTCTCCTTTTAAGGTAGTGGACCCATAATAATTTTCTAATGTTTCATAAGTAATAAACCTTAATGTATTAGAAAATGTTGGTCAACATTGTGAAAGATTATGAGTTCAGAAATGTTGCTGAACTATTATGGGCCCACTTCCTTAAACAAAAATGCTTACAGCTTACATAATATAACAGTAGAACTGTTATATAATATTACAGTAGAACTGTTATATATGCATCATTTAGTGGACCTCTACTAAGTATTTTCTTATCATGCCAGGTTGGCCGTATTTGCTCTGCCAGGAACATAGAAAAACAAAGAAGGAAATCTTTCTATATAATTCTTCTTTGGCCTTAGGGTATTTAGTACAAAGAATATCCTAGTGGTCATCTACTAATCACATAAAAAGATGGCTCAGTTTCAAACAGTTGTAACTGCCTATGAACATATAGGAAGTTACAACTGTTTTGTACTGAGCCATCAAAATGTGATGTCCTTGGGTTAAAGGAGACTCAGGTGAGCAATATATGACCACCATGTTCCTCTTATTTAATATTTAAGTTTTATCTCTATAAAGGTATTTATTTTTATGAAGCAAATATACCTATTTTCTTGCCACATTAAATTTAAGCATTCATAAAATTTATGATTTGTTGATGAAAATGATAGATTGATTAGTTTATTTTTTTAAGATCAAAGATACTTTCATATTCTATATACTGTTGTTAAAAAAAATATTCATCACAGATTTTATCTAGTCTAAGATTTTTTAAATCTAGAGTCTTAAAGACTCTACATTTTTGCAGTTATGGAAAGCAATTTCTTCATTTTATAGAATGTTTTCCAAGTTATTTTCTCAAGGGGCGTGAAAAAAAGGAAAATTGTGAGGGTTGAAGCCAACACTTCACCAACTACCCCCAATTTCCAGGCAAAAATAGTGATGATATTGCCTGAAAAGAGATTAATCACAGCATGCCTGATTTTATTTGGTATAACCTATTTATGGAAGTGGAACCATAATAGTTCCGCAAAATTTCAGACTACATATTCTTTCACAATGTTAAACAATATTTCCTAATGAAAATCATAAGGAAACCTTGGTTAATACTGTTATAGTTAATTACTCCTGAAACATTGCGGAACTTATACAGGTCCACTATCTTAAAAACCTATTTTGAAAAGTTGTATGTAGCCAATTTGAAAATGGGTCATTTAGAAAATTTGTTGAATTGTCACATATGGAAATAGATATTGAAAATAGAAATACAAATACAATCTTGATTAAAAAGTATACATACCTTTAAAATTCATGAAAATTTATGAAATAAAATACTTCTTCGAAATAAAATCATTATTTGTTTTAAAAACCCCAATTAGCTGGACTTTTTAAAACAGCAGAATACTGAATGATTGAGCTATATATCTTAAGGCACTTACAGTAGTATTGCCCTGATCTATCGATATACGCGATCGACATGTACAACCATAGTTCAGCAATCCCATGAACCGTCAGGCTAAAAGGGACCATCTTGGAAGTGCATAGAGTGTCGACCTTGTCAGCAAACGCAATCCTCGTAGTCTGAATAGAGTAAAAGATTGAAGCAGCATTACTTTCTAATGTTCGTGCTCATCGCCATTCCTTAAGTCTTCACTGCGTTTAGCCTGATGACAAAACGGTGCGAACAGTTAGCGAATTATTCCCACTTTGCACGCAAGTGCACGTGCAAAGCGAGGTAAAATTGGCAAACTCTTTGCACCGTTCTGTGATCCTGAAAGCAGGACTGGTTTACATTTGCAACGATACCGCACGATAGCGCTTTTTCTATGATTTTTTGTATGATATTTTTGACATCGTAAGGTTTTAATTTCTACGAAGAATGTGTTCACAAAGTCATGGATACCCGCACCGTTACTAAATAAGCTGTCAAAAATGTAATTGAACGATTCCTGCACTGAGACGTTGCGGTCAGTCATCTAGATAAATTGTCTAATGAACGGCCGTCGTACGGTTACCGCGCAGAGATAGGCTGATGCAATAATGTTTAACCAGTATTTACGGGCTCCGTAGCAATTTTAGCCATTTTTATGTGTGATCAATCATCGCGCGCTAAAGCCTGATACGTTGAAAGTGAAAACAATGTCGACCATGGCTTCTGATACTCTGTAACAAGCCATGAACGCCAGACTGAGCCTTCTCAAATTGAGTAGATGCCATGTGAAAAGAAAACATGTACTTTATGATTCCTTGTTAACTACTCTCAAATCGACTTTATTCGATGTTTTATTTTTGTCAAGATATGTCACGTAAATAATATTATGTTAGTCCGGCCTATAAGATATAAAAAGTGCTGTAAAGAAATGTTAATCGGTCGTCTTTGAATCATTAGACTGGTTCAAAATTTGACAGAACTATTTTAAAACTTTTTTTAAGAATGATTAATAATATGAAACCAAGTGACCAGTCTACACGAAAAGCATATACTGTCTTAACTTTTCTCATTAATACCAAAATGATGTACTTGTAGCTTACTCTAGAGGAAAGTATTATGCATTTGTTGTAGTTGACAAAAATCTATAACGAATACAAATAAAGTAGATCGACTCTGTATAATTGAATTAACCTGAAACATTATATTTAAATGACTCGTAACTATATAATGATCTAGCTCATAACTTCCCGTGTAGACTCTGAACAGACGCACAGAATTCCATGCTTCTAAATAACTGATCTGTGATTTGATACTTAAATCAAGGCCACTTTGTTAAAACTGTGAATTGAACAGTCCCATCAATTTTGCAAGATTTTGAACAATATGGTCAACTTACTACCTTTTGTAGACTTCACTGGAAAAGGAGAAATTGCCGACAGAATCCACATCCTGGGCAGATGAAATACATCTACATCAGGACAAATGACACAACCAACGTCCAAATCAAGAATTTGAGTACTGCTTGAAAAATACCGACATTCTTTCGTGAACAAAAAATGATTTTGGGAATGTCTACGCTTCTAGCTCTTTTTTGAATGCTTGCACACAAATGATTGTCTCAATTGCTCAAAACCTCCAGTTTTTAACTTAATTACGTATATGTGTGTGCGACAAAGTACGGCTCGGGTTGCCAACGATCGCGGATATGAAATTAAAACTGCTAAAGGAAAGGAAAAGAATGGCGGTTATATTCATTGTGATATGGTCCTAACACATCAGCCGGAACTTAACGTACTCATGTTGTTCTTCGGCTCCTCTGAAGGCTAGCCGTCGCCGCGTGAACCCCGGAAAAACTACTCTCGGCTTCCGATGATCCAAAGGATAGAAAATATATGCGGCCTAATTGATTTGACGTTTACAAGTTGGCATAGTTGGTCCTTGTAACGTTGCAGGCCTTTGTGAAACATAAATCATTATTCAAGTACGGAAAAATTAAAACCACGCAACTGCGAGGCTAAAATTTTAGTAACGCTAATTTGGCATTATGTTTGACTGAATAAGGGTAAGGGCTATAAATAGAATTTGTTTTGTTTGACTATTTATAACTCATAAAAACCAGGACGCGTAAATCGCAGTATTTTGGGTAAAGAAATGAAATAGTGGGTCTATTTTTAGCACTATCTTTGAAAAACCAGAACTTTCGAGAAATTGTAAACAATCCTTCTCGTCCACGAATGATCTAGAACTTGGGTGAATTGTGTATATAAAGGGGACTGACTTTGACATTGGCATAGTTGTAACACAACGCTGTATTGAAGAGGATCTTAATACATACGAATACCTCAAAGGATTTATTTTAAAAGCTAACTTAAGTTTACACCGAAAAAACAAGAACACGGATGGGTAAATTTTTCATTCCGATGTATCGCTACACGACAGCGCCATACCAGACCAAACGTCCACATCGAGGATATAACTGTGCCGATAGAGTGTATGATCAACCGTTACTGTTTGACGCTTTAATGGCGAGTTTGTTAGGACACTTGTGCAATCAGCCAAGAGGAGAAAGTTGCCAGAAAAGCTCAGTCAGCAAACAGCCACGATCACCGTGGATTTATGGTGTAAACCTGAAAGGTTTCAACCCAGGAGACATTTCTGTTAAAGTGAAAAATGGACAAATTCATATTTCTGCGAGACAAGTCGAGGAATGTGAGTCGGGCTATGACACGCTTGAACGTTTTCGTAAAGTTCAACTTCCAAAAGATGTGGATGACGAAAAACTGAGCTGTTTCTCCGAAGAAAATGGTAAGCTGATTTTGACTGCACCATATATTGAACAAAAAGACAGTGTAGAAAATAAACATGAGCCGTTGGTTAATCTTGATACTTCTTCATCAGAATCTGAGAAGTCCGAGATAGCAAACAGGAAAGACAATGCTGACGTCATCAAAGTACCAATAGAACATCTCGACACGGAAAATAACAGCCAGGCCAATAGTGCTGAAACTAATTCTGAACAGATCATGGGTTCCGTAGAGACGATTAATAAAAAAGGGATCAAGGAAACTGTTGAACAGGAAATTCAAGAACCGAGTAAATCAGACGATGTGGAATAAGTGAACATTGACGTGCCAGCTGTTAACAATATAGAAATTGAGAATCAGGAAGACAGTGGAAACGCGAATGACCAAAACTGCGAGGAAAGATTACCAGAAACGCGTGATATGATTGATGATAAACAAAAGAACCAAGTAGACATAAAGGAGATAGACAAACAAAAAGACCAGATAGTCATTGAACCAGCAGAATTTGAAACGGGTTTGTCCTTGGTTGATTCAACAATGGTTAAAGAATTGAATGGGGCAAAACAGTTCGAGATGAATCTTAATCTCCATAGGTTCACACCAGAAAACACAAAGATTCATTGGAAGAATGATACTCTACATATCGAGGCAGAGAAAGAAGTGAAAACAGACTCGTTTTTGAGTTGTCAGAAAGTTCAAAGAAAACTATCCATACCAAAATCATGTGAGGTAGAAAGTGCCATCGCCAAAATGAATAAAGAAGGTTTGTTAAAAATATCTGTGCCAATGAAAGCAGTGAAAGAGGTCTAAAACTTTACTTGTGCTTGTGCCTGAATTTACAAACAATTGTATGTGTGATAGAGAGACACCCAACTATCTGGACAAGCCACACAGTGTATTGAAGATAATCGTAGAGCATGAGTAGTGAATATAGAACTGTAGACATCTAATTAGCCTTTAGTAACCTGTAGTATTTAACCTCTGACCAGACTGTACGGATGCTTTATTTCGACTTTTTTTGACAGAATGCCTGATTTAAATCTTTTGAATTTATAAAAAACGTATTCACGAGAACTATAGAAGTAAACGATACTTTGCATGATTAAAGTCTTCATAATAAGAAGTAAACAATTCTTGTATATGTAATATATATTGTACTTTGGTTCATTAATCGTCGAACATAATAAATTTCATTTTTTACAATGGTCTTTTTTGTTGTACAATCCTCGCAATGAGCAGGGTGCTGCCTACAATGAAAAATCGATTGACAAGTCAAAACTCAGATTTTTATATATATAAAAACTGATTACATACGAAATTTACGTCATTTTATCTAAATAAAATCGAGAGTGGAAGACTTTTACGCCGTAACCAATTTGACGTTACGACTTTTAGGTTGTCCACCAAAGGATTTTTGTTTGTTCCATGTCCACGATCACTGATTTGTATTTTGTAGATGAATGACGTTTCAATATCTGAGGGATGTGTTATAACTGAGGTCAAGTAACGGGCCAGCATTCCATAATTTGACTCCTACACTATTGTTGAAACTCGCGAAAACCGTTTCAATTAGAGAAAACTAGTGAGTTCCAATAACTACTGAGAGTAAAGCTGTCTATGTTAAGGTACTGGGCCGTAATAGTTCCGCAACTCTTCGGACTCATGATCTTTCACAATGTTAACTGAGGTTTCCTAATGAACTCATTAGGAACCCTCAGTTAACCGTATTAAAGTTCATGACTTCTGGAACGTTGCGGAACTTTTACTGGTCCATTACCTTTGGTCGGTGTAAATCTTAAATCTCGTAACTAAAGCTTTTATTTAACCCTTGTGACGAGAATTTAGAATTGCATCAGCGTGGGCCTATTTTGTGTAAAAAAAAACCTGAGTTATTTCTCGTAAAAAGCTAGAGCAACCCTTTTTTCTACTTTGATCGCTGTTTGGTGATCGAGTGTCCTTTACAGTTAACAGCAACGTGAAAATGACAAGGTTAATGATTTTAGTATGATTTTTGAATGATATTGAACGAATGGAATGGACTTTGAATGAAATTATAGGGATGTAATCCTATATCGCTAATTTCTTCAAATGGACAAAATTAAAGATATCTTATTACATTCATTTATTAAACTATCTGTCAAAATGGTTTTGATTGAGGTAAAATATTCATGATATTAGTAACTTCAATATCAGTTAGAGTTACTCAACATACTTGTGAACTGCCCAGCGAAAAGGAACTAAACAGGGACTAAACAGCTAGCCTCAATACCCCTTTTATCATTTTTTTTAATGCTTTGTCTTGTTTAGTGGTCATTCTACCATACCTGGTATTTCTGTCGAGATTCCAATCCTAACTGACCCAAAATTTATTCGAACTAATTTCCGCGCGACTTGGAACGATATGCGCTCAAAGTTAGCTCTTTAATGTCAGTCGTGCGTCGTCTATAATTAACTAAGATATTTTTTCCTCCTACATCAGTCCAAACTTGAGGAATTTAGCAGGAATGTTTCTTTGGTGAAACCCTATCATAGAAAAAATCATATATATTTTGGCGTCATCGAAGCACATGAATTATTCCTAGAAATAAGTTAGGAAACCTTTTAAAGTCTTCATCTTTGAAACCAGAAGGCAGATATCCGAGATATTTCACATGTACAGTAAAACTGGCGTTAAGGTAGTGGACCCCTAATAGTTCCTCAACTTTCGGAAGTAATGAACTTTAATAGTTCTTATCGAGTTTTCCTAAAGATTTTCATTAGGAAACCTTGGTCAAAGAGCTCGAGTTCCGAAATGTTGCAGAACTTTTACGGGTCCACAACCTAAAAGGAAACACTTAGACGACCACCAAAACTCGGTCGTTTATTGGAATGGTCGCATAATATTATATTTTGATGAATAAGACATGCCATTTTGATAAGATATAGATTGTCGCATTGATTGTCGTATAATTCTTACTGAAACTTGTGATGTTCGAATCCACGAGAATCGTCTCATTCAAACTGTCAAGTTTCGAGTCAATCGGACATAAGAAGACAGAGTTATGCTTTGGACAAAGATTTGGACGCTGCCCATACGCCCGCCCGGACGCCTTCCGTCTTTCGATGTGCGAATTAAGAGTAAACTCGATAAGTAACGTCACGGTTGAGCCTCACCATATCATGTCAAAAATGACAGACGATGCGATATGTTACGAAATGAGCCAGATATTCGGGATGACAAAACGTTGCACATTGTTTGCGAATAAACCCCGCTTTCGACACGAGTGCACGTGCAGCGGGTATAATTTGAAAACAGTTTGCATCGTTTTGTCATCCTGAACGCAGAGCAGATATTAAGTCGTCTTGTTAGGATTCTCAAACGGCCAGACATGGATGAGCGTCATTGATTATTCTCGTATATTGCATCTCGTTATGTGTTACACCATTAACGTGATTTTATAAAACTGAAAGCTTTGATGTATTGTATGCATCAAACGATTCAACTGATATTAATTTGATGATTTTAACTCTGATGATTGAACCGACAATTTAATATACATGTCGCATAGAACATTAATGTTTATCTGTTTTAGTTTTCAAAAAGACAGCCCAAAGTGAAAATTCGAATTTTTACCTTTTAGTTTATATTCAAGCCCCAATGACATAGGGTAGTGGACCCGTAAAAGTTTCACAACATCTCGGACGCCATTAACTTTAACAGTTTTAACTGAGGTTTTCTAATGATGTTCATTAGGAAACCTCGGTCAACATTGTGAAAGATCATAAGCTCCGAAACGTCGCGGAACTATAACGGGTCCTTTCCTTAAGCTAACTTCTATCGTGGCATTCTGTCCGTCATTTTTCCTAAAGTCCTTCCGAAAATGTTAAATTCAAACTCTTCTCTTCATTGAATAGCTACTGGATTGCATCCAAATGTCGCAGAAACTAGTAAATATGGTCCGTTGATAAGCTTCTATCAAAGAGGCGCTCATGACATCTGATACAATCAACTTCCGTTTTAAAGATATTCAATACAACGACATTTTCACTTACCGACATAAATTTGCTTGGAACGGATTTGCACAGTGCATTTTTCACGGTGCATTTTTTTCGTTATAACGGAATCTTCGTTTCCCGACACCGACACTGATTAGCAGAAAACGAACAAACTAATAATGGTCCAGATGGTTAATTACACTGAACCATAGGCATGAAAGATAACCACCTAAAATGAGTTGATAATTTACATTTCTTCTTTAACTTGTGTAAATGTGTGAAAATGTTTGACATGCAAACAATTGCAATGTTTCGTTAGCACCTTTAACACATTTACCCTTTATATACACTTTATTTAGTATTTGTTTGTTCAGCTTTTCTTTATTTTGCTATACTGAAAATGAAAGTTGTTAAGGAAAATTGCATTTAAATTTTGATAGAAATGCATATGACAAGTAAAGTATAGAAACTTCAGTTTAACCAAGATATTCAAATCATTAAAGATATAGCTGAAGAAGTTTGTACCTGTATGTTAAAGAATGGATGCTGCTTTTTTCGATAATTCTGCATTGGTTGACTTAATTGTTCATTCAATACACGAACATTTTTGTTACAACGAAATATTTTCTGGAAACAAATATGGTCTTTGTAACGAGAGTTGACTCTATGTACAAGTACATTAGCGACAGATAGTGATCCGTCATCTCCAAAAGCTTCATCAAATACAGACATTGCCTAAAACGATTTGTCAAGGATGGTAAGAAATGTTAAATGGTATGGCGCGACACAACACCGTTGTAAATGCCTATGTAAATATATGCACTTACGATAGTGTTGTGTTTAGCATTCGCTACAGTTGATAACATCTCAAAATAGACACTAATTTCGATCAAAACCATTCGAAAGCACTCACTCTAAGCTCTATTCAACATTATTGAAACACTCACAATTTCCAATAAGCTCCTAAATTGTTCTAAAACGCTTCCAAATCTTTTAAAACGATCCACTTTTCATTCAAATCGTTCAAATTAATGTGCGATGTAAAGGCAGATGTAGATTTATAAGGTCTGATTTGTCTGTCAAGACACAAGAAGGTAAAAGTGCGTAGAATTTATTAAAGTTTGGGAATAAATCATTGCCCATCTAGGCAAAATTATAGATATTGTAAAACCATCCTTGGAGTTCACTCAAAACCCGCTCAGCGCTCTCATTCAAATTAATTCCAAAATCATCCCAGAACACTCAACTTGTCAATTTCGCGATGTTCTTAACTGTATTAACCTGTCATCACAATAACATTATTACGGAAAAAGTTGAAAGAGTTGATAGTTTGGTTGTTAATTATTTAAATCCATGAGAGAGTATGGCCTTTGTTTGAACTTGTTATAAACATGGATATACTGCATTTATGAGGTAAGCAGTTTATAAAATCTCGGACAGAAATGTCGTCAATTTAAAACAAGCTGTAAGTCCGAATGATTGATTGATTGAATGGAGTTTAACGCCGCTTTCAACATTATTTCAGTTATATCGCGGCGGCCGGAGCACCTAACAATGGATTCCTGGTATTTCTGTCACCTGTACTACCATTACATTCTTTCCTAGCCTCCGACTGCTATCTCACATAGGTTTACGATTATCTACCCATCGGTGAGAGACAAACGTCGGAAAGGATATTTGCCTCCACCGGTGATCGAACCCACGACTTCCAGATTGGATATGATCCTAACACATCAGCCGGAACTTAACGTACTCATGTTGTTCTTCGGCTCTTCTGAAGGCTAGCCGTCGCCGCGTGAATCCCGGAAAAACTACTCTCGGCTTCCGATGATCCAAAGGATAGAAAATATATGCGGCCTAATTGATTTGACGTTTACAAGTTGGCATAGTTGGCCCTTGTAACGTTGCAGGCCTTTGTGAAACATAAATCATTATTCAAGTACGGAAAAATTAAAACCACGCAACTGCGAGGCTAAAATTTTAGTAACGCTAATTTGGCATTATGTTTGACTGAATAAGGGTAAGGGCTATAAATAGACTTTGTTTTGTTTGACTATTTATAACTCATAAAAACCAGGACGCGTAAATCGCAGTATTTTGGGTAAAGAAATGAAATAGTGGGTCTATTTTTAGCACTATCTTTGAAAAACCAGAACTTTCGAGAAATTGTAAACAATCCTTCTCGTCCACGAATGATCTAGAACTTGGGTGAATTGTGTATATAAAGGGGACTGACTTTGACATTGGCATAGTTGTAACACAACGCTGTATTGAAGAGGATCTTAATACATACGAATACCTCAAAGGATTTATTTTAAAAGCTAACTTAAGTTTACACCGAAAAAACAAGAACACGGATGGGTAAATTTTTCATTCCGATGTATCGCTACACGACAGCGCCATACCAGACCAAACGTCCACATCGAGGATATAACTGTGCCGATAGAGTGTATGATCAACCGTTACTGTTTGACGCTTTAATGGCGAGTTTGTTAGGACACTTGTGCAATCAGCCAAGAGGAGAAAGTTGCCAGAAAAGCTCAGTCAGCAAACAGCCACGATCACCGTGGATTTATGGTGTAAACCTGAAAGGTTTCAACCCAGGAGACATTTCTGTAGTGTTAAAGTGAAAAATGGACAAGTTCATATTTCTGCGAGACAAGTCGAGGAATGTGAGTCGGGCTATGACACGCTTGAACGTTTTCGTAAAGTTCAACTTCCAAAAGATGTGGATGACGAAAAACTGAGCTGTTTCTCCGAAGAAAATGGTAAGCTGATTTTAACTGCACCATATATTGAACAAAAAGACAGTGTAGAAAATAAACATGAGCCGTTGGTTAATCTTGATACTTCTTCATCAGAATCTGAGAAGTCTGAGATAGCAAACAGGAAAGACAATTCTGACGTAATCGAGTTGCCAATAGAACATCTCGACACGGAAAATAACAGCCAGGCCAATAGTGCTGAAACTAATTCTGAACAGATCATGGGTTCCGTAGAGACGATTAATAAAAAAGGGATCAAGGAAACTGTTGAACAGGAAATTCAAGAACCGAGTAAATCAGACGATGTGGACAAAGTGAACATTGACGTGCCAGCTGTTAACAATATAGAAATTGAGAATCAGGAAGACAGTGGAAACGCGAATGACCAAAACTGCGAGGAAAGATTACCAGAAACGCGTGATATGATGGATGATAAACAAAAGAACCAAGTAGACATAAAGGAGATAGACAAACAAAAAGACCAGATAGTCATTGAACCAGCAGAATTTGAAACGGGTTTGTCCTTGGTTGATTCAACAATGGTTAAAGAATTGAATGGGTCCAAGCAGTTCGAGATGAGTCTTAATCTTCATGGGTTTGAACCAGAAAACACAAAGATTCATTGGAAGAACGATACTCTACATATCGATGCTGCGAAAGAAGTGAAAACTGATTCGTTTGTGAGTTATCAGAAAGTTCAAAGAAAACTATCCATACCAAAATCATGTGAGGTAGAAAGCGCCATCGCGAAAATGAATAAAGAAGGTTTGTTAAAAATATCTGTGCCAATGAAAGCAGTGAAAGAGGTCTAAAACTTTATTTGTGCTTGTGCCTGAATTTACAAACAATTGTATGTGTGATAGAGAGACACCGAACTTTGAGGGCAGTCACACAGTGTATTTAAAATAATCTTAGAGCATGAGTATTGAATATAGAACTGTAGACATCTATTTAAACTGTAGAAACCTGTAGTATTTAACCTCTGATCAGACTGTACGGATGCTTTATTTTGACTTTTCTTTACAGAAGGCCTGATTTAAATCTTTTGAATCTGCAATAAACGTATTCACGAGAACTTTAGAGATAATCGGTACTTTGTATGATTAAAAAGTCTTCATAATAAGAAGTAAGTAATTCTTGTGTATGTAATATATATTGTACTTTGGTTCATTAATCGTCGAACATAATAAATTTCATTTTTTTACAATGGTATTTTTTGTTGTAAAATCCTCGCAATGAGCAGGGTGCTCATACTAAACTATTTTCATCATTCAGATTTTATCAGTAATTACCCGGCGGGGTGTGCACTGGGCCGATGACGCGTCTTACCAACACAAGATAGATAAAATATCTACATTGAAATAAAGAAGGAATTATTTTTATTTTTATCACTGTTCATTTATTTTTCTTTTGACGGATTTTTTCTTAACATGACGACTAATTTCATTTTATAAGCTTTTCAACGGTATTTGTATTGTATAAGTTTCAATTTATCTTCTTGCTTCCACATTATTATGAAAATGACCATGTTAATATCCTTTTGTACTGTATTGGAATTGAAGTTATTGCCTTGTCGGCCAACTTTACCGCTTATTTTGTATACTTTTCTTAAACAAACGAAAATTATTCTTAATGTGAAAGTAAAGTTTAACCTGTAACAATAACAATGGTCAAAAAATATTTGAAAAACCATTTCATCTTTCATCTTCCATCTCCATTTAAAAACCTTGTAACATGCAACTCAGTCACTAGAGCAAAAAAGATAGAGTTAAAGATAGAGATAGTATACAAGAACGCAGAAAATGATCACAATCTTTCCAAATCAATCTATCATTCTTCTGCTTTACTTAATTATCATATTTTTTTATTCGTATATCTATTTGAATTTTAGTAGTTTCATTTTGACGGCATATATAAGTCGAATTCCCTTATTTGATATGTAGTAATTATTCAAATAGTTGCCAATGAAAGAGAAATCTGGTTATACTGGCTCAGACTCTTTCACACACATGTAACAACAAAATAAACTGTTAATTTTAAAATGCATTAAGAATTCAACGAGTACATGGTTTGTTTTTGTTTTAAAACCATCATTCATTTTTTTTTTATGTTAACTCAAAATATCGACGCTTTGATTTAAGAATCTTGTAGTTACAGATTGTTACAGATTCGGGGGCTTGCCGAAAAAAAATTTTATGGCGAATATTTCTCAATTGTACTTGCTTTGACGCAGGGTACGCTGTTGAGTACGACCATGGATTTTAACGTCTGAACCTCGTAAATAATGCCCTAATTAAGCTTTAGTACCGATGTCTAGAACTTAACCGACGAAATCCTTTTTGTCTCTCACCACTGGGTCGATAATCATAGACCTATAAGGGAAAGCAGCTGGAGGCTGGGAAAGGATTTGGTGGTGGTACTGATTTGAGAAATACCACGAATCCATTATAAGCCGCTCAAGCCGCCGCGATATAACTGAAAGATTATTGAAAGTGGCGTAAAACCACATTCAAACAAATAAATCTAATTCATATACATAACAGTTAAAGAATAAAAAAAAAACACTTAAGACAGTTCAATGGCTCAGTGCAAAATGGTTGTGACTGCCTATATATTAATAGGCAGTTTCAACTGTTTGGCGCTGAGCCATCAAAGTGGTACAGTTACTTGAAAATGCCAAACAAATGTCTAACTGTGAAAGTACTAACAGCATTTTCCAGTCAAACCAATCAGAATTTTCAGACTGTATTCACACATGTATGTTTAACCAAAAGTGCATGTAAAGAAAGTAAAAGTTAACTCACTTTAGAAATTAGCTTGAGGCAGAGATCTCAAAACAGGCATTTTGTTAGCTTTGTTAATTGAAGGGTCAGCGCAACACTATTGTAAGTGCCTATTTATATATAGGTACTTACAATAGTGTTACACCGACCCCTCGAAATGATTCAGTAACTTTATTAGTAATACATTTGTACTAATTCTTGCCAGGGTACATGACAAAATATACCTGGCTGGAAATAATGATGTCACTTGAGCAGGGAATAAATTGTCATATACTCAGACAAGAAATTGTATTACTAATTTACTATACTCCAAAGTTTTCAACTAAATATCTGTCTTTTATCTATTTAAAGCTGTGGTTTCACCAAAACTACAAATTTCACCAAATGCGCCCCAAATTAAAAGTAAACGTAGTGATGTCATAGGTAGTTATGAAGTCATCACACTACATTCCACATTGTTGTGATGAAAAAGTGATTCTTGGTTGATTCTGCACAAAAGTCGTCACTTTAAATGAATCAATTTATAAAATCGAAAGGTATTTAACAGCTATTATATTAGCGTGAATATGTTTATTTATAACTGACTTGAGCTATTTACTGTAGCATACTGTGTATACTCTGGCTGTGTTGTCAACAAAGCGAATCATGGCTGCCATTACTGGTTTGAATTTTTGTCTATGTTCCAGGTGAGAAGCCTTAAGGAACTGCACCTGTAAAACCAATATTTGGTCCCCTACTATAAATTTTTACTAAATAACAATTGGATGTGCTATGAAACAAGTGAGCTGGGGGTCAAATTATTGACAGTTTCCTCTAACTTTTCTTATTTGTTGAAACCACGCAAGTGCACATGCAAAGCTGGATATAATTGGTAAACTGTTTGCACCATTTTGTGATCCTGAAGGCAGGGCTGATTACCTAGGCAAATGTGATATTTAAAGATCAGCAAATTGATACAGAATATTATCAGAATAATAATAGAAAATATGACTCAATTGTATCAATAATTGAATGATGCTATTTATTCAACCATTTTTATATTTGTTCAAAAAGATTCCGTCCATTGTTTTTGATTTGCCTTGTTAGACATGTTTCATCTTTCATTGTTTATGTATTGGTTTTCATATCATGGAGTTATGTTAAGAAATGTTATACATAAGGTTTTAATAAATCATTGGGTTGTCACTCTATAAATTTTCTAATTGCCAGTTTGCATTTATCCAATACATTGTTAATTTTAATGATGATTTTAAACCATAATTACAATCAAAGTGCTTTTTTCTTACCTATATACACAAAGCATTGAGAGTGAGGTATTATGATTAATCAATGTCTGACATCCATCTGTCTGTCTGTTTGTCTAGGCATATAAAAAACAAGAAGGAATTCTTTCTATTTTTATTATTTATCTTCCTTGATGTGGGCCTCACAACTAGAACCTGGGCATCTGGTTCAAAGAATATCATAGTAGATATCTACCAATGTCATAAATCTTATATCCTTGGGTTAAAGGAGACTCGGGTGAGCGACATAGGACCACCATGTTCCTGTTATTTTAAATTTTAGTTTTATATCTGTGAACTTATATATTTTTATGATTTTTTCTTGCCATGATCTATTAAAGCATTCATGAAACTTATGATTTATTGATGAAAATGATAAATTGATTAGTTTATTCATTTTAATCAAAGATACTTTCCTATTTTATGTACTGTTGTTTAAAAAATGTTCAAATTTTATTCAGTCTAATGAGTTTTATTTAATTCTGGAGTCTCAAAGACTTTACATAACTGCAGTTTTAAAGAGCAATGTTTTCATATTTTAAAAAGAGATTTCAAAGTCATTTCTTTATGGGGTGTGAAAAAGGGAATTGTGAGGGTTGTATCCAATACTTAACAAAATGCTCAAATTTCCAAAGAAAAAAATAGTTGATCATATTGTCTGAAAAAGAGGTCAAGAGGTATACTCTATTTAAAAACCTGTCTTGAATAGTTATATGTAGCCAATTTGAATATGGATTATTAGGAAATTTTGTTTACTTGTGATAAGGATGTATACACTGTAATAATATGTGACCTGCCTCGCGAAAAGAGACCAACTTTGAATTGTGTACAATGAATATTTGAAAAGGAGATTGGCTCCAGCCTATGTCAACCAGTGGTTGCATTTCAGTGAGAACAGTTTCGACCCTAGTTAGTCTCTGTAGTCTGTGCACTTTGACTAGGATCGACACTTTATGTATTACCCTAGATGGTCCCTTTTTGTGTGACAGGTCACATATATATATATAAAAGATAGAAATCCAGAGACAATCTTGATAAGGAAGTACTCATGCATTATGAAATTTCTGAAAATTTATCAAATTAAAACACTTCTTTGAAACAAATCATTATTTGTTTTAAATACCATTCTAAAGCAGAATACTTGAGTTATTTTTATAGCCTTTTCCGTGCTAGCATCACCGTCGTATGTGTTCACAAACAGTGTGGTATTTGGCAATATCCCTACATGAAAGTTAAAATATATGTTCTCTATCAAAGGATTGAGCTATTCTTTCAAGTGCCTTATCAAGGGCTTAACTACCATTGCGCACATTACGCTAGTGTGAAATAGAAATAATTCCTCTTTTGAAAAATTTTGTTGTTGAATGATCATAACATCGAAACTACAACTTATTCAAGCTGTAGTTACCATGTTTTGATTTTTCACCAACGATCAAAGCATAGAAAAGGAAAGGACAGAGGACATTCATCTTTTTTCACAGTCCACATATTGCCATTTTTCCATATATTCTATTTTGGTCACCTAAGAGTGCGTATACATTTCAAAATCCTAGTTACGCCTATGTTGATACATGTATTTAGGAATTACGCCAATTTTTTCACCCACTATTCAGCAACCAACATTCCAGCGTCACGTACCGTACATAGGTGCTGCCCCTGTTAATTTTTAAATTCTCTTTAACCATTTATTGCATGATATGTATGTTAAAGCGTCGTTAAAGACATATGTTCACCGGTAAAACACGTTATCTGGCCTCCTTCGTCTTGTCCAAGATTATGCCAGTTTTGTGTACTTATGACGAGCGGATTTCTTTTTAAAAGATTTTGATGCATTTGATATCCCCCCTCCCTATATGCCCACCCCCCGCTCTCTTGAATATTCTTTGTCCTGAGTGCTCAATCGAGATTTAGATATCTCTAATGTCTCAGTCTCGGCTAACTCAGGAGGGAGGGAATTCCAGTCTTTTGCGGTTCTGTTAAAACATTGCTAAGAAAAATGCGTAAAAAATTATTCATGTCTGATATCAATTTAGAGGATGACGAATGCCAGCCTAATTTTATTTGATAATAATTTTACAAAGAGACGTCAGTATAAATAGGGACTCTAAATTTACATGTATTTATAATAGCGTTAATTTACGGTTTCATTTGCAAGGACGCTCAGAATGGTATTACGCCGGAGTGGATAGGCCTAGCACGAGAGCCCTACGCCATTTTCGGATCTCTTAAATGTTAACGCCCCTAAACGTAGATTAACCCAATGATTAGCACTAAGTTTATTTGATCTTGCGTCATGGCAGATCTAGGTTATTTCTTGTCATTTGTGCATCAATACTAGGTCGATATGACATTTGTATTCTTGCACTATCTACCATTACAACAAAAGCTCGCCCCTCGAGTATCGCTGAAAAAAAAATAGTAATTAGGATATAAATAAACGTACTAAAATAATCAATTCCATGATAAGGAATTTGGTCCTCATTCTGCTACTCTTTGTCTACCTTTCATGGATCCATTGGGGGCTGGGAGTTAAGACTTCCCTATCCCCATGGAAAGTTTTTAATTCGAATCGGAATTCTGTAAAATTCGGAAAAATCTCGAGGGCGCCAAAAACGTAACTACAGCCTACAAAATTTTGGTCATGATCATATATGCTCATGCAATATAGTTCGGAAGACCACCTAAAAAACCTTCTGGATCCGCCTTTACGCGTCGTCATTGGCGAAAAGAAACCATTTTGGTAGTGCGAAGAGTGTAAATCAGAGCAATCATTGTAGTCTGTTAAGGGTCGGAATTTGAAAAGCTATTATCTATCTGCAATGACCTGGCACTCATTTAATATTCCTTTTGACCCCTATTGATAGTCGGTAAATATGTTTCTTAATATAGACTTATACTCGCGAAGTTAAGATATAAGAAAATGTATTACTAGTCATAAAACATACGAAAATTTAGCGGTGGTGGTAAGGATGCGTTCCCATAATCGAAAGGTCACGAGTTCAAGTCGGACCATGACCAGAAATAATTCTTTTCAGGGTAACACTTTTTTGAGTACCGATTTTTATACTATGGCTTTTGATATTTTGAACAGCGCTGCATAAGACGAATGTTTCTCGGCACAGTTTTTCCGCAAGCCTCAATTTGCTCATTCCAAAGTCCTGTCCATAAATCATTGTAAATTACTGAAAATAATTATAATCTAAGAGATGAAGATGCGTTTTTTATGACGGTATGAAATTAAAAATATTTACAGGGTTTGAACACGTTAATCGAATTCCTGTTTAACTCTATTCTCTTCCAATCTTATAATTCAATATCATGAAGCAATGAGGTCTCTATTGGGGCTACTTTTTCGGTACAAGCTTACTAACAACTTATTATGTTTTTATTTTCATTGAGTTATAAGAAAATCTGTCTCTCGATCGAATACAATAATCTTTGTTGGTGCAAACAACCAAAATTGAATGATGTAAGAGCAAAAGATATTAATCGTAAATGACACCCAAAATAATAACAAAATAATAATGATAAATGTTGTTTGAAAAAAAAAATAATAATAACGAAAAATATCATTTGTTAATGATAACCATAATGATTAAAATATGTGTCTCGGTCGGGAATTGAACTGGACCCAACAACTTATCGGTGTACGGGAAGGCGTCTGTAACCACTGTACTACCGCGACTTTTTAAAGGGGACGTGAAATTATATAACTAAAACGGTGAAATGAAATCGAGTTACGCTGCGGGAATACTCGAGCAATAACGGAAGTTAATGAGTGCCAGGTCATTTTAGATAAATAATACAAATTTCTAGTGTTCAGGGGCATGTTTTGCTAAACATCTTACGATCGTTTTTTGCGCAAGTCAAAAAATTAAAGTTGCTTCTACAGAAGTAACTAAATATGGATTTCTGCTATGCATCTTCCGTCAGGCCGTAGTATTGCAAGGCAGAATCTAACAATGAATGAAAACACCAGGTACGTTTTGTAATTTTGACTTACGATTAATTTTTCAGTAATAACTTTGGGCCCCGGGCTCATTTAGTCTTGTTAACATTCGCCATAGACGCCGTATGATATCGCAGTCTGTGATTTTGGTATAATATTTTTGACATTGTAAGGATTTATTTTTTACAGCGAATTTTGTTCACATCGTGCGATGCACGCACGGTTACTCGATTATAATAATAAGAAGAAAAAAATGTTTACGATACCCTTTTGGCTATAGCAATGTAATCTCGCGATTCCCGCACGAACACCATACGAGCAGTTAGCATGATATACTGTACTGTACGGCCCGGTCGTACGGATACCATGCGGAGACCGTTGTATGATGCGAAAATGTCGGATTTCAACTCAATTCAAAAGAAATCGCGTGATCACCGTGCGCTAATGGCTGTACGGCTACGGGCCTCCATTGCGGTTGTTAGATAGAAATATAGATAGATGGATGGATGGATGGATGGATGGATGGATGGATGGATGGATGGATGGATGGATGGATGGATGGATGGATGGATGGATGGATGGATGGATGGATGGATGGATGGATGGATGGATAGATTAGATAGATAGATAGATAGATAGATAGATAGATAGATAGATAGATAGATAGATAGATAGATAGATAGATAGACAGATAGATAGATAGATAGATAGATAGATAGATAGATAGATAGATAGATAGATAGATAGATAGATAGATAGATAGATAGATAGATAGATAGATAGATAGATAGATAGATAGATAGATAGATAGATAGATAGATAGATAGATAGATAGATAGATAGATAGATAGATAGATAGATAGATAGATAGATAGATAGATAGATAGATAGACAGACAGACAGATAGACAGATAAACAAAGCCTCATATTTGGCCTCTTTAGTTTGTATGCAGGTGTAAAGGCATTTTATTCAAATATGGAAAAATAAAACCATGCAAATGCGAGACAAAACCTCAGCAACGCGACTTTTGCATTATCGAAATAAGGGTAAGGGCTATTATTAGATTTTTCTGTTCGACTATTTATAAAGTTCTAATGAAAAACCAGGACGCGTAAATCGCAGTATTTTGGATATAGAAATGTAATACTGGTTCTATTTTAAGCACAATCTTTGAAAAACCTGAACTTTCGAGAAATTGTAAACAATCCTTCTCGTCCACGAATGATCTAGAACTTGGGTGAATTTTGTATATAAAGGGGACTGACTCTGAGTGTTGCATAGTTGTAACACAACGCTGTATTGAAGAGGATCTTAGTGCACATACGAATTACTGGAAGGATATATTTTAAAAGCTAAATTTCACCGAAAAAGAATATGGGTAAATTTTTCATTCCGATGTATCGCTACACGACAGCGCCATACCAGACCAAACGTCCACACCGAGGATATGATAACTGTGCCGATAGAATGTATGATCAGCCGTTACTGTTTGACGCTTTAATGGCTAGTTTGTTAGGACAATTGTGTAACCAGCCAAGAGGAGAAAGTTACCAGAAAAGCTCGATCAGCAAACAGCCACGATCACCGTGGATTTATGGTGTAAACCTGAAAGGTTTCAACCCAGAAGACATTTCTGTTAAAGTGAAAGACGGACAAGTTCATATTTCTGCGAGACAAGTGGAGCAATGCGAGTCGGGCTATGACACGTTTGAACGTTTCCGTAAAGTTCAACTTCCAAAAGAAGTGGATGACGAAAAACTGAGCTGTTTCTCTGAAGTAAACGGTAAGCTGATTTTGACTGCACCATATATTGAACAAAAACACCGTGTAGAAAATAAACATGAGCCGTTGGTTAATCTTGATACTTCTTCATCAGAATCTGAGAAGTCTGAGATAGCAATCAGGAAAGACAATTCTGACGTAATCGAAGTACCAATAGAACATCTCGACACGGAAAATAACAGCCAGGCCAATAAAGCTGACACTAATTCTGAACAGATTATGGGTTCCGTAGAGACGATTAACAAAGAAGGGACCAAGGAAACTGTTGCAAAGGAAATTCAAGAACCGAGTATCTCAGACGATGTGGAAAAAAATGAACATTGACGTGCCAGCTGTTAACAATATAGAAATTGAGAATCAGTAAGACAGTGGAAACGCGAATGACCAAAACTGCGAGGAAAGATTACCAGAAACGCGTGATATGATGGATGATAAACAAAAGAACCAAGTAGACATAAAGGAGATAGACAAACAAAAAGACCAGATAGTCATTGAACCAGCAGAATTTGAAACGGGTTTGTCCTTTGTTGATTCAACAATGGTTAAAGAATTGAATGGGTCCAAGCAGTTCGAGATGAGTCTTAATCTTCATGGGTTTGAACCAGAAAACACAAAGATTCATTGGAAGAACGATACTCTACATATCGATGCTGCGAAAGAAGTGAAAACTGATTCGTTTGTGAGTTATCAGAAAGTTCAAAGAAAACTATCCATACCAAAATCATGTGAGGTAGAAAGCGCCATCGCGAAAATGAATAAAGAAGGTTTGTTAAAAATATCTGTGCCAATGAAAGCAGTGAAAGAGGTCTAAAACTTTATTTGTGCTTGTGCCTGAATTTACAAACAATTGTATGTGTGATAGAGAGACACCGAACTTTGAGGGCAGTCACACAGTGTATTTAAAATAATCTTAGAGCATGAATATTGAATATAGAACTGTAGACATCTATTTAAACTGTAGAAACCTGTAGTATTTAACCTCTGATCAGACTGTACGGATGCTTTATTTTGACTTTTCTTTACAGAATGCCTGATTTAAATCTTTTGAATCTGCAATAAACGTATTCACGAGAACTTTAGAGATAATCGGTACTTTGTATGATTAAAAAGTCTTCATAATAAGAAGTAAGTAATTCTTGTGTATGTAATATATATTGTACTTTGGTTCATTAATCGTCGAACATAATAAATTTCATTTTTTTACAATGGTCTTTTTTGTTGTAAAATCCTCGCAATGAGCAGGGTGCTCAGTGCCTACAATGAAAAATCGATTGACAAGTCAAAACTCAGATTTAAATATATATATATATATATATATATATATATATATATATATATATATATATATATATATATATATATATATATATATATATATATATATATATATATATATATATATATATATATATATATATATATATATATATATATAAACTGATTACATACGAAATTTACGTCATTTTATCTAAATTAAATCGAGAGTGGAAGACTTTTACGCCGTAACCAATTTGACGTCACGACTTTTAGGTTGTCCACCAAAGGATTTTTGTTTGTTCCATGTCCACGATCACTGATTTGTAGATAAATGACGTTTCAATATCTGAGGGATGTGTTATAACTGAGGTCAAGTAGCGGGCCAGCATTCCATCATTTAACTCCTACACTATTGTTGAAACTCGCGAAAACCGTTTCAATTAGAGAAAACTAGTGAGTTCCAATAACTACTGAGAGTAAAGCTGTCTTTGTTAAGGTACTGGGCCGTAATAGTTCCGCAACTCTTCGGACTCATGATCTTTCACACTGTTAATGAGGGTTCCTAATGAACTCATTAGGAACCCTCAGTTAACCGTATTAAAGTTCATGACTTCTGGAACGTTGCGGAACTTTTACTGGTCCATTACCTTTGGTCGGTGTAAATCTTAAATCTCGTAACTAAAGCTTTTATTTAACCCTTGTGACGAGATTTTAGAATTGCATCAACGTGGGCCTATTTTGTGTAAAAACACCTGAGTTATTTCTCATAAAAAGCTAGAGCAACCCTTTTTTCTACTTTTTACCGCTGTTTGGTGATCGAGTGTCCTTTACAGTTAACAGCACCGTGAAAATGACAAGGTTAATGATTTAAGTATGATTTTGGAATGATATTGAACGAATGGAATGGACTTTGAATGAAATTATAGGGATGTAATCCTATATCGCTAATTTCTTCAAATGGACAAAATTAAAGATATCTTATTACATTCCTTTATTAAACTATCCGTCAAAATGGTTTTGATTGAGGTAAAATATTCATGATATTAGTAACTTCAATATCAGTTAGAGTTACTCAACATACTTGTGAACTGCCCAGCGAAAAGGAACTAAACAGGGACTAAACAGCTAGCCTCAATACCCCTTTTATCATTTTTTTAATGCTTTGTCTTGTTTAGTGGTCATTCTACCATACCTGGTATTTCTTTCGAGATTCCAATCCTAACTGACCCAAAATTTATGCGAACTAATTTCCGCGCGACTTAGAACGATATGCGCTTGAAGTTAGCTCTTTAATGTCAGTCGTGCGTCGTCTACAATTAACTAAGATATTTTTTCCTCCTACATCAGTCTGCCAAACTTGAGGAATTTAGCAGGTATGTTTCTTTGGTGAAACCCTATCATAGAAAAAATCATATATATTTTGGCGTCATCGAAGCACATGAATTATTTCTAGAAATAAGTTAGGAAACCTTTTAAAGTCTTCATCTTTGAAACCAGAAGGCAGATATCCGAGATATTTCACATGTACAGTTAAACTGGCGTTAAGGTAGTGGACCCCTAATAGTTCCTCAACTTTCGGAAGTAATATACTTTAATAGTTCTTATTGAGTTTTCCTAAAGATTTTCATTAGGAAACCTCGGTCAAAGAGCTCGAGTTCCGAAATGTTGCAGAACTTTTACGGGTCCACGACCTAAAAGGAAACACTTAGACGACCACTAAAACTCGGTCGTTTATTGGAATGGTCGCATAATATTATATTTTGATGTATAAGACAGGCCATTTTGATAAGATATAGATTGTCGCATTGATTGTCGCATAATTCTTACTGAAACTTGTGATGTTCGAATCCACGAGAATCGTCTCATTCAAACTGTCAAGGGACGAGTCAATCGGACATAAGAAGACAGAGTTATGCTTTGGACAAAGATTTGGACGCTGCCCACCCGCCCGCCCGGACGCCAGACACTATACGGTTCCGTCTTTCGATGTGCGTATAAAAGTAAACTCGATAAGTAACGCCACGAATAAGCCTCACCATATCATGTCAAAAATGACAGACGATGCGATATGTTACTAAATGAGCCAGATATTCGGGATGACAAAACGTTGCACATTGTTTGCCAATAAAACCCCGCTTTCGACACGAGTGCACGTTTAGTTTAAACATATTTTATTCGGAAAATTTTACAGACAGTATAATGTACAACATATTTTGTGAAAAGGACTGGAACGAAAGCTGGGGAAACTTATATAGTTCCTCTCCTAACAACAGCCACCGTAATAAAAGGGTCTGTATTCAGAATTTTAAAACAGGTAATACATATTACAGAAAAAATATAATATTAGTGATACAACAAACATTACTACTCATGTATATGTAAAAAATAAGGGTTGAAGGTTATTGGTAAGGTGCAAAGCGGGTATAATTTGAAAACAGTTTGCACCGTTTTGTCATCCTGAACGGAGGACAGATATTAAGTCGTCTGTTCATGATTGTCAAGCCGCAAGATATGGATGAGCGTCATTAAGTATTCTCGTATATTACATCTCGTTATGTGTAGCCCCATTACCGTGATTTCATAAAACTGAAAGCTTTGATGTTTTGTATGCATCAAACGATTCAACTCATATTAATTCGATGATTTTAACTTTGATGATTGAACCGACAAATTAATATACATGTCACATTGAACATAATTGTTAATCTCTGTTTTAGTTTTCAAAAAGACAGCCCACAGTAAAAATTCGATTTTTTACCTTATAGTTTATGTTCAAGCCCCAATGACATAGTGTAGTGGACCCGTAATAGTTTCGCAACATCTCGGACGCCATTAACTTTAACAGTGTTAACCGAGGTTTCCTAATGATGTTCATTAGGAAACCTCGGTCAACATTGTGAAAGATCATAAGCTACGAAACGTCGCGGAACTATTACGGATCCACTAATTTAAGCTAACTTCTATCGTGGCAAGATGTCAGTCATTTTTTTCCACAGGTCCCTCCGAAAATATTAAATTCAAATTCTTCTCCTCACTGAAAAGCTACTGGATTGCATCCAAATGTCGCAGAAATTAGTAAATATTATCCGTTGATAAGCTTCTATCAAAGAGGCGCTCATGACATCTGTCAACTCCCGTTTTAACGACATTCAATAAAACGACATTTTCACTTACCGACACAATTTTGTAGGGAACGGATTTGCACATTGCATTTTTCATTCGTTGTAACGGAATCCACGTTTTTCCGACCCCGATTTGCAGAAAACGATAGTGCATATTCCCTGTATAAGCCTTTTCATTACAACGACACACTAATAATGACAAAGATGGTTAATTACACAGAACCATAGGCATGATAGATAACCACCTATAATTAGTTGATAATTTACAAGTCTTTACTTGTGTAAACGAGTGGAAATTTTTGACATGCAAACAATTGCAATGTTTAATTAGCACCTTTCACACACATAGCCTTTCAATACACTTTATTTAGATTTGGTCAGCATTTGTTTGTAAACTTTTCTTCATTTTGGGCTTCTGAAAATGTTAGTTGTTAAATGAAAATTGCGTTAATATTTTGATAGAAATACACATGGCAAATACAGTACAGAAAGTTCAGCTAAATAAAGATATTCAAATTATTATTAATAATATATATGAAAAAGTTTGTATGTGTATGTTAAATAATGAATGCTGCTTTTTACGACAATTCTGCATTGGTTGACTAAGTAGTTCATTCAATACACCGACATTTTCTTTACAATGACATATAGTTTTCTGGAAACAAATATGGTCTTGTAACGAGAGTTGACTATATGTACAAGTACATTATCGACAGATAGTGATCCGTCATCTCAAAAAAAGATTAACAAAGGTAGACATTACCCAAACAACGTATGACAAGGATTGTAAGAAATGATTTGAAATGGCGCGGCACAGCACCGCTGTAAATGCCTATGTAATTACATGCACGTACAATAGTGTTGCGTTTAACATTCGCTACAGTTGATAACATCTCAAAATAAACACTTATTTCGACCAAGACCCATTTCAAAGCACTCGCTCGTCGCTCTATTCAATAGTATTCAAACACTCACACTTACCAAAAAGCTCCGAAATTGTTCTAAAACGCTTTAAAACGACCAACTTTTCATTCAAATCGTTCAAATTAATGTGCGATTTTAATAGCGGTGTGGATTTATAGCGTCTGATTTGTCTGTGAAGACACAAGAAGGGAAAAGTGCGTCGAATTTATTAAAGCAGGGTAATGAACTATTGCCCATTCCGTCCATTTGGACCAAATTATAGATATTGTGGAACTACCCTTCAATTTCACTCAAAACTCACAAAACACACTCATTCAAATTCATTCCAAAATCGTTCCAAATAATTCACCTTGACATTCGTTATCAATGGTGTCGGTTTCATTTGTTCAGTTAAAATCCAAGAAATAAGACAGGGTTCCATTTACACTAATAACTGTCTTTTTGCTCTTTTTTGTCTTATCTAAGTTTTTTCGACGAAATTCGACGAGATTCGAAGAAAAGTCGGCCGCCGTCATAGCGCAGTTGGTAGCGCGTCGGACTGTCAATCTAGAGATCCCGCGTTCGATCCCCGACGGCGGCACTCATTCTTTCTGACTATTTGTCTCTCACCGATGGGTTAATAATCGAAGACCTATGTGAGATAGCAGCTGGAGGCTAGGACAGAATGTGATGGTTGTACTGGTGAGAGAAATACCAGGAAACCATTGTTATGTGCTCCAGCCGCCGAGATATAACTGAAATAATGTTGAAAGCGGCGTTAAACTCCATTCAATCAATCAATCGAAGAAAAGTCAAATCGACAAAGTGTCAATTCGACATACCGTTGCATTCGATAAATATAATAATCGCCGAAAATTGAATTCGACGTATTTGCATTCGACGCAATGTCATGTAAGCGTCAATTTCACAATGTTCTTAACTGTAGTAACCTGTCATCACAATAACATTATTACGGAAAAAGTTGAAAGAGTTGATAGTTTGGTTGTTAATTATTTAAATCCATGAGAGAGTATGGCCTTTGTTTGAACTTGTTATAAACATGGATATACTGCATTTATGAGGTAAGCAGTTTATAAAATCTCGGACAGAAATGTCGTCGGTTTAAATCAAGATGTAAGTCCGAGGTTTGAAAGCATTAAGGTAGTGGACCCCTAATTGTTCCGCAATGTTAAGGAAGTAATTAACTTAAACAGTATTAACCGAGGTTTCCTAATGACTTTCATTAGGAAACCTCGGTCAACATAGTGAAAGTTCATGTGTTCCGAAATGTTGCGGAACTATTACGGTTCCACGTCCTTAAGCCGACGATATGTCTGGCTTCACAATTGGCTTCGCGGCTATGAAACACTACTACATTTATTATAAGCAAGTGCTTGTTTGTTCTGTTTTTTTTTTTACCTTAAAATGAATTATCAGAGCACTTATAACTGAATATGTGTATTTTTACTTTGCATATTAACATTTATTTATTTTGCATCTGCCAATAATACAAATCTAAGTTGTGACCATCATTATCCGTGCATTCTGATTGGCTGAAAATTTAGTTATATATTCCCAAAATAGAACTATTGTGATCGTAGAATGTCCGTCGTCAGTCGTGCGTCGTGCGCCGTCCAAAATTTCTTTAAACATCTTCTTATCCTAAACCAGTGGACCAATCTTGATGAAACTTGGCAGGGATCTTCCTTGGGTCAAGCTCTACCAAAGTTGTTCAAATAAATGAAATCCACTTAACTTTTCCTTTACCCTTAACTAAAAGGGTAAGAAAATAAAAATCTGCTTCTCTGAAACCCGAAGGCAGATAGCTTTCATATTTGGTATGTAGCATCATCTAGTAGACCTCTACCAAGTCTGTTCATATCAAGACCCTGGGGTCATATTTGGGCTTTACCCGGGCCCAACCCTTTTTACATAGAATCAAAAAGCGAAAATCTTTAAAAATCTTCTTCTCTGTAACCAGATGGCAGACAGCTTTCATATTTGGTATGTAGCATCATCTAGTAGACCTCTACCAAGTTTGTTCATATCAAGACCCTTGGGTCATATTTGGGCTTTGTCCGGGCGAAACTATTTTTACATAGAATCAAAGAGCGAAAATCTTAAAAAATCTTCTTCTCTGAAACCGAATGGCAGATCGCTTTCATATTTTGTATGTAGCATCACCTAGTGGGCCTCTACCAAGTTTGTTCATATTAAGACCCCGGGGTCATATTTGGGCTTTGCCCGGGCGCATCCCTTATAGCTCTTCTGAGCATGAAGGGTAAAAAAAATAAAAACCTTCAAAAATCTTCTATTTTGAAACCAGAAGGCAGACAGCTTTCATATTATGTATGAAGCATCATTTAATGGACCTTTACCAAGTTTGTTCATATCAAGACCCTGGGGAAATATTTAGGCTCCAACCGGGCGAAACCCTTTTAACTTAGAATCAAAGAGCGAAAATCTTAAAAAATCTTCTTCTCTGAAACCAGATAGCAGACAGCTTTCATATTTTGTATGTAGCATCACTTAGTGGGCCTCTACCAAGTTTGTTCATATTTACACCTTTGGGTCATATTTGGGCTTTATCTGGACGCATCCTTTTTAGCTCTTCTGAGCAATAAGGGTAAAAAATGAAAATTTTCAAAAATCTTCTTCTCTGAAACCAGAAGGCAGACAGCTTTCACATTTAGTTTTTAGCATCATCTAATGGACCTCTACCAAGTTTGTTCATATCAAGACCCTGGGGTCACATTTGGGCTCCACCGGGGTGCAACCCTTTTTACATAGAATCAAAGAGCAAAAAGGCATATCTGTCTTGCTCTTGGCTGAAAACATTTCATGGTATTTATCTTATGTAGAAATTGTCTTCTTGATGACATATGTCTATTTAATTAATGTGATGTCCCAGGGATCAAATAAACTCAGGTGAGCGATCTAGGATCATCATGGTCCTCATTTTTCATTTAGACAGGTCTTCCTGGATAACGGATCAAATAAAGTAACATCCGATTTGAAATAGTATGATACTATTTGTTTCGGCAAATTCAAATACTGAAGAGAACTCATTCATGTTTAAAGCTGAACTACTATACAAAAAAGAGTCTAAAAGGTTTCAAAATCTTTGAATTTTTTTATGCCGTCAAATGTTACGTAAGAACGTTATCAGCCAAAATTGGGTCTACAGAGACAAGCCATTTAAAGCAAGCGTTGCTCTTTCAATACAGACTTCATACAGTCCCTGAAAATTGAAGGATTGTTTAACAAACGTTTAAGCTGCATAGAACAGTTTTCCGATTAAATTTCAATAACTGGTGCAACTAACCATATGTTATAGTCTTTGCTCGTTACTGCAAACACAAGATACCGACATAAATATAGCGGAGAGGCTCTAAATCATTAGCAAACTAATGATGAACAAATCTGATTGACATTATGACTCCTGTAAATGCTAAAACATTACGTCGTATGAGCCAAATTCCTAAAGGAAAATGACGGATGGAAAGCCCGCCTGATAATTGCCGAAACTACTGTAACTCGTCAATCGTTCCTAAGCATTAATTTCCTATCTCTTTCCTCTCTTGTGCGGGTTTTCACAATAATTAGAGGATGAATGCTTACCCCACCCACTCTCCAACCATGTAATGTGAGAGGGTTACAAAAGATCTTTCATACAACATGAACAGCTTTTTAAAACCGATTTATTGTGTGGGCATTGCCGGAGAGCTTACTTGCGAAATTGGTACTCTTGTCCATTATGGAATAACCCTTTTCATTCATGTGAACTTTTTTTGATGGTGTTGTCAAGCAAGGCGAATCTGTTTAACCACGGTCTCAGGTAGGATCATTATTTCATCCGATAAATGCGGCGATATGGTTGTTCTACAAAAATAGCAAATTAAGATTAAAATTCGTATAAGATGTTTAATTATTTCAATTTGCATTTTGTGGACGTTTCTTTTTGGAGTTAAGTATATGTAAAAAAAATGAACATGATTGAAGAATTAAAAGATAAAAAAAAGATACACTTAAATGGACAGTCGCGTTTTCAGACAGTACTTGTACGAGGGTGAATAAAAAAAATACGTAAACTTGCGTTAAAGAATTTTGAATTTCACAGACTTTGAAAATAAAACTACGGTGTTACTTATGTAAATTGCGCAATTTATCTTTTTATCATGTAAATTTGGATGAAATCCAACTATTTGGTCTCCTGTAACAATCATTCTAAAACATGTAGTCATTTGGTACTGGCGCACGGTAACGACTCAAATATGACGCTGTGGTATTGATAACTTCTGTTGGAAGTCATCACTTTTCAAAATACTTAACTCAACAATAAACACCTATCACCTATCCATTGGAAAAGTACTATTTTCATGTCCATCTGATCCAAAATGATGAACGTAAAAATGTAATGTGTATGAAAGATACTGGACTGATGTTGATCTGTGACAATTACTTGTGTAGATCAAACGTCGAGGAGACGTTTTCCATTCTACGGGTGTCATCCTTTATAAACGCTCTCCATCCTAAATTTGCCGCCGTCATAGCACAGTTAGTAGCGCGTCGGACAGTCAATCTAGAGGTCCAGAGGCTCCGGGTACGATTGCCGACTTATTTTTCTCTCACCAATGAGTTGATAATCGTAGACCTATGTGAGATAGCAGCTGGAGGCTAGAAAGGATGTGGTGGTTGTACTCGTGAGAGAAATACCAGGACAATTTGCTAGCTGCTCCAGCCGCCACGAGATAACTGAAAAAATGTTGAAAGCAGCGATAAAATCCAATCAATCAATCAACCATTCTTAAACAAACCTTTTGAACCATTCAAAAGGAAGGTATCTGCTTACATTAGATGACCTTTCAGCATAGTTTATCATTGTAACCATAGGTCCAGTAAACCTTTATAATTGTCCAGTTGTCTATGGCGCCGCCGGTGTTGTCATTTCGAAGGTCAACAATTGACACGTGCCCTTAGCTTACTGACTTTGAATTCGAAAATACCAAGTAGATTATGCTTAAATTTTATACATCCTAACAGGTTTCGTCAACACGTAAATAGGCGAGGTTTGTTTCAAATTGAGGGGACAATCACGGGTAGTAACACTGGGAAGTAACGTTACAATGTGGGTTGCGCCGGTGGCGGTGTCGTAAATATTAAATGGTTTGAGACGTGTACAAAATTTAATTTATTTCCGTTGAGAAATTACAAAGTTATGATAAAAGCCCTCGTATTTTTACCTACCCTAGTGAGTCTTGTAAATTGCGTAAGCATTTATGTGTTCCTATCTAAAGCTGTTTAGTAACATGCCATATTTTTAGAAATTATAAACGGTTCGTTACCGAATATCTGGTGACAAGGGATCAATGTGTTACCCTGTCAGGATTGTAGAAATATTGCGACTGTCAAACATTTTGGATTTATACCATATGTTGCACAAACTAGTATGCGACATGTTTCAATACACTTGTTCATTACTTAAACTCGTGATATTTATTTCCCTATAATTGCAATCCAATAAAATAAAGAATTCTGATTGGTTTAAATCGCATCACGTGGGGAAATCCATTGCACTTTATTTCTGTATAAAATGCAAAAGGTCTTTCGGGAAACCCCCGAAATTCGACCTGCAAGTCCTGTGTTGTAGGATCTCGAATTAACCTAGTTCCCGATCATAAACGCAACATTGCTATTCAATATATTATAAATTGATATATTTTCGAAAGAATTTACGATAACAAGCATGCAGTTCTGATTCTTAGCCAACCTTAACTTAGAAAACAGCGAGTCGACGAAGACCTTCAAGCAACCCTCTCAACTAAGACCGACCACGCCGTTTTCGTTTAAAAATACACGCTTACTTGGCAGAAACAAGCTTTTTTGTCATAAGTACCTCTACGAATTTTAATGTTGTCTTTTATTTGTGTAACATTTGATTTACTATATGACATTTCACTTCGATAGCGAGATAAACAATACACGATCTAAAAATAGATTGCCTAATTTATACGCGCAGAAAGTAGACTTGAAGCTTTAATGTTTGGCTGAGTATTTAGTTTCTTCTTTCTAAATGATTGCAATTATAAGGGACGAGTGTCTTCTTCACTGCGTTTATTGGGGTATAAAGTGCAATTGCCTTAGCACATGGCTTAATCATAACGCCCGTAGGGCGTTATTTGCCATGTGCTAAGGCAATTGCACTTTATACCCCAATAAACGCAGTGAAAAGGACACCCATCACTATAAAAATCAAAAAGTCATTGCAGTGTATGAGGGCCGATGAATAAAAAAAAGCCCAAGATGGCTTCGCTCATGCGCTTTGAATAAGGAAAGTTTCAATCGAGAAAGAAAGAATTGGCTTTGGTATAAGTGTAGTCGATGGTGTGACAATAATTTTATTTTATTATTAGTATTATTATTATTATTATTATTATTATTATTATTTGGGTTTTTTTTTTTTTTTTTTTTTTTTTGATAATTGCATTCCAATAAAAAAATGATTTAAATCGCATCACGTGTGGAAATCCCTTGCACTTTATTTCCGTATAAAATGCAATAGGTATTTCGGGAAACACCCCGCCCATCGATCTGCATGCCCAGTTTTAGGAACTCGAAAATCCATCATTCCTTTTCATAACCCGTTATCGCTATTTGAACAGTTAAGAATTGAAAAACATGTATTTGCAAAAGAAGTTATTCATTACAAACATACAGGTCTGATTCTGAGCCGCCGTTTACAGCGAGTCGACGAAGACTATCAAGCACCCTCTCAGCCTCGCTCGATTACGCCGATTTCGTTTTAAAATAGCGGAATACTAGTAGAAATAATGTTCTCATCATAAATACCTCTGGGAATGTCAAAGTTGTCGTCTTTTTGTGTCCCATTTGTAAAACTTAATGCCAGCAAACTTTGATGGCGAGATGATACACGTTTAATATGCGATCTAAGAATAGATATCGTGTATTAATCTATATACGCATTTATGCCGAGTATCTTAACGGTTTAAAAGATCTAAAGTGAAAAATTCAATCATCCCTCTATTATATTTATGAAGCTTTTGATTGTTTTCTCATAATATTTCGCACGCTTCGGAATCGTTATTGAAGGAAATGTACAGACCAGGATTTAACTAGCTTACCTAACAAAGGTTCAATATTTATTTTTATTATGTCTCTATCGATTCATTCTATCGTCTATATCATATAAATATTTCACATGTTTGTATATCTGTGTTCCCTATGTAAACCAGACATCTACCCCTACGTTCACTGTGACAGCTTTTGTATGCTTTTTGATGCAGTGCTGGTTACTGGTGATTTGTTTTGATTTCTTTCTTTTTTTCATTTTTATAAAGGATTAATTAAAAGTCATAACAAATATTTACTTGTCCATCTGAATTACCTTGGCTTTGAAAAGTTATGTGACAATGTCGAATTGCAAATTACAAACATTTTGAAAATCAAAGTGTTGTCAGCACCATCATCTTTTGTCTGTGCAGTTCATGTACTTGGTTATTTTTGAATGATTTATTATGTAAAGAGCGATTGTATTTTATTATGCCGCCGTAGGTATGTTGCTATGCACTTGTCCGGCCGTAGACCACTTTTTATCCGGATCATATCTCAAAAGATATGCAAACTAGAATTAAGAAATTCACAGGGAGATGGATCATATTGAGGAGGAAAGCAGATCACGAAAACCTTAACTCTACTCAACATGATTTATGAGTTATTTCCCGTTGATTATTGAAAAGAATAGGCAATTGACCTGCGCTTATGTGAGACATAAATGTTTTGCAAACATCTCTTGTTTTATTTTACTTATCAATTTATCTTTTGATAAATCATTCAGTTTTGGTTTATTTGATTAAACACGTATTACAACACGAACATATTTTCACTTATTCAGGAGAAAAGAATATGTTTAACCGTATTATGTAAACTGTTTGTATATTATCTTATAACTATACAAATATCCGTGTGATAACAACCCATATGATATTTTTTATGTTATCACATAGTTATTTTTAGAACAATAATATCATGCAGATATTTTTAGAAACATGCATTTCAGAAACATGGACGAAAACAAGACAAAAAGAGGTTATAAGATAAATATAATACGTACTAAGTGTATTGTATGAAAAAATATGTAACTTGGTTGTGAGAATTGATCATTGTCTCGGCAGAGCCTCGACAATGATCAATTCTCCCAAGCTCGTTAGATATATTTATTCATACAAAACACTAAGTACGTATTATATATTTATACACCGCTTTGCAAGCAAGTGCACGTTCAAGGAAGGGTACCGTTCTGTCATCCTGAACGCAGGGCGTGTATGTGTCACTTCTTATTGTAACCTAAATGGTTCTTGGTAGTCTCGAACAAATTCGCCACGCACAAAATGATTGAAACGTTGTTATTTGTGTGAAGTCGTATAAATCCGTACTTCTCGGGAGATCTAAAATAATCCAGCGTCACCTTTCTCTGTCCAACTTTCAATAAAAATTCATTTTAAGGTACCGGACCCGTAACTTTTCGGAACAAATGATCTTTCACAATGTTTACTGATGGTTAACTCTGTTAAAGCTCATGACTACCGAAACGTTGCAGATCTAGTACGGGTCCACTACCTTAATAAAAATTCCTCAAAAACATACACATAAATGTTCCGTTAAATTTGAGACGCATGTCAATGCGGTTTGGTTTCAATTCTACATTAATGCTAAAGAACATATACTGCACTTGTTGACTTCCAACATTACAGTGCTTTCAGTGATTTGATTTTGACGATGAGTTAAAAACGTGAAATAAATGATAAAGGAAAGCTTCATTAAGCATGACGCATTTTTACTAGACATAATGAATAATGGATTCGTAGTACATCGACTTAATTGATTTTGACAAGGATTTATTTGTGGGATTACAGTTCGTATTTTATTGATTTTATTTTCTTTTTTTAATCCCGTTTTTCTTAGACTGTTAAACCTTTAGTAACACATAAGCCGCCGGAAAAAGACCGAAATGCTGCAACTGTATTTTAATTTTAAGTGCATCAACTCCATTTTTGTCTCCCAATGACGATACATCACTTAAACCAGAGATTTTTTTTTCGAAATAAAAATGAATTTATAACATACATGTATAAGATATATACATATTACATAACCAATCACTGGCTAGTTCAGTTAGTATTCACTTTTTTTTCAACGAACGGTATTAAGTGAGTCCCTTCCTGACATTTCCAGCAATTTCACATACGAGTACACAAAGAAAACCTGCATAGGCTAAACAGAGTCTCCACAGTGCACTCTATATATAGATAAGGTCTTAATCCAATCATCACGGGGGTCATCAAATAATTATGAATTAAACATTCAAAGAACAGGAAAATTATTCTTCTGTTGCTCATAATTATACCAATACCCAATTTCATTCCTTGACTTTCTATATCCTTGTATGTTTTAAGGTAGTGGACCCGTAATAGTTCCGCAACATTTCGGAACTCAGGATCTTTCATAATGATGATCGAGGTTTCCTAATGAAAATCATTTAGAAGCCTCGGAAAACACTGTTAAAGATCATTACTTCCGAAACTTTGCTCAACTATTATGGGTCCTGTACCTTAAATCCTTAATGTCAGCCACGAAAATGAGTGTAAGGAGACTTAAATTGTTTTACTTAGATGAGTGACGACGCTGCAAAGTGAAACAACATGGTTGAATCCAAAACAGATAGAGGATGGGCGTGGCTTGTTGTAGTGGGCGTATTTATCAACGTGATGTTTCTGGACGGCACCATGGTGACGTTTGGAATTCTGTACCCACACATACTGACGGAGTTTGGTGCAAGTCCAACAATTACCTCCCTGACTGGCTCCCTCATTCCGTTTGGTCTTATGTTTTCGTGTAAGTACATGTATTTAAGCAAGTTGTAACATTTAAAGAATAGGGAATTATTTTTCGATATGTATTAATTCGATGAGCTTTCAAAATATTGACCGAGGTTTCCTAATGACAATCATAAGGAAACATCGGTTGACACTGTTAAAGTTCGTTATTTCCGAAACGTTGCGGATCTATTACGGGTCTACTACCTTAAACGCCACCATTAAATTTTAAACGTCGTTTTTTTTTTTTTTTTTTTTTTTTTTTGGGGGGGGGGGACAAACAGATAAATCACTTTGGAAACTGCATTAAGCGACCATTCTCTTCAGTGACTGCATTTGGTTGTCCCTTAAGTGGTCGCTTAATACAACTATTACTAAATTTCTATGAGGTTAAATCTTTGTAACCATTGTCATTTTTATTTACTGTTGTTTTTAACTGTTCGTCAGTTGGTTTAATCTCAATATCTTTGCCAAGTATTGGCCCTTTCAAAGTCGTTCTGAAACTTGTGCCATTGTTTCTGGCTTGAAAAGTGTTTCGTACGAAGGTATCTTGCACGTACGTAAGTTATCAACTCAGTGTAAAGTACATTTAATATGTATTATCATATATAATGTATAATTCAATAATTATAACTAAATAATTACTTAACTTATTTTAACAGCGAATTCATCTTTTGATTTAAGTTGAAACATAATTGAAAATTATTGTTTCGAGTGTCAAGACAAATGTTATGATTCTGTTTTTTCGAACTGACAATTGCAATTAATCACAATGTTTAGTAGAGTTAAAAACAAATAATAATATTACCAATTTCAAACTTGTTGACCTAGTCCCATTTTGCCAACCGAGGATTTCCCCCCAAATCTAATTTTCTAATCGAAAATTAATTAAGCGAGACGACAGCTCACAGATAGTCCCTTTTCGCTTGACTTATCACAATTGATGTTTTATTAAATCGGCCTATATGTATGGAAAACATATTGTATACCAGTCAATTCACCAACAAACCTAATTGGCTGAAATCATTTCAAGTTAAGATTTAACCGATGGCTAGCTTTTAAAAACATGTCATGCGTTCAGGATGACAAATCGGTACAAGCAGTTTGCCAATTATACCCCACTTTGCATGTTCACTTGCATGCAAAGCGGGATATGATTGGCAAACTGTTTGCATCGTTTTGTCATCCTAAACGCAGGGACTGGTCTAACGGCGAAATGTTTATCATCATTTGTTTTGTAGCCCCGTTTGGAGCAGCTCTGATCAGACGATTTGACTGCAGACGAATCAACTTTCTCGGCACGTGCATAGCTTCTGTCTCAATCCTTATTTCAACAACATGTGCCAGCATTGGTCCTTTTGCTATAACCTATGGTGCTATGACAGGTAATGATGTAATTATTTGTGTGGAGTTTAATTTTATTTTCATATCGTTTCTGTTATATTTCGACGGCATGTACTGTTATTAGTGGCTTCCTGTCGTGTCTCACATATGCTTTTGTTACGCGTCAAATTAACGCATATCTATAAATCAAAGCACTGAAAGTACTGTTGGTGAACGAATCTGTTGTCTTCCTAGATTTATATATTGAATTCGTTGAGAAAAGAGAAATTATTTAAAAAAGAATTATCAAGGGAAAGTGTCTCGACAAAATTTCGTCAATTCTGGCCGAACTGTAAATTCAAAGAAAGAGAAAGAGAGGAAAAGAATTGTAGAGAGAGTGACAGACAGGGACAGACAGAGAGACAGATAGCGATAGAGAAAAGAAAACAGGCAACTATAGTGTCTAGACTAATGATTCTTTTCTTAGCTGAAAAATAACAGTCAGAAATGTAATTCAATTTTCTCATGCGGAGCCATATTTTACCAGATTAAACAGCTTTCTTCATTTTGACTTTTAAACGTCATCCGCTATGGCTCTGGAAGGACCTGAATTTTTATTATTCTTTAATATCGATAATATAGTCCACTTTCACTTGTAAAACGCGCGTTTTAAGCAAACAACAGATTTCATAGAAATTTAGAAATTGAGTTTAGAGTAAAGAGTTGGAGGTTGTTTTTTTTCTTTTTTTTTTTTTTTTTTTTTTTTGCTTTTGTTTTTTTTAAATCGGTCTTTTTATATTAAAACAATTAAAGTGAATAGAGGGCTAGTTTATGGAAAAGAAGGTATTCATAACGACAATTTGGAATAATTAACAAAATAATTTCACTTCCTTTAAATCCAATCAGGGATTCACCTACCCCCAATCTCTCTTAAAACTAAAACACATTTTTTCTCACGAGCATGAATGTTTGTTCATTTGCAGGTATTGGAATTGGTATGATATCTCTGAGTGGACATATAATAATCAACTCCTACTTCTGTAAATATCGAGGTGTGGCGAATGGTATCGTGTCATCAGGTGCTGGTGTTGGCGTGTTCACCATGTCCACGCTCTTACAGTATCTACTTCAGCATTATACCTGGAGGGGGACACTTGTTATATACAGCGCTTGTATACTACATGTGTGTATCAGTGCTTGTCTAATGAGACCTATACATATCATTACAAACAAAGAAGAATGTGACAATAAAGAAAATAGGTTTGACGAAATTACTAGTGATTGCTTAAAGGAGACAGACCAATTCCGTGGAAATTTCTTAAACAAAGAAACTTTGTCTAGATCTGAAAATATTAGAGTACAAGAAAATATATCGCCGTACGTCAGTTCTCTTCCAAATTTGTCCGCATGTAATGAGAAAGCAGATTATGCAAATGCTGACCTTAACTATAGTGAGCTTAATATTCATAACAAATTGCTTCAAACAAAATGCGTTGATAACACAGCTCAATTTAGGAATAAACTAGTAAACCCGTTGAGCCGGAAAGATATCTACTACAGCGGAAGCTTGTACAATCTCGGAGAATTAAAAAAGACCAATGGTATTGGAGACTTCATAACGTCAATGACGGAAAACAAGGATATAGAAAACAGTGACAGTGACGAGAGGATTTCCAACATATCTCCATCATGTTGTGCACAGTGTAGAACTAGATCTGTCAGCTGGGTTGATTTATCTGTGTTTAAGTATAGAGTGTTTACCCCACTTCTCTGCGCCGCAGTCCTCTGGCAAATGGGACAGTTTATACCATCAACATTTCTACCAGATTATTGTTACCACATCGGGTTGACTGAAAATGATGTAACAGTTGTCATGTCTATTTTTGGTTTGTAAAGCTTGGTTTTATTGACTTGATGTTTGATTTCTGTCCCTTAGATGAATAGAATTTTTATTCGTTTTACCCGGCATCGCACTTATATAGGTCAGAATAAAATACTAAGGGTATCAGACATGAAATATATCTATTTGTCTATTCATAACACTTTTCAGTAATTGATGTTTAAACATTTTTTACGGTAGGCCAATCATGATTTGACAAAACTACTATTATATTGCTGAAACAATCTTTATTCATTGCTTTAGGTAACTTTAGTACACTTAACAACGAAAAGAACAAAAACACAGAATTTTAGTACCGCTCAATACTTCGTTGAAAAGTTAGCATTAGTTACCTCATTTCTTTAAGTAAAACGATATAAATAATAAACTATCATAAGTTCACCACCTTAAGAATTTTTTTCTTGTTCAACTGCTATGTGAGCAAATACATGAATAATAAACTATAAATACCCACTCGAAAATTTGATCTCAGATATACGAAAACAGAAGATGCGACCTGTAACGGTGAACCTATAAACTGTTTATGTTCCTTGTAGGTTGTATGAACATTGTTGGTCGACTTACATCAGGGCTTTTCTCCAACATGAAGGCTGTTAGTTTACTTTGGCTGAGTATATTTGGCAATACTATGTGTGGTCTAGCTTGTGCCTTGTTTCCACTCTGCAAGACCTTTACTCATATGTGTATTTATTCAGCAACATTTGGATACTTTATAGGTTCGTTTGTATTGTATTTTTTTCATCAACACCAGAATTTCAAATTTTGAAATTGTTCCGTGAAATAAAAAGATGCTGAGAACCGAATGTCAATAGAAAGATAGAATTGAATGATATATCATAAGTAATGATAAATAATACTTATTTAAGTTATTCCTATGCATTTCGTGCACACACAAAAATGCATCCATGAGTACCAACAATTGCGTTACGCTTACGCTTACTATTTTGAAAGCCTGTGCGTTAAAACATAGATCGCCTGATCTTTTTAAACGTTGATGCTCAATTTTTCAAAGACGAAATTATACATTTGATCTCTATTTTTTGGTCGCACACTCTTGGTTTTTTATGGGGCTTTACAGCTGAACTTGTATATTATGTATGTATGCATGATTTAATTAAAATGAATATTAGACTAAACAAGGTCGCGAATTGTCACAAGATTCGCCCGTCACACTGCTGGATGTCGATTGGGGGAGATTTGAAATTGAAGTCTAAAATCAACAAAGAGCGAGAATTAAAAAAAAACTAAGTAAATTTATTGTTCCTGTGCACTTCGTAATCATACTGACATGTTTCAAGAAATAGGGTTTTAAGGTGACAGAGTTGTGCTACGGTCAAAGAAGTGGACCCCGCCAGTTGTTACAAATTACGTCTCGTCTTTCGTTGGACATATCAAGGTATTGGAACCGTAATACTTTCGCAATGTTTCGGAAGTAATGAGCTTTAACAATTGTTAACCGAGGTTTCCTAATGATTTTCCTTAGGAAACATCGGTCAACATTGAAAAAGATCATGACTTCCGCAATGTTGCGGAACTATAATGGGTCCACTACCTTAAACATAAAATGACTGTAAATGCTTATACATAACAGCTTTTCGAGAAAGCCTCGATTCTTATTGACTAATTTAACATTTAACATTTAAAAGTTAACAATTTATCACTTCATGAACATCGTTCAAAATAAACATAAAAACTGTGATGTAAATAATAAATGAATACTTTATTATTGTTTCTGTGTTTTGTAGGTTATTTCCCTGCGCTACAAGTGCTGTTACTAGTTGAATACCTAGGTTTAAACAATTTGACCTCAGCAATGGGTATATATCAGTTTGCTAAGGCACCGGGAGCTTTATTTGGGCCACCACTAGCAGGTATAATAAACATCTCTTCATCAAATTTGCCCATAAATCAAAAAACGATATTTCAAACTGTACATCGTAAGATGTACGAAAATTTCAAGTGCCTGTTTTAAAAACTATTCACACTTTAATTTAGAGTTAGGTTTTAACCTACTGATCTATATCAAAGGGAGATCTTGATCGCGAGACTTTTCCTGAGGCAAGTTCGTATTCATTAAAGGGAGGTTTAAAATTCATTTTTTGTTATTTTTTAAACATTATTTTTTCTATCCACCTTTTTCATAATAAGTATGATTTATTAGTCATATAAGTTATATCGTAACCTTATAAGATTTAGATTAAGATTTCAAAAAAAGGGTTTTATACCACTTACCACTTCTTGCACATTCTTCAAGAAAGTGATAAGCGGCAATAACAACTTTCTAGCGGAAAAAATCCCTTCGCATTGATTCTAAGCTTTTTATCACAATCTTGCAACAAAAAAGATATGGGCGGGGGCTAACTAATTCTTACTTTATATCTCCTGTAAAAGAAAACGTTTTCCAAGCATGATCCGAGTGTTTTAAGACACCCCACATATTGGTAGATCTTTGTAAAAAAAAAAAAAATATAAAGAAGTAGATAAAAATTCTTAAAAGTTTCGGGAACATACTTAGCACCTTTTTGCTTTCATTAGACGACATGATTTTCACAGATTGTGGAATATAGATATTAATCAGCGACTTTGATCAAGTAACACTATAGAGAGAGATAACAAGACTGTCCAACGAATATGAAACTGCCCAAGATTTTTTTTAAGATGGGCATAATTTATGTAACTTGACGACAGACACGTCATCTAGAAATTCATAGAAATACGCTTAAATCTTCTAAATGAAAACTCCTGCATACATTTAAACCAAAGTGCGCCGATGTTCTTTCATTATTCGAGAAAAGCGTAGTTTACATCGCCATCTAAGACCATTATAAAATGTCTCTAATTCCAGGTGTAATGTACAAGATCACATCTGGCTATGCTATGACAGTTACATCAGCTGCAGTTCTATTTCTTGCTGCCTCTACATGCCAACTGTTTGTGCCGGTGGTCAACTGTCTGTCTGGGAGAAAAACAACTCGAGCCTAATGTGCCAATCAACAAAATACATGTACATGGTACTTGCAAAGCTCCCCTTCCAATCAATATCTTCAGCCTGAACCCTTTATCATACAATCAGCGGCGCCACCACCAAGGGCTACTGATATCTTAAATGAAATGAAGATAATAAAATAAAAACAAGAGGACCCTGAGGGCCCTAAATCGCTATTTCAAGTAAATTATCATTAAGACTCCATTTCCTATGATATGGCATGAACCTTCCCATTTTCAACAGAGTTCATTCTTGTGACCTGGCAAACATTTTGATCAAGTTTCATGAAGACTGGACTATATTTGTGGCGTTTGGAGCTCTTACGAGAAAATTGTCATTAAGGCCCCTTTTCCCGTGATATGGTACGTATACTTCCCATTTTCAAATGAGTTCATCCTCATGACCTAACAAACATTCTAACAAAGTTTCATGATGATTGGACCATATTTGTGGCTTCTAGAGAGTAAACAAAAAATTGTCATTAAGACGCCTTTTCCTGTGATATGGCACCGATCCTTCCCACTTTCAATAGACTTCATCCTCATGACCTAACAAACATTCTGACCAAGTTTCATGAAGATTGGACCACATTTGTGGCTTCTAGAGTGAAAACAAGAAATTTGTCATTAAGGCCCCTTTTCCCGTGATATGGCACGGATCCTTTCCATTTGAGCAAGATTCATAAGGGACCACCCAAGGAATATTTCTGCCAAGTTTGGTTGATTTTGACCCATAAGTTTAGGAGGAGATGTCGTTTAAAGATATTGTTGACAAAATTGTCATTAAGGCGCCTTTTTCTATGAAATGGCACGGATCCTTCCCATTTTCAATAGACTGCATCCTCATGACCTAACAAACATTCTGATCAAGTTTCATGAAGATTGGACCATAGTTTTGGCTTCTAGAGTGAAAACAAGAAATTTGTCATTAAGGCCCCTTTTCCCGTGATATGGCACAGATCCTTTCCATTTGAGCAATTTTCATAAGGGACCACCCAAGGAATATTTCTGCCAAGTTTGGTTGATTTTGACCCAAAAGTTTAGGAGGAGATGTCGTTTAAAGGTATTATTGACAAAATTGTCATTAAGGCGCCTTTTTCTATGAAATGGCACGGATCCTTCCCATTTTCAATAGACTTCATCCTCATGACCTAACAAACATTCTGACTAAGTTTCATGAAGATTGGACCATACTTTTGGCTTCTAGAGTGAAAACAAGAAATTTGTCATTAAGGCCCCTTTTCCCGTGATATGGCACGGATCCTTTCCATTTGAGCAAGATTCATAAGGGACCACTCAAGGAATATTTCTGCCAAGTTTGGTTGTTTTTGAATCATAAGTTTAGGAGGAGATGTCGTTTGAAGAAAAAGTTGACGCCGTGACGGACAGACGGACAGACGGACGCCGGACAACGATCGATCACAATAGCTCCCTTGAGCACTTCGTGCTCAGGTGAGCTAAAAAATGAAGGCAGTTGATCTGATCAAACAAACAGCTGATTCGATATACCTGAAATTCATGAACATTGAGAATCATATGATTGCACTATAAAACAGAGTATCTGCCAGTATAATTCGGAAAAAAAAGAAAATCAAAAGGAACTGAAAACATTGAAAGATTAACTCAAATAATCAAATAAAAACAAGACAAAGAAAGACAAAAAAACAATGCCAAAACTAAATTGCTTGAATTAGAATCTCGCTCAATGAGGTAGAATATCATGTTCTACTGGATCAGTGAGCAAGGTGATACGGAAGATTGTGAAAATCTGGTTAAAACCATCTGTAAAAATACATTGCTGATCGATGACACAGATTCGATGAAAATTGACAGGGTCCATCGAGTCGGTTCAAATTCGAAAACAAACCCAGGCCGATCGTCGCAAAATTTCATGACTACAGCGATAGGGAAATTGTGGGTAATCGATCGTTTACATATACAAACGAACTTAATCGGTTAAGGTGGCAATGGACAGCCGCCTCCCGACTTGACTGTCTCAATCTATCGATACAGACCAGTATCGGAGGGTAGCGTAGATTGAGACAGGTTAACCAGTCTACCTCCCGACTCTTTAAACCGGAAGTGGATTTTCGTTTATTTTACGGCTCTTTTTGCGCGTTGTTTAAAAAGACCGGTTTTCGTTAAGGTTCTGCTTATGGAAATAACGTAGAATAATGATGGTAAAATTTCATAACTTAGCTTCTTTTCAACATTTGATATCAACTGAATGACTGGATCATGAAATTTAACAATAAAAATGCGTTACAAGCGTCAATCAATTAGGGGAGGTCACTGTAAAATAACGAAAAACTTTCCTATTTGCATGGAAAGGCATGCTGAATTTTTTTACTAAAAAAAGGAAAAATATGGGGTTTGAACATATCGGAAAACAAGAAAAAATCATTGAGTATCTTTTTTTTTAAAAAAATACATTTTTGTGGCATTTTTTCCCTGTAAAATTACAAAAAATAGTGCATTTTTAACTTTTGAAGGCAAATTGTGCAAATGCAATTGATCACAGAGAAATTTTCTTGGCAACAGCCATTGTGTACATGTATAAGGTCTATCAAAATATATTTGTTTTTTAGTTATAAGCTAGTACTTAGTTTATACTAAACCTAAAACGAATATAAACGTTTTACTGAAAAATGGCCAATACCACTCAAGGGCAGATAACTCTAGCATGAAAACGAGCATGGAAAGGTACCTTCAAATTTTGATATAATGACTAGACAATGTTAATCTACAACATATGTGAACAAGAAAAAAATTCATTGGGCGGAAAAAATGACGCCATGTGTCCATTGCTACCTTAAACCATGGCATCGGCACACAAATCCCGAAAGAAGTGAGAGATGCACGCAAAGCCCTGCACCAGCCGATGAAACGAGCCAAGGATCATTGCTAACTAGTAAAATTTGCCGGGAAAATACATTATATTGACGGTGTCGAATATCCCCCCCCCCCCCCCCCGACAGGGACATAGAGAGGCCAAAAAGATCGAAATTTGAAAATTATTACCTGGAATGTAAACGGGTTAAAAAGTAAAAACAAACTATTGTGACTTTTTTAACTGTAAAAACCCTTTCGATAATTTATTTTTAAATGAAATATGGTTATCAGGAAAGGACAAATATAATTATGATATCCAAACTTTTTGTTGCCAACTCTATATGGTATAAAGTCAATAAATTCCAAAAAAGGTCGTAACAGTGGTGGTATTTCGTTTAACTTCAAGGAAAAACTAAAACATTATATATTCGGAAAAAGGTCAAAAAATGTTTAGGGTAAAATTGTCTTCATCGCTGTTTCAATTACAAAAGACGTTTTCATTTGTTGTAAATATACTTAACTCCAATACAAACGTGCTCACAATATAAATTGAAATTATTATAAAGTTGTATGTGACTTTTAATATTTCTTTGCAGCTTTTGGTAGACCAACCTTTTACCAGCATGTATGGAATAAGACCGTTGTTAAACAGATAAGCCTTACTTGACAACACCATCAAAAAAGTTAACTTAAACTTAAAGAGGTTATTTAACATTATCGAGTACAATACTGAATTCTATTGGATGAGTACCCTGAAGAACCAGTCTATATTTGACGAGGCGACAACCGAGTCAAAATATAGACTGATTCTGCAGGGTACGAATGAATGTTCCACAATTTACGATTTACGACACTTGAGGGAGACAAAAGGAATAGATTCAAAATGACCCGGAAAAGGGCGTCAAATGCAAGTCACTATGAACATGGTGAAATTGAAACAAACACTTGTTCTAAATATAGAAACCCACGTGAAATGTTTATTTCAAATTTGTGCTAAATGATTATAATACATGTAAGTAATTGACATAAAACAGATTGACTACCCGCCGTCGCTTGAAATCTACATTTTCATGTTACCAAACCCGATAATCTAAAATCAAGAAACAACAACAGTTCTGTGACTCTCTATGTCACTAGTATTCTTCTTTAACTTACTAAACAATGTAACAAGGGAAGAAATCAAGAATCTTATCAAGATCAAACTTATTTCCAAACCTCCGAATAGACGGTTTGATACATTGTAAGAGCGGAAAAAATTGTCGATGTCGATATCCGGGACTGCAGCCTCACTTTCATCGTACAATATAGCTTGCCTCGCTTTCATCATACAATATAGGTTGCCTCGTTTTGGAAAAAAACCCGTATTGCACAACAGCCACGTTCTGGTTGGACAATATGTAACTAGATATTTCACTCTCACGTGATGCAAAATGAACGATGTCATTGGTCTAAATTGTTTAGGTGTGAAATAAAAATGGTTATTCCATAACGGATTCGAGTACCCATTTCGCAAGTGAGATCTACCGCAATGCGCACATAATAAATTGGTGTTAAAGAGCTTTTCACTTTGTCTGAAAGATCTTTCGCAACCAACTAACATTGCATGGTTTGAGAGTGGGAGGGGCAAGCATTCATTCTATGATTATTGTGAAAACCAGTCTGAAAGAGGATAAAAATTGGAAATTAATGCTTAAGGACGATTGAAGAGTAACAGTAGATTCTACATTAAATCAAGCTGGCTTTTAAAGCGCCATTTTCCTTCGGAAATCTGGCTTATAAGACGCTTTTCTGGACGTTTACAGAATACATAAGGTCGACCAGATTTTTTAATTGTAAGTATGCTAATGGTCCGCTATTGTAAACAATTATCCGATTTGATGTCGGATTCTTGTCTTCGTAGTAACGAGCAAAGACTAAAACACATGGTGAGTTGCGCCAGTCTTTGAAATTCTATCGGAAAACTGTTCAGAGAAGCCTAAATGTTTCAAAACCGAACCTTGCGGGAATAGTTTGAAATTAAAAGTTCTTGTCTCTATAGACCAAGTTTTGACTGATAACGTTCTTACGTTACACTTGACGTCAGCAAAAGTGTAACGATTTTTAAACGGTTTGTTGCTAGGTTCTAAAATGTCTTTCAGTGCTCATAAAAAATCAAAGTACTGAAAGTACTGAAAGCTAGGAAAGCACAGATATTTTAGTAATCTTCCTTTAAAAAATATATTATGATACAAAATTAGGGTTAAAATAAATCGAGGAGTTAAAAGGCATACTTTCGAATTAGTTCTTATTTGAATATAGTTCATCCAAGTGACCGTACAATAAAGTGTGCATAGTAAAAAATCTGGTCAAGCTATATCGTTACTTTGCACACATGTGACATTCTTGGAAATCAACATTCTAATACACTGTACAACCGTGAGTTTGAAAATTTTCTCATAAATCCCGATTATTCTTTCTTCTTTTCTGTTCAAATGTTCTCATTTTCTAATTGAGCCCCCATATGACATAAAAAGTCTTCTGGCCATTGCTCATCACGGGTGAGCCAAATTTTCATTTCCCTACGTTTGTATTTTCAGATGAACTTTGCTCTTTCAGAAGGTTTTATTATTTTGACTAACATACTGAACAAGTTTTGTCATAAATGCGCTAAATGTATGGCCCTTAGAATGTTAACAAAGATAGTGTCAACAGGTATGGATATTCAAATACTCGTTTCAATGTGAACCTCACCTAGAACATCAGTATGATTTAAAAATATAAGATAGCTCTCGCAAAATAAGAACTTCTTCGCACAAGTTAATAATCGAAAAGGGCCGACATGATAATATTAATCCTGAAAACCGTATTTGCAATATCCTTCAAATGAACATTTTAGAAACTAGAAAGTGAATATAGTTTCGTATTAGTTTGTCCCAAAATCTCAGAACTCAAAAGAAAATACTTGAAACCTATTAGTTGTCACTGGTCATAACTGCATAAATTTCAAAATCTGTTCCAAAAGACTTCCAGAAAAGTATCATTAATTTGACTCAAGTCGAAACATTTCTCCAACATTGATGTTACATTGAAGAAATATTTTTCTATGAACATATTATTAATTAATACGCTAAGACAATGAAAAAATGCCGTACATTTAAAAAATAATTATCTGAAAAAATATTTTGATGGATACGATCATTTATTGTTTAACTCTACGTTTTTATCCGGTATTAAATGATCACGAGCTTTGTTAAAATGTTCTCTCGTTGTATAACTATGTGCTAGAAAGACTGTAGATGTTTATAGCTTATTAAAGTATGAGTATGAGAATGAGGTCTATTTGTGATAACGCCGAACTATGTACATCGTAAATAACAGTTGGGGTATGTTTGGGATCTATACTACTTCATCGTCGGATTATTGCAAAGTGAGATTATGCCCTGATCCCATTTTCCATTTTAGCCAATGACGTAGAAACGTTATTCCAAACAATCTCCGAAAAATATGTTTGAAATCCACAAATTAACGTTATTCCTCCTATTACGGCGCATAATAAAATCCCCAATTAACGCCACGTAAAACCTCGGCTATTTTCTCGTAAATTTTCGACCTTTCAAACAATTCAAAATGAGCATTAACTCTTTCTACCAGATTTCTAAATCTTTAAAATATTATTAATGCTTTTCTCTAAAGATAACAGTAATGGTTGACTTTGAAGAGTTTACGAATTGAAAAGTAAATAAATTGCGCAAACACAAATGTAGAGCATAACTGTTTAATATATTGATCTGATTATGTGACGTCATAACGATTATCATAACGACCATGACGACGTCAAAGTAACGTTGGTGAAATAAAAAGTGAGTGCAACGCATAACACAAATTTGTTAATTATCAACGTTCATTTTTGCAAGTTGTAATGTGTTGTTTAAGGAAGACCATTGAATATTAGAAATTTGAAATTTATTTTAAGTGGCGCAATAGAGCCAATGGAAGACTAAGAGAAAATATTGGATTTTGTGCATTTCTTTGAACAACAGGCGGAGCTCGTTAATTTATCAACCCAACATTTATTTATCTTGAGATGAAGTTTACCAAAGAATTCAAGCAAATTGCATTACATTTTCACAATCATTTTGAAGTGTACTAGCTATTGCAATCCGATAAAAACTAGCACAATAAACGACAATTAGACCGATAATAAGTCTGTTTCTGTAAAGACATAAAAAAAAAAAATCATTCTACAGAAATATGGCTTTAAAACGCCTCTAAAAAATTATAAGAATAACCGTGAAAAAAACTTTTTTAACCTTTACATTTCCTCAGAAAATCTTTAAAACTCCGAAATAGACTTTAATTCTCACTAAAAACCTTTATACTTGCTCTTACTCGTTGCTGTGCTATCGTAAAACAAGTAATTGATTTTTTTCTCAAAAAACAGAATCCATTACTTGCATTAAGCTAGCACGGCTAACCATAATTCATAATTCAATGATTATCAAACATAAAAAAAAAGTTTGGTATGACCATGGGTTTAATCAAGTTTTGTGAACTTCGACAAAAATAGCCTTTATTTACTATTTATTTTTGTATATTTTACACTAAACTGCCTTTATTTTTAATACTTGAGAGCCTTTATAAAAACCTTTATTTTTGCTTTGGTCTGCTAAGAGGCTGGTAATCTATTTGCGAGGACTGTGAGACGAAAATTTGGAACAAAATGAAAAACCGAAGCAATAAATTTTTTCGAGTCGATTTGACACAATCAAAATTCTAATAAAATATATTTCAAAAACTTATTAAAGTCGAATGAATAGAAATTAAACTTTCATTTGAAATAGGACATAGCATCTAATTCTGTGAACGTGAAATATACTTCAGGGAAAACACACCGTATTTTACCGTCTCACGCTCAAGAACCTTTTTCCTGCAAGAAAAACAGGCTTGCTTGTCCGAGGCATGCGGGGGGGTGTTTTAACCCGCGCCTTTTGATTTTTTTTACTCTAGAAAAGTAAAATAGCAAACTTGAATTAATGATAAAGAAAAACTTCATGAAGCATGACACATTTTTACTACACATAATGAATAATAGGTGAATATTTCGTGCAAGTAGGTTTTATTTGACGAGGATTTATCTATTGCCTTTCAGGTCATATTTACTTGATTTACTTTTGTAATATCTCATTTTGACGTTAAGAAGCAGAACGGAAAGCCATAATAAGATGGAAATTCCTTAAGTTGCTTTATTAAACCATTACTGCCCGTCTTTGAATTCGAGGATGATATATCATACGAGCCCGGCGTTTCGATCGAAGTAGATTTAAATCTTTGATATGCCCTCTTCGAAAATTTGATTAGTTTAGAAAATTTTGAACGTTTTCGTTTGTGAAAAAAGTATAGATCTAAGACTATTCTTATAACTGGTCGTTTGACGTCTGTGTGTAAAAAGGACAAGTAGAGTGTTGCTAGTACGTAAAAAGTAATATTCTTTTGCACACGCAAAAAACATGTAGCGAAACATCTGGCCAGTTTTTGTCTACATGCACCCGTCAAATAGGGCGACGGGGAAGGATACAAATGCGCGACGTCAATGTTGTATATGTATTTTGTTAATTTTGAAATCAAAATCGTCCTTTAAAAATACGATGCAGAAGGATTTGGAAAAATGTTTATAACTAGCTATAGTTTAAATAGTTGAAACGCAAATAAAACCTCTTGTTAGGTTTAAATGTCCTACAAACATATTGTGTTAAAAATGTTTTGTTGTAGTTTATAATGTGTAACCTTTATAATCAAAAGTTAACCAATCCTGTGTATAATGCATTGCATGATGTTAATGGTATGCTTTCTTCACACAAGTTGAAATACATCGTAAAGTTGCCCAGTTAGTTTTGGATTCCTTACGTAATTTGGATTAAGATTAATATGATTGGGCTCAAATGTCAAAGCCAGTAGTGTTGTATCCATTTTTATGTTGTTATGTAAGAAACAATTGTTGTTGCACATATTGAATCTTGTTAGGTTCAGCAATAATATGGTCTTCAAGAAAACTAGGGGCAAACTTATTTCTGACCCTGGGCGGGTAATGTTGCCCGCAAATCAGAGTATCTCTCAGAAAGCCGGCTACCAGCTCTAGACTGGTCCACATATCGACTATCAGAATAGCATAGAATAGGCTATTCTATTATTCGACAGTGAGACCAGTCTACACCCTACCCGAAAGCGGGTCAGAAATTAGTTGGCCCTATATTTTCTTCTGGGATTTCAGATTTTTTTTATGTGTCGTGTTGCTGAGCCAATTCAATACGTTGTCATGTTCGAAAAATATTATTTTGTTCATCTTACGACGGGGCTTCAGTCTAAGGTTCAGTTTTTATTGTGTGACGTCACACCTTGATGTCAAAGTGTCATGTTTTTCTTATTTCTTTTTCTTTACTTACAAAATGATGCCATGGTGATCAAGAAAAAAATGTTTTGGCCCATTGTTTAAATATAAAAAATAAATGAATAAATGCTCCTGCGTCCGTTTCGCGTAGAAAAACAATGTTCCATGCTCATCCGATGTTGTATTAATTCAATGCTTAATTTTGTGACGTATTCGTGAAAAAGGGTTAAACTTTTGACCCCCGAAATTAACTTTTGAACTGAAAAGGAAGGACGTTCTCATCGATACTATCACCAACAGCACGCTCAGTTTTACACACTGAGCTATCACATATTTTAGACACGTGATTAAAAAAACACACACTAAGCAAAGCACTTCTGAATTGTTGGTGGGTCTTTCTACTTGTCATTTTTGGTCCATTGGTTGGACGAGGGATGTTGTATTGGCCGGCAGAAACTCTAACTTAATGTTATTTAAAGTTAGGTTGCGGTGTGAAGTAGCACTTTCCAAGAATAGAAGAATGATTCTAAGGTCGATATTTTTCAGCCACTCGGTCATTGGCCAGTTGTCACCCAGGTCTTAAGATTGTTTCTGTAGAAGACAGGAAGATTTTTTGGCTTGACACGTGTGAAACACCCTGCGTTTTCAGATATATATCAATGACAAGAGGCTCGAGTTTCTCAACAGCCATTGAAGCGCACAAGGACACAGTGTTTCTATCTTTCATGCGTTTACCCCCGACAATTTCAGAATCTGAATGAAAAATAAGAGGACATAAGATAGTTCTTTCGTTGAATTAAGGCAACCAAATATGGAAACTTAGGCTCGAATAAGCTGGAGTTACAAGGTTTTTTCCTACTAACCACATTAAAAACGAAGCTTTAGAATGAAAGGAAATTTTAAAAAATTGGACCATTGTTTCTCATCCATGAGCATGAACGTAAATTTCAAAAATTAACAATGGGTAAACATGGAACCTCCTTTTTTATGTGAGATCTTCTTTTTACACGATAATTATCCAAAAATTAAGCTTCTTATTTCGAGGGTTATGGTCAGAACCCACTCGATTTTTGGCCTTCTTTGTTCTATATAAAATTGCTCAACTTTCAGGTGCTGCAGCGTATTCGACAACAATACGTTTATATATTACGTCATAAGCACTTCATCTACATTCATTGTTCTAACTTTTGAGACTAAAAAGAACTGTTTTTAAATCGGGCTGTGAAGCCCGAATTTATATATACCGTTTTCCAGAAATCCAATCTGTTGGACACACTACATTTTTACCTTTATCTTCTGAGCAATGTGGTCGAGCCAAACTATGTGTTTTCAAACACCGAAGAAACGGCCTTTTCAGTCACAATCTACAAACTTTTTTTTTATCTTATTTACTTTTACGACAAATAAAGAAGAGGCTGATACAAAATATTATGTTATTTTCGCATTTAGTTATTACCAGTTAGTATTTTCAGTGTTTATAACAAGATTTTCGGTTTAGTAAAGGATTTGAAACGCGCAATAGGTTAACTGTATAATAAATTTGTAACAGTTACAATATTACTGCTCTGATTTTTTTCTCGAACGGTCATTTACCAGCTATAGGGCTGACAACCAATCAAATTCTGTTATGATTATCGCGTGGTCAAAGCACACGCTTACCAAGGCAGGAGACTTACATTTTGTGTGTTACCCACTGAGCTATTTGTTCAAGACACAAATCAGAAACAGCCTTTTCAGTTACAATATACATTCTTTTTATCTCTTACTTTTGCGACAAAAAAGGAAGAGGCTTATACATAATTTGATGTTATTTTCGTTTTTAGTAATTACCAATAAGTATTTTCAGCATTTTTTACAAGCTTTTCGGTCGAGTCAAGGAATTGAAATTATCTTCGTGCTGTTCTAATTTATTGTTCTAAAAACTGTTTAATGTGATCAATGTCTATCCCTGCGGAGGGGATACATTGTGAAAAAGGGGAAACAACTTCTTATATTTCATAAAAGAACAACAACAACAATTCCTTACTCCTCCTTCCTTTCCGTTTTCCTTGGTCTCGAGTCCTTTCTTCATTTGTCGTCTGTTGGAATCGTCTGCTTCTATAGTTGACATGGTTTAATCCTAGTCTATTTTTAGCACAGATTTCTTTGCCACTGCGTTGATTTTTATCGGTTTAATACGGTTACGCCGTTTTCGACTGATGTGGTCATATTGAGCGGCTTGAGCACCTAACCATGGATTTCTATTGTTTCTTACACCAGTACTACCACAACACCCTTACCCAGCCTCCAGCTGCTCAATCACATAGGTTCGCGATATCAAACCATTGATGGACCACATTTTTGTCTCAAGGGTATTGCCGCAGCCGAGTATCGAACACGGGACCTCTCGAACGAGAGGCAGGTGCGTTACAAACTGCGCTCAGGCCTAGGATACCGTTATGTTTTGATAAACCGTCGGTGCTGTTATAAAATACCGTAACTACGGCTTTACTCAAGCCGTAGTTACGAGATTTATAACAACACCTTCGAATTGTTGTTTTTCCGATGTTGCGTCATTGTTAACTGGATAAAATCGTTCCCCATTGTGTTCTAACTTTCAGCTTTCTGCGCCAAAAAGGGCTTTTCCAGTCCACTGGACCAAGGCTAAATAATTTTGTTGAAATTTCATGTGCAATTTTGGCATCTCTACTGTTATTGTGCCTATACACTGCAGACACATGACCGGGATTTGCCATTATCTGCCTCTACATAAATGCTTCCCTCAGGCATAAAATGATGCCGGTTCTACCCCCTTAACGTCTGATCGTTAAGCGCAGTTGGTAGCATGTTGGATAATCAATCTTAGTAGAACTGGGTTCAGTCCCAATTTGAATGGAAATGTTTTGTGACATATCTCTCAAGTTGAGTGGATATAATTCTGTAAACTCCAGTTGGATGAGCCGGCGATGTCCTCGAAAAGATGGAGTGTTAAGACAAAAACTCACAATTTGAGCAACTATTTTACCAACTTTTATTGTCCAAATTTGAGCCCTTTTGATTGACGAACTACTGAACTATCCCAGCCTCTCAATGATGCCCGATTTACAGTGCTGACAGCACTTTGATTTTAATTTTAAGAAGTGGGCTATTCAAGCCAGAGTACAGGAACCGTCTTTTTTCCACCTATGACAGTTTGTTCGGGCACGCCCGCCGTCGTTAGTCCGTCCTCCCGGAAAGGAAATCGTGCGCAAAAAAGATCGAGCCAAGCATTAAATTAAAGAAGAGGTACAAAACTGGCAAAAAACCAAATAGATATGCACGTGGATCACTGTTCTCCACTTCTAAATGCCATTTTCATGCCGCACTATTTTTTCTTTAAGATCTACTTTTCCATACAACGACCTCCGGAAGTAAATTTCAGTGAGGTCACTCCTTATGGAAGAAAAACAATGGCTGATCAATCAATTTATTGCCAAGTTACAGGAAATCTGTCGTTATTACGAAAATCGTTGATTTAGTCAATTCGTAAACGAAAAAAATGCAGGATAGTTATTCTAAATATTCTACGGAAAATTTCACCTCTAAAACTTTTGATACGACACAAGAATGACTCCCCTTTGTTTGTGCCAACTCATTTCTGACCCTTGACGGGTGCTTATTGTCATTTTAATCAAGGTATTTTTCAGACAGCAGGCAACCAGCTTTAGACTGATACTTATTTCGACTTTTCTACGCTATTCTGATAATTGAATACGAGATCCCTCTTTATCCGGGTTGGATCTATACTAGTAATAAGTTGGCCCACTGACTGATGGATTTTTGTTTACAATTGTAATGGTACAAATGAAAATAACACATAAAACCAACCTTTAAAACGGTAGGATTTCCGTGTTGTGTTTCGGAAAAGAGATCGGACAAATCCGCGTGGAAGATTTTCTCTGGTACAAAGCCTTCATGGTCGGTTGTTTCTTCTTTCAGACTGTGGTATCTCTGTTAACGTCCCCGCGCTCGCCGGACATGGTACGTAGCACGATGTTACGACGCTTCCTGAAGAAGGCTATTTAGCCTGTTGTTGCCGGGAGGGTATCAATAACAAAATTTGAAACGAATTCAGAGCCTGTGGTGTCAAGAGGACCTGATATGGGTAACCTACGGGCGCTAACGTCCTTAAACCACTGTAGCATTAAGTCATTAATGCCATTATTCCCACTTATATATTTCTGAACACCTTTCAACACATCGGTCTTACGCTTGAGAACCTTTTGAATCTGAGTTTTACCAACTTCTATTTCCTCTGCGATCTTTCCAGAGTTTTACACTTTAGAGCGTCCAATAACACGAACACGATCGCCCAGAGTTAAGATGACATTATTTGTGCATTTGTTTAAACCAGTCGAAATGATGGGCGTTTTATGAGAGCACCAGTGGCGTGCGACATCTGGTCAGACCGCCTCAAAATTCTTTACCAGACAAATACTATTAATCAACTTTTTGTCTTTTTTTCTTTTTATTTAAGAGTTTAATTTTGTCCGAAGTATATAAATTAAAGTATAAATGCTATAATCATGAAAAGTTATTGGTGAATATAAATCTTGTTTAAGTACAATACAGAATAACCAAAAGTTTCTTCGCTACGTTGTTTTTCATACTTGTAGTTAATCCAGAGCAAGTCACAAAGATGGATTATAACTTGAAGATTTGCAAGACATATGTTTTCATTTCACTCCCTCCTTGGTACTAGAATTATATCCCCCTAAACCACAACATTCTAATAAGTGTATAGATATACAACTTATTTCTCTGACACACTACCGTAGCTGCCGTTAAAGCGCAGTTGGTAGCGCGTCGGACTGTCAATCAAGAAGTCCCGGGTTCGATCCACGACGGCGGCACTCATCCTTTCAGACTACTTGTCTCTCACCAATTGGTTGATAATCGTAGACCTATGTGAGATAGCAGCTGGAGGCTAAGAAAGGGTATGATGGTTGTACTGGTGAGAAAAATACCCGGAATCCATTGTAAGGTACTCCGACCGCCGCGAAATAACTGAAAAAATGTTGAAAGCGGCGTTAAACTCCATTCAATCAATCAGCTTGGCACACTTCTGTCTGAGGTTTCTTTCGGCTGTATTGATATTTTATATAAACAGTAACCACAGATCGCAGATTTACAAAATGTTTTATATTTTCAATTTATACAGGTCCGAAAATTACCATAGAACAAACACATTTCTCTCATACCCAAACAACCATTTCTAATTCTCTGTAACAACTGTAACTTTTTTAGGCATTTAACCCATTATCTAGGCCTGTATTCGGTATGTCTATATTTTTATTATTTGTGTTATATTATTATTATCATTATTTTATCTTTTTCATTTTATATAGAGTTAGGTTTAAAAAGTGAAACACCAAATGGTTGAATCTAGAACAGATGAAGGATGGGCGTGGTTTATTGTAGTGGGCGTGTTCATCAACGTGATGTTTTTGGACGGTACCATGGTGACGTTTGGAATTCTGTACCCACACATACTGGCGGAGTTTGGTGCAAGTCCTACAATTACTTCGATTACTGGCTCCCTCATTCCGTTTGGTCTTATGTTTTCTTGTAAGTTCGTCGAAAGTTTACGAAACAAACTAATAATTCAAGCTTTATCTCGGAAAGAAAATTGTAGACAATAACCTTGAAACAAATCATCAAATGTGAATGAAATAATTTGTTTTTATTTTCACGAAATTTATTTTATTCATGGCTTGTGCGTCTGTGTAATATGAACCGTGCGACTCTGATTTTACTGAATACTCTGTATGCTTAATTAAAAATTGTTTCATAAAGGTTATTTAAACGCCATTTGTCCAAATTCTGGGTTCACCTAATTTTTGCCCACATCAGGGTAAGGCGAAGACTGGTTCTCTTATTAGTATCACAATAGCCATAAGTAGACATTGGGACCAGTCTACTCTAGGTATAAATTGGTAGCTCGATATAGCGGTCTACCAAGTAACTTTTCCGCTCGGATGAGGACCAGAAATTAGTTGGCCCTTTGTTTACAATAAAAAAATATATAAATAGCATCAGGAAGACTCTTTCTCTCCGAAACTATTCAGAGTTTTGTGCCCATTTCCAACCAATGATTTTACATGGCCCGGAATTTGACCAATTAAATAAGGTTTTGACCCTCAAGCATCCGAAATCATTTAATTCTGACTGTTTATATCTCTGACAGACGATAATTCTAAACCTTTATATTTTGAGTATGACAAAAAAAATCCTGTTACTACGGCAAATTATAAATCTTTCTAAATTTTAAATTATCACAAGGTAATATTTAAGCTGTCAATCAATCTGACAAAAAATCCTTACTAACTATCACATATTCCATTGTTTCATTCATTTTTGTTCTTTCTTATGCTTTGACCCCCTTAAAATAACAATAGACTTTTTTTTAAAGAGGCTGCACAGTTTGGCGAAACCCAGCCTTCTTTTCGGGCTTCGAGACTATGAACACATGTACAGAATAATTATAAAATCATTAACAAAACACAAAGATATACTGGGCACAAGAAAATCGTTCCTTCTTCAATGGGAAATATTTAAAGATGTGATTCAACTTTTACGAATAGGTAGACATTATTTGTAATTCTAATCAATTTCCTTCCTGAAAACAACGATGTTAATTTGTTAGAGGAACTGGTGAGCCGAAACGAGCTGATTTTCTATAGACCGGTAGAAAGGAAAAGTCCCACAGTTATAACCCTTACGTTCCTTCTGTACCTAACACATAAGAAATGTTTCTTGTCATAAACACTAGTTTTTGGGTACCTATTCGCAGTAATGAAAAGAAGTTGGTTAGAGTATGAGATATTTCTGATGGCTCTACAGCATCATCTTAACATCATACCCTCAAAAATGCAACAATAGTGTAATCAGTAATAAATTCGTAAAATGAATTAAAAATAAGTCTTGAATAGTGCCCAAATTCAATCTTTAAATGTAACGCAATGACGTTCGGGCCCATTTTTTATTGTCGTTAAAGGAGAAAAGCTATTACAAACTCGTCTTTTTTTGTAAAAGTAAGAATTTGTGATGTATTAGTATCACAGGAGAAGATGGATTGACTAGTTATACTTTTTTATGCAGTCAGACAAAGCTTGACTCGCGTATTATTTGTAGGCATCGTGATTGTCGGACTCTCACAATACCATACATATATATCTCTTCGCTTGAGAAGGCAAATCCATTCATCAAAGAACTGGCTCTAGACTGCGAGTTAGACTAGACTAATCTTCAAACTACCAGTTGAATCTATGCTTTGGGAACTGGTCTTACTAATTTATGGCGAAATAAAAACAAATGTTTGACACTGTTGATAAGCCTAGAGTGAAATGATGATAATTTGTCATACTATTTCTATTTTGTAAATAACCACATTCTTTCTAATGTTTCACTTTACGATAACACCAATTTATTCTTATTTATTTTCTATAGCCACGGAACTTGGAATTATTTCTTCTTAAGAGCCTTTTTTGTATGGCATTGTTGTGCATTTGTTATTGTACTTTGGCTATTTAACTTTATACATTTATAAAATGCATGCTTGTCATGTACATCACTTTCTCTGGGTGTACAATACGAAATTTGGTCTCATGATAAAAATAGGCTCCAACTGTTGTACCCAATGTTTTCCAAAGCTATACTCTTCAAAAAAAGTTCTTTGACACTGATTTAACGTATGATTTTTCTGAGTTTATGTAAAAACTTCGATAAATTTTGATTGATTTGTGAACTGTATTTAGGATGTAAGAATATCACATGTAATTGTGATAAATTACTCGACAACGTTTCTCGATAGAGACGTCAACGTTAAATAACGTTAAATCTGAATTCTCATTCATCACGTGCAGTTCCAGATTAACTGAAAAGTCCTGTTAGCTCTCCGTTGTGCTGTGGATGAAATGACATTGCTTGATTGCTTTTGAAATGGAATGTCTAAACACACACCTAAAATGAAAAGATGTCAAGCCAACGGAGTAACAACGTCGTAAAGTTTTTGTCGCCACAAAGCAGGCTCTGTAAGACAAACCGTTGCAAATGACTTTGCTGTTTCCGGACAGACTATTTTGTACCTCTGGTATCGCTATAACATGCCTCACAACGTTGTCTTCGGAGCCAGATCAGTCAGACGCTGGATGACAACGTTCGTCCAGGACGTCGAATGACGTAACGATATTTGCGATTTTCTCAATCTCACTACTACATCAACGAATATTTAGGTCTCCAGTCTAAGGAGGATCTCTGTTGAGAAAGTGTGGAACCAGAAAAGAGAGGTCAAGTTTGCCACTATAAGACACGTGTGACGTAACGTCCTTAATCAACGTCTCTGCTACAAATCTTTGATCAAAGAAGTAATTTTGTTATAATACAGTGTGAAGATGCATTGACTTCACCTCCATTAATTGACTTTGCTCATACATATAGATATTTATGTCGCAATTAAAATATGCATATAGATCAAATGTCAAAGAACTTTTTTTGAAGAGTATATTTCATAGAAAAGAAACGTAAGCAAATATATCTTAATAACTTAACCGTTTATGACTTAATTGCATTCTAAATACACGGCAAAAATGACTACCTTTTCTAGACTTATCTTTTGATTGTAGAGTTTCATGTTCCTTTCGATATCAAGACCTAAAGGTTTTTTTGTGCATTGAAAGACAGTTTAGCACAAAGCTATAAAACGTTTCACTTTAAATTTTTGATGACGAAAATGTTACGTAAGAACGTCTTTAGGCAAAATTTGGTCTGCAGAGGTAAGCCAATAAAAGGAGACGCTACGCAAATGGGTTTTCAAATGCATTCTGACATTGAAACATTCCTTTTGTCATACCATGGGTCGATCATACTATAATTCAGGCATACATGTACTTATTTGAACTCTTTCGCTGAAGAACATTTATTGTTGCTTTATTTGTTACGAGGTTCAGATGAGAAAGCGAAAGAAAACGGTAACATTTTCAGATTTTTGTGCACAATTACACCATTGTGATTTCAATTTGTCCCACATTAAACATGTGATTTTGAACTAAATGATATAGCTTTAGTGGCATGAAAGAGCACAATATTTTGCAAATTACACAAACAGTGGCTTGGAAAACTTTTGTTTAGTCCTGATTGAATTTCAAGCCTTTCGGGCATTTGATTAAGTGAACTTGAAAAAGTATATGTCCTCAACAATAGGTTTGTATATTTTTGATACTTTTGCAATCATCTTAATGCATTTTGAGTAAATCTTCCTGTTAAATTAGGCTAATGCTGTTTTCTCTTTGTAGCGCCGTTTGGAGCAGCTCTCATAAAGCGATATGACTGTAGACGTGTCAACTTCCTCGGTGCCTTTATCGCTTCCGCTTCTATCCTTATTTCTACAATATGTAAGAGTATTGGTCCTTTTGCTATAACCTACGGTGCAATGACTGGTAATTTCCTATTTGTTTTGCATTCGGCGTCACATCCAATTGTATTCTATTTTCAAATCTATAGCTGATACACCTACCCCAGACGTCTTGTTCTTTCATGAACGGCATCACAATACTACTTTTTATGACGCATTGATTGAAAACGAATGACCGTTTTATGGTGACATTTTTGAAATGTATGAAAGAAATGTCAGGTTAGGCACATAAAAGAATGGAATATAAAATTCAATAATGTGTATGGAAAGAAAAGTGAACGGGGTAAACAACCAATATTGGTTCAATATTTCCCAATTAAAGTCTACATTATGTGTTCTCGTCCGTGTTATCTCCACAATAATGTTTAAAATATCAATTGAAAGCCAAATTTTAAAACGGACATTCACTAGAAAAATCACTATTTTGCTCATGTGTTTCATTGCATTCAAAATGCGTCATCCCTACGTCATATATCGCAAGTTATCGCGCTTTTTTTCATCTGGCATCTGTCATCACAACGGCCCCTTTAATAGCATTTCTTTTTAGACTCGATTAATATTAGGCTGACTCAAATAAAATCGCATCGCAGATCCTATGTGTCGTCTTATCTGCGACTCAACTTCACATAGTAAGATTACTGTGCATGTGAGAAATAGGGATTCATCAGCTCTCTAATTTTAAAATCGACATCTTTAAACGATTTTAAATATAGGTACACGTCTCATGCATGGACTATATTCTATAATCATTATTAAAACCAAAATGATATAAAATCGCAATAATATGTCGAGCCTATAAATGTCGAATCTACAGCTAAATCAGTGTTTATACTACAATTGTGCCAACTTCGGCGAATTTCGATTCAATAATTTTAAATTAGGGTGAGATAGTTATTATTATTATTAGTTTTTATTAGCTCGGCTATCTGCAGAGAAATTCCGAGATATTTTCTAAATGCTTATTGTCCACTTGTACGTCGAAGTGAAAGAACGTTGATATTTATGGTATAACCAGAGATATTGCCTCAAAATTTTGAATATGTGTTTTCTATCAAAACATATTCATTTTAAGTTGATTAATCTAAGCGCATGTTTGGACGAATTAAATTGTAGACCTTTCTTTGTCTTTAGGTATTGGAATTGGTATGATATCTCTGAGTGGATACATAATAATCAACTCCTACTTCTGTAAATATCGAGGGGTGGCGAATGGTATCGTGTCGTCAGGTGCTGGTGTTGGCGTGTTCACCATGTCCACGCTCTTACAGTATCTACTTCAACATTATACCTGGAGGGGGACACTGGTTATATACAGCGCTTGTATACTCCATGTGTGTATCAGTGCATGTTTGATGAGACCTATACATATCGTTACAAAAGAGAGTGATGACAAAGAACGCAAGTTCGATGAATTTACCATTGATATCCAAAATGAGTCAGGTCAGGTCAATCGCAACCTATTAAAAAGCACAACTGTGTCTAAAAGTGGATATGTAACAGTTGTCAGAAATGGAACGCCGTATTCAGATTCACTTCCAAATTTGTCCGCAAACTATGGGATAGTAGATTGTGTTGATGCTGACTTAATTGACAGTGATCTAGATATTCCTAATCCTAGAGATATTTTTCCTACCGTAGAAGTATGCACAACCTGAGCGAATTTCAAATAAGGTTTAATAAAGAGTACGTATTAACGCAAATTACCAGAGACAGGGTTAGAGAAAACAGTGAGGTTAGTTCCGATATTTCTAAATCATGTTGTGCACAGTGTAGGTCCAGAACTGTCGGCTGTACGGATTTATCTATGTTCAGCTATAAAGTGTTTACCCCACTACTCTGTGCCGCAGTCCTTTGGCAAATGGGACAGTTTATACCATCAACATTTCTACCAGATTATTGTTACCACATCGGGTTGTCTGAAAATGATGTTACCATACTCATGTCTATATTCGGTGAGTATTTCGATCAGATTCTTTTTCTTTTATTATGTACTCAGACTTTTGTATGACTTGCATGTAGTCGTCGTTTGCAAACGTGATCTCGGGACCTCACAACACAAATGTAGCGTCGCGTTTGAAACCATGTTTTATTTCGCGAAGTACTATCTGTAAAAGAAAACACATTCATGATTTTGAGCACGCGAAATAAGTCGACATAGATGCCAACAATTCCCATTTTAAAGCCCAATATAAGCATGACTATCTTGAAGATCGAAATATTTATTTAATCGATCCTGAATGGCGACGAAAAATAAACCCGCAAACGAAAGTAGTCAGCGACCGCATTTAGAGGGAATGCAGTTGGTGTATCTTCGTGTTGGAGTTGCTTCCCTTATTCAGACTAGTTTGATTTTTTTTTAACCGATGGTATCGAAACACTCGATGTATAGACTGGTTAATCTGGAACCACTTTCGACTTTCAATAAAGCCTATCATTTTACCAGCGTCTGCCTATCCATCTTTCGTTCTGTCTGTCTGTCCATCTTTCTGTATATCTGTCTATCTTTCTGAAAACATTAACAAAAATAAAGTTTTCAAATCCTTTCAGCTTATTTAGGGTATTAGCATAAGATGTCATGATGATAGAACTCATCATCAAGTTCAACTGGAGTTACCAATGTCAACGTCACTTGACAAGATCACATGTCAAGGTCAAATCTTAGCAAAATTTTGCCAAAATTCTAAATATGTTCCAATAACTTGAAGCAAATTCAAGTCTCTTCAAGATACCTTGCCCATATTTGTCATGATGATTCATGTAAATGATAAGCATTTGCAACACCAAGGTTTAAATTTAGGTCATCTTCACCGCCAAAAACGTTGTTCCGGGAAGAAAGCATTTCACAAAAACATCTTTTTCTTACTTGCGTATCTTGTAATTGCTTCAGTTAGTTACTGCAATAAAGTAGAAACCAATTTACGAACTCTCAAAGATATTGCGTTAGCGACGTCGAATGTTTTCACTCAAAGTTTCGTGGGCTAACTGACATCATCGAGTTTTCCAAGGTTTTCCGTATTTTTTTCAGTTTTATCACCACAGCTGGAGCACCTAACAACGGATTTCTGGTATTTCTCTCACCAGTACAACCATAACATTCATTCCTAGCCCCAAGCTGCTAATTCATAAAGGTCTACGAATATCAACCCATTGGTGAGAGATATATAGTTGGAAATAATAACTGACGCCGTCGGGGATCGAAACCGGGACCTCTAGATTGAGAATCAGATGCGCTTGGTAATATGTGACTTTTCTCAAAATCTAACCGATCGATATCAACCATTTCACTGGAATGATCCATTGGTGCCTCCTTTATAGTCTACAAAACATTGTTGTGATCAGATGAAAAATGTGTCTTTCATTGGCGGAGTTCATTTTTTCTAAATATTATACAATAGAAACTTTTAATATCATTTTCTCAGAATCTAACTGACAAATACCAATTAAATTTCACTAAAAATGTCCTTGGGGGAATCTATATCAGTCTAGAAAATATCATTGTGATCAAGTGAAAATGTCTTGGGGGAGAATTTATGTGTTATTAAGTGGAAACGTTGAAAATAACTTTCCCAGAATGTAACTGACGTCAGTCAAGTGATGCCTGGGCGAGCCTTTACTAGAATACAATACTATTGTGATTAGATGGAAAATATGTCTTTTATGGGAGGAGGTCAACTCTATATATAGTGTATTGTTTTGAACATTTTCTTGGTCCAAATTTCACTGGAATGATTTTTTGATGAACCTTTATCAGACTGAACAAGATTTTTGTATTTAAATGAAAAATCTGTATTGAACAGACATTGGTCAATTCTCTCCATCAACCAGGATTTTTTCTTCATAAAAACATATCAGCATGTGACATTAAACACTTAACTTTAAATAAACATTCCTTCATTTATTCCCGTAAATGTTTGTCTAATTATATCAGTACATTCAGGCCTGTGGTAGCGAATCAGCTGCTCAAGACTGGCCCATAAATATAAGCGTGGCAGGCCGGGGCTTATTTTGAGCCCGAAATTTTTAAATGACATCTCGCCCTAACCGCTGGGCCGATTTCAATGAAAGTTTTCCAGAATGTTTCTTGGGTGACCCTCAAAAATTGTTCGCATGATATTGATTGGCCTATAAATATGGGTGGGGCAGGGTGGGGGTATTTTTAGACCGAAATCTTTGAACGACATCTCCTTATCTACTAGGCGCATTTCAATGAAACTTTACCAGGATGTTCCTTGGTTGACCCCCCTCTTCAAAAATTATTTGCATTATATTGATTGTTCTATTAATATGGGCGTGGCAGGAGTGGGCGTAATTTGAGCCCGTAAACTTTGAACGACATCTCCAGTTTCGATAAAACTTTACAAGAATGTTCATTGGGTGACCTTCTAGACAAGTCTATCAGTCTATATTTTTTAAAGAAACCCTAGTGATAATAGCTTATGGTTTTCGTGAAAACAATATTCACAATCTTAAGCGCAACCTAACATTTCCATACTAATATAGCGAAAAATAAATGATTAACATAAAAAAGAATCATGTTCAGTTAAAATAACTTTGATTCATTTTTTTAAGTATACATAAGAAATCTATCAGTTTTTGACCATATCGACGATTCAGCACGAAACAGTTTTAAACCTTTATGTTAAATCGAGATATGGTTCGTGCAACTCAATCGTAATGAGATGAGTATATACCACTCAAAGTTTGCTAAGCACCAAACATTTACGCTGTCCTACAAGAGCCGATTAAAAAAAAAAGACATTCGTGTTCGTGTTTAAAATTGCACAATAATGTATTGGCAAGATATCTTATGTATACATAACCAAATTTGACGCATAATTTTCTAGCGAGACTCATGGAAAATGAAGAACCCCGGTTTCTTACTTGTACTTTCTACATGTACAGGTTTCGTGTAGATGCTTAGTTTCTGATTTTCAGTACTATATTGACTTTTAAGGCGTTTCTCGTGGATAAACTAAATGTCAGACGATATTTATCTGTCGAACAATTGTGGCGTGCTGTAGGTATGGTGGAGCAAGGGGCTTCCCATTGTGAAGTTGGCATAGTACTGGGGGTACACCAAACTATTGTAACCAGAGCTTGGGCACGATATCAACCGTATGGTACACCTGTCAGGAGACATGATGGAGGTAGAAGAAGAGCTTCTTCCGTTGCAAAAGACCGTTTTTGGTAATTCATGCCCGAAGGAACAGGTTTGCTACGGCAACGCAGCTACGTTCCGAGACTCAAAATGCTTCGGGAGTGCGAGTTTCGATCCGAACCATACGAACACGGCTGCATGAGCATAACCTGAGGTCAAGAAGACCATGTATTCGTATTCCGCTGTTCCGAGTTCATTGTCGGCGTGCGTTAACATAGGCATTGGACCACTTTGGCTGGCGCATAAGACGCTGGCGCCCCGCGCTATTCACGGATAAGTCCAGGTATCGCCTGGACTACACTCATAGGCAGGCTAGGGTGTGGAGAAGGCAGAGGGAAAGGTTACATGCAGCAAACATTGCTGAGCAAGATTGTTATGGGAGGGGGTCCATCATGGTTTTTGGTTGGCATCAGCTAGGATGGGCGGACTGATCTTGTTATTTTAGAAAGAGGTACTCTGAAAGCTCGTATGTATATTGATGAAACCCTCCATACCCACGCAAGCTTTTACACTGGTGCTTTGTATGGGTGGATTCATTTTAATGGAGGATAATGCATTTCCAACAAGTCCCATATAGTCCAAGAGTATCACCAAAAAGAGGGCATTGCATGTCTGGACTGGCCGGCCCGCTCACCGGACTTAAATCCGATAGAGCATATGGGGAAGGAGCTACAGGTTTGGGTTTCGGCTTGCCAGGTCCAGCCAAAAAACTCCAGGAGCTCGGCCAGATCCTTAGAAAAGAATGGTCTGTTATTCCCCAAAGAGTAATCCAGAACTTAATCAGGAGTATGCAGATGCGCTGTCAGGCTGTTACTGACAGTGTCGGCTCTCATTATCGTTTCGAACGAGATGCAATTGAAAGAACACCTTTTTTTTGTCAATTTCATTTTTTTTCTATTTCCAAGAAAACAGACCAATTTCTCGGGTCTACCTGTTTGGTCTACATTTAAAGTATTCTTATCATTATAAAGCCTTATTTTCTTCTTAAAATTTGATTAACTGATAACAATCGACCATTTTCCAACATTCTTATAATCAAATTTGATTTATGTCCCGAAATTATGGTATAAAAAAGTTTTGGTGCTTAGCTTTGAGTAGTATATATTGTTGTGCATAATACTCTTCCATAACAAATAGAATTTTATTTTCAATCGCCATCCAACGTAAGCACTATGCATTGTTCACTCAAATGCGTATTGTAATGATGCTACAAGTTCTGTAGCTATTTAGTCTATTTAGTTTTTCATGTTAATTGGAATTATTGTTGGCTTCCTTTTTGACTTTGGCCGCCGTCATAGCGCGGTTGGTAACGCGTCAGACTATCAATCTAGAGGTCCCGGGTTCGATCCCCGACGGCGGCACTCATTCTTTCCGACTCTTTGTCTCTCACCCATGGGTTGATAATCGTAGATCTATGTGGGATTGCAGTTGGGGGCTAGGAAAGGATGTAGTGGTTGTACTGGTGAGAGAAATACCAGGAAACCGTTAGGTGCTCCAGCCGCCGGGATATAACTGAAAAAAATGTTGAAAGTGGCGTTTAATCCCATTCAATCAATCAATCCTTTTTCACTTTCTGGAAGATATAATTTAAATCAAAATGACTGTCTATACACGAATTTTGAAAATATTATAATTCAAATTCTCAAATTATTTTAAGAACAAGAGTCCAAAGAGGGTAAGTATTGCTCCAGTGGCACTTAATGCCTAACAGATTCATGAAAATTCATTCATAAATTGCATTAAAAGTATTCAGCTAAACCATAATCTATTTGTAAGTGGATAATCATCTAAGGCCAAGGTTGGCCAATGCATGAAATAAAAAAATTCTTAATTCAACAAACAATCTCACACGAAAGTCCCTTATATCAATGACACAGAATAACATTTCATAAAGGTAAAATGTGTGCATAGTTATTTGAAAAAGAACATTTTATGAAAGTTTCATGAAATCTGTCATTAAATATAAAAGTTGTGGTTACAAGAAATGTACCATCACAAAGACCCCCTTTTCCATGACACAGCAACACAATCACCAGGAGAATTCAAACAGAGGTGTATCCAAAAACAATCCTGACATCAACCCTTTGCGTTCAAAATTCACTTCAAAGAAGAAGATATTTTTATATATGTATTGTCATATGCATGACTGAAGGTTCATTCCTGTTAAATTTGGTAGAATTCTTACCAGTAAATGCAGAAAAGTCTACTATTTTACTTTACCATATCGGGTCGTTTTGGGGTGACAAGCAGCCTGAAGCATTCAAGCTATCAGCTCAATCAGGGTTGAAATAAGGAATCCAACATTGCATGTCCCAAGGTTAACAGCCTGATCAGGATTAGAAGGATTCTGAAAGACCATGTACTGAGCATCAACACTGCGAAATTTGGTTGAATACTAACCAGTACTTTCAGAATGACGATTTTCTTTTATATAATGATGCCCCTTTATGGTGAATTCAAAGAAAAAACTCATACATGCGCGGGCGGACGGGCGCACGCACAACAGACAATAGGCCATGACAATAACCCGCTGGACTTCGTCCAATGAAGCTAAAAACAGAAATACGATATAAATGCAATATTGGCAGCCATCTAAGAACACAATAATATTTCATATATAGTTAAATGTAACTTTTCCAATTTCAAAATTACCTCTTGTATTTCCGTTAATTAAAATAATCATTTTCCTTATGTTTTGCCATCTGAAACTTTTTTTCGAGTATATTTGTTTGTTGTTATCCCGAATGCTTTTCAAAGCAACTTTGAAATTGGCCTTGAAACCATATATGTAGGCGTAAAAAATATTCTAAAATCCGGAGTAAAACACAATTAACTTAGAATCTCCTCTTTCCTGGCCGCCACCTTCGAATAAAGATTAGATTTAAAAAAAGAAGATGTTAAAAATGATAAGATGTTATGAGCCAGATTCTGGTTAGGGAAGTCCTGAGCTTCAAATATTTGTCAATGAATAAGCTTTGAATCCATCGTCCAAAATACATATCTGCCGGACTATAAGCCTTCTTATTCATTTAAACTGATAGAAAGAAATATAAAAGAAAAAAATTGTTATGGTTTAATCAAAGATGGTTCGCATAAATTGAATCCATGGACTGATCTTAAAATAAATGAGTCTATAGTTATATCAAAAGTACTTATTGGGTGTAAACATTTACCGCGTCATTCTGATCGGTCACATCCTTTACGTCTAAAGTAGATTCAAGGCTTTAATGTGAGTTCGAAGACAGCATTCCCGACCCTGCCACTTAACCTCCGGCCAGAGAAGCTAAAACGTTCTGTAAAAGACATGTTCTTGGTTCGTTTGTGTTCCTATTTAAAGTTCGTTTGATTTCTATATGGACTAAGCTTTTCCACAATTCGATCAATTGCGTTTAAATGATGGATTTGTAGGTGGTGAAATCTTAATTAAGCTTAATAATATTCCAAACATTATCTTTTTAAAATCAAATGATTTCAAAATGATGATTTTGTCTATCTAACTAATGTTAATATTTTCGCATTTTCAGCTCTTAAACACGAGGGGTGATGAAGGCAGTTTAGTAGTAAGAAATAGTAAACATAACGTTTATTTATCACGTGGTTTAAATTCTGATTCCTGTATGGAGAGTTTTGAACCGCTCATGTTGGACGGTTTTGTATCTCTTTCAGGGGATATATGCCCACCTGCCCCTATTAAAATTTTAAGAGACACAGGAGCTTCCCAATCTCTTATTTTAGCAGATGTTCTGCCTTTTTCTGAGAAGACTTCGTCTGGTACTAGTGTCCTTATTCATGGTGAAGAGTGTGGTTTTGTTAATGTTCCTCTTCATAAGGTTAATTTGTCCTCAGATTTGGTTACTGGTTCTGTGATTGTTGGTGTTTAACATTCTTTACCATTTAAAAGTGTAACAATTTATTGCTAGACAATGACTTAGCTAGAGATAAGGTTGTTTTTTATCCTCTTGTAACTGACACACCTAATGTAGGTCAAACAGATGATCCTTTTTTGCGGGAAATACCTGATTTGTACCCTTCATGTGCAGTAACTAGGGGTATGGCTGCAAAAACCTTCCTTGAAAAATTCAAGTGAAATTGACTTAACAGATACTTTTGTTGGTCAATATTTCAATGACGAGATTAAAAAGTCTTTTAATCTTAGTCTGCCTGATACTCAGACAGACTCGTTAAAATTTTGTCAGACATCTCATAGGTCATGAAACGTATACAAAGTCACGGCTAATTCATGATCAACAAACTGATCCTGAGATTTCAAGCTTAATTGAAAGGGCATTACCCGAAAGAGAAATGTCTCAGAATCCTGTTTGTTACTATAAAAAATAGTATTCTGATGAGAAATTGGCGGCCATTAGATGTCCCAGTTGATGATGATTGGGCTTTTCATCACCAAATTTTTATTTCAAAGTCATATCGCAATGAAATACTTAATATTGCTCATGAAAGTCCAATGTCTGGTCATTTAGGTGTTAACAAGACTTATCACAAGATTATGACTTGGTGATATTTTTTTGGCCTGGACTTAAATCGGACGTTTCCAAATATTGTATAAGTTGCCACACTTGTCAAATGGTAGGGAAACCGAACCAAGTTATTCCAAAAGTAAGGTGATAACCCATTCCAACTTTTGATGAACCTTTCAGTCCGATAATAATAGTCTGCGTTGGTCCTTTACCGAAAACTAAGTCAGGTTCTGAATATTTGTTGACAATTATGTGTGCTTCTACTCGCTTCCCAGAAGCAATTCCTTTAAGAAACATTAAGGCTCTTGTCAAATTCTTTACTTTTGTTGGCCTTCCAAAATCGGTTCAGTCTGATCAATGATGTCAGGCAAATTCGAACAGATTATGCATGAATTAGGTATCAAGCAATATCGGTCATCTGCTTATCACCCCGAAAGTCAAGGTGCTTTAGAAAGATTTCATCAGACCCTGAAGAATATGATAAGGTCATATTGTTTTGATACTGAGAAAAATTGGGATGAAGGTATTCATTTGCTATTATTTGCAGTCAGGGAATCTGTTCGAGAATCTCTTGGCTTTAGCCCCTTTGAGTTAGTTTTTGGGCATTCTGTTCGTGGGCCATTAACATTCTTAAAAGATAATTTTTTTGCTGATGATGAAACGCCCTTGAACTTGCTACAGTTTATTTCTGACAGATAAACTATCTAGGGCATGTGAGGTTGCTAGGTCAAATATTAAATCATCTCAGAGCAAAATGAAAGCAAAATATGACAAGCATAGTGTTGATAGGAAATCTGAACCAGTGATAAAGTCCTTGCTCCTTTGCCAATACCTGGCCGACCCTTACAGGCAAGATATTATGGCCCGTATACTATTGATAAGAAAACAAGTGATTTGAATTATATTATCAATACTCCTGGAAGGCGGAAAAATATACAAATGTGTCATGTGAATATTTTATAAAAGTATTTTGACAGAGATATCTCTATTTCAAAACCAGTTACAGTTGTAAACGCTGTCCCAAAAGAATCAAATGTGATTGAATAAGAAGTTAGTTCAGACTTAAGTGAAAAATCTGTTCCTGGTCCACCTAAACTTGAGAACTCTGAAATACTACAGAATCCTGACGACAAACTTTCACTTTTAGAGCCATCTCAACGAAAAGAGCTGAAACAGCTGATTAATGAATATGAACACATGTTTCCTGACATCCACACATGAACTCATAAAATATATCATGATGTCATTGTTGAAGATTCTCAACCAATAAAACAACATCCTTATAGAATGAATTCAATAAAACAAAGATCCCTTCAAGATGAAGTGAATTACTTATTGGAGAATGATTTCATTGAACCTAGCCAAAGTAATTACAGTTCACCATGTATATTTATTCCAAAGCCAAATGGAACATACAGAATGTGTATTGACTATCGAAAAGTGAACTCTGTGACAAAACTGACTCCTTTCACATACCAAGAATTGATGACTGTCAATAGTCGGTAATTCTAAATATGTAACCAAATTTGACCTTCTCAAAGGATACTGGCAAGTTCCGCTCACTGATAGAGCTGAATAAGTATCAGCATTTGCTAATCAAACTGGTCCAGTAGAAAGTTATGCCATTTGGGATGAAAACTTCTTCTGCGACGTTTCAGCGGCTTGTAGATATAGTTATAGCTGGCTTAGATGGCTGTGACGCATACATCGACGACGTCATCATCTACACAGATACATGGAGTGACCACCTTCAAAGAATCAAACAATTCTTCGACCGTCTCAGTGATTTAAAATTTACTATTAATCTTCGAAGAACAGAATTTTTCATGCTTCTGTTACTTTCTTAGGACATCTTGTGAGACAGGGTCAAGTTAAACCTTTAGAATCTAAGGCCAATGCTATCTCTGAGTTTCCTATGCCTGCTACTAAAAGCAACCGATGCGATTTCTTGGTATGGCTTGCTACTATAGAAAGTTTTGTAAGAACTTTTCTATAATAGCTGAACCTTTAACAAACTTATTACAGAAAAACTAAAAGTTCAAATGGAATGATAACTGTCAAGTTGCCTTTGATCGATTAAAAGCCATACTAAAGAGCGCAACAGTTCTTTTAGCACCTGATTTTGACAAATGTTTCAAATTAGCTGTTGGTGCAAGTGATGTTGGTAATGGTGCTGTTCTTTTGCAAGAAGACGATGACGGTATTGATTATCCAATTTGAGGTTTATTTAACATCTGCAACTTCTCCTATATTTGTATTCAGTGATGACAATCCCTAAGTTTTCTTCACAAACTTAAGAGTAAGAACAAGAGATAATTGAGGTGGAGCTAGTCACTTCAAGAATTAAATCTTGATGTAAGACACTTTAAAGGAAAAGATAACAATATACCAGATGCTCTGTCAAGAGTCTAAAATTTTGAATTATCTTATCTTTAATACTCAAATTGCATTTAACAGTTATATTTCACTATTTTTTGTATATATGTATGTATATCTCTTTTTCATTTCTTTTGATGAAAATTGTTTATATTTTCATGCTAGATGTGCTGAAATGTTTCAGCTAATCATGATATTATTAATTGTGTGAAGTATATTATCATGGTATATGCAAAAGATAATGCAAAAAGAAAGATTTATTTCAAAAACCTTTCTTTTTTTCTTTCAAGGGGGGAAAGTGTTTTGTATAAGGACTTTTAGAAAGTTATTCAAACTCTAGAATCTTCTAATGTTCTAAGCTATTCTAGATTGTTCTATGGTATTATATAAAGAGATTCTTACGGCATTCTTGGTTCACTTGGTTAAGACTAAGGGTTTTATTTAGTAGTACTGTGTTAAACTAAAAGGGGATTTCTCGTTATCTTAAGTGTTTTTAAAGGTGTGTTTAATTTTAAAATCGGATATTATTTGACTTATTATTTGAGGACCTGGAACTTAATTCAATTGGATCTGAAAGTTAAAACTTAAGGATTAAACATTCAAGGTATTGTATTAAGGTTTTATATAATTTTTATATAGTCAATAACTCTGTAATTATTGTCAATAAATATTGTTAGTTGTAAAGTTTGTTGCTGGCTTCTTGTTCTTGTTGCGTTGGCACTAACAAATTTCATACACTTTTGCCTCGGCCCCTATGCAAATCAGAATTATTGTTGAACAGACAATTTGCTGTTCCGTTTAATACAGTCACAAGAAGGTATGAAAGGCTAACAGTTTACATGTAGACGGTCGGAAAATATCATAACTTTACAATAAAAAGTTCTGGAAAATGAAAATGTTCATTGTATTAGATGAAAATATGATTTGACAAGACTAAAAACCAATTCATTTGTTCGATTCTGATATTTTCGGCGAAATGATATAGAAGTCAAACAGACTATATCAGGTTTATCTAGCATCGGTTTTATTTCCGATATATTTCGTATGTTATAAGAAAGATTTCTCACAAATTTTATCTGATTACTTTTCGTCTTTTTTCAATTCCTGGCAAAATGTGTGTAAAACGTGTTGCGGAAACGCGTTTAACAATTTTAAAAGTGAATTGCATTCTAGAACAACAATGGACCAGTTTATGCTTTTTAAGACAATTTGAGGACAGTTTCATACAAATACTATTTGACATCATGCTTCTTGTTATCCTCGCTTACCGAAAGTTGTTTTTTTCTGTTGCACAGCTGATTGTCCTTCTGGAACAAATTCTGCAAAAACGCTCACGTTGTGGATCAATTGACATTCAGTTCAGCGTAACTAAGTATTTCTTAACTGAACGTGTGTGTTTGTGACTGCTCTTGCATTTCCTACTAAAAAAGTATATCTTTCTCTACATATGTAATAAGATTTCTGCCCTCAATGAGTTCAATAGACAAAATAGTGACACGTAAATTTATTTTTTAGAACTATAATATAAGGTAACCATAAAATTACACAAACCGTTTTGATGAGCAGCATTGTGTTATGTTTCGGTAGCCAATCGTAAGGTTGAGACCTAATTCAGATAAAAAATAGCTGTTTTTGCTAGTGAAATGTGTGCAATTTCATGGTAATCGTGGGTCATAAAGTGTTTTGGGGCAATTTAAAGTTTTCACACTTTATTCTTTTCTATAACTAATCACAAAGTCATCTATGCCTTTTCTTTTATCGCCCTGTCATTTTTACATGTGTACGATCTTTTCATTCCAAAGACATTCACATTTCATGACTTTGTTATTTATATGAGTTATAGTTATTCTTATTTTTATAATCTTCACCTACGGAGGAAATAAAGAATAAATAGTAAGAAAGAAGGTACATTCTTGTATAACAGAAAATTTCTAGAAAGATAGGGATATATGCTTCTTTCAATTTGATAGGGCAGTCTAACATTGAATAAAAAGATAGACAGGAGCAAATTTATGACTGTATCCGAATAGAGCAGAAATCCTTGTAAGGGACGTTAGAGGTTGAAAGTTGTATCTATTATCTTAGCCGTCACCTTCTGATGTAAATAAAATAAATGTATCTTTACATATTAGGTTTTACTTTAGTTCTCTGGCAATTACAATCTCATCAGTATATGCATACAACAATTTTCCATATGACTTGAATATTTTTTGTATTTTCTAATATTGTATTTTATTCTAACAGGTGGTATGAACATCGTTGGTCGGCTGACAGCCGGTCTTTTCTCCAACACGAAAGCTGTCCGAATACTTTGGCTAACTGTATTTGGTAACACAATGTGTGGTATAGCATGTGCCCTGTTTCCACTCTGCAAGACCTTCACTCATATGTGTGTTTATATAGCAACATTTGGATATTTCATAGATTAGGGTTTTGTTTTATCGATTGTCTCTTATACTGCATCCGTATTGAAAAGTTATGAGTATTTTCAAGTCTGATAACATTGCAGAATGGAATGTAAATCAAACGGTAAAAAGAACATACATACTATAGTGTAAACAAGAAAATTGTCAGTTAGGCAATAATGTGATTAAGCATGGGTCCTTCCCATTTTCGACAAGGTCCATTCTTGTGACCTGACCAACATTCTGACCAAGTTTCATGAAGATTGGATCATATTTTTGGCCTCTAGAGTGTAAACACTCAAATTGTTGACGACGCACGACACACGACACACAACAGAAGGACATCCAACGATCACAAAAGCTCACCTTGAGCACGATGTGCTCAGGTGAGCTAAAAAGAGAAGGGACTCCTGATGAAATTATATTCATGTTGGAAATGAATATAAGAATCATCAATTGAAAGGATTACAATCTACCAATCATAATTTTTCTAGTCAAATGCTACATTTGTTTATTCTCAAAATAGAGTAGTTTACTTGTTCTTAAATGTGATAATCCTTTTTATTAGCAAGATGGACATATACTCATTTTTTCAAAGCTTAATAGAAAGGAAAGAAAGAAAATGCGACCCATGGAACACATACACACAAGACCCAAAATACTTTCAGAGCTAATTTATTCTGACAGCATAGCACTCCAACAACGTGTATAGTGTTTTCCAAAATTATCATCGTTCAAATGAGTTATGTTCTACACTGCTGAGAAGATACCAATAAAAAATAATCTACGTTTTTTGCACTAAGTTTTATTTTCTCGCAAAACGATAAAATGCGAATAAGAACAAACACTAAAAATTCTCTATCTGTAGACCCTGTCAAATCCAGTGAATTATACAATCAAGAATCAAGATATTAGGAGTTATAACCCTATCTTGTCTCGAAGAATAACGGTTCAATTTTGAAATACATTTAAACATAGTTCACCATGTATTAATTTATATGGACAGTTTCAATCCCTAAGATATGGTGTAGACATTTTACCCCACTGATTTCATTTTAATTGACTCTTTTGAATTAAAACTTCTGCCTAAAAATTTGTGCGCAATTCCTCACACATGATGCTTTGAATTTCAATTCTAAATGAGATTTGATTTGTTTAATTGTGGCCCATTTCTAATTCTGTCCGCATATCTAATAATTCAATCAATTCTTTCGATCGTTCTGAGAATTTCCATTGCAAAGTCACTGAATTGAATTTAACCCCAGGAAATGAAAATCATTGTCTTTGAGAAAATGTTAAATTAGTTCGAATTTTGATCATGAGGTCAAGTCAAAGAGAACACCTTGTCGACAAAGCTATGCCACATCGTGGGACCAATCAATCTTAAAATCTGTCAACAGGATAGTTTTGATAAAGCACATCAGATTTTAAAAAGTTTCTACTCGAGCTAGCGAATTTGAGTCACTTTGTCTCTCTTGTTTGAAAATTAATTATAACATCAAACATTGGTACATTCTCTTTTTCTCGAAACATCTGCCATTTTTACATGAACACAGAATGCTAAATAAGAGCGGTTGTAGTCGTGCAATTTTCGACATACAGCGTCAACATATACCCTTAAGACGCTCCAGAGGTCATTTATTACGCCTATCAGTCTATAGAATTAGATATAATGATAGTCTTTATGAAGTATGAAAAAGGAGCAGACAAGTGTGAATATGGTCACAATCGTCGTCTAGAATTAAGTAAAAAAATCAATTCGAGAAAATTTGAAGACACTCTAGAGGCAATATTTTTTTGTTAACTCAACCTGAAAATTCAGTATACATGTAATTGCATTGATGAACGGAATTCTCGAAATATTGTCATCGCCTTGGTGAAGTTCGAGATGACGTTGTTTGCGTTGGCGTAGGCTTGAGTGTGGCAAACCTCAACATTCGTCATATCTTTATTAATATCGAAGATACATTGACGAAACTTGGCATAATTGTTGATCTTTCCAGAGAAGTAGAGCTTTTTTTGTAAGAATCATGGCCCATTTTCTGCACAACACAGCATCTGCAGCGAGCAATGGTACCCGTAGGTAGTGCTCTTGTATAAATTATTTTCTTTGATTTTAGGTTATTTCCCTGCTTTACAAGTGTTGTTACTTGTTGAATACCTAGGCCTGAATAATCTGACATCTGTGATGGGTATATATGAGTTTGTTAAGGCACCAGCTGCTTTATTTGGTCCACCATTGGCAGGTACGATATAAACATTTTAGATTATAGATTGATAGAATTCATTTCAATAATTAGGAAGATAAAACCCTTTTTTTTTTAAATAAAGTAATTGTGAAAGTTATCGCAAGTGCCTGTTTTACGATGATCCATCAATAATTTTGTGAATTATTCTCACCAATATAAAACGAATGAACGCATCGTAACGAATTTGATACGATCGAACATATTACTATTCTAGATGTGTTCGATGGTGAACAACCTTCCTGACATCGTACACAGAGACATTTCTCTTGGACTCTTGTTTCTCATGACATCCCGTACACCTCATTTGATTGAAAATGACGTCTTTATTGGACGGGTTGAGTTAGTTAATTATAAGAATCTCAGAAAGTTACCGAGGACTATTTCGCCCACGGTTTCGTCCAGTCCTGTCTTTTTAGGTTCCAAATGCAATGGAATTTCTGAGCCAATTCTTCAGTCAATCATGGAACTCGGTTGTCTGATTCTCGGGAGTGAAATGCTTCGCCGTGGTTAAAAATGTATTTTGTAAAGACGTTGTCGATTTAAGCATTCTAATCATCATTTATTTATAAAAAACATCAATTAGGTTCCGAAAAAAATGTACAAACGTATTGAGAGTGCCTAGTTGAACATATGTTGGGACTAGGGATAAAAAAGGTATTGTGAAATGAACCAAAAAAGCCAGTTGTCATTGTACTCGTTGATTTACATAAGCACAAAAAGCAAAATGAGATTTTATGATCCCTCACCGTCCTTCTTCAAGAAATTCTGATCGGGTTGATAACTTGTGCGCTACGGGTCGCTGGGTCACCAAAAAATGGGCTCCAATGGTGAAATATAAAAATCTTCTCATCTGAAACTACTGGTCAGAATTAAGCCAAACTTTATAGAAATGATCCTCATGGACATGATCTTCAGACTCCTTGGTTAAATTTGGATCAGTTTGATACTTTTGGCGCCACGGGCGCTCTCTTTTGACACAGATCTTGACCTCTGACCTACTTATTTGAAAAATTGAATCATTAGGTCTACGACTATATGAAATCAATATTTATGGTTGGTAGTTGATTCTCTTTAATACGGGAATCATGATAAACCCTTGATTCTGACCGACTAGGACTGTGTTAAGCCAATAATTATGGTTGGTAGATGATTATCCTTGATTCTGGCATCATGATGAACCATTGACCCTGAACGTGACCTTTGACCTTCTTTCTTAAGAGTTGAATTATTAGGGCTAGGACTGTATTAAGTCAATACTAAAGATTGGTTGGTGATAATTTTTGATTCTGGCATCACGTGGAAGTCTTTACCCAGAATATAGTATGTATAAAATGAACAGCTTTCAATGTTGCGGTGACCATGCTCTGACCTCAATGCGAATGAGATAAGACATAGGTATCCGCCCTACCTTGCGTCGCGCAAGTTTTTTTTTTTTTTTTTTTTTTCTTAATTCAATAACGCATTGACAGGTCAAAATCTTCTAATAATAGTCATTAAAGATTTTCATTGTCTGCAACAAAAGTGTTTAGTCATAATGGTATACTTGTATTTATTTGTTTTGAATTTTGTATGTGTATGACCTCCAAAAAGCTTTGTTTAACGCACTTTCACTTTAATAGTTTTGTAATATATATTCATATTGTATGTATAGGCCGTTGGCCTTATCTTACTTAAAAAATTGAATTGAAAAACTCGGTACGGTGATTCCGATAGAGGTTCCATATCTCACTACGGCCCATATCTCGCTTCGGTCCTGTCGAATATCTCTCCCCTGTTTAACAACTGTATTTTCAGGCTGTTGCATATAACATCACAATTCTAATATTGCTCCTTGTTTAGAACCACAATAAATTCAATTTTACGTGTATACTCTACACTACTTTTTGGACTTTCTGATTTCAGGTGTAATGTACAAGATCACATCTGACTACTCTATGACAGTAACATCAGCTGCAGTTCTATTCCTGGCTGCCTCTACATGCCAACTGTTTGTGCCGGTGGTCAACTGTCTGTCTGGGAGAAAATCAACTCGAATCTAATGTCCTGTACATTACTTTGACATATAAAAAATAGTAGATTTTTTCTCTCTGCTTTATTTTTTCTTGTCTGTGGATTGCTTTGTATTTATCTTTTAAATGCCTTGGATTTTTTTGTTTTGTTTTTGGTTTTTTGGTTTTGTTTTACCCGAGAAAAAACACGATAAGGGGTGAAATGGTTCTTATTTACATCGTGGTCCTAATTCATAACAGTTCCTATCCTGCACATAGAGAGAGAGGAAATGGTTTCTAGCCACTACTACCCACTTTTACAACTGGGTGGACTGGGACTCTGTCTGCAAAGCGCACTGCCCAAATGCACTACCCGCCTCCAGAGGGACTCATACTACCCATACTATTCAGGTTACGAAACGAGCGCGCTTACCGCTCGGCCAACGAGCCAGACATGTTTAATTCGTGTATCTGATAGATCGCTTGTCCCGCGTCTTGACCTACGTCATGACAAAGTCCTTGGATATCATCACCTTAACACTTTAGTCCTCCAGTAATAATAAACCCGACATTGATAAATCGTCCTTAGTCATAACGATGGAATAGGATGCGTGTCAGCGGTGCTGTAACAAAATAGAACAGCTTTGCGTTTAGGATGACAAAAAGTGAAAGCAGTTTCCAATTATTCTCCGCTTTGCACGTACACCTGCGTGCAAAGCGGGGAATAATTGGAAAACTGTATGCACCGTTTTGTCATCCTGAACGCAGGGCAGGTTTTTACTCCATACTAGATCACGTCATACTCTACTGACCCATTTAGACATAAAAATGCACAAAAAGTGTTTCTCTATTGACTAGAATTTACCTCGACCAATTTTCTCACAAGGTTTATTATTGTTTTATTCCCGATTTTCCCGATTGGGGTGTCTAGATTGTCGGGAATGTGGAATTTATCGTGATGAGATGTTCTACTTTCTTGCCAATTACTTTTTTTTATCTGATTCCTTATAAACGGCATCATATTTAAAAAAAAAAAAAAAAAAAAAAAAAAAAACACAAAAAAACATATGGTACTTAACATTCCATTTCATATTCTCATATCATTAACTTCTTGAATGGAAAATATTTCATAATATTTTCAAGACAGGTCAAGAATACTTAATTTGTAAATTAGGAAAAACTGAATACCAATTTGAAAAAGGTACTCCTTTTTAAAGTGTGGCTTAAGAATCTTTAATAGTTTCAACAACTGCTACTGCAAAGTAATACTACCTTTTTTATTATTATTGTTTAAGTCCGACCGAAACTTAAAAACTTAAAACCAAGATTTTGTGCTTCATTATTTATTTAAAACGTTAAATCTCGATGTCATTTTGTAGAAAATCCTAGTCGTGTATAACACCATAATATAGAATCGTAAAAGAGAATGTAGGTAAAAATGCCAGAGGTAAAAATGCCATAGGTAAAAAATGTCAGAGGTAAAAATGCCATAGGTAATAATGCCACAGGTAAAATGGTAAAAATGTCATAGGTAATAGTGCCATAGGTAAAAATGCCAGAATATATGAAAACTATATGATGATTTGATAACACTAGGAGTATTTTTAATATGAAAACCTAGTTAATTTTCTTAAGTTGTTATAAAGTCTTTTTGTAGAAAAATAAAATGACTATCTTTATTTCTGTAATAGTATAATTGAAAAGAAAAATATATGATAATATTTGTCAAATATAAGTGAAATAAGTTATATTACACAATCTTAATCAGTTCCATATTTCATTTGAATTTCTACTTTGAAAAATACAACTAATTAAATTGAGTATACATTTGGTATAAGAGCAAGATTTTGGGAATTGTTTTAAAAAATGTGCAAGATTTACCAAAATGTTACTAAGAAAAGTGTGAAATATCACACTAATGTGTTAAATTTACCTTTAACAGTATCCTACCTTTATCACATATTATACTAAAGTGCATTAAAAATTAATCTATATCATATATGTGAATAAATAAATATATAGACATAGTTCATTTCTGCTATTTCTTATAATTTATTTATCTATTTTCAGGTTAATGTTCATATATACACAAGCTTTGTCATTTATTTACAAGCCACTAATTTGTATACCCTTTTGCTTAATTCAATATCAAAGTCTTGAAAAAAATAATGAAATTGAACAATTCATTAAAAGGTTTTTGTAGCAATTCCTTTTGTGCATGAAAAAAAAAATTTTTTTCTATTTACTAAAGTCTAAAAATAAAAGATATAATATACCTCTGGCATTTTTACCTGTGGCATCATTACCTATGACATTTTTACCGTTTTAGCTCTGGCATTATTACAGTACGGAACATCAGGAATTTGACAATCCGATTGGGACGTGATTGAACGCTGAGCGGTGATTGAACGTTTATGAATGATCGTGATTGCCCGCTGAACGTTTTTTCTTCTGATTGGATTGAACGCTTTCTATGCTAAATCCGACCGTTCAATCAAATTGAACGCTGCGTTCAATCATTCAATTAAAAACATAAATAACGAAAGAAATTAAACGAAATATGAAAATTATATTTTTCCAAGCATATTTTTTTAATTTATCCGCAGGGGTCCACAGCAAATTACCTACTATCATGTTGTAAAGATTATTTCCCTTGAATAAAAAGCCGCCATTTACACACGCAACTGAACTCTAATTAAAAAAAAAACTTTTTGGAAAAATTCTCATATTTCCAGATTTTAATCTTGAAAACAATTGGCTGGAGTTAGAATAAGCTTCGTTAAGACTGGACATTGATCTTATTTAAGAATACTAAGATCGCCAAAGAAATCGACAGTTGAATATGATGTCACTTTTTCGGACCTCGAACCTTTCGACCTGTTGACTTTACTGCATGTGGTCATTAAGCCTACTAGATGTCGTTGACTAGTCGGGTCGCCAACGATAGTGGCTGATTCCAAAATGAAGTAAACAGGTCAGAAAAGAATATAAAACTCTGTGTCTGTGATGTAAAAAAAGGAAACCCGAGCTAACCAGATGATTAGACCTAGCCTGGTCCATTCACAGGGCATTGCATCGAAAGAATGAATTAGATGTCAACTTATCAGAAATTTGTCATCAATTTCATCAACTATTCTACATTAAGTCATCAGTGATGCCTCACCAAAGCAAACAGAGTGTTTATGTGACAGTAGCTTAAGCAAAAGAGGAACATACACTTTCTATCAGTAGATATATTTGTCACTATTTATCTATCGCATTACAGTCAATAGTTCAAAAATGAAAGGAAAATGCATATATAAGCAACGTTTGAAATAAAATAAGGCCCGGTTTGTCTGATATGGGGTCGGTTTGACTATTTTTTGGGGGCCGGTATGACCGTATTGGGGCCTGTTTGACCATGGGACTGGTTTGACGAGGAGCCGGTTTGGCTGGTTCCCCATCTATCTACTGCCTATTTCCCCTTTCGGATATTACTGGCAAGTGTGTGTCTGTGCTGAATGAAAACTGTTAGTCATTGGTTAGGGTGCCAGATACATTTATTTCAGATTGTGACAAAAAGCTGGGTGAACTGGGGCTGGCTACTAAGTGCCAATTTATTAACACCTTGATGACATTTGGGCTTGAACCACTAACTTCCAGGTCAAGAATCAAGTTCCTTTACCACAATGACACTGAGTGAGATACACTGTTTTATCCAAAGTGAATGCTAGAATTAGCTCTAGTTATAATCTCTCACATAATTTACCTCAAATATTTTACAATTCGACTAAAAGTGGTCAATCTATGCTGTTTGTGACTCATAATATTTCATAATGTTAACCTAGTTTCCAAATGAAATCATTAGGAAACCTTGGTTTAACTTGTTAAAGTTCATGCCTCCTGAAATGTTGCGGAACTTTTACGAGTCCACTATCTAAATAGGGTTCCTTGTGTAAAAACTGAGCAGAATCATAATAAAAGGGCATCACGTAAAAGTCTGAGGCAGAGCAATGTTTGGCGTATTTTGTAATGGCAGAGGGTTTCGGATTTGGTGAATATTGATACAGAATTGACAGAGTGGAGCCAAATGATGTCTAGGAAATTCCGAAATGTTTACATTTTTGCCCCTTATGAAAGATGTATGATGCTGTTTTATGACTAAAAATGGAACCGTAAATGCATTTTAAAAGCAAATTATCCACTATCTTCGATTTATAACATAAACATTATCCGGGGAAAACCTTGTTAGGGTGGGGAAATTTGTTTGGGAGGGGAAAAGGTCCATTTTGGGGGAAAAATCGCCGAGGGAAAGGGGCCGATATTCAGCCCCAGTTTCTCAGTAAAAATTACACCTGCAAATGATAATCATTTGGAAACCTCGGTTAACATTGTTAAAATTCATTGCTTTGAAGTGTTGTGAAACTATTACGGGTCCACTACCTTCAAACCAATACTGATCTGGCAAAATATTGATCCATGTTGGACTATACACTCTGCATTGACTGAGCAAGATGGTAACATTTTTAGTAGAATTCTAAATACAGAAAAGCCATATTACTTATCTTTAAAATTGAATTTCAAATGACCTGAGGTGTGTTTTTTTAGGTTGAAGAATTTTAAGATTTATTTTAATTTTTTAATCGGAATATCTCTGACTGCTATGTAGAATTTCAACTGAATTGCTCGGGATATTCCGATTAAAAATCTTAAGATATCTTCAAAATCTTAATCTATAAAACGCACCTCTTTGCTTGATCATTATTGTTTTATCAAATGCTTTTTTTCAACTATTGATTGAATTTACCATTGGACAAGAGACAAAATTAACAAGTTTAATTGTACTTAGCTACTGTTGTTTCACTCTGAAATTGAATTTTATCTGTAACAAATTAATCAAATGAAAAAGTTTGAGTTTAGTTTAAACTCTGAGACTTCACTTCCTGCTATTCACAATTTGACTTTATAGTAGGGTAGAATGACTCATTGATATGGAAAGGAAGGTGCTACTTAAGAGAATAAAGAATCAGATAGGCAGTTATTAAAAACAGTTTATGTATTAATTGAACAGTTCATATACAGATTTTTTTAGGGATTTTTGTTTGGTATGTCTTGTTTATAGAATTAAATAAATGTAATTACACTCTATTATGCATTTTGTAAATATTTGGTCCAATAAAAGGTTCAAATCCTTTTGTTTTTAACATTTCTACAACAAGAAATACATGTGCTGATCCTGAATTTTTAGTGAAGAAGTTGCTATAGCCTTGGTTGTCGTCTTGCATGACCTTTGACATTTTGTGATATCTATGGTATTCCTAAAGGTATTGAATTGAAACTTGTCTCATATTTTCTCTAACCAAAGAACCAACTCTACTGCCAAGATGTATAAATCTAGATGCATATTTTGCAAATTGTGCCCCTGTTTTGACAATTTTTTTCACCAACAGCCAAGCATAGGCACCCACATGTGGTGCTTTTGTTTTCCATGAGAGCAGCACAAACGTAGTTGTCTATCAATCAATTTATCAGTTGGTGAGCAAAACATTTAAGGTAGTGGACCTGTAAAAGATCCGCAATGTCTCGGAAGTAATGATCTTTTAACAATGTTAACCGAGGTTTCCTAATGATTTTCATTAGGAAACCTCGGTTAACATTGTGAAAGATTATGAGTTCCAAAATGCTGCGGGACTATTACGGTTGCACTACCTTAAGCTAAACCTCAAATGAGGTAGCATTTTGGTCACCCACTGATGATATATTTGTATACCGGTAAATGTATTTCAATGTAATTTTTTTGTCCCCACTGGATCCGCACATGGGAAATAGCTCATCAATGCCAATGGCCATTACCCTTCTTATGCTAAGTATAAATCCAGGCTAAATTACACTAGCTCTAAGGCAAAGAGCTGAATGTCTCTGAAAGAAAAATCATCCAACAAATTTTGTCTTGAAAATTTAGTCTCAACACAGTTCTTAGTTAAAAAGATGGTGTAGACTAAGATCAGACTGCACATATGTTCAGGATGATCCTTGCCTATATCTCCTGTCAAAAAAGGAATTTCCAGGTTCAGATTGAATTGGATTAAGGTAGTACACCCGTGATAGATACACAACATTTTGAGAGTAATGAACTGTAACAGTGTTAACTGAGGTTTCCTAATGATTTTAATTATGAAACCTCTGTAAACATTGTGAAAGATCATGAGTTCGGATATGTGGAGGAACTATTAAGGGTCCACTACCTCTATACAAATCATGGCCATATTTAGCATGTGTTGTATGTGACTCAAGGACATGTGAAATATATTGTCATCACAACTATATAGGCGGATGTATTTGGGTAACTGCTGTGGTAGTGTATCCGACACCAATTCATTTGCTCCTAGAGCCAACGTCCTTTCCTACAAGTTGTTCCCCAGAATGGGTTGATATGTTTTGTTTGCATGAGGTTTAATACCGCTTTCAAAATTAGTGCAGTTATATATTAAGTTGGCCAGTGCACCAACTCATATCCTTTCTCACACCAGTAAAACCTCAACATTTCTTGTGAGCCACTAGCGTGCTACATTTTATCGTAAGTAAAATATCATTAGCCGTTGACTCTAATTTAATCAATATTGACGGATGAAACTTGGCTGAGCCGGGGTTCTAACTCGCTACCCCATGTTTGACAGCCCTGTGTTACTGCTTGGCTTAGCCCCTGTGGATTAATAATCATAGACCTATGTTGGATAGTAGGTAGAGGCTAGGAAGGGATCTAATGGTAGTGCTTGAAAAGCTGAAAAGACTCTCAGATTGTTAAAAGCAGTGTTAACCCCCTTTCTAACACACAAATTGTTGGGTCCCAGGCCCAATCTCTGATGGTGGCATCCATCAAATTTGACTTTCTTCTCCCAGCTGATGGTTCAGAAAAGGTCTTGTGTAACAGCAAATCACATTGTGAAATTGACATTCATCTAGATCAAAACCAATCAAAATCCCTTGCCTAGTGCTCAAATATTTCATTCCTAACACTCACTCCAATCAATTTAAAATGTTCCAAAATCATTAAAAAAAAAACACTTTGAATCTCTGCAAAATAATCAGCATTCCAATAAAAAAATTGTATGATTTTTTAAGGCTGTCGTTGGTTTTTAAAGGGTCTGATTTGTCTGTAAAGACACAAATCCAGAAAAGTTGGTAGATCTTTTAACGGGAGGTAATCAATTGGCACTAATTTATTGTCGATTTTGTTTTACCTCCCTTGAAAATCAATCTAATTTTGCTCATCACACTCATTCAATTTCATTCTAAGGTCATTCAATTTTCAATTTCCAGATTCTTCTTACTGTATTCACTAGTAAAATACAGTAATATCAAGAGTCAATAATTAGGTGCTCGTACCATCGGCATAGGACTCAATAGTTAAATGTAAGAAGTTTCGATACAAGTTGACCGAAACCTTTTCATAAAAAATGCAGCCCCACAATTACCCAGTCTCCCCCTAGACTGCAGTTGCGGATCTAAAGTAGCCCCTATCGCGAGTCTTATCATTCATTTTCCTCGGGAAATTTAATCAACTTGTGGTTAACTTTGAAGACCCAACTGTAGAGTAAAACCTACATTACGATTTGACTGGCGAGCCTGCCTCAATCTATCGATATAGATCGGAGGGTAGCGTAGATGGGACAGGTTTGCCAGTCTACATTACAGTCTCCATGAATCCGCCGTATGAAAATGAGATGCATGTCGTGGCTGGTGAGCATGTCCTAATCAATGAAATATGGGAGAGTAACATGGATGGGATTGGCTTACCAGTGAATTGAAAGCACTTTAATTAAGTAATATTTCATAAGGGTAACAATGTTCTTGCCTTTAATAAAGCATTTTGGCCCCGGTATTCCGGGCACTGAGGAGAGAAATTGTTTAAAGAAAGTAAGGAAAATCTCTCGGCTGTTCATCCTGTCATTCTCTACTGGCGGACTAGGTACGAACTGGCACTGAGGCGAAAACGGTATTTGGATCGAACTGGAATAAGAAACGAACACTCGCAAGTACTCGTCGTCTCGCCTTTAATTTGCCTGGATGTTTCCGAAACTCGCCAGAGCTATTTATTTCGAGAAAATTGTGAATTTGCTTTTTTATTTATCTATTCTATCAACAAAATGAATTATTTTTAATCAAACGAAAATAATTTCGTTAAAACTGATTGAACGGTTTCTTATCATGTAACCGATCGGAATGAGTGAACGGTTTTGATTGAACGCTTTGTAACGATTCTGATTGAACGCTGATTGTAAAATTATGATTGAACGCTGATTGAACGCTGAACGCTGATTGAACGTGATTGCCCGTGAATGATCGGATTGTGATTGAAATGATTGTCAAATTCCCGATGTTCCGTACTGGCAGTTTTACCTCTGACATTTTTACCTATGGCATTTTTGCCTCTGGCATTTTTGCCGCACACCGTAAAAGACACTGTTTGAATGGGATTTTTTCCCTGATAATGTTGACACCCTTAGTGCTCAAAATGACGTCGACTGTAATTTTTCGACGGTGAGGGCCTATCGTGACGTCGTCATTTAAACAATCTGATGTCACAATTAAATAACTTCACGAAAATGTCGCTAAGTGGTGATACAATCAGTATCAACAGTTTCACACTTTTACTTAACAACCCATACAAAATGACGATAAACAATAAACTCGAATTTATTGATCTCCCCTCGTGTCAAAAATTGATATAGGGAGGACATTTTTGTTGTTTGGATGTCAATAGAAACATTACTTTGAGACGATTATCTTGGCGATTCTTTGAATTCAATTTATCTTGAATTAAGTAATAGTTGCGCCGTAATTTACATATGCAATAAAACCATGAAACAAGTCTTAATTGTCACTGAGGGTATAAAGCAACCAATCTTTTAAGGTAACTGCGGACACATAGAGTGCCATTTTAGGTCCAAATTTTAAATTGTCTGCAAATCATGCCTAATGCGATGAAACTGAACTGTGAAGTACCCGCTTTCAAATTTCGGTCAAAAAAAAAAGGAAATTCATAACGTAAAGTTGACGTCATGACGTCATCAAGGGGCCGACCCCATTTCTTGGGACCAAAATCAGTACTTATCCATAATTTTTGGAAAAAATAAACCATTTTTTTATCCCGAAAACGCCATTTGCTTCGTATTAAGATACCCGATGTTATGTTTTTCATTCATATGAAGAAATAAATGTAAGAAATACAAAAAAGTTTTACGTATTAAATGTTAATGTCTTCTGCGTTGATGTTTTCGAGTACAGTTACTGAAAACATTGCCTTTTTTCTCGAGAATTTGTCCGGTGACCTATGCTGAAATTTAGATATGTTGCTGCTAAACCATTCCACTGAAGACTTTTGAAATAAAAAACATGTGTCTTGGGTTAGATTTTTTTTGTAAAATTCGATTCCGCGAAGATATTGCAAATCAAAGGATACTTCAACGTCGCGTTAAATGTTCACCAAAGCTGTCTTTTTAAATGGATGAAAAATTAAGTGAATTTTCTATTTCTTAAAAACACATTCAGATTTGATTCTTCTGAATCCTACATTTCACAATAAACCCTAATTCCAAATATTTTAGAAAGCGTTATTACGCGGAGATTGGCGCAAAATAAGCATAGTACCGATGGTTTTGGTGCGACGTCGAATTCTGCGAAAAATGTTGCAACAACTTCGGAAAATCGAATTTAATAAAAACTCTAACCCGAAGACATATCATTTTTATTTGATTAATGAAAAGAACATTCTTTTCGCTACAAAATATAAAAAATCAGCAACGGTCATCGGGCAAAATTTTGAGAGATTTCTATTAATTTACAAAAAATGAAATAAAAAAGGAACTTCGAATCTTAAAAATCGCGAACAAGATAGCGATTTGGGTCCATTTTTCTATTCAAATGTGCACGGAAATTAAACAAATAGCTCAGGCGTACTTGGACTTTCTAATGAAACTTTTTTCGTAAAAATCGACCGATTAATTCAGAAAATATTTGCAAATAATAATTTTGGCGGGTCGAAAAGGGGTTGGCCCCTTAATGACGTAATGACTTCAAATGAACGGGCTTCAGACCCTTTTCGTTGTATGTTAGCTAATTCACGCACTCCAAATATAAATCTCAGCAATTATGAGAGATTTAAAGAAAGTCGAAATTTCGACCATTTTATCTGTCCGCAGTTGCCTTAAACTATTGACTAAATATCAGTGGGCAATATGTGCTTTGTCAGTGCGAAACAGAGCAGTCTCCTTTTCGATTTTATGCTAGATTTACGAACGCAAACAAAGTCTGCAAATAGTGAATTCAAATGACTTGAACTTCAAGGGTTTTCGTTAAATGGGCAACTTTAACGTCGTTAATACAGCTTGAATAAGCTGTAGTAAAGACGTTTAGGTCGCCCTCCAACGTTTTGCTGTTTGTTTCATTTCATTGACTATATATTTTGCAGATGAATGGCGTTTTAATGTCTGACGGGTGTTTGGAAGGAGTTCAAAGGCAGGGGCTAGCGAGCCATCAATTACGAAAATGATATCCCTGCATTGATGAATAGTTACGCTGAAATCATTTGAATAATTGAAAAAAAAGTATTCAAACCTTGTTTACAAAAAATCAACTTCAGACTCAAATATACAAGAGGACCATGATGGCTGTATATCGCTCACCTTCGTCTCTTTGACTCCTCCCTTAGTAAAATTAAATGCTTTAAAGATCGTTAAATGGCCATTGTTTTTTTTTTCAAAGAAAGACAGTCTATTCATATGATCCCTGCATAAGTTTCTAGCCTTTTCGAAATAAGTTTCATGTGACCTGGCCAACATTCTGAAAAAGTTTCATGAATATTGATCAATATTTGTGGCCTCTAGAGTGAAAATTGTTATTAAGGCCCCTTTTCCCGTGATATAGCATGGATCCTTCCCGTTTTCAATAGGGTTCATTCTTATGACCTAGCTATCATTCTGACAAAGTTTCAAGTTGAATAATTACTGTGGATTCTAGAGTTTAAGCAAGAAAATTGTCATTAAGGCCCCTTTTCCCTTGATATGACATGGATCCTTTCCATTTTTAATAGGATTCATCCTTGAGACCTGGCCAACATTTTGATTAAGTTTCATGAAGATTGGGCCATATTTGTGGCCTCTGGAGTGTAAAGAAGAAATTGTCATTAAGGCCCCTTTTCCCGTGATATCGCATGGATCCTTCCCATTTTAAATAGGATTCATCCTCGAGACATGGCCAACATTCTGATCAAGTTTCATGAAGATTGAGCCATATTTGTGGCCTCTAAGGTGTAAACAAGATATTGTCATTAAGGCCTCTTTTCCCGTGATATCGCATGGATCCTTCCAATTTTCAATAAGGATCTTCCTTGTGACCTGGCCAACATGCTGACCAAGTTTCATGAAGATTGAGCCAAATTTGTGGCCTTAAGAGTGTAAACATGAAAATTGTCATTAAGATCCCTTTTTTTTCGTGATTTGGCATTGATCCTTCCCATTTTCAATAGGGTTTATCCGTCCGGCCTGACCAACATTCTGGCCAAGTTTCAAGAAGATTGAGCCATATTTGTGGCCTCTAGAGTGTAAACACTTAAATCGTTTACGACGGACGACAGATGACACACAACACGCGACAGACGGACGACGGATATTCAATGATCATAAAAGCTCACCTTGAGCACGATGTGCTCAAGTGAGCTTAAAAGTCAAGCCATCTTCCACGATTCCAGAAGCCTCCATTATATTAACATGCATCGAAAAGTATATAAACAAGAGGATCAAGATAGTCCTAGATCGCTCACCTGAGTCTCTTTGACCCCTGGGGCAACACATTAATTAGATAGGCAGATGTCAAAAAGAAGATAACTGCCTAAGATCAATACCATGGAATGTTTTCAACAAAGAGCAAGACAGATATGCCCTTATGCTTTTTGATTATACAATTATGCACCCGGGTGGACCCCAAATGTGACCCCAGGGTCTTGATATGAACAAACTTGGAAGAGGTTCATAAGATGATGCTACATACTAAATATGAAAGCTGTCTGCCTTCTGGTTTCAGAGAAGAAGATTTTTAAAGATTTTCGTATTTTCGCCCTTTTTGTTAAGGGTAAAGGGAAAGTTAAGGGGTGGATTTCATCTTTTTTAACAACTTTGGTACACCTTGACCCAAGGAAAATCCCTGCCAAGTTTCATCAAGATTGGCCCTCTGGTTTAGGAGGAGAAGATGTTTAAAGAAATTGTGGAGGACGCACGTCGCACGACGCATGACGCACGACTGACGACGGACATTCTACGATCCCAAAGAAGAGAAGAAGATTTTTGACGGTTTTCCTATTTTCACCCATCATGCTCAGATGAGCTGAAACGGATGCGCCCAGGTGTAGCCCAAATATGACCCAAGGGTCTTGATATGAACAAACTTGTAGGGGCCCACTACATGATGCTACATACCAAAAATGAAAGCAGTGTGCCCTCTGGTTTCGATTAAAGAAGATTTTAAAAGATTTTCGCTCTTCCATTCTATGTAAAAAGGGTTGCGCCCGGTTGGAGCCCAAATATGATCCTAGGGTCTTGATATGAACAAACTTGGTAGAGGTCCACTATATGATGCTTCATACCAAATATGAACGCTGTCTGCCTTCTGGTTTCATAGAAGAAGAGTTTTGAAGATTTTCATTTTTTACCCTTCGTGCTCTTAAGAGATAAAGGGATGCACCCGTGCAAAGATCAAATATGACACAAGGGTCTTCATATGAACAAACTTGGTAGAGGCCCACTAGGTGATGCTACACACAAAATATTGAGGCTGTCTGCCATCTGGTTTCAGAGAAGAAGATTTTTAAAGATTTTCTCTCTTTGATTCTATGTAAAAAGGGTTGGGCCCGGGCAAAGCCTTAATATGACCCCAGGGTCTTGATATGAACAAACTTGGTAGAGATCCACTAGATGATGCTACATACCAAATATGAAAGCTGTCTGACGTCTGGTTTCAGAGAAGAAGATTTTTAAAGATTTTCGTATTTTCGCCCTTTTTGTTAAGGGTAAAGGGAAAGTTAAGGGTGGATTTCATCTTTTTTAACAACTTTGGTACACCTTGACCCAAGGAAAATCCCTGCCAAGTTTCATCAAGATTGGCCCTCTGGTTTAGGAGGAGAAGATGTTTAAAGAAATTGTGGAGGACGCACGACGCATGACGCACGACTGACGACGGACATTCTACGATCCCAAAAGCTCACCTTGAGCACTTCGTGCTCAGGTGAGCTAAAAAAGTAACTCAATATTGATATAACTACATCAGTATCAATGTTTATCTGAAGCCATTAAAATGCGGGGGGAAATTCCAGTTGGTATGTTTTAAATGCTATAAGGTTTGAAATTTCAAAACACAAAACAAAACCCACTTGTCATAACATTTATAGCATTTATTTGTTCAATGATTTAGAAAAACGAATCCTTTTGATCCTGTTTAAAGACAAAATGACACAATTTCTTTGTATTGGCTTGTATAGTGAGCCATAAACAATCAACACTATTTAAGTATAGATCCAAAAGTTTTAGATAGTGATCAAAGGTCAATTTTGTCTATACCTGTATAGACAAAATTGACCTATGATTACTCACTCTAAATTGCGGAACTATATTTCTAAAAGAAATGCACTCAATTCCCTCTATATTGAAAACAAGGAATCGAACATCAATATTTCAAGTTAACCCAAACAAGTCAATCAGTGTATACATTATGTACATGTACTTTCTTTCGAGAAATTGATTATGGATTGGATATCCTTTGTGAAATGATAAAGAACTTAATCACTCAATGAAACCTGTATTGGCATGATATCACCTGTCTGATAACAAAACTTGGTATCAGACAGTCTATTTTTAAAAACAATTTGCATGCACTTTCGCCTGAATTTCTTTGATTTTTAGAGTTGTTAGAAAAAAAGGTTGCACAATAAATAGAATAACATGCAGTTGTCTTAGAGTATCAATGTTTTCTGGTCTCGGCAGCGAGAAATTATCATGACTCGGCAAAGTCTCGACCTGGTAAATTCTCCAAACCTCGACCAGATAACATTGATATTAAGAGACACCAATATGTTATTCTCTATGTATCTATTTGTTAACCCTTGTCATGCTTATCCAAGATAATTCCTGATTTGGCAGGAGGTTTAAACAAAGATCAGGCTGCATACGTGTGCAGTCTGATTTTAGTCTAAACCATCCGTTTTTCGTTGTTAACTTGAAAAGTAAAGAAATTAAGAAAAATAAATACTTTCTCACATTCAGTGCACTCATCCAGTGCTGAAAGCATTTTTTATTCAGCATGACAAGAGTACACAAAAGCATGTTTTCATTTTGGTTCATTTAGTGTATAAACACTATTTGAATTTTGGTCATCACCATGGTGTGGCTGGTGTAAGTGATGTTGACGTGACATTTCTTATTCTTTATCATATCTCTATTGGCTGACAGAAACTTGCAAAACTTGTGTTCTCTTTCACAGAATAATTTCAATCATTACAAAAAAAACTCTCCGATATCTTCATAGATACACCAAAGTTTAAAATTTGTAACGTAAAATATACGTTAACGTCAATGATTCAAACGACACCAAGATGATGACAATTACGTCGACTTGTTACATCACAACAGCCATACTTAAACAAACTATTAGCACTTACACGAAGAAAAAACATACATATATCACATACATTCTATATATCATAAAAATTGACCATGTTGAATCAAATACAGAGCCTCGTAGTGGAATCGATTCTAGATGTCTGTACTTAAATATTTCACTTTATAATATGACCTACGTCGCGGGAGTGAAATAAAGCCGTTGAATATTTTTGATATTACACGGGTGTTATTACACTAGTGGAATAACTATGCAAATGAGCTAAGAACGAATAGCAACGCTATTTTGTAACCGCGAAAATGACGTCATAATGCATATATTGCGACGTCAGTTTCAAGCGGCGTTATAAGTTTCGCGGAAAATTGAAATGTTGAATTCCAAGAATTTTGACGATATTTCGCAAAATTCGGGTCCTTTTATAAATAGAATATAAAATTTGTGCTCATAAAATACAGAATTTATTAAACTCGTCATCTATAAAAAGATAAAAACTCGGCGCAGCCTCGTTTTTATCTGTTTATAGTTGACTCGTTCAATAAATTCGGAATTCCATGACCACTCATTCCATATCCTCTATTTACTTTATTTCGCCAGCTTTGTATGCAAGCCGTAACATTTCAATATTATTAAACGGTCACTTCACGATTATTTTTTTCGGTGAGCATCATTTAGTTCTATCGGTAAAACACCCGACTTCAAATCATCAAAGTTTGATTTCATGTGTTTGATTCCATATGGTACTTGGCAAAGCATTCAGGTTGAAATGTTCTTCGGAGCTATTTAAAATTATAAGTCCAAGTCCCACTGCACTTGCGTACGAATTACTTATGAATTGCGCATAATTTTTTTTTTGTGCGTAATTTGCCAGTGATTTGCGCAAATCCCACGTGTTTCATAGTTTTGTGGATGATTGTACGCGGATACGGATTTGTGCGCGATCGCCGGTTTTGAACGGTTCAAAAACTTTTCCACGCGCAACGTGCGCGATTATACCTAGTTTGTACGTGGTTTGTACGTGGAAGGTGCGTGATATGTTCGTGTTCCGTCAGTGTTCCGTCAGTTCTTGTGCGTCAGAAACTGGCTTCTAAAACGCACATCACTGACGAATCACTTACAGAACATGCACGCACAATCAACGTATGTTCCACCTACAATCACTCGCTCAAAATTATCAACGCACGCATCACGCAAAAATAACGTATGAAATTGTATTTGGTTTGGGCTTGAGCGCTTTTATGCGTCGAATGTTAGTTCTTTGCCAGTGATAGTAAGTGATACATGCGCAGCTGATACGCGATTCAGCGGTGATTCTGACCACGCACACCCCAAGAAAATAACCAATTTTTCCACGAACAATCACTCAAAAACCAATTTTATGCGTGAATTATGCGTAATTTATGAGTCATTTGTAATGGGACTGGATACTACGATATCTTCGAGAGCATACGTGCAAGGCGGGTATCATTTCGAAACGATCGCAAACGTGTGTCCATATTCAATACTGTTTTCGATTTATGAATAATACTGATAAGCATAGACGGGAATTTGAAACGTATTAAAACATACGATAATTACTCGTCAGGCTAGATAAATTTCTTTATCATTTATTTAAGTCAAAAACCTTGTATAAAGGTAGTGGACCCCTAATAACTTTGCAACGTCACAGAAGTAATGAAGTTTAACATTATTAACCGAGGTTTCTAAATGATTTTCATTAGGAGACCTCGGTCAACATTGTAAAAGGTTATGAGTTCCAAATTGTTGCGGAACTTTTACGGGTCCACACTTTCGAAAACAGGGATTACATTTGTTAAATGTTCGTATCAGAAACAGAAAGGTTATCGCGCCTGGCCAGTCTGATTGGGATACGACCAAGACCTTAATCCACATAGTTAACAGATTGATAAATTATCGTGGCACAATTCCCTTACTCCAAGACATGCTTTTTAGCATGATGTACATAAAAATGTTTCCCTTGCAAATATGTAAAAAGTAAGATTTTAATTACATTCCCTAATACGCCTAAAAATAATTGGTTCTCCCTCTTACTAGCATTACAATGTAACAAAAATACATTTAGAACATACCGTAAATTAACGGCGATAAAAATATGTTGAAACGAATAAAAATAAATGCACATATAACGCACATTATACGATAAATCAACAACAGATCATGCATTTCATTTAAACAAAAAAGAACTATTCATCGAAACATTTAGTACAGACTTTTACTTTACCCCAATGTAAATGATACGACATTTCCAGATGAAATATATATATTTAGATGTATTGCTGTTAACCCTTTACCACACAATCACTCCTTGTTACGCCTCTCAAGTAAATACCTTTGGAGAACATTGTGAAAAATGAAGAAATTGCTTTTATCAAGCAATTTCTTCATTATCCACAATGTTTTCTTGCATAAAGGACAAGACAAATCAAAATTGCATCAACTCGAATTTGTCGTCTGCGAATTCTTTCAATTTGGACTAGTCTAAAATATTGCTGTGTGGGAATGGGTTAAGTGCCAGATTTTACCTGAACCTTTCCGAAGACCTCGACTTTGTTTTAAGACACTAAATTAATAGATGCAGGGGAAAGCATTTGCCTCATCATCGTCGTGGTTTTTCCAACATGATGGTATTTTTTTTTCAAATGAGTTTCATTCTTTTTAACCTTTAACTCTTTCTTAGAGCGGTTTGTATAGAATTGTCGTGAGGCATCAACTTTAAAAGAAAGAATTAACAACATTTTCACCATAATTACATAAGCATAACAAATCTGTTCATAGTCACATAATTTTAAAGTCAATACTGTTGAAAGACAATGGTCGTGTGTATCAAACACGGATATTCTGTTTATCTGAGGATTTGTTAGAGATTCTGTCAATGAGTGGCAATGTAGCTTGTGACAAAGCTGAGAGGACGAATAATATGCCGGCTACGATCAAAGATATGCTGTAATCCATCGTCCACTCGTACACCATTCCTGAAATAAATAGACGGGTATTACTACTCCGTTACAAACATTTCTTTGACGCCAATGAAGAATTTCTTCGTTACATGTACCGTCGTTTAATTTTTCGAAATCGCATAGCAAGTGAATCAGACTATACAATGGCATTTCAGCGATTGAAAGCCGATCTCTCTCTACAGAGTACAATGAAAAAAATATGACCTGAATGTTCGACAGCGACTATCAAGGATTCAGTTACACTCCTGTTAGTTATATGAATACATTTACTGCTGGTGAAAAACTATGCAACATCTCAGCAAAGTGTGGCGGTTATAATTTAACTTTATTTTGTAAAATATATATACAACATCTCTGCAAAGTGTGGCGGTTACAATTTCAATTTATTTGAAAAAAAACTCTTTGTAACATTTAGATCGGAATACTCTATGATCCTTCAATAATACCATGTAAGCTAAAAAGTTTCCTGTCTACAGATATATGAGCCTGTGCGTAAGATTTCACACAATTTCAAAAATGTGCAAAGCAAAGACTCTGGCCAGTGCGTGCATCAGCACCGTCTGACCAGAGGCTTCACTATGTGTTAATATATAGAAAAGGTCTCCTAATTTCTGTAGACCATCAGGTAACTTTATATTTACCATTTGTGGCTCCCTACGCCTCTCAGTGTTTGTACCTCACGACCATTTCTAATTACGCGCAGGCTCGTATAATAAAAATGTTATCTTATAACTGTACAAATATCCGTGTGATAACATCCCGTATGATATTTTATGATATCACGTAGTTTGTTTTAGAACAATGGTATAAAGCGGTTATTTTTAGAAACTTGTATTTCAGTTAGAAACATCGAGGAAAACAAGACGAATAAAGGTTATGAGATGAATATAATACGTACTTAGTGTATTGTATGAAAAATATCTAACTCGGTTGCGAGAATTGATAAATGTCTCAGCAGAGCCTCGACAATTGATCAATTCTCCCAACCTCATTAGATATTCTTTTCATACAAAACACTAAGTACGTATTATATATCAGCCTACCTGCAAGTGGTGGTCCAAACAGAGCTGCAGGTCCTTTACACAGCTGTAGGATACCATAACCGGACGTGAGTTTGTCAAGACCGAGATATTCAACCATGATCAACACTTGTAGTGGACAAAAATAACCTGAAATGTGTGAGGAGTCGTTCTTAATTTTCTTCGGTAGAACATGCAACAAAGCACATTATTGATGCAAGGTAAAATTAAAAAATAATCTTTTATATTGCGGTCCAACGACCAAGTGGCTTTTTGCTATTGAAAACAAGTGTATTTATGAAAGCGAACAACGAGCCAATTTATATGCTATCATCATGTTGTTGTCTACATAACAAATCGCCCTACCTATAAAATATCCAAATCCAGCGGCGTATATACAGAGAGTGATAAGTGAGGTACAGAATGGAAACAAGCAGCAAGCCACCCCACACATGAGATTTCCAAACGTACATAACCACAGGGTGCTCACACACTCTACATTGGCCAGACATCCAGCTGATAACCGTCCAGTGATATTAGAGATCCCTAGAATTAAAGTAAAGTATGACATCTATATCCTAGCTCCTGAACAAATATACCTTGTCCTTATTGCTAGGTCTTATAACAATGCTGTTGTGTTTTTGCTTTTGCCAATATATGGCGTGTACCTAAAAGTGGACAAATCATAATTAGAACTAATTCTTTTGTTTGGCCATAGATGTTTTATTTGATTATATCTCCGAATAATACATATATGTTGTATCTTTATAAGTATATAACAAATCCTAATAGCATCTGGGTCGATAAAATGTAGAATTGTAGATAAATGTACAAGTATTCAAGTAACTTTTTTCGGAATCAATTTCTTACCCGTCTGTTATTTTTTCAAGAGTTGATATTTAAATGTTTTTTTTGGTTCTTTACTCTTGATCAAACATTGATATGCCTCGTATTCAAGCTTCTGTTATTTTTTTCTTACGTGTAAACTAATTTGCATACAGAATTTAATTGGACGTTTGCGTGGAATTGAAAATAATTATTAAAATTTTGACTAAGAATTGAAACTGCAATTTAATTTTCAAGCCCTTCAATTTGTCAGACAATAACTTTATTATTATTATTATTATTATTATTATTATTATTATTATTATTATTATTATGACTTATCATTAACCTGTGTTACTGTTATAAATAACATTATCGCTAACTAGAAATTTAGAGTATGATAAAATCTGAGAGAATATGATATAAAAGTTCTATTTAGCTAATTGTATATCCTTGCCCATCGAGATGGGCTAATTCTGGAAAGGCTACAACTGAGCAGTAAAATTTATACAATAATCTTATCTTGCTGAACAAAAACGTGCAAAGTATGGATATCTTTGCTTTCAAACCTAAATTTGATCTCTTGTAGAATAATAGCAAAAAATAAAACGTACTTAGTGTATTATATGGAAAACAATATCTAACGAGGTTAGGAGAATTGAAAATTGTCGAGGCTCTGCCGAGACAATTATCAGTTCTCACAACCGAGTTAGATTTTTTTTCATACAATACACTAAGTACGTATTATATTTGTCTTATAACCTCTTTTTGTCTTCTATTTGTCTTCTTTTTGTCGATGTCTCTAGCAGAAATGCAAGTTTCTAAAAAATCCCATTATATTATTGTTCTAAAAATAACTATGTGATATCATTAAAAAAATATAATACGGGATGTTATCACACGGATATTTGTATAGTTATAAGATTAAAAATAATAATATTCCCGAAGTTTCCTTTATGAGGATGAATCATTATTACACATACGTGTAAGTTTGGCATCCATTTACACGAGTTCAGCAAAATGAGATTGTAAACCAGTATAATCTCTTAATCTTATTATTTTGTTTGCAAAAGTTCGTAAACTGGATATACAACATATCCAGCCATCTGCCACTTATTTACTGAAAATAAAAAATAACATCATGACACTTACATTGCATATTTACCCCTTCTATATACTCACACTATTGCTCATATTCTGAATACCTTTTTGGTCTTAGTCTTTGACCTCATTCTGTAAAAGATGGGAGTCGACCCACATGAAATTAGAGTCAGTGACTAACTAACTAATTATATCTAAACAACTTACCGAATACCTAGAAAATAAAAGAAAAGATGACTCAACATATACATCAACTATCGTTCACAGATACGCAGATCATAAATTACAATCAACTTTCAGTATATTTCATTTTTGTATGTCGATAAATAAAGCCGTACCAATTTTCCATCAAAGATATATTTTCTTTTTCTTGATGATCAATCATTCAGATATTTCAAATATGAAGGGAATTATTAAAAGCCCAAAAGTTCTATACCACTTTTCTTATTCCTGAGGATAAATCATATATTGTGAATGTCTCACCAGATCTGATTACAATTTGACTTTTTCACAAAGACATTCACGTTTTTTACACACAGAAACCCCGTTTCCAAATTTCCACCTGTGCCCTTGACGTAATCTCTAAAGAAAAAAGTGATATCATATACATTCCGGTAAGAGAAAACATTTTCCTTAAAAAAAGAAAAAAAGAAATACTATTTAAGGGAAACTTGTAATTGAATATATTCATCAGCACGAAAATGATTCTATTGTTACATTAAACTTATTCAAAACTGCCAAACAGTCAGAGAAATAACTGCACATTCAAATGGGAGATGTGTGAAATATTTCTTCAATTCTGATATAAAAAAAATACGAAGAGAAACATGCTCGTGATTAATCTAAATCAAGTCATTCTCAAGTGATTGGTTGATTGAATGGAGTTTAACGCCGCTTTCAACATTATTTCAGTTTATCGTGGCGTGAAAAATGATAACGAAATACAGAACACCCACATCTTTTATGTACTTGTGAAAATCGTTTAGTAAAATCCAGTGAAATCATGGTGATTTGTTATTTTCCATGTTTGTGTTTGTTTCAAGACATGCATCATTCATTGAATAAAGGGGATCAAATATACGAAGCCATAAAAATATGCACCAAACTTTAAGCCTACCGTATATTGATATGATGAGAGTCACGTTTGATTTGGTGAGACCAATAGAGTCGCAGTAGTTTGGCAAGAATGTAAGTGGAATGAATTGTCCCATCTGTAGGAATATTCCTCCCAATAATACCGGTACATAAACGTTGTTTTTAAACACGGAAAGATCTACTAGCCTTGACGTCAAGGAACATAAACGTTTCCTGAACGTAACTCGATTACCAATTTCCATTGATGTATAAGCATCAGTGTCCAATGTAGCGTCACTGACGTTTGCCATACTATTGATAAATTCTTCCATAGTTTCCGCTTCTTGGTATTCCGGTAACTGATATATACTACCACTGTAAAATATGTCTTTTCTGCTCAGTGGATTTAGATATTTGTGACTAGGTCCGGAATGATGTTGTTTGGTCCTGTAAAATGCATGGTAATATTTTGAGTTAGCGTCATGGTCGTCAAGATTTCTTTGTGAGAAAAGGTGACTTTCATCACGATTCTTTGATAAATCCGGTAATGAATTCCTGAACAAGGTTTGTGGTCTGTTTTCGTTTACGTGAAAGAATGAAGTGAAATACTTTTTCAATGATAGTGGCTTATGACCGACTTCCTGAGAATGAAATAGTTTTGGCACATGTTGAGATTCCCCCTTAACTATCACAAGAGCTTTATTTTTTATCAATGGTTCCTCAGTTTGAGAAAAACCCTGATCGCTTTCAGAACTCGCTGTTTCCTGTGTACCGGAATACGTATCACTGACGTCATCAGTTTGTGTGGTTGATAGAGGGCGCATCAACATACCACAAACACAATATTGCAGTACACATCCGCTGTATATTAACATAGTTCCTCGCCATGCGTAGTTATCTAGTAAATATTGAAGTAATGGCGCCAAGATGAATACCCCCATACCAGCCCCAGATGAAACAATACCATTAGCGATTCCTCTCTTCTTGTTGAAGTAAGTGTTTACCATTAAATGTCCACTCAGAGAATTCATGCCAATCCCCAGTCCTGTAATGAAGACATAAAGATATTGTCGTATATCTGGCTGTACGTTTTTACTTTTTTGAGCAGGTAAATAAATATGAATTTGCCACAGAAAGCGGAGAACTAATTAGAATGACAACAGTATTTAAACATCGTTTTGGAAAACAACTGTTGTATGATTAGAGTGGCGATCTTTTATACATATAGATTAATTTTATGTGCGTGGGTTTAACAATAAATTCACTAATATATGTTTAATGTTTTACCAGAATAAAAAAAACTTATTTAAGTCATCGCTAAAATAAGGGTATACGAATAAAAACATGATGTAGAATGGGGGAAAAGGCTTTTAGATTCGGAGATCGCCACCATGTTCAAAAAATCGTGTTAAGTCGGGTCTCACTCGATTCACCTCACTAGTCGAGCCAAACGAGGACCCACCTTTAGGGTTTTTAGTGATAACATTCAAGAAAGGCTTTATCACCCCCCCCCCCCCCCCCCTTATGTTTAGACCTCTGATTAAGATGATGTTTGTCATTGACTTACCACCAAGGACACCGTAAAAGACGGCAAAACCACTAATACTGTTGCAGAAAGACGCCAGAGCAAGGCCTAATCCGGCTAGGGCACCACCAAAAATACTAACCCTTCTACAATCAAACCTATGGATAAGCACGCCAATCAGAGGAGCTGAAAGAAGTGAAATTGCATTTCTATTACAGTTTTGTGGTTAACTAAATTGAAAATGCAACCAACACGAATCTTTCAAGTTAAATAGATATTTGGACTTCGAATAATCATGTCAGCTGAAAACGAATTAACGATCAATTGTTATATATGCAGTGATTCTAATCGAGTTTTGCATAAGGAACTGTTGACTGTCGACACCTAAAAGATTCTGAATACCAACCAATCTAAACCACATTTAACTTTATATGACATTTAGAGGAACAGATGAAAGGGGATATTTCCAGTCTAAAATCTTTATTTCTCTATAAAATCCTATGTTGCGGGTACTCATTCGAATTGTCTATCTGTAGCTCTGACATTGAAAAATACCATTTGATCGGGGGGGGGGGCTTATTTTGTACGATAGCTTTCAGTACACTTGTTTCATATAGATTTTCAATTATGGCAAAAAATTGCAAAAAAGATGTAACCCGTCACTCGAAAAGGGACCAACTGGGAACTTTGTAAAAAATATATTTGTAAAAGAGATTGTTTCAAGAACAGGCCAACCAGAGGTCGCATTTCAAAAAATTTTTCACAGGAAGGTAGATTGATCATTCTTGATTCAGAAAATAAGCTGATAGCGTAAAGTGTCGAACCTTATCAGACTGCGCAATCCACGCAGTCTGACAAGGGTCGACACTTTACGCACTACTGGTCTCTCTTCGCATTACGGGTCACATATAGTTAGGATCTGTCATGAGTTTTTATTTGAGCTAGCTGATCATTACCCAGTCTAGAAAAGGAAATTTATTATGCAAGCAATGACGAGTTTAATAACTTATCTATTTTAGATAAGGTTCAGATCAGCTTGTCTCAAACAAAATCGAGTGATGATCTTATTAGCACATTAACACCGGTTTTGTACGTTAAGGTAGTGGAACCGTAATAGTTCCGCAACGTTACGGAAGAAATGTACTTCATTAGGAAACGTCGGTCAACATTGTGAAAGTTCATGAGTTCCGAAATGTTTCGGAACTATTACTGGTCCTATACCTTCAAAATTATAAAAAGATAAAAATATCGCACAAACATTGATTGAAAGGAGTTTAACGACGCTGTTAAATTTTTTCCAGTTATATATAGGCGGCCGGAGTACCTAACAAGGATTCCTGGTTTTTCTCTCACTAGTACAACAATCACATCCTTTCCTAGCCTCCAGCTGCTATCTCACATAGGTCTACGATCATCAACCCAGTGATGAGAGACAAATAGTCGGAAAGAATGATTGCCACCGTCAGGGATCGAACCCGGGACCTTCGCACAAACGTGCGTTAGATTAAATCGTGATGAAGTCATTTAGAATGTGACCGTACACACGTAAAAGACAAAGATATCTCTGATGTTTATCGATTTAAAAGAAAGGGGAAGCTATGTGAGAAATACATCTAAGCATTCTAAAACAATTAAATGTATAACAAGATGAAAACAATTTCAACGTATTTCAAAGCGAACAGAGGTAAGGATAAGAGGGGGTAAAGCAAGTGTAAAATCTTTTATTCATTTCGAAAGCCTTTGTTGTAGGTATTCATTTGAATTGTCCTTGATATATGTTTTATGGGGGTTCTGCGACATATTTATTTTTCAACCCTAAATGGGGCATATACCTAAAAAATGACAATATCACCCGAGACTATGAGTACCAACAATACATGATTTGTGCAAGTATTATTAAAAGAATTCTATTTGAAATCCCAAATCCTCCCATCTATTTGTAGCTCTCGCGAATGGCAATTACTCCAAATTTTATTATTCAAATAGAACTAGAAAGCCATGAATGGCTTGAGTCGCTCCACAGGCTTGAAATTCTTGTAAAAGCAAATAAATGTTTTGACTTGATTTTTTGATATTTGGGGTTCTACTGATGTTGAAAATGATTTTCAAAGTTTGAACTATATAACATATAGAGAAATGACCTCGGCTCCTAAAAGACATATTTTTCATCAAATCAAAATGATTTTTGGCTGCATGATAATGGGCCACCCAAAGATCATACCAAAAATTTTTGATTGATATCCATTAGTTACATTCTGAGAAAATGATTTTCATAGTTTCCACTATATAACATATAGAGAAATGACCTCCACCCATAAAATGCTTATTTTTCATCCAATCAAAATAATTTTTGGTACACTGAAAAAGGGTCACTCAAGGATCATTCCAATGAAATTTGGTTGATATCCAAAAATCAGATTCTGTGAAAATGATTTTCAAATTTTCCACTATATAACATATAGAGAAATGACCTCTGCCCATAAAATGCATATTTTCCATCCGATCACAATGATTTTTTGTAGACTGACAAAGGGTCACCCAAGGATCATTCAAGTGAAATTTGGTTGATATCCATCCATTCCATTCTGAGAATATGATTTTCAAAGTTTCCACTATATAACATATAGAGAAATGACCTCCGCCCATAAAATGCATATTTTCCATCCGATCACAATGATTTTTTGTAGACTGATAAAGGGTCACTAAAGGATCATTCCAATAAAATTTGGTTGATATCCATCGATTACACTCTGAGAAAATGATTTTCAAAGTTTCCACTATATAACATATAGAGAAATGACCTCCGCCCATAAAATGCATATTTTCCATCCGATCACAATGATTGTTTGTAGACTGATAAAGGGTCACCCAAGGATCATTCATGTAAAATTTAGTTGGTATCCATTGATTAGAATCTGAGAAAACTCACTTTTTACCATATTTGGAAATTAGCCACGCCCCTTAAATCCATGTTTTTCATTGGATCAAAATCTCTTGAACAACTTTGAAAGAGGGTCACCCAAGGATCATGTGAAGTTTGGTTGAAATCCATCCAGTAGTTTCTGAGGAGAAGATTTTTAAAGAAAAGTTTACGACCGGACGGACGGACGCACGGACGCACGGACGGACGGACGGACGCACGACGGACACAACGCCATGACAATAGCCCCAGTGGCTTTCAGCCAGTGGAGCTAAAAAGTAGAGTTAGCTTAACTCTCGAAAATGCTTCTATATAGAGGGGAAAAAATTCTTCCACTGCAAAAGAGTCGACATGTATTTACCTGAGATCATATATATTGCTGGAATGAGGGAGCCAGTTAGTGACGTCAGAGCGGGACTAGAATGGAATTCTTCTTGTAGAAATGGGTAGAATAGACCAAACGTGCCGATAGTACCGTCAGTCAGTACGTTACCGATGAAAGTAGAAAACACCACAAACCACCCCCAACCACCATCCGGTACACTGGCATGGCCTCGTGATATTCGTATTTCCTCTCCTTGGCATCCATAACACGTCGACGGCGATGATGATGATGATGATGATGATGATGATGATGATTTTACATCTTTTGATTGAGATTCTTTCTCCATATTTTCTCTTCTGTTACACTATAGCTATCTCCTCTTTTTATGCTATACCTGAAATCAAAAATTAATTAAATTAAATTATACAAATAATCAGCATTATCTTAAATTCCTCAGTGTTAAATTTTTAGATAAGACTAAAGTAGTCGACCAGTAATAGTTCCGCATCATTTCGGAACTCATTAGCTTTTACAATGGTTACCGAGGTTTCCTATTGGAATCACTTGGAAACTTCGGTTAACACAGTAAATTTATGAATTCCGAAACATTGCTGAATTATTACGGGTCTACTACCTTAACTGTCATTTTTCCTTACATGGTATTGTAGCACCGCCTGTCTAGCATAGATGCCCTTTTGTTATAGATGTAAAAACGTTTCGCGAGCGCTTTGAGATGATACCCCGCTTTGCACGTGCACATACGTGCAAAGCGGGGTATCATTTCGAAAACGCTTCGCTAACGTTTTCATCTTGAATGCAGGACTGATGTACCAGCATTGAACGCCCTCTGCTGGTTCAGGTCTTTTTTTGAGCATTTGTTAAACGAAATTCCTTGATGATACCTTTTGGCGAGAGGGGAACATTTATAAAATCGAAAATGTTTTGTGTTTGAATGATCAAATATTCAGTGTTATTCAAGGTTTATTGTCAACATGATACTTCATGCATACACCATTATATTATACAGTAAGTAACATCGTGAAATTGGCGATCAAAACTATTCTGAACCGCACACTCATCGATCCATTCATTCATTCTCAATTCTCACTCCGATCACTCTGAAACGCTCCGTAATCGTTTAAAACGCTCCGAAGTCGTTTAAAAACGCTTAAAAATTGTTCAAAACGATCAACATTTCAAATGCAAATAAGCAAAGAACGTATAGCAGCGTTATATTTTCGTTGAGAAAATGACGTCATAACCATTCGCTGACGTCATTTCGCAAACTGCTTTACATGTTTCGCGGTATATTTGTATCGATCAAATTCTGGAATTTTTTCGATTTATTGCAAAAATCAGGTCATATTATAAATAGAATATCAAATCTGTGCTCAAAAAATACCAAATTTATCAAACTCGTCATCTAACACAGATAAAAACTCGGCGCAGCCTCGCTTTTATCCGTTTATATAGATCACTCGTTTAATAAAATCGATATTCCATGACTACTCATTCTATATCCTCTATATATTTTATCAAAGAGCGGTTAAAAATATCGCCACTTTCGTCCAATTTTTACGAAATTGGCTATATTGTACAGTTACTATCACCATTCAATCTTACTCAAAACTCACGTATCGCACTCATTCATTTACATAACAAAAGCATTCCAAAATTATCACATAGTCAAGTTCACGATGTTCCTAACTGTAATGCATTAGGTGTATGGTAATTTATGTTTAAACTTTTATCTAACATACAATCCGTACCTTATAGAGCATCCATAAATTATAGAACTTTTGTGCTGATAAAATAGCTCTCGAGTTTATTCGTTTTCGATAACAATCAAATGAAATATACTTAGTCTTTTCAATTCTATCATCAACTCCAAAAGCAAAACTTTTACGGGTTCTCTTTTTTCTGAACTGGTTTCATTCCGCAGTGTCTTAAGTCACCCTATTAATCCTATTGACTCTTTCGGCTCTGTACTCTTTGCCTATATAAGATTTCTGAAAAAACGTGTTCACAAGTCTTGCTCTCTTCATGAACATATACCCTCTTAACCCTCAATTAACTTAATGGAAGCCATTTGACCCTCCTTGTACCCTGAAAGTCAGGCTTCCATACCATAGATATAAATTTTCTATCAATTAATATTTCACTAATCTATCTATAAAATTTGGTTCAATTCCGTTGGTAATATCATCATGAAATTCACGTAAAACAACTCATAGTTAACCTTACAAAAATTCTGTATTGTCTCCTAAGTTATCACGCATCTGGAAAAAAACTACTTGGCAACAAAAAAAAAATCCAAAATCACAATGTAAATCAAGTTCTGATTTTTGTTATTCAAGGCTTAAACTAGCCTATGCATTGAAACTTTGAAAAAGTAGTTCCGTATCCTAAATGTTGCATTTTGTTAGATTTTAGATTTATTGTGTTATATGGTTTTAGTTTTTCTCACTGCACCATCATGGGGGCACAATAGCAGAACATTCTATTAAAAAAGTTAGGTCAATCAAGCCCTGTGAGGCTCCGTTGGGATCATGCACGATAATACAGTTATGCACGATGAATGAGATTTGACAAAATTCGTAAGCCCTTATCCTGGAATTCCTTTTTTTTATTCAAATGAAATACCGCTTTGGACCAAACCGATCAGTCTTTCTCAAGATCTGACCTTGAAAAGAAAGTAACTAAAATAGTTCTATCAAATCGCACATCTCTATATAAGAGATAAATCCTGCAAGGTAATTAATAATGCAATCCATGGATGAGTTAATCTCTGGAGAAGCTAAATTTCAACATTTGGCTTTGTCCTATGATTTTCACCATTGAGGTATCAAAATATATATTTTACATAACACGTCTCTGTCCCATTGATTGTGGTTTCCACATCGGTTTCAGCATTATCGCAGTTATATAGTGGAGGCTGGAGGGCCTACCCATGGCTCCCAGTTATTATCTAAAACCGGGACAACCAAAAACAATTCATTCGAACCACCAGCTGCCGATCCAACTAAGGCGTACGCCTTATCATTCAAATAACGCTTGTCACAATGGCTTTTGTTAAATTTCTAAGATCAAAATGTAAAAACATCGTGAAATTGACAAGGTGAATAATTTTGGAATGATGTAGGAATGAAATTGAATGAGTGTGTGGAGCGACTTTTGAGTGAATTAAATGGGAGGTAATCAAGTATTGCAAATTTTGTTCAGGATGAACAAATTAGCAAAATTGATTACCTCCCTTTAATAAATTATGCATACAAGTTCATTAGATAGCTCCCTATTTCTTCATGAACCTATCAGACGCCTACAATTTCAATTAAATAAGTGAAATCCCGAGTGTTTTTTTTTTCCTAGCTATTATTAGTTTGAACGAAGTGGTTGTTATATGTTTTTTTTTCAGTGAGTTTGGGGCGTTTTTGATCGATTTGAGTGAGTGTTTGGAATTAATGAATGGAGCGCTGAGTGATTGATTTAGAATGATTTTGATCGGAATGATTGTCACTTTCACGATCTTATTAACTGTACCTACTCATGATGCTATATAATCCTATAATATACACGAACTTCTCACGTCATCCTAATTTCATCACCGATTCTGATGCTTCAGGTTATCCTTATAGAAAAGAAGACTCCTTTTATAGGGCAAACATTTTGCCTGAACTCTTAGTTCGATGTCCAGATTATATAAGCGATCACATTAAAAAGCATGTGAATTATATACATATACACTTGTAAATAATATAATTAGATACTACTTAAGGACTAACAAAGTTCAAAAGGTCGGTTTTATAAATCTATAACCTTTTTATCAACTTAAAGGTACGGAGTTTTGACCTATAGCTGGACTTCGCCGTTTCCTGTATAATATGATCCTTTGCATGAGATTTCCAACAATTTCAAATATGCGCAAATCAAAGTCTCCGTATAGTCTGACCAGTGTCTTCACTTTGCGCTTAGATGATTAAGGTCTAAATATAATTTGTACATCATCAGCGAATTATATATTTGTAGTTTGTGGCCGTCTAAACCTCTCAATGTTTGAACGAACATTTCAAATTGTTGGAAATGTCCCGCACAGGTCAATATTGTGTTTGTTATCTCGGAATTTAATAATATCTGTGTACAGTTAGTACATCATGAAATTGACATTTATCGCAACCAAAACCTTTCTTAATCGCCCACTCAGCGCTCAATTCATTCGTTCAAAACACTCACTCAAACAATTCAAAACACGCTCCAAAATCACTAAAACATTATACCAACAACTTCATTCAATTTAGATATAGCGAGAAAACTATGGCGATGTAACTTAAATATTTGAAATAATGAGCGTCTGATTAGTTCTTGAGACAATATAATTTATCAAAGGAACAAAATTAGTGATATTGGATTACCCCCCCCCCCCCCCACCCCCTTTAGTTTCAATCAAGCCTGACCCATCTCATTCATTCAAATTCATTTGAAATTCATTAGAAAAAAATCACCTTTTCAATTTCAAGATGTTGTTAGCTGTATTCGTGTATTCTGATTGGCTAAAAAAGTTCTATTCCTCAATTTTGAGTAAAGAAGCTAATTTGTAACCTAGCGAACTAAGTATTCTCGTGAGAAAACTCTACATGGTGAAATATTTACATTACCGCTTCGTGATTGTGAATAATAAGATATGAAGAAATCATATTTTTTAAATTCATGGAGGTATGAAACAAAAAGAACTCATCTAAACTGTAGTGCTGTAGCTCTTCAGACATTCGGTCAATAGAGCTGAAAACTACTCACAATTAACATATGAATCCGTTTCATTTCTTGATGTGTTCCTTATGTTACATTTTTAGACAAACACGGGCTTGAATCGCAGATTAGTTGGCAGATTATGAATCTCTCTCTCTCTCTCTCCCCCTCTCTCTCTCTCTCTCTCTCTCTCTCTCTCTCTCTCTCTCTCTCACTTTCTCTGTTTCTCTCTCTCTCTCTCTCTCTCTCTCTCTCTCTCTCTCTCTCTCTCTCTCTCTCTCTCTCTCTCTCTCTCTCTCTCTCTCTCTCTCTCTCTCTCTCTCTCTCTCTCTCTCTCTCTCTCTCTCTCTCTCCTGCCAATACATAACTTCTCTTTTTATCTCACCCCTATCCTCTGTCTCCCATCTCTCTCCGTATTTTTCTCTGTCTGTCATCCGAAATATGAATAGAAGTCAAGTGACGATTTACCGCCTGATAATGAACGAACAAGCCGTCGTCGGCCTTAACACCGTGAAATGTCAAATTTCTTGGCATTAGCATTGTTTATCATTTAGAATAACAACAAAGTATTGCACTGGAATGAAGACATACTCAGTGACGCAATATGCAGAATATTGCTGACTTATAGCATTACTTCATTTTAGCTTGTTTTAACTTAAAGTTATTAGACTCTCATCGAAGTACTTCAAGATGTAACCAGCGCATGATGAAAATAATTTATTTAAGGTAGTGGACCCGTAATAGTTCGGCAAAGTTTCAAAAGCAACTTGTGCAGGGGTAACCTAGGATTCCTCATGTTTTCATTAGGAAGACCTAGGTTAAAATTGTGAAAGAAGACCATGAATGACCTAGAGTCCCGATATGTTGCGGAATAATAACGGATCCACTACCTTAATATTGAAAAGTTCTTGACTTAAAATCTGAAAAGAAATTGAATTTAAAATGTAACCCATGGGTCGTTTATCAAAAAAATAAAATACGTTATTATTCTAGATTCAGTTAATCAACAGATGCAGTGAAATCTCGACCCTTATCAGACCACGCAGTATGGCAACGATGCGCATCTCTGATGGTTTCGCATGACATGGACATATAAGAGTTCCGTCACGCAGTAGGGGATCTTATAGACACGCACAAAATAGCGGCAATCTGAAGATCTGCCGATCAAAATCGAAACGTTTCGTATATTGCAAATGAACTGATTCTTAAATGGTTATAATACCTGTCATTTTAATGGCACTAAACAGCCCAGTTAAGGACGTCCGCACATCCGGTTTTGGATTTTCCGCCATTAAAAAACTATTTGCGTTATTGTAAGCGTTATAATAATATGAATCGAAATTCAAACTATGTTTTTGGATAAAGCTGTGTGTAAGGTTGTCAAAATATGTAAAAAATTGTATAAATTCCATAATTTATTTTTTTCCTAAATTTTTTGGGGCATTTTTCCCGATTTTAGAGTATTCAGAAAAAACGACAGGCAAGTATTCAATGTTACCCCTTGTCTACTTTTCGGATAGAAAGCAAATAATACTTATTAATATGGTAAAAAGAGCCCCTACCTCATATTTCTGAACCAAAATACCAACAAATTTGTTATATCCAATATTGAAAAATGTGTTTTGAAATTTGATTATTTTTTGTGAATTACCTCCCTTTATTTTAACAAATGAGTCAAAATATCTAAAAAAAAGTAAGACTGTGACCCCAACTTTTTTTCATGTCAAATTATTATTCATTATGTCACAAATTTATATTGAGAGTATAAGAAAAAGTTTAATAGTAGAACTATATTTATTTTACTGTGAAGCATGTATCAGTAGCCCCTAATATTAAAGGAAAAATACTTCTATCAAGGACCGAAAAAAGATGTCATAATTTTCTTTTGCTTCATCTAAATTCCATGATTCTTTAATAAATTAGTGGAATGGGTTGTAGTTTTTAGATGAAACATAAATCAATTGCTTTCAGAATATTTATTTGTCCAGAATTAATAACTTCAAATCAAAGATGTATTTTTCAAAGAAATTCAAAGGTAAGAACTAAAAGGCTGTGAATGTTTTTGGTACCTATTTTCATACAGCTCTGAGAAAAAAATAAGCACGGTGACCCCCTTTTTTCTTTTCAAAAATGGAAATGAAACATTTAGATCTTTCTAAAAAATCAGGTTTAAAGAAAAGTTTAATAGTAGGAAAAAGCCGAGCGAACTTCCTTAAGCTTATTTTGTATGTTTTAGTAGCCCAATGACGATAAACTTATCTTCAAATTAACTTCTATGATTGACCTCTGTTTGAGCATTTATCTGTCATCGAATATTTACTTTTAAATACTTCCCATGTTTCGCAATTTAAGACGGGTCAAAATCCAAGGCGTTTGCGTACAAAACTTACAATTGTTTAACTGAAAATAGCCACATTTTGAAGAACATTAAAAATTAAAATTTAAAATTACAGAGATAACAGTAAGGGTTTGTAAAGTAAAAGTTTAAAGCAAGTCTAGATTGGGTATTTTGCCTGACAGGTAAATAGAACATGTTGATGGTTGATGACCGATATATATATTTTAAAATCGAGGAGATTTCTTTGAATCCATAATTAAATTTAAGTTGAAACCAAAAAAAAAAGAGAACTCAGTGTGTATAAATGTTCTCAATTCCCGACCACAAATCCGTAACCTAAGTTTCATTTTATCCGTAGTATAGTTACGGCCATAGGGGTCCGAAATAACCCCCCCCCCCCCTACCACCATATAGACCAATAATATATTATTGGTCTATTTGGTGGTAGGGGGGTTATTTCGGACCCCTATGGTTACCGTAACAAGTCTATCAAATGAAAATAATTTACTATACGTACGTGGTTAACAAAATAAGTCCTATAGAAATACATCCAATCTAACTAGTAATATTGATAAAGGCATATCGTACACTGCCAGTACAGATCGCACAAGTCGATCCCGTAAAACTTATGTCGACTCGACACAATAGTCTTCTAAACGATGCACATGTATATAGAGAAGAATAACAACAAATCGATAACTGGGTCATTGACCGCATTTTGTAGGCTCTAATTAATGTTGTTTACGGCAAAAGCAACAGCCAAATTCTAGGTTGTTCGTAAATCGGTCAACCGTCGCGGATTATTCATCCTCTCTCTCTCTCTCTCTCTCTCTCTCTCTCTCTCTCTCTCTCTCTCTCTCTCTCTCTCTCTCTCTCTCTCTCTCTCTCTCTCTCTCTCTCTCTCTCTCTCTCTCTCTCTCTCTCTCTCTCTATCTATCTATCTATCTATCTTCCTATCTATCTATCTATCTATCTATCTATCTATCAATCTATCTATCTATCTATCTATCTATCTATCTATCTATCTATCTATCTATCTATCTATCTATCTATCTATCTATCTATCTATCTATCTATCTATCTATCTATCTATCTATCTATCTATCTATCTATCTATCTATCTATCTATCTATCTATCTATCTATCTATCTATCTATCTATCTATCTATCTATCTATCTATCTATCTATCTATCTATCTATCTATCTATCTATCTATCTATCTATCTATCTATCTATCTATCTATATATATATATATATATATATATTTATATTTATATATATATACACATATGTATAATGTTTTATTCACATATTTGAATATTTGACGGTTCTATTTAACTGTGACAATGAACCCTTCAATTGTTCTACGACCCGATGTCCGTTTTATCACTCAGTGCAGAACCGAAATGGACGGAAATGAGCAAGTCAAAACTTATGCTCCAGGAAGTCACACTGAGTCATTGATCATGAATGCGAAACAGTTCAGCATCAGCGTTCAATGTTAATATTGTTGGTACGACATTGTTATAATAATTTTTAAGTCCATACTAGTAATACAAACTGACTATACTTACTACGGAAATAAGTTGTCGTTACTTGCCTTTTTGGCATTATCATTTTTGAATTCATTTGGAAAACATATTGACATCTGTTAACATGATTTGACATTTTAAACCATCAACAACTAATGAGCCTGCCAAATTATGACAAGGGGTATGATAATTGTTACGTTGCATTGAACAAGTCAAAGCAAAGGATTTTCTCAAGCTTAATTTTGTGCAGCTTAAATGTTCAGAAAATGACTGAGTTAACTTTTATATACAATTAAATAACACAGGACTAAGGAGATTGTTTGGCTGAAAACTGAATCAAAACGAAAACCGTAAAAAATTAGGAGTCACTCGATGCAAGATGCATATCCTTGTAACCATAATTTCTTATCTAGTCACATGCCAATAATTTTAAGGTATAAAAATCGTCACTAAATCTTATACAAAAATCTCACTGTCTCCTAGTAAGTACCCTTTTTAAATCTTAGATAAACTTAGCCACCTCAATCTCATAGAGCCTCTTGGGCCTTGGTCTTTCTTTTATGACCATTGTTTATAGCTAAAACCATGTCTAACACTATTTATAAATACGTTGGCCAGTCGCATGTCCCAAATACTCGACTAAAACCTCGTAATTAAAGAATGAATAAGGCTTGAGTTACCCATCACAGATACGCCTTATTCTGCGCACACATCGATAGTCATGACAAAATGGTTACTATTAGTTACAACAATCCCCCATTTAACAAGAATCAGTGCGACATTGACCTTGAAAATCAGGGTGTTATATAATGAAAAACATGTCGGTTGCAAAACAGTTTTATTACAAATACAAGGTCGATGAATCCTATAAAACTTAGGGTAACACTTTACATGAAAAAAATCATTAGGAAAGGTTTAATCGTTGTAAAAAATCAACAGTCGAGTTCAACTACCCCGCCGTGGCTGGGAAGTCATATCCTTTCTTTCACCAGCCCCTGTATTCAGGATAACAAAATGTTACAAACTGTTTGCAAATTATATCCCACTTTGCACGTGCACTTACGTGCAAAGTTGGATATAATTTGCAAATAGTTCTCACCGTTTTGAAATCCTATACGTACGACAGCTTTTAACAGTTTTAAACAATCTGTAGTTAAGAGCTTTCAGCAAAATACCGACGCCATAATTTTATCATTTTTCCAATGAATTCGGTACACGGGTGTACATAATTAAGAGCTGCATGTTGGATCGATTATGCGGAATCCTACAAAAGTCACTTAAAGGCACAAGAAACTAAGAAAGAAAAGGGCGAAATAGATCTAGTTTAATTTTCGCGAACCCCCTGGGATTTTGCGGAAAAAATCACTCGCGTGCGGAAATCAAATGACAAAGTTCATAGACTTTCGCCGTGTTCACTAAATAGTTTGACCCAATCAGAACTACATGTGACCGTGAATGCTATTGAATACTTGCTTGGGTTTTTTTTTTTTTTTTTTGTCTTTTTTATCTAAAAATCAACCTAACATAGGCAAATACACAACAAGAGTACCAAGATGGTCCTAGATCGCTCACCTGAGTCTCTTTGATCCCTTGGACATCACACTAATTAAAAAGGCAGATGTCAAAAAGGAGATCATTTCTACATATGCTCAATTCCATGGAATGTTTTCAGCCAAGAGTAAGAGGGATGTGTCTTTTCGCTATTTGATTCTTAGTAAATAGGGTTGCGCCCGGGTGAAGCCAAAATATGGCCCCTGGGTTTTGATATGAACAAAATTGGTAGAGGTCCCCTAGAGGATGCTACATACATAATATGAAAACTGTCTTCCATCTGGTTTCAGAGAAGAAGATTTTTGAAGTTTTTCTTCTTTTCACCCATAGTACTTAAATGAGCTAAAAGGGATGCACCCGAGTGGAGCCCAAATATGACCACAGGGTCTTGATATGAACAAACTTGGTAGGGCCCACAAGATGATGCTACATACCAAATATGAAAGCTGTGTGCCCTCTGGTTTAGGATAAGAAGATTTTAAAAGATTTTCGCTCTTTGATTAAATGCAAAAAGGGTTTCGCCCGGGTGGAGCCCAAATATGATCCAAGGGTCTTCATATGAACAAACTTGGTAGAGGTCCACTAGATAATGCTACATACCAAATATGAAAGCTATCTGCTTTCTGGTTTCAGAGAAGAAGATTTTTGAAGATTTTCATTTTTTACCCTTCGCGCTCAGAAGAGCTAAAAAGGATGCTCCCGGACAAAGCCAAAATATGACCCCAGAGTCTTGATATGAATAAACTTGGTAGAGGCCCACTAGGTGATACTTCATACTAAATATGAAAACTGTCTGCCGTCCGGTTTCAGAGAAGAAGATCTTTTTAAGACTTTCGCTCTCGATTCTATGTAAATAGGGTTGCGCCCGGGAGGAGCCCAAATATGACCCCAGGGTCTTAATATGAACAAAATTGGTAGAGGTCCCCTAGATGATGCTACATACATAATATGAAAACTGTCTTCCTTCTGGTTTCAGAGAAGAAGATTTTTGAAGTTTTTCTTCTTTTCACCCATAGTACTTAAATGAGCTAAAAGGGATGCACCCGAGTGGAGCCCAAATATGACCACAGGGTCTTGATATGAACAAACTTGGTAGGGCCCACTAGATGATGCTACATACCAAATATGAAAGCTGTGTGCCCTCTGGTTTAGGATAAGAAGATTTTAAAAGATTTTCGCTCTTTGATTAAATGCAAAAAGGGTTTCGCCCGGGTGGAGCCCAAATATGATCCAAGGGTCTTCATATGAACAAACTTGGTAGAGGTCCACTAGATAATGCTACATACCAAATATGAAAGCTATCTGCTTTCTGGTTTCAGAGAAGAAGATTTTTGAAGATTTTCATTTTTTACCCTTCGCGCTCAGAAGAGCTAAAAAGGATGCTCCCGGACAAAGCCAAAATATGACCCCAGAGTCTTGATATGAATAAACTTGGTAGAGGCCCACTAGGTGATACTTCATACTAAATATGAAAACTGTCTGCCGTCCGGTTTCAGAGAAGAAGATCTTTTTAAGACTTTCGCTCTCGATTCTATGTAAATAGGGTTGCGCCCGGGAGGAGCCCAAATATGACCCCAGGGTCTTAATATGAACAAAATTGGTAGAGGTCCCCTAGATGATGCTACATACATAATATGAAAACTGTCTTCCTTCTGGTTTCAGAGAAGAAGATTTTTGAAGTTTTTCTTATTTTCACCCATAGTACTTAAATGAGCTAAAAGGGATGCACCCGAGTGGAGCCCAAATATGACCACAGGGTCTTGATATGAACAAACTTGGTAGGGCCCACTAGATGATGCTACATACCAAATATGAAAACTGTCTGCCTTCTGGTTTCAGAGATTTTTGAAGAGTTTCATATTTTCACTCCTTTTGTTAAGGGTAAAGGTAAAGTTAAGGGTGGATTTCATTTATTTGAACAGATTTGGTAGAGCTTGACCCAAGGAACATCCCTACCAAGTTTCATCAAGATTGGCCACAGGTTTAGGAGGAGGAGATGTTTAAAGAAATTGTGCACGACGCACGGCGGACGACGGACATTGTACAAACACATTAGCTCACCCAATAAGCATAGTCTTCAAAACCTCGAACTTGACGTGATATTGTCCTTGTTACATGGCCTTGATCATAACTCGAACCAAAAATACGTGAGAGCCATCAAGAGCTTTCACTGGTGCTAAATATGATGGTACATGTATCTTGAAAGTTTTAAAAGTACGAAGAAATGCCCGTTACGTGATTTTCAGTTTATGATCATTCTTCCTTTTTCAAGCTTTTGCAGACAGAAAAAAACGCTTGATGAAAAATTGTAAAACAGTTTGTTTGGTACAGTGGCGTGAAAAAGCATGGCACATAACTCGAGTATTTCAAAATATAATCATTTTTGACATCTTCAATAAACACAAGGGTGTCCAAATGAAGTTTAAGATAAAAAAACTTTTCTCCTTTTTGGTTGGCACAGACACTTGTGAATTCGCTTGCTTAATAAAGATACATTAAATATGCATGAACAAGTAGATCTTCATCTTTAATTATTCAGTTTTTAAACCTCAAAACGAAAATCATGGTTTAGTATCAGAAGAACGAATATGGAGGTGGCCTCGACCCAATAACATTCAATCACGGCGTAGAGTATTCCATAGACATCCGATAAGATTGATATATGGATATTTAAATCAAACCCTAGAGTTAACCTAACCCTTTGTTATTGGTACCCATTGAAATCGCCGGGACGATTTCAATGGGGGTTTAATTGACAAATTTAAACAGTTTTAATCAAAATTATCCCTTTTATCCGAAGTGATGTGGAAATCAATAATTTTCGGCCACTCATTACATATTTAGACAGTAATCGATCGGTTGTTCGACACTTTCCGTGGGCGAATTGTTACTAGGCGACCAAATCGATACCGAAATTACTAGAAATTGCAAAGGATCGACATACTTTTATTTCAATCGTGGTCCTAACTCATACTAGACCTTATGTTATTAGAGAGAAGCAATTGGTTCTAACAAATGTTACCCTCCTTTTTCGGTTAGGTGGACTGGGGCTCTGTCTGCCTAAATACACTACCAGCCACCGATGGATCTCGAACCAGCAACCATCCGATTACAAATCGAGCATGCTAATCAAACGACCAACGAGGAGGCAAGCTAAGACAAAAGACATTGATATGTCGCCAGAGGGTGACCAAAACCTGGTAACTTCAGCTTATTTAAACTGATATTTCCAGAGTTTGGTTGCCAACTGACCGCGGCCTTAGTGCGAATTTTAACTGAACCGAGCAGTTTATAAAACAAATTTTTGATCATGTAAACCAATGTGTCATTTTTAAGCGCGTTGGCTCATACGTGATTACTCAAATCTATTATGAATACATTGTACTTCCTTGTTCAGCACGTTAGTGGTGAATGATCAAAATTTTTTCGAAAAGTAAAACACAGGCGATTGTTTCACATTCCGATTTTTGTTACATAGGTTAAAGATTACTAGTGACCCGTCTCGCAAAAAGGATCATTTCTGGAACTGACGGAATATTTTAAAAGTGGATTGGATTCGAGGGCAACTAATTTGTTAGAGGTAGAACGGTCAAATGTGAAAAAGTTCCTCGAGTGAGAAGTCGTGACTGGGATCAACATTTTTCGCTCTAACCAGGTGATCTATATCTTGATTTTCGTTCCACCGAAGCAACATCGAGAAAAAATGTCCGCGGCGATATAATCAATTGATTCGGAGGCGAGTAACTTTAATGTCGTGACTACAACTCAAATAAGCTGAATCTATGAAATTTGCATAACCCACTTATTATTGTTATCGCCATCTTGTGAAAAAACGTTATTATACATGAAAAATATGGACAAACATCATCCTGTAACCTGAGCTGAATGGTATATATCTACACCAATGTTTTGGAACAGTCTTCATGGGCGTATCTAGGACTATGAAATTTATACGCACACAGATGGCGAAAACAAAAGAATATATAGGGTAAAGGCGATATGAGGACTGCCAAAAAATGCATGCCCTCTGTCCACCCCACCCCCTTTTTTATGATTGAGCGTTTGTGAATAATCAAAACATCGTAAATAGAGTATAATATGCTGTTGTTTCGATGTGATCATTAATCAACGATTTTTTTTTCAACAGAGGATGATTTCTTTACGCACTTGCGTAATTTACGTAACGGGAGTTACGCCCTTGGTCTTACACATAGGACACGAGAAGGGACCACCTGGATATTGCCCTTATATGTCAACCATAGTCAGACCGCGGGGACTGCGCAGACTTACTTGGGTCGAAACTTTTCAAAATTTAATCATTTCATAAATCAATTATGACAAATCTTCCCTCCTGAGGAATAATATTTGAAACGCGACCTCTCTCCGACCTTTGCTGGAGTCAATCTCTTTTTCAAATATTTATTCATTAGTTCCCAGATGGTCCATTTTGTAAAACAATCAATATATATTGATTGTTTTACATTTAAAGCTTTTTCTGTTTATTATCATGACTATTATTATAATTATTATTACCATTATCATTATCATCACCATCATTATTATTATTATCAATATTATCAAATCAATATTATTATAAATGGTTTATAGAACAAAGTCGAGATTCATAGACTGTGACATAAGAAAATAATCATTACCTTAATCGAAATGAATGAGTGGTAAATGAGATTTTCAAGTAATTCGAGTAACAAAATAAGTTCGACTGAACTTGACCTTGAAATTTCAATTAGCAATTGATTCTCGATACAGCCAAATTATTTGACATGTACAATGAATGGGGAAAAATCGATACCTTGGTCGTAGTTGTGTCCTATACTCTAATAAGCCCAAACACGGTCCCCTTTCTCCTGTCAGTACGTTTAACTGTCTGTTCATTTCATGTTTCCATATAGATACGTCTTCTCCCACGTGTAACTAGGGTATAAACAAGGCATGTTGTCTAACACACCGACCCTTTGTGTGGTTTTCATTTCTGGTTGAGACCGGATTTCTTGTCCAAAGCAGGCATTTTCTTGTAGTCCAAGGGAAGTAAATGTAGCTCCGAAACAGTGTCTGAAGAATTGCTAGTTTAACTCCCTTCTTATTACTGAAACCAGCCAATGTTCCAATACGACCGTTGAAATCGTCTGTTGACGTTTAAAAATGCATAGAACTCCGCTTTGTGAGGCATATGCCAAGCGAGGAACGAATTCTGAAATATTTTTTGTACGATTTCCATTTGAAAGCAAGACAAAATTTGGCTAAATCGAAATAACCAAAATTCATATTTCAGGCTTACTCCGCCCACCGCTGATCGTCAATATAATGATACAAGCAACTTATCCTTTACCATGATATATCCCGTGGAGGTTAGGGGCGTAGAAATGTGTTTGTATAGCTTGTTCAAGTTTGTTTGTTCAATGCCTAAAGTTCCATTACGAACAATACGTACATGCAGATATTACTACTATACTCTGAGTGATGTCAATAGAAATACGTTCCAGTGGCAATTCGGAAGGGCAATAATTTACAAACAACACAATTCGCGTTAGAAACATCTTTCTTCATATTGAACGCAATTTCATTGCAGATCGGAACATAGAAGAACGGTTTGTTTTTCTTTTTTTTCAATCGAAAGATGGTATGGCCGGGAATCATTCCGTGAAACAAAATGTTAATATCTTTTCTATCATTCTGTAAATACCGTTCACCGATTTGAAAAGTCTTTGAAGCAGAGAATGTGGAAAACGCAAGAAATTTGCTGGGTGAGCTAAATCTTTCGAAAGTCTGCTGATAAAAAAAGTTATTGACGACCAAGTTAAACTTTACTTGGTCACCAATAACTTCATCAGTAGATTTTTACAAGATCTGCCCCATCAAAGACTCTTAATATGTATACTATACGCAACTAGGCCTAACAGATCTTGGGACTGCGAGATCTCCGACGCGATTTTCAAAATATTTCGACTTACTGATTGTCCCTTAGCCATATTTTAAGTTTTTACGAGGGCTAATTGTAATGACATACACATTACGTAGGCCTAAATGGCGTCGTCCCAAATTAGCCTAAGTAACCTTACCTAACAGACGCCCACGTTGACAAAACTTAAGGCTGCATGAACGGTATATCTTTTATGACGCAAAATTTAAGAAGTGTCAGTAACGACCCATTCTAAGGTTTGAAAACGTTTTTCAGGGATCGATCTCATTTCACGAGCCCAAAAACACGCCGACAATTATTTGATACATTTATTAAGGTTCATGTAAAGTGTTTGAGACCCAATATTAAGGGCACTTCATTAGCCAAGAAAAGGCAGTATGTCCAGGTATATTATATATAACAAGAGGCCCAAGAGGGCCTGTATCGCTCCACTGGCTTTTTTTTTTTTTTTATCTTATTATGAGAAACTCCATCAGATAAGGAAGTTTACAATGAAATTCGTGAAGAAGACAGAAAAGCTGATTCTAGTGTAGGCTAAATTTTAAATGGATTCTAAAGAAGAAAGGTTTCTTATTTAAATGTCATAAGTCTTTATGATTATTTATCCATCAACCAATAGTATAATATTGCATAGTAGAATGGCAATTTTTTTTTGAAATACAATTTCTGCTTAAGGATGGCTTGCACTTGACTACTGGTCAATGTATAACAAAGTGGCCAATTATTCAGCACAACAAAGGCTAAATAATATGGCTTTGGGCTTCAAGTAACAGTATAGCTACAATGCTTATATTTCACCGATTCTGGTAAATAATATTCAACAAACACAGGTTGCTGTTAGAAAGTTTAATTTGAATTTTTTTCAGCATTTCAAAGTAACATGTACAATATAAAATCTTAACAGGTCATTTATGATTACACTGAACATATAAAACACAAAACTTGTGGCATTGATATAATTACTATGCATGTGTTTAATTGAAATGTTCTAATTTTTTCATATGCACAACCGCAACTAATTGTATCTTTTACTTACATCAAAATGCAAATAAATCATTGTCTATTTAATAATTATCACTAGGCTGGGGCTCTGAAATAGCTTGCCAAAGGCTATACCCACATGGCTGGCAGCTTGGATGTAATCCAGTCTCATTAACTGTGATTTCTCCCAAGTAATCAGTTTGGCACCCTTGCTACCAAGCCAAGCAGGACCCATTTTTCAATGTTTTTAATCTTTATAAGTTCCATTCATCTTTCTATCTTGTACAGGCCATCAAACCCTTCTGGTTTGACTTGACCTGTTTTGATTATATACTGTATTAAGTACAGTTTTAAGACTATTTTAGCATTTATTTTTATGATAAAAAGACTGACTGGCTGTACACATAAACATTTAAATCTGTTTTAACATAGCATAGAATAAAATCTGTTTGATGCAACTTATAAAATATTAAAATATATATAATATATATATATAATATGCATCTTTAACATTAGGAATGACTACTAACTTGCATGGAAGTAATTGGAAATAGAACAATACTATATGTACAATAAAACCTCTTATACAACCCTTGGGATTTATTCAAATAATAACATTTCTATAAGAAGAAGCGGGCCTTTTTTAGAGGCTACAGATTTGTTGCTACAGATTAGTTAAAAAGTTTAAAAATGGCTAAACCTTAAAAATGGAGATTTAGTACCAATACATATATCATCAAGACCTCAACAAAAGATGAAATATTCATAATAAACTTCCCTTTATTCAATTGGAAGCCTCTAATTTGAGGGGTCAGTTCAAAACTATTGTAAGTGCCTGTAGCACTTACAACAGTTTTCTGCTAAAATATCGTCTTTACATATATTCAGACACAAGAACCCCGTCCTTTGATAGGGAATGGAAGTTCAATCTTGTGTTGAAATGATTGTGGCTTGATTAAGTGGGGAGTGATCTTTTATTAGAGTCTTCGAGATCATATTTAAAATTCTGAAAAATGGTTGATTTGACAATCGAAAAGGAGGATGCAGTTACATTACAGCATGATCAGGCTCTATTAGAATTATAACAGTATTTTTGTTAAAATCTATAAAACAAGTTACACATAATATAAAGAAACAGCTAATAACTATCACTCTTTACCTTGTAATAATTTATACACTAAATGGGATTTTGTTTATGGCAAATATTTCTCTTTTTTCATAGCATATGTCTCTCTATGACATTAGTCCATACAAGTTACATTCACTTTGAAATAAAGTCTTGTCTTGGTTTGCACCAGTATGGGTTTGTGACAACAACAGATTATTTTTTTCAAATCTTAAGGTTGATGTATATTTAAATTCTTATGATTTTCATTAAGTTTTGATGACAATATAGACTAAATCAGCCTGCAAACACATGTAACCTGATCATAGCCTAAAGTACTTGTTGTCTATTTAATATTTGTGTGAAAAGACCTCAGCCAGACTTATAACAATGTCTTGAAAATTGTCAATTTATTTTAAACAAAACTTCAGTTCAGAAAGCTAAAGGTTTAATCATAAATGAACATTACATTTAAATTCATCTGAAAAGAGCTAAAAAAAAACCCCCAAAAAATACACACAAAAAAATCTCATTCATTAAACATTAAAAGGTATTTTAAGCTACAGAATGTTCACTTATTCATCATATGGTACATTTAAAAATGTTATCAAATAAACATTTTGTCATGATGAACTTTAAAAGGATTTTCTTTTTTTTTTAATAAGAAAAAAAGAAAAAAATTGTGATACAATTATTTTGTCAAATTGCAGGGAATTATATGTATTAGCATCACATTGTCATTATCTTACAATAATGATCTTACAAAAAACATATTCCAACAGTATTTATCTTAAAAACTAGAGCAGTCGCAAGGCAGACTGTTTAACGCCACCAGTGTTTTGGCCTATTACATTAAGTGCCATCAGTACATAATGTGTTTGCAACAACAACATAAATACCCAAAAAGTTCAACCCTTTGTCACTGTAGAAGTTAGTACAGTGCAAGAAGGTCAACTTTTTCATGAGTTGGAGTAAGCAAAAGTTTTTTAACAAAGTTCAATTGTGACCATGACCCCAATTTCATTTTTGTCAAGTCTTTGCAGACATACATTCTGACAAACAAAGCTAAAACAATATGCCACAATCTCATTGATTTTGGGGTACAAACAGAAAATAATTTTAATCCTTGTCTTATAGTATTAAGTTATTAAACAACCTTTACAGAATTATATTTAATTCAAAGCAATATTCAAAAAAATACAAAAAAATCAACAAATTTACAAGTGTTAGGTTAGTAACACTAATTGTGATTTTCCACTTCTATTAGATGGAAAAATCAATTTAACTTAAATAACTTAAGGTAGTAAACCCCTAACAAAAAGTTTTGAAAAAAGCACAATGTTGAATATCTTTGGAAGGCACAGCTATTCGGTTTAATCAAATGTTGTTGTTTTTCAACATTGTTGTAGCAGTACTGAAATGTTGTATTTATCTATACAATGTTTAGACACTAATAACATTTAAGCACTGCAATAACATAGCCAATGAAGTAATTACTATTTCATTACTTTCTGCTGGCAACCTAAAGGGAAAAAGACTTCACCTGGGAAAGTCATGCTGTTTTCAAAATTCTCCATTTGGGGTGGGCTACCTTAAGCAGAGTGGGTTTTTTTAATATCATTGGTGGTCACCCATATTTATATTAACCACCAGCATTGTCTGCCAGAACAGCAGACAATGCATTGGAACCAAGGACGGGTGAAATTTCAAAATGACCATTAAGTCGAATTTCTTGCATATATCTATATATCTTTGTCTTTGATTTCACATTAACCTATTTAAAGGTACATGTGTATCATTCTGATGTTACTTTATTGTTTATTTTTTTAAATACAGTCAACTTCACTTGGGTACAGCAGCATAAACCATTGAATGATCAGACCAGACACATTCTATAACATCTGTGAAAGTCAAGGGTATATTACTGTAAATATGATCAATTAATGATCCAGAATAATGGGTCGGTTTTTTTACAAGCTGTTTGCATTTGAAGAAATTCTGCATAAAACTTTCAACAACTGTACTTCTATCTAATGTGTTTATGTTGAAATCACCTTGTATAAGGAGGCATTTTCCTTTATAGGTCCTTAAGTTCTGAGTTAAGAATATCTTTAGGTCAGCCACACAAGATTTAGGTGAGTTATACACTGTTGCAATCACTATTTCTTTATCTTGAACAACAAGCTCTACGACAATCATTTCAATATTCTTTCTGACAACAGAAAAGCTGTGTGAAATATGTATGGTGTCTCGAACATAAACAATAATTCCTCTGTGAGGGCGAACATTTCCAATTTGTTTCCCATCAGCTCTAACAATTTGATATCCAGTTCTTTGCACTAAATCATCAGATTCATCCGCAGTTAACCATGTTTCTAATAAGCAAAGACAATCAGCAGTTTTGACATTTGGATCTGAAAATAATTCATCCTTGTGGCTTCTGAAAGATTGTACATTGTTGAAAAGACAGGAAAAATAAGTTTCACTGATCATGTAAACAGGAGTGTAACACAATTCTAATTTGCATGATTCTCTCAAACGGACCATTTCTTCTTTAACTTTGCTTGACACAGAAATTTTACTCTCATTCAAGTTCACAATGTAAAGTCCTTCTAGGGATCTTGATCTACTTATAGCAACATAATGGGCGTGTGGAAATACACGTTTCCCATCCATATCTATTACAACCTGACTCAGGGTGTCTCCTTGAGATTTATGTACAGTTTTTGCAGTTGACTGTCTTAGAGGGATCTGTATTCTAACAAAAGTCTTTCTCAAATACACAAAATTTCTCTTGCAATCAAAAATAGGTGTCCACAACAGATTGATAGCACTATGATACAATTGTTTGTACTTTGAGCGCCATAGTGTTCCAATTTTATCATCTTTAAAGGAAACCCAAATAATACTTGGTCTTGTAGTATTTTTTTGTCTGTATTCAATCTTTTCTACTATGCAAGACGACCCATTTACTAAACCATCATCTACATCAAGATTAAGACAAAGATCATAAATCATTCCAACACATATTCCTACAATTTGACTGAGACCAGCAGTGTTTGTTGAATCATTTGGTAATCGTGATACAAGTTGTTGTTTTACAGTCACATTGTCATCTCCTAGTACATGATCAAGGGAAGGAATGTTGACTTTTTCATTACCATTGTTTAGAAAGCTTCTCACATTGTAATTATTTACTTTGTCATTTGTATTGAATAAATGTGTTGTGTTTTGTGGGTATTCCATACTAGTAACATCAGTCAACCTCTTTTTCAAAATTTCAATATCATCTTCTGTGTGATTTCCTTCTCGTAACCTGTTGAGAATCTCTGCAAATTGCTTGTCATTTTTTTGCCTCATGATCTCATCAAGTTCATGCATCTTGACAAAATCCTGCCATAAATTAGTGGCTAAAGGTCCAAAGCTTGATTTCAAATTTTCAAATATCCAACCATCCATTACTGGTTTTAACTGGAATAGATCACCAATGAATATCATATGCAAACCGCCAAATTCAGCTTCACTGCCCTTTATTTGTTTTAATCTCTCATTTATTAGTTTTAGCATATTATTTCCAACCATGGACACTTCATCTATCATAACAACCGATAAGTCCTTATATTTTGTTCGAAGTGTGTTTAAAGTGTCACTACTCAGTGGTGTACAATCATAACCCTGGCTTGCTGGAATGCGGAAAGCTGAATGTATAGTTACCCCATTTATATGAAAAGCTGCTTTACCTGTGGGTGCACAGAGCAGAACTCTACAATTCTCCGGATTATCACCAGGATCAGATGTCAAGTAACGTTGCAAAGCTTCAAATAGTGCACTAACAAGAACAGATTTTCCAACCCCTGCACCACCAGTTAGAAAAACTTTCAATTTTTGTTGATTACACTTAATGGTTTGGAAAACATGAATGAAAAATTCTCTCTGTTTTGTATTAAGTGAGTTTACCAATTGCCTGTATTCCACATCTGACATTGTTTTCCTACGGATACTTATATCTACAGAAGCAACATTTAAACCAAACTCTCCAGCAATATCACCTTGTCTCTGATTTTCGGGTCTGTCAGGGTCATAGAATATGAAAGTTTCACTATCTTTAGCACCTATATCTGCATCATCCTGTTCAGACTGCTCTGTACCTGGAGCAACACTATCAAAATCTTCCTCATTTTGTGCACGCTCCACTGCATCATCTAGTTCATCAGCATTTTTTTCATACTGTAAAGCCTTGTGCTCTATAGAATTCTTAATAGATCTGTATTGTGATAGGTAAGAATCATGGCCTTGTTTCAAATCAATACTTTCATCTCTCCATGGACTAAATAGAAGCAACCTTTCTCTACAAAACTGTTCAATGTCAGTCTTCTTTGAGAATCTCACATATCTTATGACTTTTCTATGTTTCCTTTCACTAATAACAATACCGTTTTTTAGAACAATCCGACCACCAGGTATAGAAAATTTTTTATCCTCAATTGAATCACTGTTACTTGTAACTGAGTCCAGTACCTCATCATCATTACAATATGTATCCATGTTTTCATTGTCAACACTTTCAATAGTTTCCTCTGTTGACAGCTCTAAGAAGTCTTGTCCTGAATTTTCTGCAGTCGCAATATCATCATTGTATTTGACATCAAGCTGAGACACATAATCTGCTAAACACCAATTCTCAAGTGCTCTTGGTCTTTTTGAATATCTTTTAATGATATTATCTGCTTCAATATCAGTAGAGTTTGTTGACAGTTTTTTTAGAGACTCCTTAGACTTAAGTAGAAATGTTCTGTCTTCAGGCAAAGAAGTATTAATGAAAACAACATCCCTAGAGGCCTTTGTCAATGATTGTTGCAAAAGTAAGTAGCAGGCTTCCTGGGCACTTACTTCAACACTATTCAAGAATTTGTTTCCAATATGTCTAACCTGTTGTCTTAGATCCATGTTTCCTCTTCTAGCTTCTTTACATGCTTCATTCATAAGAATGCTCATTCCCCTCTGTGCTTTACTAATATACGACACTATATATACAGCACAAGCATATGGATCTAATACAAATTGTAAGTCATGATTTGCACCCCAAGCATTAAGGATAGGTTTCATGTATGCATTAATTCTAACCTCACTTAATCTTCTTTTCAGAAAGACCTTTGGACCATTCAAAGAACTTTGGATTGCTTTAATATAATCATCTTCTTTCACTTTGATCTGAGCTAAGAATTCTTCTTGTGTAATATTTATATCTTTCATTTCATCTAATTTCTTTTGAATTGCCCCAAATAATTTTTTGTAATCTTGCTTGTCTTTACTATCGTTCAAGGGTTCTAATATGGTTGTATTTTTCATTGGAGGAATTGGAAAGCCAAATCTACAGATTGATTTCTGTTTCTTTCTACAAGACTTAGAATGCTTATGAACTTGCAGTTCTATTAGGTGTTGATCAGGATTTTTCTCACATGATACATATTTATCTATGAATAAGGTTATGTCCTCTAAAGAACTTTCATGATATCTAGGAGCATTCTCAATCCAGATTAACATGTGGATATGTGGTGAACCTCTTTGTTGAAATTCAACTCGATAGAAATAGTCTACTACTTTCCCAAGTGGGTCATGAGGACTTTGTAGGACAGTATTGATGAACTCCTGAACTCTGTTGTCAAAGTACCTTACACAAGTAACTGGATCTTTCTGCACAAGTTTTGTTTTATCAATCCAAGTCAATCCATCTATATCTTTCTCAGACAGTGATTTCCCATTATTTATCTCAGAAAGCATATTCAGTAGATCATGCCACCTGGTATCTGCTGATGAAAGGGATGTAAACCAAGTTGGTAGTCCTAGTTGTCTAATCATTGCAAAAACATCTTTTTTACGTGCTTCAAAATAAGGGGGTGAATTCCTTAAACTTCTGAATATATAAAAGCCCTCATCCAATCTCACAACACTTTGAAGATAATTTGGATCAAGCATTTGTGAGGCAGTAAATGTTTTCCCTTCTTTTTTGCATCTTCTTAAAGCAAGATGAACTTTGTCTGAAATTTGTTTCAATTGAACTTTCTTTAATTTGAAGAAAATGTTAGGGATATTTGATGCTACTCTGCGATCAATATGTCTTAGTTCTAGCTTGCATGTATCGCTGAAATGGATTGGAACATGTTTTTCCTCATTTGGAGTTCGTCTTTGTCCACAAAAAATTGTTGGAAATGCTAAGTATTCAGCATCAGGATCTTGATAAAGACTGAGTGGTGTCTGACCTTCACCTGGAGCAAACGTATAAACATTGTCTCTAGTTGGATCTGCAACGTCAAGCATAGTATCACTATTACCAATAACCTTTTCAGTCTCATCAATCTCACTGAAGTGATCAGAATCATAATCCACATCATCAGCACAATTTAACTCTTCATTAGTTTCACCTTCAGTTTCAATACCAAAAAATTCTTTAACTGTATCACTACAATCTGAAGTAATTGATTGTATCCATTCATCGTCTACTGTAACACCAGATTCTTTATACAGCACACTATGGTTCACTAGCCAATGAAGAGCACTTAAAACATGCAGAGGTCTAATATTTTCTGTGAAATCACATTTATTGTAAGAAAGTTTTTTCTTAAGTTTAACAGGTATTGTATAGTGACTATCAAATGTTCTAGGCAAGCTATGTATGACAGGCTGAATGTCAACAGGAACATTGACAACATTTCCTTTTATAGACAACTGACCTCCTCTCGGTAATTCTCTTATCTGCATAAACGGAATTCTCAAAGACACTAGTCTCTCCTCTAGCTGATGTAAATTGAGTTCCTTTGGCTGTACAGGAAATTCATTCCTATTAAAAACAGACATTGGTGGAACTTTGTTAAGCTTAATTTTTTCATAACAAGTTTTACACAACCATTCACAACCATCAACAGAGATGTAGCCAGTAGAAAACCTTTTAACTACATCAGAAGTGCATTTGGATTTTATTTTCTCAAATAGTACAACAGAATGTTTGAACCATGTTTGGTTACAGCATGAACAAACATAAACAGGACCCTTAGAAATATTTTTCTTGAATTTTTCAATACAGTCTCCTATATCAATACCATGTCGTTTTGAAGTTTTGTAGCACTTTTCTTTCATCCTATAATCTAAATTAGATCTCAGACATTGACGTTTTGTCTTATTTCTTTGATTTTCCTTATTCAAATAACATCTTGATGCACGTTTATTTTGTTTTTTTAGCCTTTCTGCATCTTTGTACAACTTACTAGACCGGCATTTGTGCATTGATTTAAGAGTTAGTAATCTTTCTTTCTTATTTCTTTCCTCATTTTTTCTAACTTTTTGCTTAGAGTTCTTTGTCATTAACCTTTCTTTGTCTTGCCTTTCAGGGTTTTGTCTTGCTTTCTTCATTGAAATAAGAGTCATATTCTGTTCCTTAACTTGTCTTTCTGGATTTTGCCTAGCTTTCTTCATTGAAATATTAGTCCTACTACGTTCAGTGACTTGTCTTTTTGGATCTTGTCTTACTTTCTTCATTGAAATATTAGTCCTGCTACGTTCAGTGACTTGTCTTTCTGGATCTTGTCTTGCTTTCCTCTTTGAAATATTAGAAATAGTACGTTCAGTGACTTGCCTTTCTGGATTTTGTCTTACTTTCTTCATTGAAATATTAGTCCTACTACGTTCAGTGACTTGTCTTTCTGGATCTTGTCTTGCTTTCCTCTTTGAAATATTAGAAATAGTACGTTCAGTGACTTGCCTTTCTGGATTTTGTCTTACTTTCTTCATTGAAATATTAGTCCTACTACGTTCAGTGACTTGTCTTTCTGGATCTTGTCTTGCTTTCCTCTTTGAAATATTAGACATTGTACGTTCAGTGATTTTTCTTTCTGAATCCTTTCTTATTTTCCTCATAGATTCTTTTGTCATTAAACACTCTTTAAGCTTTTGCTTACTATCCAGACGCTGCTCTCTTTTATAATTTCTCATATATTCTCTTCTTTTTAATCTTTTACATTCATGTACAGTTTCATAATCTAACCTATCAACTTCATGTTTGCGCTTTTGTTTTACTGATTGGTCCTTAAAATAGTTCTCAATCAATGATAAGGACTGATTTTCAGTCGAACAATCTAAGAATTCAATTTCATTCTTCCTAGAATCAGATTCAGGGGATTTTCTTTTAACAAATTTAATTGGGAGCATGTCAAATTGTTCATATAGATTGATGTTCATGCTTTGATACAGTGAATACATGAATGTAACTAAATCATTCAATGAACTAAAGGAAGCTAATAATGATTTTCCATCATCAGTTGACAATCCATCAGTACCATGTGAATGAGAATCAAAAATGAAGTATTTACTATCCTTTCTGAAAACTGCAGAACAAACTGAACCAATGATGAATAAAAGGTAAGAAGTTGTTTGGAAAGCCTCATTAAGGGAAATGTGAAGTGATGGCATATGAGTGTTGTTAGAACTCTGAATTAATACACCAGATACAATATTTCCTTTTACTATAGAAACATTTCTGTCAAAAACAGTTACAGAATCTGGTATCTCATCTAAATTCAAAAGCAAACTTTGAAACTTATTTCTTGCTTTCAAACCACTCACTATTCTACTATGTAATCTATCTCCTTCTATAAGAATATCATCAAGACATTGAGAGGATTGCAATTGTCTGAGGTCTGTGTATATCAATGAGCATAAGGCATTTGCTGTACACTGAAAACTTCGTGAGGATGGATTGAACATTTGATTACCTTGATGAAATGTTCCAAAAATCATTGTGTTTAGTTCTTCAACAGTAACATTGGTAGCAGGAACAGTATCATCACTAGTACTAGGTCCAGAATCAGCAACAGAGTCAATCAGTATATCATTGTCAGTTTCAGGTAAAGTATCATGAACAGTATCAAGAACAGTTTCAAGAGCAGTTTCAGAACAAATTCCAGACACAGATGGTTTTTGTGGGTGGGCAAGTCCCCCATCTGATATTCCAAAGACGCCCTCTATAGACACAGATGGTTTTTGTGGGTGGGCAAGTCCCCCATCTGATATTCCAAAGACGCCCTCCATAGACACAGATGGCCTTACATCTGTTTCATCCAAAACAGATGCAGGTAAAGGGTGGGATGGGCCCCCATCTGATAGTTCAAAGACACCCAGATCAGCTGTGCATCTCTCCAGAACGTCTCTTCTTGCTCTTCTCATTCTCCAGGTCTTCTTGCGAGGCATTTTCGAACTGCAATTAAAAGATGAGTTTGTAAAACATTAATGTCCTCCCCACAAGAAAATTTTTTAGAAGTTTGACCTTGATAGTTAAACTTGATCTAGAGAGATGACCTTGACCTTAAATTGTGTGTTAAATTAATAGGAACTTCCATGCCAAATATACCAATTGTCACTTGAATAGAGTTGAAGTTACAGGAAAAAGTGTAGTTGGTAGGTAGAATTTTCCAGTTAAGTTTTAGAGATAAGGGTTAAATTTTTTGACCTGGATGAACATATCCTCTCCAGTTGCACTTGTTGACCCTAGTTCTATACCAAGTATTAGTTTTGTGACTTAAATAGAGTTGAAACTATAGGAAAATGTTTGGTTGGCAGATTAAGCTTTTCGGTTAAGTTTTAGGGAAAAGGGTTACATTTTTTTAACTTGACCTCAATGAAATGGCCCTTTCCAATTGAGCCTTGTTGAGGCCTAGCTGCATACCAGACATTAACATTGTAACTTAAATAGGGTTGAAGTAATAGGAAAATGTTGGCAGGTTAGGTTTTTTTTAGAAAATTAGACAGACGGATATACAGATGGACTCCAGGAAAACAATATTCCCCCAATCTATCAATGCGTGGGCATAAAAACAAGAGATGTTTGTAAAACATTTTATGCCCAAATAAGTGCAGGCTGATGGCCTACTATTTGTCAATTAACAAAGGGCTACAACTCTAAAAATATATATCCAGAATAGTTGTACTCTTTTTCATTTTGAAACAGAGTACAACTATTCTGGATATTTATTTAGTTCCCTTAGGAATACTGTGTAAAAATCTACAAATATGATTAGTTAAGTTATGGTTCTCATGCACTTCAGTTCTTGTCAATGAGATCCATGGACCTGTGAAGTTTCATGATTTTAACTTGCATACTTTTTGAAATATGCTACGGACAAAAAAAGGTCTACAGAAGGACTGATGGAGGGACTAACCTACTGACCAACTGACGACACAAGTGAAAAGCAATATATGATAGAGAATGAAAAGATTTAATTGTGAAATACTTATCCTCAAACTCTTTCAAATAATTGCAGTCTTTCAAGAACTGACAATTCATTCTCTTTAGACTACGAGTCTTATATTCTCATAAAAAAACAACAACTTTGAGCAGGTGCCAATGCTCAGCTAAGGTTACCAATATTAAAGTTAACATCAAAATCTTTTAACAGCAATGCTGCTAGGGTTTTGACAATAGCTTGACTGTTTTTTTCAAAAACAGCTGATATAACAAGATGTGTTTGTGAAACACGAATGCCCCGGAACAGCATTCTTTTTTAAAGTTTGACCTTGACAGATGACCTTGACCTTGTCACATGACCTTGACCTTGTCACATGACCTTGACTTTGGTGTACAGCTTTGTATGTCAAATACTTTTGGATAAAAGGCAAAGGTTAATTTTTCGGACAGACGGACGGACAGACAGACGGACAGATGGATGGACAGACAGACAGACATGAGTAAAACAATATGCCCCTGATCTCTCGATACGGGGCATAAAAAGCAACTTACAAATAATGAAATAGGATGACTGATTATTGATCTGTATCTTCAATAAACTGGTAAATAACTCTAGTCTGTTACAGTATCCTCCTATCTTAATCCAATAGTCCAGCTGATCCAATTGATGCACACTGATCTCAAAGGTCAAGAGTTTAACACAACTAATCAAAAGTCACACAAAATCACTAATCTAATACACTATAATTCAAAATTCTCAACTACAGCAAAATTTAAGTCAATAAAGAAGTCATAGTCACATTTGCTCAATGGCAAAACATAGAAATCACACTTAGAAATTCACAAATGTCAAAATGTATATAATAGTTTATATGTAGTTCAAATTATTACTTTCTTTCGTGTTTGTAATCTAAAATAGAACAAAATGATGGATATTGAAAATTGAAAAGAAATTAAAAACAAACTCTCACTAAAAGTCTAACCTTACGCAGAAAGAATACAAGAATGAAAAAAAAATATCACTGCTGAATATTATAAACTTTCACAAAAAAACTTACTTCAACAGTAATAAGTTAAATAGAAATAATTATTTATTTTAAGCTTCTATGCTATTCTTCATTGGGGTGTTATTAAACATAATTTTATCTTTAATGAAAAAGGATCATATTTGAAATAAAAGATAAAAATTTCTTAAAATTATCATAAAAATTAAGATTTCAAAAGAAATCTTTGTTCCGTCATTAGCAAGGCGGTATCTCTCAGTCTGAAGCCCTTCTATTACAATACTGATAGATTATAATTTGTTCTTATTTAGTGTATATCTCTTTCACTTATTCACAGAAATAGAATGAAAAAGGTATAAAATTCATATAACCCTTCAAACATTTAATTGCACTCTCACCTGGTACAATCTATCATATAATTTTAAAGATTACCATATATACATGTAAACAAAATTCTTTGTAGAAGTATACATGAAAATCTATAAATAAATTTCAGGGCATTTCATAACAGGGGTTACTCAGGTACGTGAGTATAAATTATGGACAGCTGGAACATATCCAAGATCTAACAGTTGATGTGTCAGTGATTCCTTCCCAATTTTCTTCTAAATCAAAATCTCTTTTTGGCAGTTCTTTGTCTGAAAATAGAAATAAGAGCACCACAAAGTCTGTGACACACACAACTCGAGGATGGATATGTACAAATGATGATTTGCGACTTTCGCAAAACAAGACCACCTCCTAAGGGTGCAACACTTGGCTGCAGGTGCTGGATAATGCAAAACTTGTAAGTCAAAAAACGGGCATAACTCATACAAAAAATGCTTCTAGATTTATCCCCCTTACGAGTCTGAGTAGCTCTTGTGATGGTGAACATGTTTCATGTAGATATATTCAAAAACAACAAAGATATGACCAAGGTTAATGTTTGTCATGCTTACGCCAATGCAAAAGATGCATCATAATACCTTGGGGTTTTCTCTAGAAACAGCTAAGCTAAATATATACCTATTTATCGAAAGATATGAAAGCTTACTATTCATGGAAAGTTCAAATTTTCAAGGTGATATAATCTTTAGGGAAAAGCAAACTAATGATTTATATAAATGTTAGACTGACTAAAGCCTATAACACCAGGGTGATTTCATTGCTTTTAGTCTTAATTTCAAAACAGCAAAGCTAAAGAAAATAACTTGTTGAAGATTTTTAAGTGAAAATATGTTTGGGAGGAAAAGATTTAAAAGATTTTATAATGAAAATAAGCCCCGCCCTGTCTCGCCCATATTTAGGGGTTAATCTTTTTTTGTAAAAAAAAACTACAGTAAAGGGTCACTCAAGGAATACCCATGCAAAGTTTCATTGAAATCGGTCCAACAGTTTGGGAGGGGAAGATTTTTGAAGATTTTATAATAGACTAAGCCCTGCCTTGCCATGCCCACATTTGGGGTCAATCAAAATTTGAACAATTTCAGTTAAGGGTCACCCGAGGAACATCCATGCCAACTCTTATTGAAATTGGCCAAATGGTTTGGTTGAAGAAGATTTTTAAAGATTTTGAAATGAAAAAAGCCAAGCTCTGCCAGGCCCATATTTGGGGGTCAATAATAATTTCTTGAATAATTTAAGAGGGTCACCAAAGGATGATTACTACCAAATTTTGTCTAAATCTGCCATTTGGTTTGGCACGAGTAGATGTTTAAAGAAAAAGTTAATTCACATACAGATGGATGCATGTGCCATGCCCATATTTTGGGGTCAATCAAAATTTCTTGAACAATTTAAGTAAAAGGACACCCAAGGAAAATCCATGCCAAATTTCATGGGAATCAGCCTATTGGTTTGGGAGGAGAAGATTTTTTTTAAGATTTCAATGTGAAAAAATACCCCCACACCCATATTTGGGGTCAATCAAATTTTCTTGAACAATTTAAGTAAAGGGTCATCCTAGGAACATTCATGCCAAGTTTCATTGAAATTGACCCAATGGTTTGGGAGGAGAAGATTTTTGAAGATTTTTACGTGAAAAAATGCCCCACCCTGCCATGCCCATATTTGGGGGGTCAATTAAATTTTCTTGAACAATTTAGGTAAAGGGTCACCCAAGGAAAATCCATGCCAAGTTTCATTGAAATCAGCCAATTGGTTTGGGAGGAGAAGATTTTTTTTAAGATTTCAATGTGAAAAAAATGCCACGCCCTGCCACGCCTATATTTGGGGGTCAATCGAAATTTCTTGAACAATTTACGTAAAGGGTCACCCTAGGAACATCCATGCCAAGTTTCATTGAAATCGGCCCAATGGATTGGGAGGAGAAGATTTTTAAAGATTTTAACATGAAAAAATGCCACGCCCTGCCACGCCCATATTTGGGGGTCAATCACATTTTCTTGAACAATTTTAGAAGAAGGTAACCCAAGGATCATTTCTACCAAGTTTCATTAAAATCTGCCCATTGGTTTGGGAGGAGAAGATTTTTAAAGATTTTAACATGAAAAAATGCCACGCCCTGCCACGCCCATATTTGGGGGTCAATCATATTTTCTTGAACAATTTAAGAAGAAGGTAACCCAAGGATCATTTCTACCAAGTTTCATTAAAATCTGCCCATTGGTTTGGGAGGAGAAGATGTTTAAAGAAAAAGTTTATGCACGGACGCACGGACGCACGGACGGACGCACGCACGCACGGACGCACGACGGACACTCCGCCATGACAATAGCTCGCTGGCCTTCGGCCAGTGGAGCTAAAAATGAAGCTATTCGTGAGCACAAGCAGTTAGGCAACATAAGACCGCCATAGCTATAGCGGTATAGCCAAAACATTGTGGAAAAGGGTCATTTTGTACAGAACAAGCAACTGCATGACGGTTGCATAAAATTGCCCCGTATTTTAACAAAGTACAGTCTGAAGTACCATCCAGGTAGTGCTACAACCTTAGATATAAAACTCAGTCTCAAAAGGCTCTTTTGAAACAATCAATTTCCATTTACTTTGTCAACATACATGTCAAAGCGGTTTGGTCTGTTTTCAAAATAGATGTAAGGTATGGTGCAACATCACACCATAATATTGTGAAATATTTTCTGTGATTTATTTCAAATTATAGTTTTTTTTAATTCAATGATCTACAATATTAATATATATTTATCATTCTGTGAAATAGAAATTGATGTATTGCTAAACAACCTTACAGGTATAGGTGTATTTTCAAAACTGAGCTCTGACCTAGGCGTTGAGTCCATTACCATAGGTTTATGAGTATACCTTAAGATCTAAGACAAGCACTAAGTTTCATTTGAAAGGTAATTTGTATATTTATTATATCTGTTTTATCTATTTTGAAAGAATAGCACGGAAATTTAACCGTTAAAAGTAGATTTCACAGCTCACCGCTAAAAATCTACCTATATATAAACAATTAATGTCTATTTATGTTGTGATAACACACCATACCCTAAAAAGATCTACACGTTTACACAATTAGAATGACATATATGACATATGTGTTTATAAAATAAGTCAAAAATAAATTGCTTGTATAACTACGTTTTGGGGCTGAGTTTTGTAGCGATGGTTGTAGCACTACATGGATGGTACTTTAGGCTAGACTTTGTTAAAATATGAGCCAATTTTATCCAACAGTCATGCAGTTGCTTGTTCTGTACAAAATGACCCTTTTCAAAAATGTTTTGACTATACCGCTGAAGTTATAACAGTCTTATGTTTTTCAACTGCTTGTGCTCATAAATAGCTTCATTTTGATATATAATATTCCTTGACATACTGCTTTTTTCTTGGCAAATGAATGCCCTTAAAATTAGGTCTCAAACAATTTACATGAACCTTAAATTTACTACGAAAGAAATCGGGTTTTTTTTAAAGCACCATAAATCACTGTCATATCGAGCGAACTTGTAGAAACATTATTGTTTTATTTTGTTTCGAAAAAGTTAGTGACCATTACCGATGCCAGTTAAGGTTCATGTAAAGTGTTTGAGACCCAATTTTAAGGGCACTTCATTAGCCAAGAAAAGGCAGTATGTCCAGGTATATTATATATAAAAATGAAGCTATTCGTGAGCACAAGCAGTTAGGCAACATAAGACCGCCATAGCTATAGCGGTATAGCCAAAACATTGTGGAAAAGGGTCATTTTGTACAGAACAAGCAACTGCATGACGGTTGCATAAAATTGCCCCGTATTTTAACAAAGTACAGTCTGAAGTACCATCCAGGTAGTGCTACAACCTTAGATATAAAACTCAGTCTCAAAAGGCTCTTTTGAAACAATCAATTTCCATTTACTTTGTCAACATACATGTCAAAGCGGTTTGGTCTGTTTTCAAAATAGATGTAAGGTATGGTGCAACATCACACCATAATATTGTGAAATATTTTCTGTGATTTATTTCAAATTATAGTTTTTTTTAATTCAATGATCTACAATATTAATATATATTTATCATTCTGTGAAATAGAAATTGATGTATTGCTAAACAACCTTACAGGTATAGGTGTATTTTCAAAACTGAGCTCTGACCTAGGCGTTGAGTCCATTACCATAGGTTTATGAGTATACCTTAAGATCTAAGACAAGCACTAAGTTTCATTTGAAAGGTAATTTGTATATTTATTATATCTGTTTTATCTATTTTGAAAGAATAGCACGGAAATTTAACCGTTAAAAGTAGATTTCACAGCTCACCGCTAAAAATCTACCTATATATAAACAATTAATGTCTATTTATGTTGTGATAACACACCATACCCTAAAAAGATCTACACGTTTACACAATTAGAATGACATATATGACATATGTGTTTATAAAATAAGTCAAAAATAAATTGCTTGTATAACTACGTTTTGGGGCTGAGTTTTGTAGCGATGGTTGTAGCACTACATGGATGGTACTTTAGGCTAGACTTTGTTAAAATATGAGCCAATTTTATCCAACAGTCATGCAGTTGCTTGTTCTGTACAAAATGACCCTTTTCAAAAATGTTTTGACTATACCGCTGAAGTTATAACAGTCTTATGTTTTTCAACTGCTTGTGCTCATAAATAGCTTCATTTTGATATATAATATTCCTTGACATACTGCTTTTTTCTTGGCAAATGAATGCCCTTAAAATTAGGTCTCAAACAATTTACATGAACCTTAAATTTACTACGAAAGAAATCGGGTTTTTTTTAAAGCACCATAAATCACTGTCATATCGAGCGAACTTGTAGAAACATTATTGTTTTATTTTGTTTCGAAAAAGTTAGTGACCATTACCGATGCCAGTTAAGGTTCATGTAAAGTGTTTGAGACCCAATTTTAAGGGCACTCCATTGGCCAAGAAAAAGCAGTATGTCCAGGTATATTATATATCAAAATGAAGCTATTTTTGAGCACAAGCAGTTGAGCTACATAAGACTGTCTTAGCTATAGCGATATAGCCTAGACATTGTGGAAAAGGGTCATTTTGTAGAGAACAAGCAACTGCATGACGGTTGGATAAAATTAGCTCATATTTTAACAAAGTACAGTCTAAAGTACCACCCAGGTACTACTACAACCTTAGATGTAAAACTCGGTCTCAAAAGGCTCTTTTGAAACAATCAAATTCCATTTATTTTGTCAACATACTTGTCAAACCGGTTTGATCTGTTTTCAAAATAGATGTTAGGTATGGTGCAACATCACACCATAATATTGTGAAATACTTTCTGTGATTTATTTCAAATTATAGTTTTTGAATCCAATGATCTCAATTCAATTACTATGTATTTATCATTCAGTGAAATAGAAATCAATATATTGCTAAACAACCTTACAGGTATATCAACTATGAATGTCTATTTATGTTGTGATAACACACCATACCTTAAAAAGATCTACACATTTACAAAATTAGAATGACATATATGACATATGTGTTTACAAAATAAGTCAAAATAAATTGCTTGCTTAACAAAGTTTAGGGCTGGAGTTTTATACCAACGTTTGTAGTAGTACCTAGGTAGTACTTTAGTATGTACATTGTTCAAATTTGGGCCAATTTCATCCAACAGTCTTGCAGTTGCTTGTTTTGTACAAAATGACCCTTTTCCACAATGTTTTGGCTATACCGATATAGCTATGGCAGTCTTTAGTTGCTTAACTGCTTATGCTTATGAAAAGCTTTATTTTGATATATAATATACCTGGACATACTGCTTTTTCTTGGCTAATGAAGTGTTTGAAAATTGGGCCTCAAACACTTTACACGAACCTTAAGCAATTGGAAATTTTCATTATCAAAATGTTTTCATTTTAATTTGTTTAAAGGGAGTTTTATAAAAGATAGAGATGTAAAATGCCTACCAGAAAAGAAATGCCAATTTTTCACTCGCCGGTTTAAACGAGTTTCTACGCCACTTTTGACAATTTTTCAGCCAAGTCGCGGCGGCTGGAGCACCTAACAATGGATTCCTGATTTCTCATCCAAGTGCAAACATTACTACCTTTCCTAGCATAAGTCTGCTATTATCGACCCATTGGTGGGAGACAAATAGTCGGAAAGAATAAAACCCGCCATCGGGGATCGAACCTGGGACCTCTAAATTGAGAGTCCGACGCGCTACCAATTGCGCTACAACAGCGGCTCCCATTTTCACATGGCGTTTTCTCTTGGCGTCACTTTATCTTATGTTGGGTGACCCAGACATCATAATAATTCAAAGCTTTTTTTAAAGCTATAGTTGCGATGTAACCAACAGATGAATAAAGTGGAGGGTTTACTGTGGATAAGTTTGATTGATAACACAGTTCAAAAGAGACTAGAGCACCTAACCATGGATTCCTGTTTTTCTCGCTGAAAAAGACACAGCAGCTGGTTAAGGAGCTTTCAGCTAAAATATACCACGATGTTACTATTACTTTTTTTGGGGAGACAAATAGGCTGGTGTAATTTTAATGCTCACTTCAAGTTTCAATTTATTTCAAACAGAATAACTGCGAGTGCATATATTACATATAGAATCATATATGTTACTACCAATCTATTTAATCAGGCATTTTATGAAATAGCTAGTGTTAAAAACGTACTTTTAAGGTTCAGCTATTTCATGACATATGGCTGATTTCACAGATTGGTTGTAATATATTTAATCTGAACTTGACAATTGACCTTGTCCTTAACAGTTCCACATGAGCATAAAAGAAAAGCGAATATGGAAAGGCATCTTAAAGTCAAATACCAGCGTTTTATCTTTAGGTAGTTAACCTGTAAAAGTTCCGCAACATTTTGGAACACACGAGCTTCTACCATGATATAAGTAACCAAGTTTTCCTAATGGAAATCATGAGGCAACCTCGATTAACACTGATAAAGTTCATGCCTTCTGATACGCTGCAGAACTATTATCAGTTTACTACCTTAAGACAGTTTTATCCAGGTTTTTGTGCTGACAGACAATGATCTTTTCAACACAGAGGCATAAAAGAAATACGTGACTCTATTCAAAATGCTGAATGTAATTTGCCCTCTTAAATTGCGGAGAAAACATACATTTTTTCTTGATTAGATTTTCTAATCTACCTTTATAGACCTTTAACTATTATATTCAAATTTCATGAATTCTAATTTGGTTTCATTACTCAATGAACTTGCATTCTTGAGTGTGCTGTTTTTTCTTAAAGCTTCTGCGGAAAGCAGACATAGTCCATAAAGAATCTATCATATAATGGATAAATCTTTACATTGTTGCTTTATGATGTTAATATATATTTAAGAATTGGAGAGAGTATAATGTGATTTCATGCAGGTATGAAACTAAAAACATAATTACAATTATGTATGAATCCACATCAAGACTCGTACAATTGGCATTAGAACCTTTACAGTATGTTAAACAGATAACTGGACCGAAAAAGAAAAAACGAATTTAGTTATAAAAACTCTTTATACATAAATTACTTCTTTAAATAAATCACACAACATTACAATCATTAAAGAAACAATGTGACAGAATGTTTTAAAATGGAATGATATAAGTTAATACAACCTGATTGAAACAAGTGATATGTATATGGGTACAAAAATTCTGAGAAAATTTCATTCAAATTAGTTAACAAGGACGTAACTTTTCATTACACACAATATGCAAGTGCGTAATAGAAATAAATTCTCTTTCAAAAAAGTCTTTGAGAAATGATCATAACATCGAAACTACAGTTTGTTCAAGCTGTTTTGTTTATTCACCAACGCTCAAATCATAGAAAAGGGGAGCGTGCGGAGGACATTCATCTTTTGTCACAGTGCTCAAATCATACAAAAGGGGAGTGGGCGGAGGACATTCATCTTTTGTCACAGTCAACATTTTACCTTTATCCTATATATTCTATGTTGGTCGCCTTCTGATTGCATTTAAATTTCAAAATACTAGTTACGCCTATGGTTAACCATCATCCTACTGAATTTAAACTCATTTCGAAACAAGAAATGGCCAATATTGGGATATTTCAACCAATTTAATCAATCTTTTCCCACAATACGCAGGCAGTGTAGACTACGATCAGACTGCACATATGTGCAGGCTGATTAAAGTCTGGGCTGTCTGCCACAGCATTGTGCACAGAACCAATCAGTTGATGCTTGCTAAAAAGAAAATGATATGTTTGTGATAATGTCATGTAAGAATAATTTTTACAGCTGCTTTTGATGATAAACCATTTCAAACAAAAACAAAAGCATCACCTACAGGTGCCAATGCTCGGCTGCAGTGCTGGATAAAGCAAATATTCTAAGCCAAAAAAGGGTCATAACTCTTACAAAAATACTTTCAGAGTTATCACCCTTGAAAGTCTGAATACTTCTTTTGATGGTGAAATCACATGTCAAGTTTCAAGAATATATCTTCAATTAAAGTTGAGATTAGACCAAGGTTAAAGTTTGTCACAACAACAACAACGCCAATGCAAACAACACCAAGGTGATCACAATACTTTGGGTTTTCTCTGAAAACAGTTGAGCTTAAAATCAGTTCCTCGGATATCATAAGTATATGATGAGTTCAAATATACTTGAACACTACATATATTATCACTTGCAATAAGACTCAGGAAGGAAATTTTCTTTGCAATAAGTACCATTCAAGGTCTTCAGCCCAATTAGGTCTGTTATTTCCATATAAAAATCTGATAATTGGACCAAGCAATCAGAACAATCTTGCTATTGAAAAACCTGGGTCATATATACAAGCAGCTCCAATCCCCAGGCATAGGACTTGCCATAAGATTACATACACCACCACTCGATATTATTGATGGGCAATCAAAATGGGCCTGTACGTGATATTTCCACACATTCAACATGTGTCTGACACACAAACACTGTTTAGACAGCTTCATAGGGTAAGAACAAGGTTGAAGCTAGTGTTTGAAATTAAAGAGTCATTGACCACTTAATCATTGAACTCTGGGGGTCAAAATTGATTTAATAGGGTCAAAAGAATCGAAAGAGCAAACTATGAGTAGAATTTTGTAGATATAAGAGTCACTTGACATTATCTTGTAAAGATTTGAAGTAAGTAATTGAACTGGACAATTTTACATTGGTTATAGGATGAATCAGAAAAGTTTTGACCCATGAATTTTTTCTGAAGGTCAAAATAGCCCTCAGGGTAAATTTCTAAGGGTCAAAATTAGATATCAGATTTTTGAGGGTCAAACACAAGCCCTGAAATAAGAATATTCTCACACCTCTTTTAGAGGGATTAAAACCTTATCAGTCTACAAAGGGCTGAGAGAAAACTCTGGTCAGACTGTGCAGATGCACAGGCTGACCAGAGTCTTTGCTTTATGCAGCTTAAGAATGTGGACCGTAATACTTCTGCAACATTTTGGTACTAATGATCTTTCACAATGTTGACTGAGGCTTCCTTATGCAATCATTTCTTCAGAAACCTTATGGATTTATTACGGGTCCAATACCTTTAAATTGTCAAAAATGTCACTCAAAGGCTCAAATTGATGGTTCAGCGCGAAACAGTTGTAACTGCCTATATGTTTATAGGCAGTTACAACTGTTTTGCGCTGGGCCATCAAAATGTCATCAGTACACATATTGAAGGTGTATCAATGACATATTTGGTCACCCACTGATAATATTCTATACTAGGACAAAAAAGAAACACAGGGATACATAAAATATGCAACAATTACAAATCAGGGCTGCCACAGCTGCGCTTGAAGGACACACAAGATACTGATTAGTCCTGCCGTGTTTTGCAAAACAAGAAGGATCATCGTTAAAAGGGGGTATTTTTCACTTAATCAGATGACATTTCATACAAAAATTAATATAATAATCCAATAATACAATTTATCCTTAAAACAATCATTATAGTTTACCCAGCATTTCTTTTTTGTCCTTAAGTATATTTCATTGATGAGTTGGCTTATTTCCTTTAATAGGCAATATATAGAATGTGTGTCATGGTGAATATCTTGATACTGTTCAAGCTATTTGAAAAAATTGCGCATGTGTAAAAGAAGCAATGAAAAATTCAAGCAAAACTAATTGATAAAAGGGACTTTGTAATGTCTGGGTAAAATTGACTAAAATGTTATTATTTGATAAAGATAAATGTGATATGTGATTTGAGATAATGGAGAAAAATCTCAGTCAGCTGTTTCATGATAAAATGCCATTTTTAAAATGATAAATAAACAAAATTTTAGATATTTTTAAGCAAACTTCAAGAAATGCCCGGTGTTTGCTATAATGTTAATCTTGTGGAATAGAAATGAATTAAATAATCATGAGTTAAATTTCAGTGTTGCCTTTCTCTGTCATGGCTCTTTATAATCAAACTTTTCTTGTATGCTTCTGAACATTTTCTCAAACTTTGACTTGAAATCAAAGATGTATTTCTGCTAAAATTACATGTTGTAAGTTACACAGTAAGTATGGAAATAAAAAAAGTTAATAATTAGTTACTTGCAACAAGTTAAGAACAGTTTTATTTGAAAATATTTTTTATTTGTTTTTTGTTTTTGTTTTCATTTTTAAAGTTTGAGTAAACTCCAGTTAAATAATACATTTTTTATTGAAAGGGCCCTATTGTATCTTCATGTAGAAGCCATGTTTTCATTTTGTAAACAGACAAATCTTGAGGCTAAATTTTCTTATTTTCACACAGATAGAAACACAAAGGAAACGAAGTTGTCATTAATATGGGGCATAAGATATATCAAAAGATATAATGTTTTTTTCTAATAACCCTTGCTGGAGCTATGAAATTTTGGACGCAGGGAAATGTCTTTCAAATTGTTTTCTTTTCCACCTTTATTTTGAGGTTAAATTCCTCTAGTCAATCATCTTAACCAATAAAAATGAAATTTACCTTATATTAGAGAGAAAGACTCAGGATTTTTTTAAATTAAGGTTATTTCAAGAAATGAAATAGGTTTTTTACTTTTAATTGACAGTGCACATAGAGGGGAGGGAGCCTTCTATAAAGAATTACTGTTCATTAGAAAAACAAGATGTGTTTGTGAAACACAAATGCCCCCGTAACGGCATTTTTTTTTCAAAGTTTGACCTTGACAGATGACCTTGACCTTGTCACATGACCTTGACTTTGATACCAGCGGATGCGGATCATTGAGATCTATCATCATGCCAAATATTAGCTTTGTATCTTGAATAGGCTTGAAGATATTGGCAAGGTTAAGTTTTCAGGTTAGGTTTTCGGACAGACGGACAGACAGACAGGCGGACGGACAGACAGACGGACATGAGTAAGACAATATGCCCCCGATCTCTCGATACGGGCCATAAAAATTATATCCTTGTACCTAGAGTGTGGAGGAGTACTAGAGTACCTGGGTATTGAGTAGGGTAACATTCCTACCCGAGTACTGAATCATTACCAATTACCCAAGTATTATAACAGCACTATGAACCTAAAAGAATCAATTTCAGAAAAGAACTGAAGACTGTTTAAAACAGTCTTCAATTCTTTTCTGAAATGATTTCCAGAAGGTCCTACAGACTTACATCTGGGCCTGAGGTAATAAAAACTTTCTCATTCTCAATTCAAAATTTTCTCAAATTTTAATTTGAGATTAAAGTGGTAATTTTATTTTAATACTCATTTTGATGTTTTCACATAAAAGATAATATCAATAAATTGTTATAAATAACAATTTACTACTTTTATTTTTTATTTTCATACATTTATTTAAATTTAAAATTTGAAAAAATTCTCAGTTGAGCCTGAGAAAAGTTTTATAATCTTTAGCCCAGATAGTAGAGAGTCCTGGCTACTCATTTGCAAGTCACAAACTTGCAACCCCTGCCTCGCTTAAAACAATGTTGGAATTCGTATATCTGTTCAAAACCCCCTTTACAAAAATCCTTGATCAGACGTTAGTATTTATGTTGGAATTTTTATATATGTTCTAACCCCCTTTACAAAAATCCTGGATCAGCCATTAGTTAAGTGATAAAATAAATATATGAACAGTGATTAGCAAATGATGACGATAATTTGGTCAAACAGTTGCTTCCCTTGATGTAAATCTAATTTCTGTATTCTTATCTAGTTGATCAGCTGACCGTGCTCGTACTATCTCTAATCGTCCATCAGTATGTCTGTCTTCTCGTGATTGTTCTGCATCAATACCGCTATCTAAACTCTCAACTTGTCTCATTCGGTGTTTGTTTCTCTGAGCTTCATACTCTGCTTCTTGTTCCATCTCGAGCTGTAACTTTCGCTCACGATCTTCTCGCTTTTTTGTATCCTCGTCCAGTTGTTTCTTGATTTCCGCGTATGTCATGGGTTCTAATTTTGGAAACCTGTTAGACGGTTCTGCTTGATATGATCCAAAGTTTTCATATCTTGCTCTAAGAGCGTCTGATTTTGTTACTTCACCGCTTCTCTGAGTTGCATCACTTGATAAACTTGATAAACTACTAATACTGCTTCTACTTCGTTCCATAGCATATTTAATTTGATTTTCAACAGTTTGTGGGGCTACTATGGCTTTAGGGGGATCAGCAGTAGATGCGCGGGACCTTGGTCTTGATTTTGGTCGATGGCGATGACCATGGCGTGTTACAATGTCCTTAGAAATCATTTCACTCGGTGGAAGGTTGGCGGGAGTATCACCGGTGTAGTCACTATAACCAGAAGTACTGGTTGCATCAGATATTTCACTCATAGTACTTGCTTTTTCAAAACTACCAATTGTACTTGCTTTGTCAAACTCTAAATGAGAGCTGTCACGTCCTCTCTGAACCTCACCATGGGGTAAAGGTGCATTTTCATAATGTCTGCGTGTATAGATATCCCCACTAGTTGGACGCCCAGATTTCTGAAATAAATGTTTATTTTCATGAAGTTTTATTTCACTAGTCAACACTGACGTGTTTCCTGCCACTACAGGTGGAGTTTGTTCTACAACTGGTGCACCCTGACGTGTAGGGAATTCTGTATATCGTCGATCTACTGGAGGTGTTGGGGGCTCTATAGGCTCATCAGCGTCAAATGCTGGATTTACTTCACCAAACACAACACTACTGTCTGCAGATAGCTGCTCGGATTTTCCTTTTATCTGGGGACTTGGATTTTCTTCTTTCAAATGTCGTCTTGGAAACTGATGTTGTCTACCAGACAATCTATGAACACTTCTACGTACAAAATCTTTAGCAACAGCTGAAATATAAACACACATTATTGGAGTAAAAACATGCAATTCACAATGACCAAAAGAATTATTTATTATTGATCAAAGCATCTGCAAATGCATGTTTCAAATTTTGTGACAAGCGAGGGACCATCTTGGTAGTGCTTTAAGTATCAACTCTAGTCAGACCCACATAATTGTTTCCACTTACCTTAAAACAATGTTTAAGGTATATTCTTAAGTCTTGATTAAATCTTTTCAAAGACTTCACTTTATATTAGGGATGGCAACGAATATTGGATTATTTGAATATTCTTTTTTCTCCCAAATTTTCAAATACGATTTTTAGATACTAATATTCGATTTTATGAGACTGAATTTGAGCATTTGCCTTTAAATTCTGAAAAGGGAAGTAAAAGAAGTTGAAAGTTATTTTTCAATATTGAAACGATTTTCACACATCTATCTTCAATCGTATGTATATAGGTGTCAAGATGGTACATGGAAAATCAATAATTATGACTGGTTGCAAATCTTCCTACCAGCAGTCGGTGAGTGAAACATCAGCCAATGTATAAATATGTTAATATAGCACCTTTGGAGAGTTGAAACCCATTTGTAAATTCGAATATGTGGAAACAATTGACATTACGCCTGCACAAAATTCATTTGAAAACCGACAGCCGTGTGGCATTTGTTATAATATTTTATCTCTTGACCCGGTTTAAAAAGGTTAATTAATGTCTTCTCACCGGCAATAAGACAAGTGCATACCCATGAATGATTTGGAATATTCGTCGATGGGCGACCAATTTGAGATCTTCTCAAAATATGTCCATGAAAGTCACATCATAGTTATGAGGCATTGATTGTCCATCGAGTATTTGAATTTTTGCTATTCCTTCCCATCCCTACTTTATATGTCTTTCCGTACTTTACCCTAATTTTGTCTTTACTTGCCTAACCAAAATCTTTACAATAATTTTGTAAGTCTTTTTTCCACCTATATAAGATGATTCTTACTGTAATTTTGTAAGTCTTTCCTTTCTTCATCTTTTTCCTACCATTAAAATTTTCTTTAAACTTTTTTTTGAAAAGATCTAAATATGTTGGGTTTTTTTTTTCCAATTTTTGATTCGATTCATAGATTTATAATGATCACACTAAAAAAACAATTTTTAATGTCGGAAAATCCAAAACCAGATGAGCTGACATCCTTAAATTAATATTGTAAGTATTGGCTGCTGTGTTAGAAGCCTACCTGCTTTATGCTGCATTTCATCCTCTTTATGTCGCCACTTATAGAAGCACCAGATCCCCACACCTATCAGGGCAACCAACACCACCACACCAATAACAATACCGGCAATAGCACCTGCACCTAGACCATCATCATCACCTTCTGCTGAAATATATTCAAATGTGCTGTTTTGAAAAATTGTAAATAAGTGTGTTTTCAAGTGTGTGAACATAGCATGAAACTGAAAACGATAAAACTAATTATGACAATAATAATGACTTTATTTAAATTATTTATTTTAGAGGCAGCATATTAGGTATCCTAATCTTCCATATAGGCTCCAAAAGCACAGTAATTCCATCTCATATTAATTGTATGAGATGTGACTACGGTGCTTTGATATAGCTTATCACTCTAAAACTTTGCTTTCGTTCTAATCCATTTGAATCATTGTTCTGTATTATGACATTCTGTAAACACTTTTATTCAATAAAATATGTTTAAACCAAGAAACTGTCTATTTAAACAATTGTTGTAAGATTCCACCTCCAATCTTATTCTTATAAATGATATAATTTATCTACCTATACATCTGACTCCTACACTCCCATACAAACATTCCTCACACGTATATTTGGACTCGTCTCGAGGATCTGTTACACATTCTTCTTCTTCTCCACACGGTAAATCAGAGCACGCCTCTGTAAGATAGGACATAAATACACGACAACCTGGCTATGTCATATCATAGGGCTGTTGATAGTCACTATTGAGATCAGGATATGTTGATACATGATAAAATACCATCATTTAGATTAAGAATATGAGACAATAAACCAACAAGAAATAACTTTATTACAAAATCAATTTGTTTGACTTTATCAGTTCTGGTAACAGTATTTTCGCTTTACTGGGGTATACAGAATATTAAGCATCAGTGTATCAGCTGCAAACATTTCATCAAATTCCATCATTTCTAATGGAATTGTGTGGGTCCAGATAATTGTCAAATCAATCTTTACATTAATATAAAGCATAGTTTAATGTCAGAAAGATATTTAAGAATGGTCCAAATTCAAAGAAGATAATCATGCAGTTGACAGTTTTTGTTGATGCAACTTGAAATATTTTCATTTTTTGGAGAAAGAAACATTGTGAACAATATAGACAAAGCTTGTCACAAGACTTTTCTTCATTTCCCAAAATATTTCCAATGCTTTTCTGGACAGGCGCATGAAAATGGAGCCCTGTGTTCAGGTTGACAAAACATTGCAAACTGTTTGCAAATTATGCCCAACATTTGCATGTTTACTTGCATGCAAAGTAGGATATAATTGGCAAACACTTTGCACTGATTTGTCATCCTGAATGCAGAACGGCTTGCATGGATATGGGTTTAAAACACACAAGACAATGCCTGGACAAATCCTGACAGAACTATTAAACTAACTTTAATGACATAGAACACCTTCTGTATATACTTGCCTTTGTCTCACTTACCATAAACAGACTAGACAAAAATTCAATTGAGCCTGTGTGTGACATTCAAACAATTTCACAAGTAACAAAAAAACCTCTGGCCAGCCTGTGCATCTGAACAAGCTGACCAGAGCTTTTTTATGTGCTTATATGTCCTTCAGGCCATTAGCAAATCTTCTTATTGCCATGTGTAATTGTCTAGGTTACTCAATGTAAGCGGCATTTGCACATGTAAAATTGTTGGAAATGACATATCCAGGCACATGTGAAATTGTTGGAAATAGGCCATCCAGGCACATGTGAAATTGTTGGAAATGCTTTTTACCTGTACATCTGTATCCAAAGCAATCACACTGACCCTGTAATGTTTGACTGCAGTTACCATAGCGACATAGTTCTTGATTTATACAATCATCTGAAAACAAATAAAAAATTAGATATACATAGATATAAATAGTAAATTGGTTTCTTTCTTTTAATAAAGGGTTTACATGTGTAAAGCAATATCACTCACAATAAATCAAAATTAAAGCTGTAATAACTAATTTACTATTCAAGAGTAAAGGCTTAAGTGTTTAAGTTTTCATAAAGGACATTAGTGTCAACAGAAATATATTACCCTCAGGTATATACATGCTAAATATGAAAGACCAAGCAAAAAAACAAATTAAAGTAATAACAAATATTATAGACTTATTTAAACATACAACCCTATCCACAGACTTATGATCAAACATACAAAATGTACAGTACAAAATGAGGGCCCAGTGCAACACTGTTGTAAGTGCCTATATATTGATAGGCACTTACAACAGTGTTGAGCTGACCCCTTAAAAAAGTATTTAAGAACTAAGCTATTGATGCTGACCCATAAAGAATCAGATTTCTTTGAAAAAAAATATATTCAAAATATTAACCCTTATCATGCTGAATAAATTTTGGCTAAAAGTTTTCATCAAAATGAATGGGCAAAAACCACTGAAAGTACCAGTACTTTAGATCAATTTTTATTTGAAAAAATAACTCTATCCACAATTCTGGTTTGAAAGTGAGAAACAGGTGGTGTGGGCTAACATCTGACTGCATGTATGTGCAGGCTGATGTTGGTCTATAGCTCCTGCCAAAGCAGGAATATGCCAGGTTCAGCATGACAAGGGTTAAATTTAGAATGCATATAGTTCTACATACCAACGTAGACAACCATAACATCAGCTTTTCTGAAATCTGAAACAAACAAAATGAATAAGGTCTTACAAAGATTCTTCATTCTTTAACGAATTTTGGCAAATTATAATCATTTAGAAATAATGCTTGATAATCATTTCATTATAAGTGAAATTTACAAGGTTATTATTGAGAAACAAGCATTTGGAAGTATTGCATGGCAATACCAAGTCCCCTACCTGATTTATATATATATATATATATCCCAAGATGAGTATCTTTTTTGGTGGTAAAGGTATAACTACATCTCCAAAATATAAGTTGTATCAGATTTTATGTATCAGCTCAATATCTCTGAGGATAAAGAAAAAAAATCTGGAAATTTCCTGGTTATTTTCTAAGTCCAGCATCCGTATTTTCCACAAAAATCAATTGACTAGAACCAAATTTGAACTTGATCTGTAACTCATAAATGTGGACTGACATACCAAAAATCAGCTCAAAATCTCCAAGGTGTAAGAATAAAAGCCGGAAAACTGAAATTTCCCGGTAATTTTCTAAGTCCAGCATCCGTAACTTCCACAAAAATCAATGGACCGGAACCAAACTCAAACTCGTTCTGTAACTCATTGATGCGGACTCACATACCAAAAATCAGCTCAATATCTCCAAGGGTTAAGAAAAAAAAGTCCGGAAAAATGAAATTTCCTGGTAATTTTCTAAGTCCAGCATCCGTAACTTCCACAAAAATCAATGGACCGGAACCAAACTCAAACTCGTTCTGTAACTCATTGATGTGGACTCACATACCAAAAATCAGCTCAATATCTCCAAGGGTTTAGAAAAAAAGTCCGGAAAACTGAAATCCGGACTGACAGACGGACGGACAGACAGACTGACGGAGCGCAAACCTATAGGCCCCTTCGGCTTTCGCTGGTAGGGGACTAATAACTGTAGACTAAGAATACTACTAAAATCTTTCAAAATTTCACCCAGTTGGATGTTACCTGTGCGGAGCCCACTCAGTGAAGTCATCATGAGCGTTGCATAGCAATCACATCCAAAATGATGAGTTTATTAACAAGAGGCCCAAGAGGGCCTGTATCGCTCCACTGGCTTTAAAATCTTTAGACTTTCATTAAATAAAGCTTACTTTAAATGAATAAATTAACAGTCCAAACTCTCCTAAGACCTATTTAATAATGATTAACTGGTTCTGGTCCATATTGCACCAAAATACTCAATCACAATGAACCTGCAACCCTTGACCCATCTTATTAAAACATAAGGTTCAGAAGGAGATGTGGTTCAAAGATTTCGGGCTCAAAATAGGCCCCACCTGCCATGCTAATATTTATGGACCAAACAAAATTTCTTGAACAATTTAAGTAAATAGTCACCCGAGAAACATTCTAGTGAAGTTTCATTGAAATTGGCTGAGTGGTTCCGGAGGAGGTATCGTTCAAAGATTTTGGCCTCAATATAAGCCCCGCCCTACCAAGCCCAAATTTATGGGCCAATCAGAATTTAGCAAATACTTATTGAAAAGAGACACTCGAGGAACATTCTGGTAAAGTTTCATTGAAATCAGCCAAGTGGTTCAGGAGAAAATGTCATTCAAAAATTTCGGGCTCAAAATAGGCCCCGCCCTGGCAGGCCCATATTTATGGTCCAATCAAAATTTCTTTAACAATTTAAATAAAGGGTCACCCAAGGAACATTCTGATAAAGTTTCATTGAAATCAGCCCAGTGGTTCAGGAGGAGATGTCGTTCAAAGATTTTGGGCTCAAGATAAGCCCCGTCCTGCCACGCCCATATTTATGGACCAATCAAAATTTCTTGAACAATTTAAGTAAAAGGTCACCCAGGGAACATACTGTTAAAGTTTCATTGAAATCGGCCCAGTGGTTCAGATGTTGTTCAAAGATTTCGGGCTCAAAATAAGCCCCGCCCTGCCACGCCCATATTTATGGTCCAATCAAAATTTCTTGAACAATTTAAGTAAAGGGTCACCCAAGGAACATTCTGATAAAGTTTCATTGAAATCGGCCCAGTGGTTCAGGAGGAGATGTCGTTCAAAGATTTCGGGCTCAAAATAAGCCCCACCTGCCACGCCCATATTTATGGACCAAACAAAAATTCTTGAACAATTTAAGTTAAGGGTCACCCAAGGAATATCCATGCTAAGTTTCATTAAAATCGGCCCAATGGTTTGGAAGGAGAAGATTTTCAAAGATTTCAAAGTGAAAAAATGCCACGCCCTGCCACGCCCATATTTGGGGGCCAATCAAAATTCTTTGAACAATTTAAGAAGAGGGCCACCCAAGGATCATTTCTACCAAGTTTTGTTAAAATCCGCCCATTGGTTTGGGAGGAGAAGATGTTTAAAGAAAAAGTTTACGCACGGATGCACGAACGCACGCACGGACGCACCGCCATGACAATAGCTCGCTGGCCTTCGGCCAGTGGAGCTTAAAATTGGTCCATATTTTCATATTTTTGAAATGCAAAACTGACACTAGTCGGTCTGTGCAGACTTGATTGACAGAACAAGGTAAAAATCTTTTGTTCTTTGTCTTAGTCTACCTTACTGCACATTCAGTTTTTAAATGTGACATCCAGTTGTATACATGTTTCAAAGGGTTTTCATATTGTCCCTTTTTTGTGATGGATCAAATAGTCACAAAGAAGCTGTTACATATTGATTGCTCAGTTTGAAGCAGTTGAAACTACCTATACGTTTTGTAGTGGATATATCATATGCAAGTAGAATTTGTGATTTACAAATTTTGAGAATTAAATAAAGAAACTTTTATCATTCTGTTTGTGTTGAAAATTTGAGAACTTAGACAGCAAGGCATTTTTTTCTGTCAAGGTCTCAACTGTAATGTAAGAAATGCAATACCTGAATAGCCTAATAAAGGATTATATTTCAAAACAAACTCACTTGAAATATGTTGAGCACTGGATCCAGGTGAGAACAAAAATAAGGGCGGAGCATCATTTGGGATCCACCCACATCTAACAGCTGCATTCTGGGAGGCTGGTTCCATCACAGTAAACCAGCCAGTCAGGTTATCACAGTCAGAATGGGAAACCAGCTGAGAAGTTAATATGGAGAAGCTCATCTCTATAGTACCATTACTGAAAAGACAAAATACAGTCAAATATCTTTACGTCGAATGTCTATAAGACGAAGTCATCTCCACGTCGAAATATTTTTCAAGTCCCGATCTATTTACTCTTTATTTCTATGTATTTCAACCTCCATACGTCGTTATCCATTGCTCAAATTTTTTCCGTATGTCGAACCAATTTCCAGGGCCCATCACTATTGTTTGTGTGCATTCACACCTCTTTACGACGAACCCCAATCTTGATTGATGAAAATTGCAATCGAGGTAGTTTTTCACACATTCGACCTGTCAACCACAGTAAATTGGCCGTCAGGATCTCTCATTGGGTGACTGATCAGTGCCGTAGGGTTTAAATTGTTTCTGCCTTGCTTCTCGGAGGTTTCAAACAGTAATTGACACGCGCGATCTCAGTATTGGATATTGATTGTTTACCTGATTTGGATTGATTGTTTGTAACAGATAGAGAATGTGAAAGGTTAAGTGATTTATTGTTTTGAAATGAATAGGGTCGGCAAAATGCATTGGACCTACGACGATAAATTTGTAATTCTCATTGACAACGGAATCATGTAAAGCCAATGCCACGCGGGACTTGATTGGTGAAGTAACCGGCGGTAGACACGGGGGTATAGCCATCAACATCGACCAACGTACCCAAGGAAGGACTGGGTAACCAATCCGAGAATGATTTTTCAGGAAATTATATATGCAGAAATCATTATCAGATATGTTTGTGCATGAGAAACGCGAAATGTAAACCTCTAACACAAAAGACACTGTCTCATAGATCTAATAGTACATGTAAATTTGTAAATGAATGGCTCTGAATGAATGTTTCTGCTTTGTGATTTAAATGTATGTTTTATATGATGTTAAAAACAAATAAAAATGTATATAAAAATAAGTATCATCTTTTATATTTGATTAATTCATCATGCTAATCAAATACGTCCGTTATTTCACCATCAGTTTCGGTCGTACCTAAGTGTGATGATGGCCGCATATTTCTTCGTCCTGAAGATTGCCTTTTATCTCTTCGTCAAACTTTCTATACGTCGAAGTTTTTTGGTGAGTCCCCCAAAGTTCAACTTATAGATATTCCACTGTACCCTAAAAATTCTAAAAGAGCCCCATGCCCTAATAAAACCCAATCCCCTTTTGGAGGTTGAAATCGACCATTTCTTTAAGAGAATTTACAAACTTTTGAAGATTCAGATTAAGGCCCATACCAACAAAATTAAGGTCTCCAAAAATTCAACAAAAAATGCACATTTTCTCCATTCAAATGTTTATCTTTTGCACCAATTATGTTCATTTTTAAATGATCTTAATAAATATTGACGGCTAAGTGTGAAACAGTTTTATCTGCCTATATGTTTATAGGTAGTTAAAACTATTTTTCACAGAGCTATGGATATGCAGCATAGCCTCTAATAAAAGCCCATCCCTTTCTAATGGAAATACCATGATCCTAATAGAGCTTTAATGGTACAATAACATCCATTGTAAGCCAGTTCACAATGGACGGTCCTGCAGTGCTTGTGTTTGACCCATAAACCAGGGTTTTGACTCCCAGAAATCCAATTTTGACCCATAAAAAGTTCCTGCAAGGGGTCATTTTATCCACTGAAGTTCCAGCGGTGTAACCTATGCTTTATAAAAAGATAATTTAGATCAATTGTTTTCTTAATATACTATTACAAAAGATCTGCATAAATGAAACAACATAAACAATAAAGTGTGTCTAAACTTTATTGTTTATGTTGTTTCAGTTATATAGATTAACCGTCCTAAAGACTGACAAGTTTTAATGTTTTGCTCTTTTTTGACCCCTACAAAACCAGTATTGTCCTAAAGAATTTTATGGTCAAGGGGTCAATGCTGGGCCTTCTCTGGGGGTCGCCATTGTCGCCAAATGCGAAAATAAAATGAATTTGGCGATAAAAAAATGAAATTGGCGAAATTACTTGCTACTAAAAATCTGAATTTTGACCCATCACCGATTATTGATTTTGACAAAGACTGACAGGATATTGTGTCACGAGTGACTGTCAATTAATTGAGGCAAAAGGCATATGTGTCAACTAGTAACCTCTTGGCTACACATAACACTTCTGTGATAGTTTACAAAAATTAACAGCCAATTATATGCTAATTGACATTTAAATACGATCCCCCTGGACGATGAGCTATATAAAAGGATATTAAGATTCTATCAAGCATAGTTTTTAAGAAATGAAATGGCTCAAAATTTGGCTCCAGAAATCCAAATTTGGCTCCAATTTTTTTGATTTGGCGAAAGTGTTGGCGAAAAGAAATTTCAGTCCAGAGAAGGCCCTGTCAATGCCTCATAAATTTACAAAGGTAGCAAAAGCCCTGCATGGACCTGGTTGGCTGAATGGAATTAAGCTGTTGCTTTATGATAGTATATATATACCTTAGAGGCAATTTATAGATTTTGATTTCATAAATAAATGATGGCAAACTTCTTATTAAATCCTTTGCTGTTTGCTCATTATAATTGTTAATACGAAAATCCTAGAAGTTATCATTAAAAAGCTAGATTTAATTCAGCCGCCGTCATAGCGCAGTTGGTAGCGCGTCGGACTGTCAAACTAGAGGTCACGGGTTCGATCCCCGACGGCGGCACTCATTCTTTCCGACTATTTGTCTCTCACCAATGGGTCGATAATCGTAGATTTATGTGAGATAGCAGCTGGAGGCTAGGAAAGGATGTAATGGTAGTACTGGCGTGAGAAATACCAGGAATCCATTGTTAGGTGCTCCAGTCGCCGCGATATAACTGAAATAATGTTGAAAGCGGCGTAAAACCCCATTCAATCAATAAAAAAGATTTAATTCAGATGATGTTGAAAATTGGCACTCACCTATGAAGGACACAATCTGTTGCCATGGAAACATTTTTTAAATCTCTCCATGAACTATCCAGTATCCTCAAACAATCAAACCAGGATGTTAGAGAGGCCCGGGTACTCGGGGCTCCAGGTCGGGTGTTGTTAAAGGCAGACATGTCCACTCCAAATATCACATAGGCTTCTTCAAAACCTCCAACCAGAAATGACATTTTTACCTGTAGGAGATATATGGGTACAATATTTATTTGCAGGGCTTAAATATGTGATCAACTCTAAAACAAGCCCCGCATACAGAAATCGATAATATTTCGTGGGTTTGGTGCAAGACTAAAGTAAGTGTATATACAATGTACACTTACTACAGTCTTGCACCAAACCCTCAATTTACAAACAAGCCCCCCCCCCCCTTTGCATGTGCAACGCAGGGTAACATTTCAGTGATTTGCAAATGCTGAAATCTTGAATACAGAGCAGGGTTTTCATCCCAAAGTCTAAAAAGCAAGCTTTGATCCAAATAATTTCTTTCAAGGGTTTATTAAAATTATGAACTGTCATGTAAAAAGGGACCGTCTGGAAAGTGTGAAACGTGTTGAGCCTGGTCAGATTATACAATCTTCAGACTGACCAGGGTCAAAACTTTCCACTAAAAACAAAGCACAAGGTTCACGCACATTATAAATTAGCCCTGTAAAATAAGCATTTTTCAGATTTCTAATTTGCACAATTAAACCTACCTTTTTCTATTAACCTATACACATACTCAGTCTCTCTTAATAATGTATGTAATATTTTCCAAAAAACACACTGTTTCCTAACAATTAAAGCCAATAAAATAACCTATATGTCCAAATATGACTTCTAGAAGATTTTAGTGAAATTAGATTGAGTATGCTTTACATTTTTCTCACTGAAAAAAATTCAAACTTTGTTGAAAAAATGAACAATTTTACAGTTCAAGGGCTACTTAAAAGGCATTTATCAAAAAAAGGCTAAGTAACAATTGGAGAGAAGTTGATAAAGGTAACCACAAAAATCATTAAGATCTTAAGGAATCACAAAAAGTCAATTTCACAGGGCCAAAATCTTCAGTTTGTGAACCATGTCCTTTTCTGAATCTAGAATGATTATTCTGATTATTCTAACGACTGTTATGTACCTATTTCTGAAATATATCTTCTATTTTACCTATGCTGCATCCATCATTTCTCAAAATATCTATATTAGTGAACTCCCACATTGGTCCCTTTCTGTAGGATAGGGTTACAATTAATTGATTTTCAATTGACGCATGGACAGTCTGATCTTGTTCTACACCTCTTCTTTGTATCTTCTAGACATGAGTTGCTCATTATAATTCATTTGTAAAAGATAAAAGACACACAATGAATCCATAAAGTGGAATCAGCTCTTTGATTTGACACAGTCCAGAAAAGATATTTCATTCAGCTGATCAGTTTTAACCCTTTGCTGTTTAATCCCTGCTTTTTACGTGTCTGTGATTTTATGATAGAGAAAACATTGAGAAAAAAGAAGAAATTGCTTCTGACAAGCAATTTCTTCTTTTTCCACACTATTTTCTACCCTACCGAATGGTTATTTTTCAAATTAAATCCACTTTAAATTTTCGTCTGCAAAGCCTTTGAATTTGGACGGGTCTAAAATTTTGTAAAACAGGATAGGGTTAATCCAGTTCACTTTAACCTGACAACTATGGTCCACTTTCAAATGATTTTCAGGAGACACTTTTCTACTTGATAAAATTATAAAAATGATTGTCTTACTTGGGGGAAGGACCATATTGGACAAAAAAGATTTTATGCTACATATACCGAGGGTTCAGTTCAAGACAGTACTAAGTGTATATACAATGTATATACACTTAGTACACTCTTGCGCTAAACCCTCGATATATGTGCAGGCAATTTCTACATGTTCATTGATATTTCCAAAGCTTTTTTTATCCGGTGAATAAAAAAATGGGGATTCTGCTGTAATGGATTAATGGAAGTTTTGTGTGATGACTATATTTTCTATTGTTATAAAACCATTCTAAATGTTGACAAAAGCCATAATAATTCTGTTTACTTTAGAATAGTGATATCCTTCTTAAGTGAATGTTTCTACTTGACCTTAATCCAACATCGTAGAATTAAATTGTCAATCTGTTTGATTTTTGAAACCATGTCTGTCATTTCCGTTCTTTAAAATTCAATTGCCTATCTTTTATCAAAGCTACCAGCTTATAGAGGAAATAGCAGATAAAAACAAGAGATGTTTGTAAAATATTATTCCCCCCCCCCCCTCCCCATAAAAGAAGGTCAATGACCTATTCTTTGTCAATCAACAAAGGGCAATAACTCACAGAATATGATGAGTACAGTTATTATTCTTGTGCACTGCACTTCTCCTCAATGAGATCTATCCACCTTTGAAGTTTCATGATTCTAGCTTGCATACTTTTCAAGATATGTTCCAGACAAATGCAATTTTATCCATAAAGGATATTATATTCCCATCTAGACTTTGACTAGAGGCTTTCTGATTTAAACAGTTTTGATTTGAACAGTAGACCTAAAAGTTTGAGCATTGTGAAAAATAAAGAAATAACTTTAACAAATTATTTTACCTTTCACAATGGACATAATGTATTCCTAATAAGAGTAGTGCCTTGATTTACCAACATAAACATGGACACTGTGTGTAGAAAGTATTACATGTTAAAGTATGTATTAGTATATTAAGTATATAAAAGGTTACCATTTTAATGATGTTTTCACTCCAGTTGAGCGTGTCCTCCGATTTATATGGAATCCCTGGTAAAACATCCATTGGATTGTCTACATCTTTGTTTAGGGTACTGTTGGATGTCCAGAGGTCATAGACAGAGTCGTGGCCTCCTAATGATGACCCTTTAGGGACCTTCATCACCAGGTGCCAGGTGTGAGTCAGCCCAACCATAAGGCCGGAGATTATAAACCCCAGCCAGTGCATTTTTGTCACTGAAAGAAGGGAAACAATGAACTGATGACATTTTTATTCTATATTGATTTAACTTCTTGAAGTTTTCTTAAATTTAAAGAGGTTGTGTCTACATCCAGTAATTTCCGTTTTTTATATGATTACAATTTACCAAGGATTTTATTCATCATTACGAGGGTTAAAAACTATGAAAATATCAATTTACAACCATTTATAATTTTGACCCTTTCAGTATTGTGTGTTCATAATGTATATAACTATTTTTTATAATTAATTGTCACCTATAATCTTCATATATAATAATTAATCTCTTATAAAGATAGGAAGAAGCAAATGAAACAACCTGCATATAAGCTGGTCCGATAGCTCAAGTGGTAGAGCACCACACCTCAATCAAAAAGTCCTGGGTTCTAGTCCTTGGGCAAGACACTTTACAGTCACTGCCTCAGTCCACCCAGCTGTAAAAAGGTAGCAGTGGGTGAAAAACCTCAAAAGATTTGATCTTGTGGGTATTCTACTGTCTCTTTGCTCGCGAATGTGTGATAGTGTGCTATATGTTGAGTTGTTTACATGTATTTTTTAGTGTCTACGAATGATATGTAATATGTTGTAACAATTATCAACATTTCAAATGTAAATGTATGATAACACCATTATATAGCAAGAATTTTTCCTTATTATCTACCAATTTTCTTATAAGAGCCCTCTAAAAAAAATTTAAGATCTAAGATCGGGATGAAACAGACAAATTCAATTAGAACTACATTGTAATCCCGAAATTTCTTTTGACTTGGAGGCTTTTCACCTTTATATGTAGCTAGGTGGACTGAGACAAATATTAAGTGTTAGCCCTATTAGCTCAGTTGGTAGAGCACCGACTTCAAAACCATTGACGTTCGCCGGCGAGGGTTCAAACCCATGGTGGCACACTAACAAACTAATTGTTTTTCGGATGAGGCGTTAAACCGAGGCCCTATGAGACAGTGCTTTACACCGGGCAAATTCCACATCTATGAACCAATCCATGTTTGTGAAGAAATTAACCAAGGCTCTCAAACAGAAATATTTAGAAGAATGGCATTTATTAAGAAATAAATTCTCCGTAGGTAAGCTAGACACATACTCGAAAATAAAATGTACTTTTGGTTATGAGAAATATCTAAATTTAGTAAATTTTGCTCACAGGAGAGACATATCTCGTTTGCGAATTTCAGCTCACAGATTGAACATTGAAATCGGAAGATATGCAAAAATTGACAGGGCTGATCGTTTATGCTCTAACTGTTCACTTGGTGTTATAGGTGATGAAATTCACTTTTTATTGGCATGTCCAAAGTTTAACTCTACCAGAGAGCCCCTTATAACCCTTATTGATAAAAAATGTAGTAATTTTAATCGAATGAATGACTTTAACAAATTTTTCTGGTTATCAAATTGTGAGGATGATGAAATAGTATATGAATTAGCAAAATTTGTTCATTTGAATATTGATAAATAGTCTTAAAAAAAAAAACCCCTATACAACAGAAAATTATCTCACAGTTGTAAGAAAGATAATTTTCATTTGAAATATTTTCTTTTTGGCACACTGACTTTGGGTGCACGTTAATACCCCGAGTTTCTGTTCTGGACTGAAAATAAGAGTAATGTTAACTTAAATTTTCTATATATAGAGAGAGAAAAAATATATATATTAAAGGCGTTTGAGTGGTGTTGGTGTGAGCTTTATGTATGTGTGAGTATTCGCCATTCTTGCGCTGTCTGCTGACATGCTTTCACATGATCTGTGTTTAACTAGCAGGGGGCCAAACCATGACAATTCAGTGTCAATGATTTGGGTGCAGGTTTCTTGATTATTTTTTTATAGTGCGGGGGTTGATGTCCGGGGGAGGGTGCTGGTTTGGTGAATGTTTGCATTTGGATAGAGATCACACATTTTCCATCTTATTAAGTCTTTCGTTATATTGTATCTGTCATTTGAAATTCTTTCCTTGATTATGTTCTGTTTCTGACATTATATGCCTCTTTGTATGCTCCAATGCGGGCCGAAAATTCGAAATAAAGATCTTGTATCTTGTATCGTTAAAGAACCATGGCAGATCTCAGCAGTAGTTTCGTTATGTATCCTTGCACTTTCCCCCATAACAACTAACTGTCTTCTGGGGGTGTCGCTCGTATTGGCATGTGCTATGGTAGCGACGATAAATAAACAGAAATACACACACAAATATTAAGTCTCTTGCTCAAGAAACCACCTTGCCTTCATCTAGTCTCAAACTTGCAACTACTAGATCATGGGTAAAGTGATCTACTGATTGATCTTTTAGTTCAAGCATAATGTTTCCAGGTTAAAAGTTCTGTACCAGTATAACTTCAACGTCATTAATTGATGCAAGTTCAAACCATGTACACACAGTTAAATGGTTAGTCGTGCGTTTCTCTTTAATTCTTTACAGTTTTGTAAAACAACAATTATTTAAAAAAAAAAACAAAAAAAAAACCGATGCAGTATTTGATCTAGACCTTTCGATAAAGGCCCGGGTGATTTATTTGACTGTCACGTAGTGAGCAAGTGAGTGGTCCTGTCAAAATCGAAACTCGATCAGACATGAAAAGATGTGAAAATGGATAGAATTTTAATTCATTTCTTACCTGTTAGCTACAGAGTGTCTCAAAAATGTGTTTGTCGTGTTCCCAGACCATAATTTCGTCGAAGATAACTCAGATCTTCAATAAAATATCACCTGTTTGTCTTTTGTTTATCTCACCTGAGACGGTGTGCAGGTAACTTCATGTCCGAGAATTTGGTGATAATGAGGCAAGTTATCTCCCTTTGCACAAACGGGGAGGGGGGGTCCAAGGTGTTGCGACATAATGACTAATTATGAGGGCAATCTCGGCTTCAACTTCTATTTCAATTAATGATCTTCAGCGTGGAAAGGGTTAAAAATTGTCAAAAATATTGGCACATGCAACAGAGACCGTGCAATTCATGGGCTTCATAGGACTTTGAAAATTATACGCACTCAGAAGACGACAACTAAATGTTATATACGATAAAGGCGAAATGAGAAATGTGACAAAAGACGAATGCCCTCCGTCTGCCCCCTTTCTATGCTTTGAGCGTTGGTGATTAATCAAAACATCGTAACTACAGCTTGAATAAGCTGTAGTTTCGATGTTATGATAATTCACCAACGATTGTATTTAACAGAGGATTATTTCTTTTACGCACTTGCGTAAATTGCGTAATGGGCGCTACGCCCTTGCTGAATTTTACTCAAACAATGTAATGGAAATACTGAACACCCGATTTTTTTTTTCCGTCAACGTAGTAGACTGATTATACGTATTTTAATTATTTGGCCGATAAAAACAACGCCAGGTTATTTCATTCGAGTTCGAGTTATCTGTTCTTAGGTGAGGGGTTAAAACAATGAATCTAAAACGCAATTTGAAGAAAAAAGACTCAACCAATACGTTTCAATAATCAATACGTCTTCCACACGAAGTAAGATGAAACTCGTACGATTATTACGTTGGAAAAACGCATTTACTTTAATTTCACAATCGTTTGAAAGCGTAATTTTGCGCCTATATAATGAGACTTTTTTCACAAAATCCACACTACAAAGTGAACGGTGTCGGAACTTTATCATAAGTTGTGGTTCCGTGGATTAGACTATTCAACTGGAGTGGAATTCAGATGAGAGAAAATGTGCCAAAAAAGTGTAAAACGTGAGTGGTTAATTAAATGATATAGAATATGTAGGGGAAATATCGTCGGATAAAAGGAAACACATGTAAAGGAATGAAGAAGTGAGAAGAGAGAGAGAGAGAGAGAGAGAGAGAGAGAGAGAGAGAGAGAGAGAGAGAGAGAGAGAGAGAGAGAGAGAGAGAGAGAGAGAGAGAGAGAGAGAGAGAGAGAGAGAGAAAAAGAAAGAAAGAGAGAGAGAGAGAGAGAGAGAGAGAGAGAGAGAGAGAGAGAGAGAGAGAGAGAGAAAGGAAAATAAAGAATGAGATAGAGGCGAAAGAAAATTAAAGCGAGAGATTGACAGAAATAGATAAATACCAAGAAAGAGACAGAGAGACAGACAGAAAAAGGAAAGTGACGATAGAATGAAAAACATATCCGGGGAGACTGAAAAACGTGAGAAACATTAAGTCAGAGGTATACTGGTATAGACAGACGGACGCATACAGTAAGAAAGAGAGAGAGAGAGAGAGAGAGAGAGAGAGAGAGAGAGAGAGAGAGAGAGAGAGAGAGAGAGAGAGAGAGAGAGAGAGAGAGAGAGAGAGAGAGAGAATGAGAGAGAGAAAGAGGGAGGAGACAGTCGGACAAAAATAGAAAAGGAGATGCGTTTTGTGATATAAAGAAACATAGCCGAATATTAAGACAGACAGAATGGAGACAGTAGAAAGCAAACGTCTACGAGTGTTGTTGCATTTGAAAATAACGATGACCCGTAAAATGATAGTTGGGTCACAAGACTGTGTGTCGGATTTAGTCCCATTCGTGTGAATGAAGGAGCGAGGGATTGTACCTAGGACTACTGACTGTTTTGTGTTGTCCAGCACAACATCAAATCAACCCATAAGTCGATGATAGGTCATGTCTTTTGGGCGTTCGAGCTGAGTGGAAAGGTAGGAATCTTATTTTCACTCTTGTGAGATAATTTTAGCGGTTTAACCCTTTCCTGTTTTACAAAATTTTGGATCTGTCCAAATTCAAAGGTTTTGCAGACGAAAATTTAAAGTGGATTTAATTTGAAAAATAACCATTCAGTAGGGTAGAAAAAAAAGTGTGGAAAAAGAAGAAATTGCGCGTCAGAAGCAATTTCTTCTTTTTTCACAATGTTTTCTCTATCATAAAATCTCAGGCACATAAAAAGCAGGGATTAAACAGCAAAGGGTTAACTCACAATAACATCAATCAGTCTTTTCATTCTTACAGACTGAGCAAAGTCTTCAGTAGTTGCAGACGACACATCATATTTGTTGAGATATCGACAATCTTTGTATGTTTGAGGAAAAACATCGAGGACAATATGGCAATAACAGTCTTTATTGCTCGGGCGACCACGTCTATTAGGCGACCAATTGTATGAAGCGACCACCATAAAAAGTCCCTATACCGTAATCAACATCTCTGAAAAAGAGGACATTCTTAGCGAAAAATTGGTTATTGTTGAATCTTATGTTGTTAGAACCCATTAGAATCGTCTCAATAAGACGATTCTAATGGGTTCAAACATCATAAGATTCAGTGCGACTTGACCGACAATCTGTAAATGGAATCAGAATGAACTGTCACATTTATCACAGTATTTCGCATTAAGCGACCATTCCCATAAACGACCGCTTTTTGGTGGTCCCTTAAGTGGTCGCTTAACACAAGTTTACTGTACGTCATTCTACACAATGTTTTTCTTAGATTTTTTCTAAGTTCGCCAAAAAGTGGGATTGTGTGGAAATGGGTTAATGTCATAGTTTTGTTTTTCGAGGATAGTCTTGAACTCAGCAAAATAAATCTGTGAACCCTCACGCATGAAGGAAAACCGGGTACTTCTCTTCTGTAAATATTTGAAAAAGAGATCTGTTCCAGTAGGCCAACAAAAGGTCGCATTTCAAAAATGCTGTTCTTTTATTAGTCTATAATGATAATTCTAGATTAAGAAAATCATCAAGGTGTGAAAAGTTTCTACCCTCGTCAGCCTTTACAGTTCGCGCAGTCTGACAATGGTCGACACTTTACGTACCATCCATATGGTCCATTTTTGTCTGGTGGATCACATATTATGAAATATGCACAGGATCCAATAAAGGTTTATCAGATGTTAGTTTTGTAAAATGACGGTACATGAAGGAAAAAAAACATTCTTATTCTGAATCCAATATACCGAATACGAAACATGTCGATCCTGGTCGATCTGCACAATACGAACAGCCTTTAGGCCTGTAGGATCGATGCATTTCGCAAAACTTCAATGATTATTATAAAGGTTGTCCATTTTGAAACCTTACGGTGCAACGATTCAAAAGTACGAGTTTTACTATGTTTGCTATTTTTTTTAATGTGTAAATTTCTACGATGTTCTTAAACAGCAAAAAGGAAATCCACCTGCATACATGTACATGCAGATCTTGTAGATTGTGAAATGAATGAATTATTCTGGAGATGCATTTCTATCAGTTCTTTGTTGCTGTCTAAGACCAGCATCAAGCTATATAAGATTATTAGGTTGAACCAATTAACCGCGCATTTTATTTTTTTTTAGACATATTTTCTTATAAGGAAACACATTTAGTCATTTGCGAAGTTGACAAAAACTCTCTATACATGGTATGCCGTATTTCAAATAAAAGATATGATGCTTGAGGCAAGTAATTTCTGTTAAATTTAGGGTTTCTGTCATCCTCGGGAACCCCGGGGTCTCCCATTTGCTAGCTGTATCTCCGATATAGCGTAGCAAATAGTGAGACCCAGGTGTATCCGAGGTTGGGTTTCTATTAGAACATTACTTTTTCAGACGGTGTGATACTTCAAGTATGCCTGCTTAATTGTGTACGAAGAAAGAGCCGGCCACAGACAGTTTGACAGTTTCATCTGATCACGGTGCATTTAGGGAAGGCATTAACATTATATTGGTGTTTGTACATGCGCTCTTCAAGAAGTAAATAAGGATAGAAATAGAGAATAAATGGCTGATAGCATAAGATGGAAAAACTTGCCCAATAGACTTTTAATCTCAAGTCAATAGCCATATACATTCTCTTTATGCGTGCACTCTCATTTTCGAAAAGTGCATTCGTCGAATTTAAACGTGTACACTCAATAAGAAGCGGGACAGCTTCAACTTTAAGCGCGAATGCTTAAATTTCACAAATGCCCTTATTTTATTCAAACGTTGATTTGAACCTTTCACCAAAATAGTACACTATATAAAGTGTAGTATGTGATATTACAATTAATGTGAGGTGATCAAGATTATCAATGCTGAAGTGACGTAGCACAGTTTGAATTGACAGGATTTATACTGAATAGATATGTTATACCACGAGACAACATACATGTATATAGTAAAGGTGTTGGTAAGAAGCAACCTGAACTTCGTATAGACAGTCTGACATGTCATTCGGCCGACCAATGATTAATAGTTTATTCTTACAGACATATACGGACGTCAAGCAATATACGCCTCTGTAAAACGTGTGCATTTCTTTTCTTGTAGGTATTTTACAAGAGCGCCAGAGTAACAAAATACGCCGCCATATAATTTTTTGTCAGACTATATCGAAATCCAAACAATTTGCTCACGGTCAGATGACAGAGAACTTTCTATTGAAATTGCGTCGGAATTCGTCCATAACTGAACGAGGAGTTGCATTCATAAGATGTGGACGCAATCGGGAACTCTCGGTGATTCTACGGAATATACCTCTGGAATAATACGGGCGCAGCCATAAAAGCGCGTCATTTCACACGTAGGTTTATATGACGTCATAAGCATTGATTAAGCTTAGGATGACGTTGCATTAAAAAAAAACGAAAGAAGAGAAGTTGGCATTTGGTAAATTTGTAACAAAACGCAAAACGCAGTGTTTTACTGCGTTTTGTCATCAAATTATAATATCTGCAAAATATCTTTTGAGACGATTGGAAAAAATTAACAATTTGTGTATTTCTTCAAATATATTTTATTCGAAAAACTACCAGAAGCCAAATTACCTTTAAAAAAAGATAAGGCCAGAATTACAACACTAATGTTCGAGGAACTTTTAAGTTGACGAAAATGTCCGAGCGCTATTCCGAATGCACACGCCCGTTTCACTGGTGGATCTCCAAGTATAAAAAACAACAAAGGGAGATAACTAAAATATTGAAATAGGTAGAGTTACGGTTCTTGTGCACTGCAATCAGTTTTCATGAGAGGGATATAAATGCCGATTTTCGGACATAAGGTGACACAGTTATGCTCCGGACAGAGAAGTTGAAGCCGCCTACCCGGAAACAACGGGAGATCACATAAAACGTTCCGTATTTCGACGGGCGTTCAAAAACGTTTTCATCGTCAAAACGAGTAAGGTCTGACAATTGTAAAATAAGCGAATATTGCAAACACTTACGTGTGATAATCTGGAAGACTTTTTAATGGTGGACCGCTTATGACGTCTGTGAGGTAAGACAAATTCAACAGACAACGTCATTGACGTTATCAGTATTAATTACAAAATCTTGCTAAAATTCATAAGCTTGGGCTCACACGAAAACGACCAAATACCACGCCCTTATTAGCTTCTTTTCCGGCATGTAATCACATGAGAGCCCGTGTGGTATGTCTTAGGATGACTTTTCAGTTTTCACTGTTCTCGGCAGCCTAATCAGCCACGTTTCAAGCCACCGTAGACGAAACGGGGTGACAGTGAGACCACGTGCGTTATCGGTGTCGACAAACGTAACTAGTCATGACTGACGGGGCTGCATAGGCAAATGTTTTATCTGTAAAATGTAAAAAAATAAGAAAAAAGAAACATTTACCACAGTAGCCCCGGCGAAGATGAACTACTTTATAGACCACGGAAATTATTGACAAATGGGCCACCTTTTTGCCCTATTTGAAACCAGTTTCGAATTCGACCAACATTGTATTTAGACAAATATTCTTACTAAGTTTCGAGATATTTGAGACAAAAATTTTAGACTGGTTAACCTGTCCCAATCTACGCTACCCTCCGATACTGGGACAGGAAAAACCTAATTTTAATCAATCTTTCGTGATTATTTTGGTAATTTAAATTGCGAAATCAGTGGCTTTCACAGAAAAAAACAATCATAGAAATTCTATAATTTCAAAAAATTAAGATTTAATTTTTGTAAATTAAATCTTTAAATTACAACATATTTCAGACGCATCGTGACATCAAAGAGTTTTTCAATGACTGTCGAAAAATGAGAATAGTATAGAACCGGAAAATTAATGGACAATGAGGAATTTTCGAGAATATTCTACAAATTTACTGTTTTTCGAGTTGCGATATAGGGAAATTCATAATCACTTATCAGACAGCGCGAGACGCGAATGACTAAGTGAAACGAGTCAAAACTTTTTATTTACACAAAAAATAATCTTCATGTCACGTTCGTTTTGTTTTCTGTCATAAGGTTCATGTTCCATTTTTTTGTAATGCAAAGACGTTAAAATTGATATGTAAGAAGATAGTGAACATTTCTCTTGTGCAAATACCGGTTAGTTTTCATAAGAAAAGAATTTGGATAATTAATCGTCGATGTGCTACCAAAGCCGTGCAACTACAGTTTTATTCTAACTATACTTGCGTGATTTTAGTGGCCCATCGAAAATATAATAAAATTTAAAAAAATCTGGGTAATCATTTTAACAAAATAGAGTTAAGAGAAGGAGAGATGATTTATTTATCCTTGAAAGACAGTTATTTGCTACATGACCCATATCCTTATATGGCCAACTTTGCTCAGCTACTAAATGATCTCTACAGATTGAGACAGGCTCGCCAGTCAACAAAAATTTTTGACTGGCGAGCCTGTCTCAATCTGTCGATATTGAGACAGGTCAAACCTAATGCTAGGATGGATCTCATTGGTCCGCTGTATCCTTTCGTTTCATTGGCCAAAATGCATTGATGCTTCTGATTGGTCGTTTTGTATATGGGCGTGGCATGTCGACAAAGGCCGTGTACAAAACGATATGATAACACAGACAGAAATAAAGGGTTAATAACAGTTAAATTCCCGATTTCAATATATAGATGAAAGAGACCGCGGTCTTTGAATCGCGTGTCATGTATATTCAGCGTTGAAACATCTGGGCCCCCTTCTTTCCGAAACTTGTATAAGATAAATATTAAAATTCTCTCTTTCTCTTGACTCTATTCTATCAAAATGATTCCCCAGATTTTTTTAAGATTATTATATTTTCCGGCGATGGGCCACTAAAATCACGCAAGTATAGTTAGAATAAAACTGTAGTTGCGCGGCTTTGGTTGCACATCGACGATTAATTATCCAAATTCTTTTCTTATGAAACTGAGCGGTATTTGCACAAGAGAAATTTACACTATCTAAGTTATCTTACATTTCAATTTTAATGATTTTGCATTACAAAAAAAATGGAACATGAACCTTATGACAGAAAACATACTTTAATTGCACGTTTTATCGAACACGAAGATTATTTATTGTGTAAATAAAAAGTTTTGACTCGTTTCACTTAGTCATTCGCGTCTCGCGCTGTCTGAAAGCTGATTATGAATTTCCCTATAATGCAACACGAAAAACAGAAAACTTGTAGAATATTCTCGAAAATTCCGCATTGTCCATTAATTTTCCGTTTCTATACTACTCTCATTTTTCGACAGTCAGTGAAAAACTCTTTGATGTCATGATGCGTCCGAAATATGTTGTTATTTAAAGATTTAATTTACAAAAAATATCTCTTAATTTTTTGAGATTAAAGAATTTCTATGATTGTTTCTTCTGTGAAAGCCACTGATTTCGCAATTTAAATAACGAAAATAATCACGAAAGATTGATTAATATTAAAAGAGAAATAAATAAAAAAAATACATGCATGTAGAGAAAATAAACAATGTCATGACGTATAAAAGTAGATAAAAAGTAGATAAGTGTTTGTCGGATGAAAATACACGAAAAAGACTTTGTTTGGTTTATTCGTAAAAATGTTTAATGGCGAAGTGTGATAAAGTATTGTATTTATGAAAATTTTATGCTTTCCATGCAAAATGGATTTCTCATATTTCGGTGCTTTTTAACAACAAACATTACAATCGGAAAAAAACTATTTCAGGTAACCAAATGCGGGTAACAAAAATTATTCAATCAGTGGTCTAAACGTTTTCCGTTGCAAACGAATGCTAATGTCACATAATAAAGAAATTGTGTAAATAGAAGTTTTTCTAAACATCAACTTTATCATATTTAAATTTCTTTTTCTCGTCAATGATAAAATAAGATTGATCATATATATAAAAAGGTCTATAAGTGAACAAATAGCGGTCACTAGGTTCCTTTCCGATCTTCATGAGTCAAGGGATATCGAATCAATGGTAAGTAAAGCGTTCATAACCCTCGGTTCGACAAGATATTTCCTTCCAATAAACTCCTCCCATCCTTGCGCATGCGCAATTGTTACCATGCAGAAACCTGCATGGTAAAAATTAGGTTTTTCCTGTCCCAGTATCGGAGGGTAGCGTAGATTGGGACAGGTTAACCAGTCTACAAAAATTTAAGAACTACTTTTCAGGCAGAGTGAGTAATTTGCCCCTTGTTTGCCAATGGTCAATGGGAGGTCACTCATGAACTAGAGGCGCTTGAGCGCCTGATTCGCTCCACAGGCCTGAATATCCAAATAATGACTATATTAGAGGATGATAAAGCTGTTTAAATGAGAATTGAAGTGAATGAATGAGTGAATGTTTATTTCAAGTAAATAAGGGTCATATGCTGAAATATTTCTGCATAAAAAACTCATGATCAGTGAATAACAAAATTGACCTCTACCTGTTACACAAATATTTTTCATTTAATTACAATAATTTTGTGCAGTCTGATAATGGGTCACCCAAGGATCATTCTAGTGATATTTTGTTAAAATCCAAATATAAGAATTTCAAAACTAACAGAATGTTACTGCACAATATACTGGTGTTGGTCTGCAAAATTTTGATTGTAGATCTTTCCACTTTTAATTAAACACTACTAAAAGATGTTACTTCACAATTGTTTGTCATCAAAACAAAATTCTAACTAATGATAGTATATGCTGTTCATCTAATCAAATATTTTTTTTGCAGACTGATACAACTTCACAGAAATAAAATTTCCATGATATCTAATCCATCTGTTTAACCTTTCAGGATAGTTTGTTTTACCCTATATATGAAGAAATGACCTCTGCCCATAAAAGACATATTTTTGATCTAATCACAATATTTTTTAATAGACTGATAAAGGATCACTAAAGAATCATTCTAGTAAAATTTGGTTGATATCTATCAATAAGGTTCTGAGAAAATGATTTTCAAAGTTTACACTATATAACATTTAGGGAAATGCCCTCCGCACATAAAATATATATTTTTTATCCGATCACAATAATTTTTGCTATACTGATAGAGGGTCACTCAAGTATCATTCATGTAAAATTTGGTTGATATCTATCGCTTTCATTCTGAGAAAATGATTTTCATAGTTTTCACTATATAACATATAGAGAAATGACCTCCGCCCATAAAATACACATTTTTCATCTGATCACAATGATTTTTTGTAGGCTGATAGAGGGCCCCTCAAGGATAACTCATGTGAAGTTTGGTAAATATCCATCGATTAGTTTCTGAGAAAAGCCACCTATTACCATATATGGAAATTAGCCACGCCCACTACAGCCATGATTTTCAACTGATTAAAAATCTTTAAAGGAATCTGATAGAGGGTCACCTAAGGAACATTCCTGTGAAATTTGATTGGAATCCATCCAGTACTTTATGAGGAGAAGATTTTTAAAGTAAAAGTTTACGGACGGACGGACGCTTGTACGCACGCACGGACGACGCCATGACAATAGCCCGCTGGCCTTTCGGCCAGTGGAGCTAAAAATTTGGGAATGGAATTACTAGAATGGTAACCTCCCCAGACACTACCTATGTATATAAAACAATGGCCAATGAATGGAAAAGCAGAAATATACATGAAACAGCTCGAGCAGGTAAAGAAAAGCATTCGGGTCATGCGATAAAGATTTATGCGAAGGGGTTTTACTTTACTTTAAACACTTTTACCCTTTCTTTCTCTATTTGAGAATGAAAATCGCGGAACAATTAATTATAATCCTTTTATAGATTTTTTTCAAGCAGATAACACCATAATTTGAATTATGAGATTACAAAGAATCGATTAGCATTACAAAAAAAGAATAATAATCTAGATCATCTAATAGTCATTTCTTTCCTTTTATACCCAATGGATCAGCCAATCACTCTTTAAACTACACCGGCACAATGCCGAAAGTTATCAAAACCTTGTTATTACAGGACTTTGGTTGACACTCGACGATATATGATGAGGAATGTACATATATCTGAAGCTAAATGCGAACTTCGGTCAGGTCATTTTCATTTTTTCTTAATTTTACATGTAAAATTTCTCTTTTCTCAACAAATGGAAGAATCACTCTAGTATGCCAACAGAAACGTCCACCATCTGTACTTTCAGTGCTTTGATTTTATGAACTGTTGCCCGATACCGAAGGCAGAGGCAAAGAGTTCAGAATGTCTTCCCCAACACTGAGGGCAATAGTTTTTCACTGTTAAACAAAACACCTTAAAATAACAGTTTTATTACCTGATTATTATTTTGTCAATATGTTCTTAATTCAAAAATATGTCATATAAAGATTCAAAGACTTAAGAAAAGTCGATTTTCGGATAAAATCCATGAAAGCGCGTAACATGGCACGTTTCTTACACATGCAATAAAATGACGTCAATTTCGCAAGGGGGCAACAGTTCGGTGGCTAGTGCGCATAGATGAAATATTTCATATTATTGCCCGGTCACGTGATTGATAGACAGGATAGTACAGTTAACTATCAAACAGTTCGAAATGGTTCATTTACACTAAAAAAGGAGATCAGGTAATAATTAAATTACTTTAAAGGTTTATTCTGAATTTGTAATAGCATGCTACAGAAGTTGACATTTTTCGCAGAAGTTACCTTGTTGCACAGACGTTGAACTCGGCACACCTTAACCAAGTCTATCAGATGATCTTCTGTAAACATTTATAAGAATCACTACTGTAACAAATGTAAGACCTGCCTCATGTTTATGCTTAAAACTTTTTTCCGAGAGCGACTCATATCAAGAGCTCAAAACCATAATGAAAATATTTGCTCTTTTGTCTTTGCAACAGAAAAAACTTAGTCAGAAATTTTCAAGGCTTCTTGTGTGAATCAAATGTACACCGAATCGTTTAAACCTGTTTTATTTTACATCAATTAGGTAGCAAGTTCATACATCTCAGATTAATCTCTCTCGATTCTCCTACCCGTAAAAGACGCCCGTACTCAGGCCGAATGTGTGGGTCATTGAAAGAACAAAGATCTATAGCCAATCCTAGGAATCGAGCTCTGGACCTTTGGGTCAAGAGGCTGACGCTCTACACTTAGACCATGGACATATTGAGTACTAGATACATTAATGATAACAGTGTGTAGAAGGCACACATGTTGCTCGAAAACCTAGTAACCACATATCATGACATAAAAAATTCCCGTTTCCCGTAAACGTATTTTTTCTTTTCTTTTTCATTTTGCCAAGTGTAAGTTAGCCTATACTTTTCAAGTAACACCCGTATTTGTCCAACAGAAAAGAAATGCCAAATTTTCACCGAGGCGCTTTTTTTCTTGACATCAGTATATTATCACAAACACCTTCAACTGTCAGACGAGGTTGTGATTACGAGGATGTCCCGAGAAATTTCTGACGTTCTCAGTTCCGTTATCTTTTGGACTAGAATGCGTGGGAAAATGATCGTATCATTACAAAATTACATCATACAGTTCATACAGATGTAGAGGCCGAATGAGATCCACTGGAGTAGATCCAATAAGCATTTTTTGCTTCTTAGGCCCATTGTCAGTCTGTTTTCCCCGTTTAAGAGGGGGTTTAGACTGTATGTTTTTTCACATCTGCTTTTTCATATATGTCAAAACATGCAGTGTAAACCCCCAGATAATGAGCGTTCTGTTAACAGATCTGCAAAACATACGGAATAGAACATGTTCTATTTCCGTCTGCTTTTCAATTCCGAAATGATCATTGATACCTCTGATGACCTGCTGATAAGCTGATAAAATAAATAATTACTGGTCAGCTCTCTCAGAAAGCCCGTCAAATAGACATATTTTGTGAAATATAATTCCTTCAAGGACCAGGGAGAAGATTGTTAATACCATCTAATAGATAAGTTCTTCCAGTGGTACTTAGTATATTGAAAAATATTTATAATAATAAAACTGAAAAATAATATGTTTAAATATTGAAAAATATTTATAATAATAAAACTGAAAAATAATATGTTTAAATTCCCATTGCAATTTACTGACCTATCAGGAAATTGCAGAACATATTGACCATACTCAGTCTATAAGTCAGGAATATTGGTGGCCCAACTTAATTAAGAACTGTCATTCTACTGTACTTAATTGCCTAGTCTAATCACTTCCACTGATAATTCGGTCAACATAATTTATTGCGTTTTCTTCTTTTTCTATTTGTATATTCCTTGGTTTTTTTGTTTGTCTTTTTTTTTAATCAATTATTATTTCTACTATTAATTATTAATTCAGTCAACATAATTTATTGCTGTCTACTTCTTTTTCTATTTGCATATTACTTGTACACTCATACTTGTTATTGTTACTCTACTGTTTTCTATGGTTATATGGCAAGGACAAGAAATATGGCAGTCCATCACTTTCCTGTCCCATCCAGTTTACATATTAAGGTTTAGAAGTATAGAAGAACTTGTTTTCGTATTGAGTATATATGTTATTTCAGAGTTCAGTTACTCTTGTAGCACCTTGGTTCAAATTTTATGCTTGTTTTCCATTGCTTATTAAGTCTAGATTTAAACGTGTTAAGAGATGGTGCTAAGACTACTTCGTTTGGTAGGTTATTTTTTATAGCTCTAATACAGAAACAGTTCTTTCTACATTCAGTCCTGGGCCTTGGTTGGAACATCTTTAGGCTGTTACCCCTGGTTACACTATCCTCTCTTAATGCAATAATATGCTTGTCTGTTTTGTCTATTTTGCAAATAAAGGCAGGATCAAAGTAGATGATTTTTGTGAAATGTTTTTTCAAAGATCACAAGTGACTGTATAGTCAGCTTCATCGAAAGATCATTCAGCAATTTCTATTTTTGGTGAACGAACGTCGTTCACCAGTGTTATATACCATGTCAGGAAAATCCTGTTGGATGTTAATACATTTGAAATAAAGTAGCGCCTCTTAAAATTCAATTTAGAATCTTTCAACATTTTTCTCCGCAAAATCACTTTTTATTTCTTTAATGGCGTGTTTCTAGTTTTCTTTATCAAGTGAAGATAATGAAAATTCGCCTTGAAAAACACAATATGATCTTGCAATGTTTATCAAGGGAATTTTTGATCGGCGTAAGCTTGTCGAGAGTTTAAAGCAAAAACAAAGTTTGTGTCTAAACACCGAAGAGACAGAACTTACATTCGGCAATACTCGGGCGATCTCCGACGGCTCCGAGTTAAATGTAGGTTACAGAAATCGGCCGAGTTGAGACGAATGACACATCAAGACACCTTGTGTCATCAGAACGCGGTCTTACATAACTTTTCAACTAGCGACAGTCAGTCTCGAGACGGGTTTTAAGAATGATTCGACATGTGTTTTACATGTACAACCTTTCTTGTATCTTTTATTTGAATAGGGGTAAACGTCGCTCTTAAGATTTTTCGGTAAAATTGCGTTGGCTGAAGTAGGGCTTATTCCCAGCGAAACGTTTCGTATTCGTCTATCTCAGAAGCGAATTTTGCCGAATACCAAATGCGACAGGCACGGGAGATATTTCATTGGGGCCATTCTACTTTACATTTTTTATGTCCCCGTATCGAGAGATCGGGGGCATATTGTTTTACTCATGTCCGTCTGTCTGTCTATCCGTCTGTCCGTCCGTCTGTCTGTCCGTCCGTCTGTCCGAAAACTTAACCCGAAAACTTAACCTTTGCCTTTTCTCCAAAAGTATTTGACATACAAAGCTGTACACCAAAGTCAAGGTCATGTGACAAGGTCAAGGTCATGTGACAAGGTCAAGGTCATCTGTCAAGGTTAAACTTTAAAAAAAAATGCTGTTCCGGGGGCATTCGTGTTTCATTTCAATCTGTTAAACCATATCAATTCAAAATTCTATTTGAAAATTAAATAAATGATAGCTAAATATTCAACCCTAGATACCACTCCAATTGACGAGTATATATTGCCGTGGTCAAGGGGGGACCAGATCCGTCATGCACTTGTTTACAATTCGACAGGCGGGTTTAGTTGTTAAATTATTCGGAAAAGTCATTGCGTTTTTTACAGAAATCATAAAAATCTTAATCGATGAATAAAAACTGGTTCCATCCTTTCCAAAATACGTTTAGAATTGGTTAACTACAGTTTAAGAAAAAACTAGCTCCGAGAAGAAAAGTCTAATATCAGCCGCAATACTGCAATAAGATATCTATAGTGAGTGATTTTACAAGCATCCAAACTCTTGAATGTAAACAATAGGTTCTCGTGCAAAAAATAAACCGACAATTGTAAGGATTCTCAATTCTTATTGGGAGGAAAGTCGGGAGGAAAAAAACAGGGTATTATACTTAAACTATTTGTTCATGCAATTATTACCGCCCTTTAAAAAAATAAACTTCTTAAATAAGATTCTTATTCGCTTTTGAAGTGGAAATTACGTTACAAAAATAATATTTATAAAGACTGTAAGTATTCAATTTACTATGAAGCAATTATTTAATATAAAAAGTTATACTTTAATTTCTAAACCTTAAACAGAAATTATCTATGAATTATAATAATAAGGCACCAGACCTCCTTTAACCTATAATCGAATCCCAACACAGGCAGGAATTTTCAACTAGAAGTGAATTGGTAAGAAACCCAGAGGTAGCTTCGCGAGTATCGGTGCTTTACACTGGGCACAATAAAGAACCAAGGAGGTCTTTTCGTAGAAGAGCTATGGGCGTATGAACCCGGATCTCCTCGTATCCGCTTCTTTCTCTCTCATGGTCCTTACCATATATGCCTAGAGCACGGAGGGACCTAAATCCTACAAACACACACTTTAACCTATACGACCAGCACGATTAGCTCAGTTGGTAGAGCACCGGACTTCAAAACCATTGAAGTTCGACCGCGTGGGTTCGATTCCCGGGCTTGTACACTAACAAAAACTACTTGTCTTTCGGATGAGACGTTAAACCGAGGCCCCGTGAGACGGTGCTTTACAACGAGCACGTTAATGAACCATGGCGGATCTCAGCAGTAGATTCGTCATGTATCCTTGCACTATCCCCCGTAACAACTAACCGTCTTCTGGGGGCGTTGTTCATATGGGCATATGCTACGGTAGAGACGATAAATAAACGGAAATACACACTTTAACCTATTCCTAAATATTTCTCATCCTGCAGTGTTATAAAATTGAATAACGACATAAGTGTCAACCACGGAAGTGGTTTTGGCTTCAGATATGATCAAAATGAATCTCTCAGGTTATGGTTCAAAATACTATTAATAAGTTAACAAATCATAACTTTAAACAATGAGTACAGTTCAGGACTGACTGATATTCATAGGTGTTTCTTTGGTTGGTACTCAAAGACCTTTTCATCCTCTGAGAAGAAACAAAGAAAGATAAAAAAAAAAGTTAAAACAAATACAACAAATTTACTTGAAATAAGCTTAAACATGATAACAATTACTTTTGTAAAAACAAACACCATTGGATATAGGTTGAAGACAGTTTTAGATAGGATTAAATCGTTCTCTCCATTTATGTTTAATTAATAAATGTACCTATTTCAAGTGTGTAAAAGAAATTTTCACAGAGTAACAACTCATATTCTAACAAATATTTTTCTAACAGGATTTTCCCCATCTTTCCCTTTCTTTGAATTTGCATTGAAATTTCCGAACAACGGAAATTTTGCCAAGACAATTCCCCCCCCTTTTTTTAAATTATTTTTACATTCATAGTTTCTCTTTTCTAATTGAATTCAATATATAATTCTAGAATGCCATCAGGTTCGTTCACCATCAGTACTTTCAGTGCTTTGATTCTATAAGTTTCTCTTCCAAGGAAGGTGTTTTTTTTTCAAAATTTCTTTCAGAATGATACAAATAAATGTGTATGATTCTTGCAAAATGAAGGCGTCCCAACTGGTTATCAAGAATCTCAGACTCATGGACTCTCCCTTGTGTCAAACCCTGAAATTTGAGTTGTGATTGGCAGTTTTCAACTCTAAAAGGGATAACCCTTTCAAAGGTACAACAACTTTCAATTCAGAGTTCAATAGCTGTGCTAGAGATATGCAAAGGGGGTGTATTTGTGCTAAATAAAAAGAAGAGAACGCGCTTTACAAACTTAGATCTTTAATAACATAATTTATCACCAATCAAACACAATATCTTCAACAAAGATCTTTTAGAAGTGATTTAGGTCATATACACATATACACAGTATATCTTTAACTAAATTATTCAGCCCAAATAACAACATTTTAGAACATTACTTGATGATAAATTGAAGACAAGTCTTAGTTTGAAATGGCCTGCAAATGAGATATTAAGGTTGAATCAAATATGAGCCTGTGTGTGACATTTCCAACAATTTCAAAAGTAAGTCAGGCAAAGACTTTGGCCAGCCTGCCCATCTGCACAGTCTGACCATAGTCTTTGATATGTGCTTTGTAGATAAGGTCTCACAGTCAGATAATCTTCTAATTGCACTATGTGACTGTCAAGGCTGCTCAATTTTTCTACTTCACGCACATGTCAAATTGTTGGAAATGTCACGCACATGCTCATATATTCAGTAAAGCATTGTACACATCTTCTCACTTCCTAACATTACTTCATAATAAAGTAAACAAATTTATAACATGACTGACGTCGCGGGAGTGAAATAAACCCCTTGAATATTTTTGACATTACATGGGTGTTATTACACTAATGGAATAACTATGCAAATGAGCTCAGGGAGAATAGCAACGCTATTTTGTAACCGAGAAAATGATGTCATAATGTATATATAGTGACGTCAGTTTTAAACGGCGTTATAAGTTTTGCGGAAAATTGAAATGTCCAATTTCAAGAATTTTGATGATTTTTTCGCGAAAATTCTGGTCATATTATATAAATAGAATATCAAACTTGTGCTCATAAAATACCGAATTTATTAAACTCGTCATCTAACACAAATAACAAGAGGCCCAAGAGGGCCTGTATCGCTCCACTGGCTTTAAAATCTTTAGACTTTCATTAAATAAAGCTTACTTTAAATGAATACATTAACACTCCGAAATCTCCTAATAATGATAAACTGGTTCTGGTCCATATTGCACCAAAATACTCAATCACAATGAACCTGCAACCCTTTACCCATCTTATTTAAACATAAGGTTCAGAAGATGTCCTTCAAAGATTTTGGGCTCAAAATAGGCCCTGCCTGCCACGCCCATATTTATGGACCAAAATTTCTTGAACAATTTAGGTAAATAGTCACCCAAGAAACATTCTGGTAAAGTTTCATTGAAATTGGCTGAGTGGTTCTCGAGAAGATATCGTTCAAAGATTTTGGCCTCAAAATAAGCCCCGCCCAGCCACACCCAAATTAATGGGTCAATCAAAATTTAGCAAAAAATTTTTGAAAAGAGACACTCAAGGAACATTCTGGTAAAGTTTCATTGAAATAAGCCAAGTGGTTCAGGAGAAAATGTCATTTGAAAATTTCTGCTCAAAATAGGCCCTGCCCTGCCACGCCCATATTTAAGGACCAATCAAAATTTCTTGAACAATTTAAGTAAAGGGTCAACCAAGGACATTCTGTTAAAGTTTCATTGAAATCGGCCCAGTGGTTCAGGAGATGTCGTTCAAAGATTTTGGGCTCAAAATAAGCCCCCCCTGCCACGCCCATATTTATGGGCCAATCAAAATTTCTTGAACAATTTAAGTAAAAGGTCACCCAAGGAACATCCATGCCAAGTTTCATTGAAATTGGCCCTATGGTTTGGGAGAAGAAGATTTTTAAAGATTTCAAAGTGAAAAAATGCCATGCCCTGCCACGCCCATATTTGGGGGCCAATCAAAATTCTTTGAACAATTTAAGAAGAGGGCCACCCTAGGATCATTTCTACCAAGTTTTATGACAATAGCTCGCTGGCCTTTGGCCAGTGGAGATAAAAACTCGGTGCAGCCTTGTTTTCATCTGTTTATAGATGACTCGTTTAATAAATTCAGTATTCAATGACCACTCATTCAATATTCTCTATTTCTAGACTGGTCGGAACTGGAAATGGTGAAGATGACAATCACCATACTCATCCAAATAAACGCTCCCAGGAAATATACAAAACACAGACAAGGAACTTTGATTTTGTATATCAATTTACTGAAGCAATATATTTATCAAAATAATGGAAAATCTTTCACCTTTTCCCTTTTAATCAAAGGTTAAATTCCTATTAACATGTAGACAAAATTCAGATAAAATGAGAGAAAAGGACTCACAAAATTCTTGAAATTGAGGTATTTTCAACCCAAATTTTTAAAAGTAAATACTGACGGGAAGTCTCTTTAATAAAGGCAAAATCAGGCACAAATTTAATTTCTGCCACTAGTCTCATAAGAGACAATCATGAAGTTCAGGCATAGATTCATGGGGACAGACCTTTTAGAAATTTTGCCCCATTTTGCACGCTCATCTTCATGCAAAGCAGCGCATAAATTCCAGTGGTTTGCAAGCAGTTTGTGATTCTGATCACAGGGCTGGCTTGATAGAAACAACAACATGATTAACCCCTTTCTGCCTTACAAGCAACAAAACAAATGATCACAAAACATCTGGAGAAACAATAGCTCATCTTATCAATGATCTTTTAATTGCAAATACACTGTTCATATTACAGATATTTACCCTTTGCTGTTTCATCCCTGCTTTTTATGTGACTGTGATTTTATGCTTGAGAAAACATTGTGAAAAAAGAAGAAATTGCTTCCGACAAGCAATTTCTTCTTTGCCCACACTATCTTCCACCCTACTGAATGGTTATTTTTTCAATTTAAATCCACTTTGAAATATGATTTACAAAACCTTTGAATTTGGACAGGTCTAAAATTTTGTAAAACAGGAAAGGGTTAATAATTATACTGACAATAACATTTGAAAAAATTCTCCAAACAAATCCAATGAAATATTGTCAATCTAGAGGAAAGACGATATTATTAATAATAGAAAATCTTGGAGATTAATCAATACATTGAAATAATTATTGTCAATTATCATTGATAGTATTCTGGCTTCTTAAGAGAAAAAATAAAGTCCCTGAATATTGCCGTAGTGGAATCCAAATAATCTTTTTGGATCAAACACAGTTGAAAATACTGTACAAAAAGTTCAGTTTTCAAATAAATTATGCCAATTATCCTAGAGATTCAAACAAATAATTTTGAAAGTCAGCACAAACTATTTTAAGTGCCTCTATATTTATAGGAACTTGAAGTAGTTTTACACCCACCCTCTATTAGTAAAAAGTAAGGAAACTTAAAATTTAAGCTAGGTAGAGTTATGGTTCTTGCCCACTGCACCCAGTATTCACGAGAAAAACACAACTGCCAAGTTTCAAGTGAATCCTATATGAAGAAGTTGACGCCACCTGGACATTGGTTGCCATGTGTGATCCCATAACATGTCCCATCATTCGACAGGCATATAAAAAAGCTTGAAACTTACAAGTGAAACTTTTTCTATAAAGTTTTCTTTGATATTCTACCTTTGTGTATTTGTTTTTTTCATTTTGATAGGTATAGGTATGATTACGTGTGTTCGAGATTTTTGGATTGATACAATACCGCATAACTACATGCAATTCAACTTCTTAGTAAAACAGCATTATCTCCCTTTTAACATTTTCCATCCTTATCATATAGTCATTACTACAAGAAACAACCAAGAAAATATAGCAATTATTTGTCACAAGCAATTTCTATATTTTGCATATTGTTTTTTATCCAGAAATAATTGATACACAATGGTTATTCTTAAAATCAGTTTGAACCGTCTGAGCCTGGCAATGAAAAACAAACCATAGGTATTTTGCTGGGTCAGCGCAAAACAGTTGTAACTGCCTATAAATATATAGGCAGTTACAACTGTTTTGCGCTGAGAAATTGTTTATGAGTAGTCACACTATAATGGATAATCTCTGTAGTGTATAAAATGTCAACCTAATCAGACTGTGTGGATTGCCTAAGCTGACTTGGGTCAAAACTAATCGCATTAATAGCTTGATTTCTGGCTCCAGAATGATCACTTGTCCTTCCCACTGATACTATTGTTTTCAAACAGTGCCATCTGGCTGGCCTCTGTTAGATCTTATCTATTTATCAATTATTTATTTTACAGAATTCCAAGATGGTCCCTTTTTGCCTGACAGGTCCAATTTGTGAAATCAAAGACACAGATTGGCTGCACTGTAACTACACATCTGAGGTGTGTTTGTTAGAGCGGAATGAACAAGATGTGTTTGTGAAACACGAATGCTCCCGTAACAGCATTTTTTTTCAAAGTTTGACCTTGACAGATGACCTTGACCTTGTCACATGACCTTGACTTTGGTACCAGTGGATGCGGATCATTGAGATCTATCATCATGCCAAATATTAGCTTTGTATCTTGAATAGGCTTGAAGATATTGGCAATGTTAAGTTTGGTTAAGTTTTCGGACTGATGGACGGACGGACGGACAGATGGACGGACGGACAGACAGACAGACAGACCAACATGAGAAAAACAATATGCCCCGATCTATCTATGGGGGGGGGGGGGCATAGAAATCCTGTCATCAAGCATACTCATTTAAGGAAATGTGAAGCAAGTTTCGTTTCCTCATGTAGAATTCTTAAGATTCTTGTTTAGCAGCTTAAAAATTTAGCTCTACCAAATACTTTATCTTAATAATCTATATTAGAATCTTAAGAACCTTGCTCTAACGAGCACAACACTGATTGCAGCCTTTGTCTTTGATAGACTGAAAGTACAATTCCTCACTTTTAAAATGTGACCCGTCACACAAAGAAGTACCATCTGGGATCTTTGTTAAATAAAATATTTCAAAAAAAATTGGAAGAGGAACAGGCTTTGTTTAACCCTTTGCTGTTTAATCCCTGCTTTTTACATGCCTGTGATTTTATGATTGAGAAAACATTGTGAAAAAAGAAGGAATTGCTTGTGACAAGCAATTTCTTCTTTTTCCACACTATTTTCTACCCTACTGAATGGTTATTTTTCAAATTAAATCCTCTTTAAATTTTCGTCTGCAAAACCTTTGAATTTGGACAGGTCCAAAATTTTGTAAAACAGGAAAGGGTTAAAAATAAGATTCATTATTTTTATTGAATATTTATACTATTGTGAAATTATCAAAAATTATATGCTGTTAAAACTTAATAGAATCATCTTATTGAGACAATTCTGGTGAGCTCTAACAACAAAGAATTCATTTACAATATCTTTTATTCCAGTGATATCTGTTTTTTCAGATATTTCGATTTTAAAGAAGTGGATTTTTAAAACAGTCGTGTAATGAAAATAGTTGATTTATAGACGTGGGCTCTAGAGCAAGATTGACTGCATTTCTACATATTCTGTGACAGACTGACTAGGATCAAAACTTTTACTACTTTGATGATTTTCGATAACCAGAATAATCAATCTACATTCCTGTGAAAGAATTTTTGAAGTGCAACCTCTGGTTGACCTGTACTAGAACCAGGGACTCTATATTTAGGGTCTGTGACTAGAACCAACCTCTTTATCATATAATTTAGTTCCCAGATGGCTCCCTTTTGCGTGACAAGTCACCTATTGACAATTCTGTATATTGGCAATATAATTGATCATGTATGGGCAATATTTAAGTCTGGTTAATTTCAATTGTCAATTTAATTTTTAATAATATTGATATTTTGTTGGTTGTTTAAGTTAGTGGAACCGTAATAGTTCCGCAACATTTCAGTTTTCATAAACTTTCACGATGTTGACCAAGGTTTCCTAATGAAAATCATTAGGAAACCTCGGTTAACACTGTTTAAGTTCATTACTTCCGAAGCGTTGCGTAGCTATTATGGGTCTACAACCTTAAATCTCAATTACAAACATATGACAAAAGGCTGTTGGGTGATTTTTAGAGAAGAAAAATCTTCACGTGAAAAGATCAATATTCATGCATCTAATTGCATTTAAAGTTATCAGAATTTATAGAATATGAATCATTTGATAAATTGTTTATTTAATCAACAAAGATTTGATTTTTGTTCTGACCAAGTTATGTAATACAATCCTAATTGAAGGATCTCATTTCTTTTGAATTCAACGAAATCCAGTTATATACTGATGGCAAACCTTAGAAGTCATTTCCATCATATCAATAGAGCTTTTGTCATAAAACTACTAATTGGTTGACTTAAAATTGATTGTTCAGAACAAAAACAATTGTAACTGAATATAAACATATCGAAGGCTTAGTGCAAGACTGTACTAAGTGTATATACACTAAGTTCAGTCTTACACCAAGCCATTGATATATGCAGTTACAACTGGGTAATGCTGAACCATCATTATGATAGTTTTTACACTGGGGACACCAAGGCTATTACATTTCTGGTAGTTTCTCTAAAACATCCAAATTTTATCTAGTTAGGTTTGAGTCCATGCTGTCGTGGAAATCTATTTAATTCCATCTGTATGTATGAATCTTTACTTAATTCACCAGTCAGTAATTTCTGCAGGAGAGACGACTCCCCACATGGACTTTTACTTCCCAAACTGGGAGTAGACTGAGCTGGACTCACAGTTTGAGGGTGCCGCTGAAACTCTGTGATAGAAGGATTTAGGGTCTGAGTTTGAGAATCGGAGAACAACACATTTCTATTATTATATACACTGTTACAAATACTTATATTTTCTCTTTGTTTGTGAGATCCATTCACTTTCTGAATGTAAACACGATCATTTGATGACGGAGAAATTTTATTTCCATAACAACCGGAATTCATTGCCTGTTGTTGAGTGCTGGATGAGTTATTTCCCTTTAACTTTCCATTCTGTCCACAGTTACCAAAGATCTGTCCATTTTGGCTGATTGGCCGAGATTTATGCAGGCTGGAATTTAAAGCGGAACTATTACACTGGTTTTCTAATCCTTCTAGGAATCCTTTTGTCAGTTCACTTTCAGTAGTGTCCATGAGAATATCGCTGGATAACTCGGACAAATCTGTCACTGAATCGTCATCACCTAGAGTCTCCATATATTGTAACGCAAAGTCTGATATGTCATCTGGAAGTAGTTCTAATTGACCTTGACCCTGACCTATAGCTGCCTGAGCATTTAATTGCTCTTCATGTGTCTTCTGTGCCAATGTTTTTTGAATCATACTATTTATTAATCTTTCACCAGAGGTGTCACCTTGTAACACAGATTTTAAACCGACATGTTTCTTTGGAAACACAACATTTTGCCCAACATCAGGTGGCCTTGAACTTTGATTTGAGTCCTTCTGAACAAGAGAAACAGGCTGTTTTGGAATCTTATCCTCTGGTATAGTGAGAATATGTCTTAAAACAGATTTATCCAGTTTTGGCTGTTTTCTCATTTTTTCTCTACACAAACCACTAGTTTGTGGCTCACTTGTGACATTCGGATACGAAATATTACTTGTCACAGTTTGAAAGGTATGTTGGGATAAACTCTCCATTGTAGAAAATACCACAGACATATTTTCATCCAAGTTGCCGGATGGTTGATTGAAAGACTGTAATAATTCATCAAGGATATTTTCAGCATCAGGTACAATGGATCCTTTATCATCGTCAAATATTTGTGTATTTTCCATCTCATCATAACTTTGAGGATATCCCACACCAAAATTACAATTCTTTATAATGGCTGGATTGGTATCCGTGGTGACCATTACCGCAGACTCGTAGCTGACATCACCACAAACTCGCTCATTCACGCTGTATGGTGAAACTACTTGTGGGCTTGTGTGTGAGGATGCAGGACTTGAGGCGCTCTCATAGCCTCCATCTTCACTGTTGGAATAGTTGCTATGACAACTACCGGGATAGAGGTTAATAAAACTGCTATCTAAGGTAGTAGATGTATCACCAACCAATAGGTTGGCTGTTTTTTCCTCGTTATTGATGATGTTGGGGGACATTGTACATGAGCTGCCTAGTGTGTTCACAGGAATGATCTCGATACTGCCACCTGAAGAATAAATATGATTTGTTTCAGTGTAATGATAATGTATCTTGAATGGAATGAACAACAAAGATTTTGTTTTCAAAGTAATTGTGGCAATGAGTGAAAATAAAACTTATGTTGTTCACAAAATCAAAAATTGTGTGATTTTTTTTTATGAAAATCAAATGATAACTCTATCATGGCACGCGATTTTATGTCTATACAAAAAATGCAGTCACATCAGGGTTAAATGGGCGTCAACTGTCGAAAAAAGTTCCGAGTGGGTGTTCCATTCCCCCCATGTACAAATCTTTATTGATGTCACAATAGGTAAAGAATGTTGGAATATTTAAATGCTGTCAAATAAGTGTTGTGGTATTATACTTTACATGACTCTCAAATTAACTTATTGAAATGATGTTTACTTTTAACTTCACAACAACAATATCGTAAAAATAAAGTGGAGATGGGTGATCAACAAGAAAATCAATCGCATTTGTTTTTAGTCTTAAGGTGTGTTAAATACAGTTCATAGTTTATTTGATTGTTTAATACTCTTTCTTATTTCGGCACTTGAGGCCCTTATCCGTTAGCATTTAGGCTTTAATATCCTACCCCTTGGTTTTACCTACCCTCTACTAAAGTTCACTTGATGCTGAAAAAATGAATCCCTGGCCCACTTGAAATCTTAGATTGATGATAGCGTGATAAATACATATGTTTGTATATCAAAATTGGCGCAAGGGAATTAAGAATAATTGATTTAACATTTCGTTCAATGCTAAAGCTCTCGTGGATTATTTGTTGAGCCTTAGAACTCTGAAGCTTGGTTAAATTTCCAGTAAACAACGGTAAGAATTTGTTATTCTATAATTTTATCATTACAAAGATGCAATAAAAGAGGCAAAAACAGAACATTCAGAGTATCTCTTTTAACATGATGTGTACATGGGACACAAATAAAAGGTACAGATGAGAGGGGGTAATTGCTATCTAAAATCTTAATTTCTAAATGATGGACACACAGACAGTGGTAACACAATATGCCTTTAATCTATCCATGTATGACTTAGCATAAAAATATGTCATAGTTAGTAGCTAACAAATAAATTGCAGCATGATAAAGTGATCAGTATTGTAAAGTGATTGGTTCTGATTAAGTGACAATCAGTTACATAAAATCTATTGAACCTTTATTTTTTTCTAATTGGAGATTGCCCTCCGATAATCTACTAAGGATATACATGTAAAGCCTTATCTTGAAAACCCTATGGCAGTTTCAAGAAATGGCCTGTGTCATTGAAATTCATTTATTCCTCTTGCAGTGTTTGAGAAGAAAACAGGATGTGTTTGTGAAACATAAATGCCCCCGAAACGGCCATTTTTCTAAAACTTTGACCCTAACAGATGACCTTGTCCAGTGACCTTGGCCTTGGTATCTGAGGATGCGCATTATTGAGATCTAGCATCATACTAAATATGAGAATTGTTTCTTGAATAGCCCTTCAAGTAATTGGCAATGTTAAGTTTTGCAGACAGACAGACAGATGCTTAGACTGACAGACAGTCTCAATGGTAAATCAATATGCCCCAATCCTTTTGATACAGGGGCATAAAAAGTTAGTAATAAGTACCTGCACTTGTGCCAAGAGGTTGGGCAGTAAAGTGTTGTTGTAAGAGTAAGCTCCCTTGACTTGCTACAGGATAGCCTGGCTTACTAGAGGAGTTATTTCTTACACTGGAAAAGTAACTAGTCTCTGGATGTCTTGTGCCTGAAACGATAGTTTTACAATAACAGAAATAGTTATGAGATTCATGATGCTAAAAACTTATTGGGGGTGATGTAAATTGGATTCTTAACAAATAAACATAATTTAACACAGCTCGGAATGGTATGGTGCACACATTTCCAAACAGTGATGCTGTTTAAATCTCTAAGGGCTTGGGAAAATATTGTGGAAAACCAAGCAAAACACAGCATTATGTTTAAAGCCTGTATTTTATTTCTATCTATTTGCTACTGCATGATTCAAGCAATGAGAAAAATTGAGACTATCATCATCCAAGAAAACAAGAGGACCCTGAGGGCCCTAAATCGCTCACCTGATATTTCAAGTAAATTATCATTAAGACTCCATTTCCTATGATATGGCATGAACCTTCCCATTTTCAACAGAGTTCATTCTTGCAACCTGGCAAACATTTTGACCAAATTTCATGAAGATTGGACCATATTTGTGGCGTCTGGAGCTATTTCAAGAAAATTGTCATTAAGGCCCCCTTTTCCCATGATATGGCACCAATCCTTCCCATTTTCAAAAGAGTTCATCCTCATGACCTAACAAACATTCTGACAAAGTTTCATGATGATTGGACAAAATTTGTGGCTTTAAGAGAGAAAACAAAAAAACTGTCATTAAGGCCCCTTTTCCGGTGATATGTCACGAATCCTTTCCATTTTCAATAGGATTCATCCTTGAGACCTGACAAACATTCTGACCAAGTTTCATGAAGATTGGGCCTTATTTGTGGCCACTAGAGTGTTTACAAGAAAATTGTCATTTTAGCCCCTTTTCCCAAGATAAGGCACGAATCCTCCCTATTTTCCATAGGATTCATCCTTGTGACCTGGCAAACATTCTGACCAAGTTTCATGAAGATTGGACCATATTTGGGGCCACTAGAGTATAAACAAGAAAATTGTCATTTAGGCCCCTTTTCCCATGATATGGCATGCATCCATTCCATATTAGCAATTTTTACAAGGGACTACCAAAGGAATATTTCTGCCAAGTTTGGTTAATTTTGACTCATAGTTTAGGAGGAAATGTCGTTTAAAGAAATTGTTGAAAAAATTGTCATTAAGCCCCTTGTCACATGATATGGCACTGATCCTTCCCATTGTCAAAGGAGTTCATCCTCATGACCTGGCAAACATTCTGACCAAGTTTCATGAGGATTGGACCATATTTGGGGCCACTAGAGTATAAACAAGAAAATTGTCATTTAGGCCCCTTTTCCCATGATATGGCATGCATCCATTCCATATTAGCAATTTTTACAAGGGACTACCAAAGGAATATTTCTGCCAAGTTTGGTTGATTTTGACTCATAGTTTAGGAGGAAATGTCGTTTAAAGAAATTGTTGAAAAAAATGTCATTAAGCCCCTTGTCACATGATATGGCACTGATCCTTCCCATTTTCAAAGGAGTTCATCCTCATGACCTGGCAAACATTCTGACCAAGTTTCATGAAGATTGGACCATATTTGGGGCCACTAGAGTATAAACAAGAAAATTGTCATTTAGGCCCCTTTTCCCATGATATGGCATGCATCCATTCCATATTAGCAATTTTTACAAGGGACTACCAAAGGAATATTTCTGCCAAGTTTGGTTGATTTTGACTCATAGTTTAGGAGGACATGTCGTTTAAAGAAATTGTTGAAAAAATTGTCATTAAGCCCCTTGTCACATGATATGGCACTGATCCATTCCATTTTAGCAATTTTAACAAGGGACCACCAAAGGAATAACTGCAAAGTTTGGTTGATTTTGACTCATAAGTTTAGGAGGAGATGTCGTTTAAAGAAATTGTTGACGCCGTGACGGACAGACGGAGGCCGGACATTGATAGATCACAATAGCTCCATTGAGCACTTCCTGCTCAGGTGAGCTAAATACATATATAAGGTTTTATACTTTAAACAATAAGAAGTTGGAATAAGCTGGATTAGATGCTGTATAGAGTTGAGATATGCCGGACAGTTTTGTCAAATTCAAACAAACTAATTTAGAGATATATAGTACATATAATACAGTCTAGTCAATATTATCTCTGGGCAGCAGTCATCTGTTTGTTTTTTATTTCACAATGTTCTGTAGACCATGACAATAATCTATTTACATCAGTCAACTTAAAATATTTCAATAAAACTTTTAACACAATCCTGAATTTAACCAGCACAAAAAAATATTGAGGGAAAAAATAAATCATCCAGTAGTAAAAATAGAGGATAATTAAAGTGTTCAGTGCATGACTGTACTAAGTGTATATACAGTGTATATACACTTAGTACAGTCTTGCACCAGACCCTCTATATGTTTGTTTCAGATCAAGTGTCAGTCCTATTAGCTCAGTCAATAGAGCACATAAATTCACACCCAGTGAAGTTCAATATCCTGGATTTGTTTCCTAGGCTGATACATTAACAAACTAGTTGAGCCTGTGTGTGACATATCCAAGAATTTGACATGTAAAAGTGGTGCAAATATTTAGCAGCTAGGACAGTTATATGGTATAATTAGAAGATTGCCTCACTACCTACATATAGTTTGAGACCATATCTATCTACAAAACACTAAGTGCTTTGCGGTTGTTTGAAATTGTTGGAAATATTATGCACTGGCTAAATTGTCTTTATCAGATGTTAACTGAAGCCCTGTGTGATATATTATATTATACAATATTTTAATATTGGTCGATATGGTGCTAGGAGGGATAAATTCGGAGTCCTAGGCTTAGGCCATCAAAAATCCATTGGTTATAATACTCTAAGAAATCCCATAAATACTGTTTTGGCCCATCGAGGTCCGAATTTTACCCTCCTACCACCATGTAGACTAATATCATAATATTGATCTATATGATGTTAGGGGGTTAATGGTTTGGCCATAAGATCAATTACACAGGGTATAACGTGTCACGCCGACACCAGAAGGTTCGTGGACACCTGATCGATTTTTTTGATACGGAACTAACGGTGGAGCAACTTTCTGACTGATGTATAAACCGAAATAATCATTTTCATTTCAATTTTAAGTATCACTGCCTAGATAAATGGTTCTTCTTTTAGGCAATAAAAAGTAGAGGGTAAAAACTAAGCCAAATGAGCGAGTTCTAGCCCTAGGAGTGAGTGACTTTGCTAGTTTTTTAGGTTTGTCATTAATTTTTTGTCAAACAACCTGACTTTTCTTCATTGTTTGTGTTTGTCTAAGAGTATTTATGTATCCTCTACACACATTCCTCCTAAAAAAAATTCCCAAACCTAAAAAACTAGCAAAGTCACTCACTCCTAGGGCTAGAACTCGCTCATTTGGCTTAGTTTTTACCCTCCCCTTTTATTTCCTAAAAGAAGAACCATTTATCTCGACAGTGATACTAAAAATTGAAATGAAAATGATTATTTTGGTTTACAAATCAGTCAAAAAATTGCCCCACCGTTAGTTCCGTATCAAAAAAATCGATCAGGTGTCCATGAACCTTCTGGTGTCGGCGTGGCAAGTTATACCCTGTGAATTAATTAAACTCTAAGAAATCCTATAAATAGACAGACATGAATTACAAACTGTCGTTAAAGACCCCTTTGCTCATGACCAGTTTTGTTTGATACTCTGGAGAGTTTGTATGAAAAATTTATGAGTTAAATTTACCTTGAACCAAACCACTAGAGAAGCTGTCTGACATTTGTCCACTCGAGGAACTATTGCATGGTGTACTTCTCGGCGCATCAAGTTCACCATTCAAACATGCCGTCTTTTTGAGGTTTTTGTCCTCTAGTTCTATAATCGTAGGACCTGCTGGTTTTGTTAACTCTGTGTTGATGACGACTGTGTGTGGATGGTTGTCTGGCAGTGTAACTACGACGTTATCATCTGGTGTGTTGGCATGTTTGTGTTCTTCAAGCATCAGGTATCGTTCACCCTCCTCCTCACTGAAAATATAAAATGTGTTCATGAATTAGCAAGGGCGTAACTCTTATTGCGCAAATTACACAAGTGCGTAAAAGAAATGATCATCTTATGAAAAATATCGTCGATGAATGATCATAACATCTAAACTACAGCTTATTCAAGTTCATTCATCTTTTGTCACAATCCAGATATTGCCTTTATCCTATGTATTCTTTGGTTGTTACCCTCTGAGTGCGTATAAATTTCCAAGTCCTAGATACACCTATGAATAGCATTGCCTAGACTGTAACTAATTTCCTTAAGACAATATTTTTCCCTCAAAGAATTATTAAGTTAAAGACCAAATCACACTTGAAGACTAAACATTTTTATAAGGAAATTTTTCAAATTTCCACTTAAATACTCGGTCAAACAACTGATGCAAATTTGGAATATTTTGATGGGTGATTGATCATTCTAGATTCATAATATGAGCAATGTCTGGAAAGTTTCGACCCTAGTCAGCTGGCATAGACTGACTAAAGGTTGATACCTTAATGCACTTTCTAGATGGTCTGATTTCGCCTAATGACTTGCATTTTTTTATAAGTTTGGGAAAAGAGCATTATTTGCAAATCAGACGGACAGAGGGGTATACAAGAGATATAATGATAGATCTCAATAGCTCAATATTACTCATCCAAATTACCAGTGGCTGATTCTGAGGGAGTCAAGAGGGGGTTTAAAGGAACCTCCTTCGAAACTTTTTTTTTTTTTTTACTTTTTACAAGATTAATAGCAAAAACAAGAGGCCCAAGAGGGCCTGTATCGCTCCACTGGCTTGAAAATCTCAAGATTTGAGATATTGAAAATAGAAGGTAATGAAAGTGAACAGCATTCAGAAGGAATTCAGACTTTTTCTAGGTTGAAACTGACTTATGAAGAAATGAACTTATTAAACTTTATAAAAATTTTAAATTTATATGTAAAATGACAAGGAAGAAAACTATTTAAATATCACTTTGGAACAAGAGGACCAGAATGGCCCTAAACTGCTCACATGAATTTTATTGATCCAGTGGATCTCATCCAATCCAAATTTCTTGAACAACTTTAGATGAGGGTCACCCAACGAACATTCTGGTAAAGTTTCATTGAAATCAGCCTAATGGTTCAGGAGGAGATGTCGTTAAAAAACTTCGGAGTCAAAATAAGCCTAGCCTTTGAACTGGTACTCCGATGTCTGTGAGAGACAACGGGTAGTGTATAAATCTTACGGCAATCTGATTGGATGAGTGTTTTTCACGACAAGTAAGTTATTACAAACTGTAAGAATTTTCTCATCATGCATGTCGATATCCGTTGAAATTAGGCAGCATTATTTAAAATGGAAGGACTGAAATTCTGTTGCTTATATAAATATGCTCTTTACGAGATAAACATACGAAAAAAAAACAGACAATCAACTCATTATTTTATTGTTTTTCGCTGTATTCATCGTGCTTTTCGATCAACTGCATGTCGCAAATCCGCTACCAAACGCTTTACGATTTTCTAGCTTCCATTTAACGTTGATCAAATGACGTCACTACCGGGTCACATGACCTTACGAAAATTTGTAAAATACCTGTCTCTAGTATCGATAGATCTAGGGGCAGTAACCCAGTCAACCTAGCCTTGCCACACCCATATTTGGGGGTCAATCCAAAATTCTTGAACAACTTTAGAAGAGGGTCACCCAAGGAACATTCTGGTAAAGTTTCATTGAAATTGGCCCAATGGTTCAGGAGAGGATGTAGTTCAGAGGTTTTGGGGTCAAAATAAGCCCCGCCCTGCCACGCCCATATTTGGTGGTCAATCAAAATTTCTTGAACAACTTTAGAAGTGGGTCACCAAAGGTACATTCTGGTAAAGATGTCATTCAAAAATCTCGATGTCAAAAAAAGCCCCGCCCTGACACGCCCATATTTCGGGGTCAATCCAAATTTCTTTAACAACTTTAGATGAGGGTCACGCAAGAAACATTCTGGTAAAGTTTCATTGAAATCGGCCCAATGGTTCAGGAGGAGATGTCATTCAAAGATTTCGGGGTCAAAATAAGCCCCGCCCTACCATACCCATATTTGGGGGTCAATCCAAAATTCTTGAACAACCTTAGAAGAGGGTCACCCAAGGAACATTCTGGAATAGTTTCATAAAATTGGCCAAATGGTTCAGGAGGAGATGTCATTCAAAGATTTTGGGCTCAAAATAAGCCCTGCCCTACCATGCCCATATTTGGGGGTCAATCCAAAATTCTTGAACAACCTTAGAAGAGGGTCACCCAAGGAACATTCTGGAATAGTTTCATTAAAATTGGCCAAATGGTTCAGGAGGAGATGTCATTCAAAGATTTTGGGATCAAAATCAGCCTCACCCTGCCACGCCCATAATTGGGGGTCAATCCAAATTTCTTGAATAACTTTAGAAGAGGGTCACCAAAGGAACATTCTTGTAAAGTTTCAGTGTAATTCCCCCAATGGTTCAGGAGGAGATGTCATTCAAAGATTTCAGGGCCAAAATAAGCCCCGCCGTGCCACGCCCATATTTGGGGGTCAATCCAAATTTCTTGAACAACTTTAAAAGAGGGTCACCCAAGGAACATTCTGGCCAAGATTCGTCAAAATCTACCCCTTGGTTTAGGAGGAGATGATGTTTAAAGAAAAGTTTACGCACACACGCAGGGACGGACGCACGACGGACACCTCGCCATGACAATAGCTCGCTGGTCTTCGGCCAGTGGTGCTAAAAACATGTCAAAGACCTAAAATGATGCTTATACATGGTAGATATATTCACACATCATAACAAAATACACCGCCACTTTGCTGCTGTTTCACGAAATTACTTGTTTTGACAGAACCAAATTCAAAATGACCAACTTTCATTTAATTCAAGACAAAAAGTTAGGAGGAGTTGCCTTCACAAGGCTGCAATTTCAATAAGCCCCAGACACTAAGTTTTAAGGGGGCATAATTCAGGAAAATAAATGGGCCATAAAATCCTTGATCCATGTACATCTACAAATTATGGTGATGACATTGACCAAGTTTCATTTAAATAAAGACAAAAAGTAAGGAGGAGTTGCGTTCAAAAGGCTGCAATTTCAATAAGCCCCAGATACTAAGTTTTAAGGGGCCATAATTAAGGGTAAAATTAATGAACCATAAAATCCATACTTCATGCTCATCTACCAATTTCAGTTATAACATCCACCAAGTTTCATTTAGATCCAGGCAGAAACTTAGGAAGAGTTGCATTCACAAGGCTGCAATTTCAATAAGCCCCAGAGATTAAATTTTAAGGGGGCATAACTGAGGCAAAAAGCCCCAGAGACTAAGTTTTTAAGGGGCATTACTCAGGCAAAAATCAACGAACCATAAAATCCTTCCTTCATGCACATCTACCAATTAAGGTGATAACATTGACCAAGTTTCAAGAAGATCCAGCCAGAAACTTAGGAGGAGTTGCGTTGACAAGAAACAAGAGGCCCAAGAGGGCCAGTATCGCTCCACTGGCTTTAAAATCATTAGACATGCATTAAATGAATCTTTCTTTGAATGAAAACAACACTTTGAAATCTTTTAAGACCTTTTTTACCATTTAACTGGGTATGGCTCGCATTGCACCAAAATTCTCAAGTTTCATTGAATTGGCCAAGCCTTCATCAGCAGATGTAGTTCAAAGATTTCGGGCTCAAAATAAGCCACGACCTGACATGCCAATATTTATGGGCCAATCAAAATTTTGAGAGAACCTTTTGGAAAGGGTCTCCCAAGGAACATTCTGGTAAAGTTTCATTGAAATTGGCCCAGTGGTTTAGGAGGAGAAGTTGTTCAAAGATTTCGGGCTAAAAAATAAGCCCCGCCCTGACACCCCCATATTTTGGGGTCAATCCAAATTTCTTGAACAACTTTAGAAGAGGGTCACCAAAGGAAGATTCTGGTAAAGTTTCATTGAAATCGGTCCAATGGTTCAGGAGGAAATGTCGTTCAAAGATTTCGGGCTCAAAATAAGCCCCGCCCTGCCACGCCCATATTTGGCGGCCAATCAAAATTTCAAAAACAATAATTCAAAAGGGTCACCAAAGGAACATTCTGGTAAAGTTTCATTGAAATCGGCCCAATGGTTCAGGAGGAAATGTCGTTCAAAGATTTCGGGCTCAAAGTAAGCCCCGCCCTGCCACGCCCATATTTGGGGGCCAATCAAAATTTCAGGAACAATAATTCAAAAGGGTCACCCCAGATACATTCTGGTAAAGTTTGGTTGAAATCAGCCCTTTGGTTCAGGAGGAGATGTCAATCAAAGATTTTGGGCTCAAAATAAGTCCCGCCCTGCCACGCCCATTTTTGGGGGTCAATCAAAATTTCTTGAACAACTTTAGAAGAGGGTCACCAAAGGAACATTCTGGTAAAGTTTCATTGAAATTGGCCCAATGGTTCAGGAGAAAATGTCGTTTAAAGATTTCGGGCTCAAAATAAGCCCCGCCCTGCCACGCCCATATTTGGGGGCCAATCAAAATTTCAGGAATAATTTTTTAAAAGGGTCAGCCCAGATACATTCTGGTAAAGTTTGGTTGAAATTAGCTCTTTGGTTCAGGAGGAGATGTCATTCAAAGATTTTGGGCTCAAAATAAGCCCCGCCCTGCCACGCCCATATTTGGGGGTCAATCAAAATTTCTTGAACAAATAAGGTAAAGGATCACCCAAGGAACATCCATGCCAAGTTTCATTGACATTGGCCCAATGGTTTGGGAGGAGAAGATTTTTAAAGATTTCAAAGTGAAAAAATGCCACGCCCTGCCACGCCCATATTTGGGGGGGTCAATCAAAATTTCTTTAACAATTTTAGAAGAAGGTCACCCAAGGAATATTTCTACCAAGTTTCATCAAAATCCGCCCATTGGTTTGGGAGGAGAAGATGTTTAAAGAAAAAGTTTACGCACGCACGGACGCACGGACGCACGCACGACGGACACACCGCCATGACAATAGCTCGCTGGCCTTCGGCCAGTGGAGCTAAAAATTGTATTTGATGAAAAAGGACATGCCTCATTTAAACATATACATAAGCCCTTTTTTTTTTTACAGAAATTCAGGATCGGCTGGAGAATATATTGTGATCTAGCTGGTAAATTTATATATTAATGTCTCTTTTTATTTGAAATCCCTAATTCAAGTTAGTAAAGGTGGTTTTTATAGAAAGTAAATAATCTACCTGATTTTATTTTCTGTCAAAACTGTTTTTGCTATTAAATCCAAGATAAATCTAAATACATCAGGATAACTAATTTATAACATACTAGCACAGATTGTATACTTTATTTTCACACATATCTCACTGAGCATCTATATATATCAGCGAAAGAAGCTTTCATCCATTGAACAGTATGTATCTAAAGCTTTCTATTTAATGGTATTTCATCACTGACTCATAATTGAATAGTCAACTATACTAGAAAGCCATGAATGGCTTGAGTCGCTCCACAGGCTTGAAATTCTTGTAAAAGCAAATAAATGCTGTGACTAGATTTTTAGATATTTGGGGTTCTACTGATGTTGAAAATGATTTTCAAAGTTTCAACTACATAACAGATAGAGAAATGACCTCTGCTATTAAAAGACATATTTTTCATCATATCAAAATAATTTTGGGCTGCATGATAATGGGTAACCCAAAGATCATACCAAAAATGTTCGATTGATATCCATCAGTTACATTCTGAGAAAATGTTTTTCATAGTTTCCACTATTTAACATATTGAGAATTGACCTCCACCCATAAAATGTATATTTTTCATCCAATCAAATTAATTTTTGGTACACTGATTAAGGGTCACTCAAGGATCATTCCAGTGAAATTTGGTTGATATCCAAAAATCACATTCTGAGAAAATGATTGTCAAAGTTTCCACTATATAACATATAGAGAAATGACCTCCGCCCATAAAATGCATATTTTTCATCCAATCACGATGATTTTTTGTAGACTGATAAAGGGTCACTAAAGGATCATTCCAGTGAAATTTGGTTTACATCATCTGTTACATTCTGAGAAAATGATTTTCAAAGTTTTTACTATATAACATATAGAGAAATGACCTCCGTCCATAAAATGCATATTTTCCATCCGATCACAATGATTTTTTGTAGACTGATAAAGGGTCACCCAAGGTCCATTCATGTAAAATTTAATTGGTATCCATTGATTAGAATCTGAAAGAACTCACTTTTTACCATATTTGGAAATAAGCCACGCCCATTAAATCAATGTTTTTCATTGGATCAAAATTTCTTGAACAACTTTGAAAGAGGGTCACCCAAGGATCATTCCTGTGAAGTTTGGTTGAAATCCATCCAGTAGTTTCTGAGGAGAAGATTTTTAAAGAAAAGTTTACGACCGGACGCACGCACGGACGGACGGACGGACGGACGGACGGACGGACGCACGACGGACACAACGCCATGACAATAGCCCCAGTGGCTTTCAGCCAGTGGAGCTAATAACACATCTCAATTGAATTGGTTTGTATGTCTATATCATCGGAAGGACATTTACTTTACATGTAAAATTGACAATAATATGTATTGACATTTGACAACATTGATCAATATTACCGAAACAGTCCATTAAATTGTCAATAACCTGATATGACAATATAATCAACATTAGTTAGTAATAATGAAAGTTGATTAAAATACTGAATCATTGATATTGTAAATTACACATAAAGAATTACTACAGAGTATTCTCAATGGATCAGCATTCATTTTATGGAGAACATTGCCCTGTCTGTAACATTTACTTTAGGTGCCGTCATAGCGCAGTTGGTAGCGCGTCGGACTGTCAATCTAGAGGTCCCGGGTTCGATCCCCTATAGCAACACTCATTATTTCTGACTATTTGTCTCTCACCAATGGGATGATGATCGTATACTTATGTGAGATAGCAGCTGGAGGCTAAGAAAGGATGTGGTGGTTGTACTGGTGAGAGAAATACCAGGAATCCATTGTTAGGTGCTTCAGCCACCGCAATATAACTGAAAAATGTTGAAAGCAGTGTTAAACTCCATTCAATTAATCAATGTAACATTTACTCGGTTATGATTGTAAGATGTAAGTACAAAAATGTAACAACAGCACATTTCCCCATGAAATAAAAATATTGTGAGAAATGAAGAAATTGGAAGAAACAATCAATACAGTAAATTTGTGTTTGGTGACCTCTTAGGGGACCACCGAAAAGCAGTCACTTATGGGAAGGGTTGCTTCATACAATATGTGATAGAAAAGACCTATCAATTTGAATGCATATATAGATTGTCTTACTAAATTCTATTATGTTTGAACCCATCAGAATCATCAGATGTCATTTTGCACCTGATTGCTATGCAACGTTCATTGTGACGTCACTTATTTCGCCATGCATTGATGACATCAGATAGGATAAAATGCACAAAAGCAGGGTATAAGTTTTTGATTATTTCACTGCTTTTGCGATGAGTTTATCAAGTGATTTTCTACCCTTATTTCTTGATAACCAACCGAAAAGCATTTAAAGAATTGAAATATTCCCAAAACTGAAATTCCCTGTGAAACAAAATTTGAATTCATTAAAATAAGGGTTAAAAAGGAATCAACACCAAAGTTCCTTCCAAGAATTTACTCTAACACCAGATACCACAGTAACACATAAGCTCATAGATTGCTCCAACAAATTCTAATATCTATGCCATCAATTCTCCAGAATTCATGTTTAGGACAAACTTGGGAATCTGATCAAAATTTAGTTCAAGACAAGTAATCCTTCGTCCAATAATTCTAGATTTATGACAATCAGAGTCTACATTGTCTAACAAAATGTCCAAAATGTTTTGATTTAGAAATATCATAAATTGATTGTATCAAAAATTTAAACTGAAAATAGATCTGTACCATCAAATGTTTGATCCCCAACTGCAGTACTCATCCTTATTGTATGTCTCCCATCAATGGGTTGATAATCCTAGACCTTTGAGAGATAGCAACTAGAGGCTAGGAAAGGATGTAAAGGTGCTATGGTGTGAGAAATACCAGGATTCTCCAGCTATGTATATATAAAACTGAAAGATAGTTGAAAGCAGCGTAAAACCTCCATCCAAACAAACAAACTGTGTCATTCAATAAAATTCCTACTTGCCTTTGATTCATAATTTTAATCATGGCTTATCATGTAATCAACATGCTGAACAATATGTATATAACTATATAAAATCATAATTACTTCAAACCAGAACATATTTCTCCATTTTCGCATTCAATAACAACATGATATAAAACCACAAGTCAAGATTCCCTAGCAACAATTATGGAGCACAAAATAATTCCAAGAAATTTTAAAGCCTATAGCCTATCCCTAGGATATTCTTCTGTTCAATTAACATACAGAAATGTCAATCCATCAAGTCTGTTGAACAGATATTTGAATTCAATTCTTCCAGTAAATCCTCAATGAGTTTAAAACAGTCCACACTTTATCAATATTATTGACAATAAAATGTCAATAATATTGATTAATCCATCAATTTCTCCATAAAATGATCAATGGTATTATCAATATATTGGATTGACAATATCATTGCTGATGTATTGGTGATCTATTTAAAACAGGCCACACTTGATCAATATTATTGACAATAGAATGTCAATAATATTGACTAAATAAACAATTTCATCAATACATAATCGATGATGTTGTCAATCTATAGGACCGTGTATTGGTGACCTACTGATATTGACATGAATTATTCAAATTTACACCAAATTAATTTTATTGTCAATAATATCGATTGCTTATTTTCAGTTCTAATAAATGAATCAGTTTCATTAAATACACACTGAATTAATATTATTGTCATTAATAGTGATCTCTTATTTGCAATTTAATAAATGAATCACATTATTAAACAGTTTTAATAAATCAACTATTCACACTATAACACAGTTCACAGTTTTCTTCTTAAAATCCACCTTTCCTATAACTCATGAGGATAGATAATGAAAGTTGACTAAAATCTTGTCCGCTTTATGGCTATAGCTAGGTAGCTTAATAGGTATCCAGACACTCATTACAAAGAAAACTTTACTCTTATGACCTGTCTTTGGGAAGTTGGACAATCTAGAAAACACAATTTATACAAGAGGACCTTCTGGTCCTATAGTGCTCATCGAGACATAACTCTTTTAAAAGTTAAGATAAACAATACTACCTTTCTATATTATGTGTTGGATAGTGGATAAAATATCTTAGAAGAAAGGAGCATAAATCTGTCAAAAATGTTTATACAATTATCCAACTTGATAACATGGACAGGCTGCTTTTCATTCAGTTTGAAAAAAAAAAAAGTATTAGAAAAAGTCAAAGTTTTTGCATGATGTAATAAATGATGATGACATCAACAGAGAATATGACATTAGGCTACAAACATAATCTATGTTTTAAGTGGACATTGTTTTCAAGTTTTACCTATTTTTGGTAAAGTTTCTAATTGTATGTTCTTGATAAATAACCTTGAACTTGTCATGTGGCCTTGACTTTGGTATTAGCAGATATTTTAGAAACATATCATCATAAAAAATTCCACCTTTAACAGGCTTGAAAAAGATGGTAAGGTATACTTAATTTTTGATAAAGTTTTACAGACAGATATATCAACAGACAACTGGACAGACAGACAAACAAACAACAGTACAACAACATGTCTAAAGGTTTCCCTGCTGGGACAAAAAAGGATTTTGCCATGAAAGCTTGAAAAAAGATTCATTAAATCAAGTGTAATTTGGTTCAGCACAATGCCCTCTATTTGAGCAATCATGCAAGCCCCCAGTTTCTGGACATCACTCAATATACCCAGTAAGCTATGTGAAGGATCGCTAAACATTTTTTCTCCCCTGTAGTTAGGCCGAAGGTTTTCATATTAGATTTTTGTCAGATTGAGGTGTTAATGAACCTGTCTGTGGTACATTCCGGTATTTTTTTCTATTGTACATCCTGGAGGAAAAAAACTTCAACAATGGTAGAGTAGCTACAGGTGATCGTACATCTCACTTTTTCCTTACAGAGCTTCACTGAACAGCTTACTCTAACTACAGTGCTTCACTGAACAGCTTACTCAAACTTTACGAAATAAAGTGAAGACTTCTTGAGCTTATCAGTCCTGTGTTCAGGATTACAAAACCATGCATCCTGTTTGAAAATTATATCCCGCTTTGCACGCAAGTGAGCGTGCAAAGTGGGGTATAATTTGCAAACAGTTTGCACCATTTTGTTATCCTGAATGCCCTGTGGTAGAGAAGCTACTGGTGATGGAACTTCTTACTTATCCTAGAGATTCACTGTCCAGGTTACTCAAACTACAGTGCTTTACTGAATAGCTTACTCAAAACAGTGCTTTACTGAACAGCTTACTCAAAATAGTACTTTACTGAATAGCTTACTGAAAACAGTGCTTTACTGAACAGCTTACTCAAAACAGTACTTTACTGAATAGCTTAATCAAAACAGAGCTTTACAGAGCATGATTTTGTGAGACTCACAAGTAGGTAACATGCTCTACCTTTAGGATGATAAAAAGGTGCAAATCTTGCAAAGAAGGGAAACAGTTTGCACAGTTCTGTTATCCTGAACGCAGGGCAGGATTCCCTATAATATTATATAAACTAGTTTAAATTAATCATCATTACATGGGAGTACCATTCATAACATGGACCCTCTATTCTAGGGATAATCTTTAAATAAAAATAAATTTCAATACTGTTTCTAAATTATTCTTAAGAAAAGCCCTTGAGTCGAATCTCCCAAATACTTTACTTGTCTTTAACACTGAACTATTTTCTAGTTTCATGTCATTGTTTCCATTTTTGACCCTCAAACCTTTAGCAAGGACTCTTAGGACCACTGAACATGATACTCTTAATTAAATAAGGAAACGAAGCTTGCTGTGAATTGGTCTAAACATGAGTAGCTTTGATGAGGTAAGGAGTCCAGTGTGCTTGACTGTTTTAGTGAAAGGCTTTAGGGCCAACAAGAATTTAGGAATTGGGGTGGCTTGTTTGAATTGATCCCTGGTAAGACGGTTAGTAATTTTGATAATTTCTAATAAGTCAAGCTTTCTAGTCATATTTGTGATAACTTGCAAATGATAATGATAATTTTGCCTTATTATAACTGAAAAAATGTTCAAACAAAGCACAAAAGACGGAATGGTGTGGTGCAGATATAACAGAAATACGCTGTACTGACATGACTTTGGACAAAATTTAATGTCCTAAATCTTGGATGATGGGGTATAAAATAGCATTTTAGTTTTCAATTGATGCAATGCTAATCTGCAACAGGAAATTTGAATTTCAATGAAAGCTTAATTCATAACCATCTGCACTTGAAATACCTCCAAATATATTCTCAAAGGAAGAATTAAATGAAGGCAAGGAAAGGTTAAATGAAATATCTTATAGATGCACCCAATGATCTCTCAACAGCAGATTATGACATTTAGTGATTTTTTCGTTAGCCAGTGTGTTAAGATAATTTTGGTAGCTGTGCAAAACAGACAAGTATAGTATTAAATATGAAGTTTATATCAAATAGGGATATAATTTGTACAAAGTACACATAAAGAGTTATACATCTTCACAATAAAATGCTGATCTTTGGGTAGTGAACTTACCGGTATATATATTATAAGTTTCAAGTGAAAGCATGTTGTAATACTAATCATATTAGTAGATGTCCTTACTTTGATATACAAATGTCACCTTTGAATGTGACCACCACCGTAGCAATTTTAGAGGTTTAGATGTAATAGATGTAACATGTTGATAAATAATCATCTCCTGTACAGATTCTAACGAAGGATCCTGCCTGTCCCAAAGCAAGTGTTCTACCACTTTGCTATGACAGCTAGCAAAAACACCCCTTATACACATCCCAGCTACATACATCTCCTCAACTGTATCAAGATTCTTCCATGAATCTTCTTTAGACAACATCCTTGAATTTCATAAACTACCATCTCATTTTTGTTATTTACATGGGTGCTGAATGTAACCTACGATGAATATTCATCTCCTACCAGGATTCGAACCAGGGACCTTTCAAACAGCCCTTAAAAACAACCAAGCTACTAATTAGGTGTCTCTAAACTGCAGCCATTGCTGCCAACGATATCAAAAGTTATAACAAAATATCTATATTGATGGCTCAGCACAAAACAGTTGTAACTGTCTATTAAGTTATAGGCAGTTACAACTGCTTTGTACTGAGCCTTTGATATAGGAAATATTTGGTGAGAGTGGGACCAAAATCCTGTAACTACAACTTGAATATGATGAAGTAAAAAGAGCTTGATAGCTCACTCACAGTATTTAATAGAGCCACCTTCAACAGTTTTCTGTTTACCTGATTGAAGTTAAATATGACAGAGTTTGACATAGAGATATTTCTGGTCTCTTTCAGTCTGATTACTCGTCTGATAAATCCAGTCATCAATATTCAATCAATAAATCAATCTTTATATCATTGTGCTGATCTTTTAGATATTATATTGATGTCAATTTAATTAAAGGTAGAATCAATCAATAGAGAGTCACTTTAGGATGTCGTAGATATTTAACACTGATTCCATGATGAACCTTGTTCCAAAAATTTTTGAAAGTTTATTTTTCAATTTTATCATAATCATGCCTTGATGTGTACAAAATTTATATAGAAAATTAAATTATTGAAGGTCAACAAAATTCTTATATTTGCATAGTGAAACATCCATTTATTGATTTGGGTTAAAGTTGTGATTCACAGTCTGTTCACCTAAACAATATCAAAAGTCATTGAAAGCAAAAACGTATCATTGAACATAATTTTCCTGAGAATTTAAACCGTTAACATTCTCCCATAGAGTTGGCATAGTTTTTGAACCACCACAGAAAAAGTTAATTATATTTTTATGCCCCATTCCACTCCTGGATTGCAAACAGTAGCTCTAGACTCACCATTGTATATATCATTAGTATGGAACTTTAACAAAACTATCTGGGTCAGATTTCATGATCACTTCTTAACATTACCATCTTCAACTTGAGAGGGTCAACACACTCTTTACAATAGTTTTCACCGAGTCATCAATATGATTGATATTGATGCATTCTGTTGCAAAAATAGGTATCTGTATATCATTTTTTATGAATCTTTACCCCTCTAACTCAAACCGGTTCAGCCCAATCTCTCAAACCACAAATCCTTGGGTTGTAAGTTTGAACACTGGCTTGACCAACTGTCATCCAAATGATAAGAGGCCAACATTGATGGCTAAGTGCAAAACAGTTTTAACTGCCTATATGATTATAGGCAGTTAACACTGTTTTACACTGAGCCATTGACATGGAAGATTGTGAAACCAAAGTGTAGCATCTTTCAATAAAGAAGTTATAATCATTATTAGCTCGGCTGTTTTTGAAGAAAACCCGAGGTATTATGATCACCTTGGCGTCATTCGCGTTGTCATTGGCGTTGTTGTTGACGTTGTTGTTTGGGTGACAAACTTTAACGTTGGTCATTACTTTTGAATGGTAAGTCATAGAGCCTTCATATTTCACATGATTATTGCTTGGGACAAGAACTTTCTGTAGGTACCAAGTTCCAGGTCATCAGTAAAGATCAAGGTCATTTTTCAAGGTCAATTTTTAAAAAAAAAAATTAACCTTGGTCATAACTTTTGAATGGTAAGTCATAGAGCCTTCATATTTTACATGATAATTGCTCGGTACAAGACCTTTCTGTAGGTACTAAGTTCAAGGTCGTCAGTCAAGGTCAAGGTCATATTTCAAGGTCAAATTTCTTTAAACAAGAGGACCAAGATGGTCCTAGATCGCTCACCTGAGTCTCTTTAACCCCTGGGACATCACATTAATTAGATAGGCAGATGTCAAAAAGAAGATAATTGCCCAAGATCAATACCATGGAACGTTTTCAGCGAAGAGCAAGACAGATATGCCTTTTTGCTCTTTGATTCTATGTAAAAGGGGATGCACCCGGGTGGACCCCAATAGTGACCCCAGGGTCTTTATATGAACAAACTTAGAAGAGGTCCATAAGATGATGCTACATTCTAAATATGAAAGCTGTCTGCCTTCTGGTTTCAGAGCAGATTTTTGAAGGTTTTCCCATTTTCACCCATCGTGCTCAAATGAGCTGAAAGGGATGCCCCTGGGTGGAGCCCAAATATGACCCAAGGGTCTTGATATGAACAAACTTGGTAGGGGCCCACAAGATGATGCTACATACCAACTAGAAAGCCATGAATGGCTTGTGTCGCTCCACAGGCTTGAATTTCTTGTAATAGCAAATCTAAGTTTTGACGAGATTTTAAGATATTTTGGCTTCTACTGATGTTGAAAAGATTTTCAAAGTTTTCACTATTATAACATATAGAGAAATAACCTCCGCCCATAAAAGACATATTTTTCTTCAAATCACAATAATTTTTGGCTGAATGATAATGGATCACCCCAGAATCATACTTATAAAGTTTGATTGATATCCATCAGTAACATTCTGAGAAAATGATTTTAAAGTTTGCACTATATAACATATAGAGAAATGACCTCCGTCCATAAAATATATATTTTTCATCAGATCACAATAATTTTTGGTAGACTGATAAAGGGTCACCCAAGGATCATTCATGTAAAATTTGGTTGAAATCTATCAGTTAGATTCTGAGAAAATGATTTTCAAAGTTTCCACTATATAACATATAGGGAAATGACCTCCGCCCATAAAATACATATTTTTCATCCGATCACAATAGTTTTTTGTAGACTGTTAAAGGGTCACCCAAGGATCATTCATGTGAAATTTGGTTGATATCTATCACTTAGATTCTGAAAAAATGATTTTCAAAGTTTCCACTATATAACATATAGAGAAATGACCTCCGCTCATAAAATACATATTTTTCATCCGATCACAATAATTTTTTATAGACAGGTAAAGGGTCACCTAAGGATCATTCATGTAAAATTTGGTTGATATCCATCAGTTAGAACAGAGAAAAGTCACTTTTTACCATATTAGGAAATTAGCCACGCCCATAAAATCCATGTTTTTCATTGGATCAAAATTTCTTGAACAACTTTGAAAGAGGGTCACCCAAGGATCATTCCCGTGAAGTTTGGTTGAAATCCATCCAGTAGTTTCTGAGGAGAAGATTTTTAAAAAAAAGTTTACGACCGGACGCACGGACGGACGCACGACAGACACAACACCATGACAATAGCCCCAGTGGCTTTCAGCCAGTGGAGCTAAAAATGAAAGCAGTGTGCCCTCTGGTTTCGATTAAAGAAGATTTTAAAAGATTTTCGCTCTTTGATTCTATGTAAAAAGGGTTGCGCCCGGTTGGAGCCCAAATATGATCCTAGGGTCTTGATATGAATAAACTTGGTAAAGGTCCACTAGATGATGCTACATACCAAATATGAAAGCTGTCTGGCTTCTGGTTACATAGAAAAAGATTTTTGAAGATTTTCACTTTTTTACCCTTCGTGCTCATAAGAGATAAAGGGATGTACCCGTGCAAAGCCAAATTTGACCCAAGGGTCTTGTTATGAACAAACTTGGTAGAAGCCCACTAGGTGATGCTACACACCAAATATTTAAGCTGTCTGCCATCTGGTTACAGAGAAGAAGATTTTTAAAGATTTTCGCTCTTTAATTCTATGTAAAAAGGGTTGGGCCCGGGCAAAGCCCAAATATGACCCCAGGGTCTTGATATGAACAAACTTGGTAGAGGTCCACTAGATGATGCTACATACCAAATATGAAAGCTGTCTGCCTTCTGTTTTCAGATAAGAAGCTTTTTAAAGATTTTCATATTTTCACCCTTTTTGTTAAGGGTAAAGGGAAAGTTAAGGGTGGATTTCATTTATTTGAACAACTTTGGAAGAGCTTAACCCAAGGAACATCACTGCCAAGTTTCATCAAGATTGGCCCACTTGTTTAGGAGGAGAAGATGTTTAAAGAAATTGTGGACAACCCACGACGGACGACGGACGACACAGACTGACGACGGACATTCTACGATCCCAATAGGTCACCTTGAGCACTTCGTGCTCAGGTGAGCTAAAAATTATACCTTGATCATAACTTTTGAATGGTAAGTTATAGAGCCTTCATATTTCACATGATTATTGCTTGGGACAATACCTTTCTGTAGGTACCAAGTTCAAGGTCATCAGTCAAGGTCAAGGTCATTTTTCAAGGTCAAACTTCTTCAAAAAAATTCAACCTTGGTCATTACTTTTGAATGGTAAGTCATAGAGCCTTCATATTCTACATGATCATTGATTGGTACAAGACCTTTCTGTAGGTACCAAGTTCAAGGTCATCAGTCAAGGTCAAGGTCATTTTCGAGGACAAATTTGTTTGGAAAAATTTAACCTTGGTCATAATTTTTGAATATTATGTCAAAAAGCCTTCATATTACAAATGATCATTGCTTGGTACAAGACCTTTCTGTATGTACTAAGTTCATATATTTGCATTTGCCTTAGAAATAATAAACAGCCAAGTGTTGGCATCCACTTGCAGTGCTCTTGTTATTTTACTTTTATTATAATTATTATCAGTTACAAAGTATACATAAAGTATACATTGGTGATAAAATTAATTAGTGACCAATGGAATGTTTTGGCTGTATTGGTGTTAAGAAAGAAAGGAAGTCATGAGTAGATGAATCAACAGCCACAATTTAACTGAAATACTGAGGGAAGTCGGTATTAAATATTCATTTCAAACAAAATAAGATTTTTTTCTAAATTCATGCATCAAAAATGCAATTGAGAAGCTGATTTAGATTTAGAAAACTTACCAAAGATTAAAGAATGCATGCAAGTGTGAGCAATACACTAAATGTAGCATTGGTTCTGCCATTCAGACCATTTTTTTTTAACACCCAAGTAAAAAAGAAATCTAGCAACTTCTGTTTCAGTCATAAACTCTTCCCTTTTGCCAAAAAATTTTCTTGTACATACAAGATAAACACCTTTTTGCCGACAAAATGATGTAAAAAACCGTGTAAACTGTCAAAATAGCTAGAGTCGTAACCTAAGGACGATGACCCACTGACATTATATGAATAACCTCTGTATACTCGGGATGTCCTCATTTTGGACGATGGTAATTTACTCGCCCCTACAACTATGAGGGTCTTCAAGACGAATGTCAATTCATTACACATACAGAAATATTTATCGACATTTGTTACGAAGGCAAATGAAATCCAGCAGATCAATTCTGTTTCAGCTTGATTTATGCTGTTTAAATCAATGCTTCCCTAACAAGTTTTGGTTGGGAAACTTCTTTGCAAGGAAACAATAGGTTAAACTGAACTTGTAACCCATTTTGTATCATAAAAATACTGGTCCATTCTTTATAGATCAACTTATCATCTTCTCTCAATTTATAAAAACTTTTGGTTATGTTACAATTGACATCAAAATTACCCCTAGTCATGCTGAACCCTGAATATTCCTGCCTTGACAGGAGCTATAGACAAACATCAGCCTGCACATAATGTGCAGTCTGATTTTTGTCTATAGCACCTGTTTTTATTTTTTGAAACAAGAAAAGCTCATAAATTTAATTTTCACAATGAATTCCCTATCAAATTTAGTGCATTTGGCGCTTTGAACACATAGATTTTGTTGCAAATTTGCCAAGATTTTTTATTCAGCATGGCAAGGGCTAATAATTAAACTGAAAAAAAAAATATAAAACCTATAGAAGATAGATACTAGTTGTATGGCCTAGAACAATTCTAAATCACCCTTTTCCTGATGAATTTTAATTTTGCTTTAATAAAATACCATTATTTATGACCACTTTGGCTTGAGTTTTATCCACAATACTGGAGGTAGAATGTACTGCGGCTAATATCAGACTGCACATCTGTGTAGACTGATCTTGGTCTATACTGTCTGCCAAAGCTCTCAGTCCTTGAAATATCAATGGAATGAGTTATTTGACAGTAATACTATTACGGAAGGATGGTATGATACCAATGACAGCCTAATTGAAAGTTCAGAGAAGTAATGGTTAAGTAAATTAACATTGCATGAAATGTCACTGGAATTCTGCCAGGAGCAGGAAAAAAATAATTGTACCTGGGGTTATAACCCATCATTGAAAAAAATATGACCTTGTTCTGATGGAGACCTAGAATTTTTCAGTGTAAATATAATTTGCCATATGCTTTTATTGAAAATATATATGAATATTTATGCAAACATTTTGGTATCATGATAAGGTTCATGCAAATGTTAATGAAATTTAGAATTTTCTCAGAATCAGAAAAACAAGAGGACCAAGATGGTCCTAGATCGCTCACCTGAGTCTCTATGACCCCTGGGACATCACATTAATTAGATAGGCAGATGTCAAAAAGAAGATAATTGCCTAAGGTCAATACCATGGAACGTTTTCAGCAAAGAGCAAGACAGATATACCTTTTTGCTCTTTGATTCTATGTAAAAAGGGATGCACCCGGGTGACCCCAAAAGTGACCCCAGGGTCTTGATATGAACAAACTTGGAAGAGGTCCATAAGATGATGCTACATTCTAAATATGAAAGCTGTCTGCCTTCTGGTTTCAGAGAAGAAGATTTTTGAAGGTTTTCCCATTTTCACCCATCTTACTCAGATGAGCTGAAAGGGATGCGCCCGGGTAGAGCCCAAATATGACCCAGGGGTCTTGATATGAACAAACTTGGTAGGGGCCCACAAGATGATGCTATGTACCAAAAATGAAAGCAGTGTGCCCTCTGGTTTCGATTAAAGAAGATTTTAAAAGATTTTTGCTCTTTGATTTCATGTAAAAAGGGTTGGGCCCGGGCAAAGCCCAAACATGACCTCAGGGTCTTGATATGAACAAACTTGGTACAGGTCCACTAGATGATGCTACATACCAAATATGAAAGCTGTCTGCCTTCTGGTTTCAGAGAAGAAGATTTTTGAAGATTTTCATTTTTTTACCCTTCGTGCTCATAAGAGATAAAGGGATGCAACCATGCAAAGCCCAAATATGACCCAAGGGTCTTGTTATGAACAAACATGGTAGAGGCCCACTAGGTGATGCTACACACCAAATATTTAAGCTGTCTGCCATCAGGTTACAGAGAAGAAGATTTTTAAAGATTTTCGCTCTTTGGTTCTATGTAAAAAGGGTTGGGCCCGGGCAAAGCCCAAATATGACCCCAGGGTCTTGATATGAACAAACTTGGTAGAGGTCTACTAGATGATGCTACATACCAAATATGAAAGCTGTCTGCCTTCTGGTTTCAGAGAAGAAGATTTTTAAAGATTTTCATATTTTCACCCTTTTTGTTAAGGGTAAAGGGAAAGTTAAGGGTGGATTTCATTTATTTGAACAACTTTGGTAGAGCTTGACCCAAGGAACATCCCTGCCAAGTTTCATCAAGATTGGCCCACTGGTTTAGGAGGAGAAGATGTTTAAAGAAATTGTGGATGACGGACGACGCACGACGCACGACTGACGACGGACATTCTACGATCCCAATAGCTCACCTTGAGCACTTCGTGCTCAGGTGAGCTAAAAACACACCTGCCAATATAAAAATTTAAAGAAAATGTTAAAACAAGAGGGCCAGAATGGCCCTAAACCGCTCACCTGAATGTTATTCCACACCCATATTTATGGGCCAATCAAAATTTTACGAACAATTTATCAAAAGGGTCACTCAAGAAACATTCTGATTAAGTTTCATCAAAATCGGATGAGTGGTTAAGGTGGCAATGGACAGCGGCCTCCCGACTCTGTAAACCTGAAGTGGTTTTTCGTTTATTTTACGGCTCTTTTTGCGCGTTGTTTAAAATGACCGGAGTTTTTATAAGACTCTGCTTATGGAAATAACGTAGAATAATGATGGTAAAATTTCACAATTTTGCTTCTTTTCAACATTGGACATCAATTGAATGACTAGATCATTGAATTTAAAGATAAAAATACGTTTTAAGGTCATTTAATTAGGACGTGTTTCTACAAAATAACGAAAAATTTTCTTATTTGCATGGAAAGGAATGCTGATTTTTTTACCAAATAAAGGAACTAGAAAGCCATGAATGGCTTGAGTCGCTCCACAGGCTTGAAATTCTTGTAAAAGCAATAAATGTTTTGACTAGATTTTTAGATATTTGTGGTTCTACTGATGTTGTAAAAGATTTTCAAAGTTTCTACTATATAACAGATAGAGAAATGACCTCTGCTATTAAAAGACATATTTTTCATCAAATTAACATAATATTTGGCTGCATGATAATGGGTCACCCAAAGATCATACAAAAACTGTTTGATTGATATCCATCCGTTACATTCTGAGAAAATGTTTTTCATAGTTTCCAGTATTTAACATATTGAGAATTGACCACCACCAAAAATTCCATATTTTCCGTCCAATCAAAATAATTTTTGGTACACTAATAAAGGGTCACTCAAGGATCATTCCAGTGAAATTTGGTTGATATCCATCAGTTACATTCTGAGAAAATGATTTTCAAAGTTTCCACTATATAACATATAGAGAAATGACCTCCGCCCATAAAATGCATATTTTCCATCCAATCACAATGATTTTTTGTAGACTGATAAAGGGGCACTCAAGGATCATTCCAGTGCAATTTGGTTGATATCCATCTGTTCCATTCTGAGAAAATGATTTTCAAAGTTTCTACTATATAACATATAGAGAAATGACCTCCGCCTATAAAATGCATATTTTCCATCTGATCACAATGATTTTTTGTAGACTGATAAAGGGTCACCCAAGGATCATTCATGTAAAATTTAATTGGTATCCATCAATTAGAATCTGAGAAAACTCACTTTTTACCATATTTGGAAATTAGCCACGCCCATAAAATCCATGTTTTTCATTGGATCAAAATTTCTTGAACAACTTTGAAAGAGGGTCACCCAAGGATCATTCCTGTGAAGTTTGGTTGAAATCCATCCATTAGTTTCTGAGGAGAAGATTTTTAAAGAAAAGTTTACGACCGACGGACGGACGGACGGACGCACGGCGGACACAACGCCATGACAATAGCCCCAGTGGCTTTCAGCCAGTGGAGCTAAAAACATGTATTATAAACATATCAGAAAATAAGAAAAATTAATTGGGTAATTTCTTCAAAAAATAGGTTTTTATGGCATTTTTCTTGCCTTAAATTACAACTAGAAAGCCATGAATGGCTTGTGTCGCTCCACAGGCTTGAAATTCTTGTAAAAGCAAACAAAAGTTTTGACTAGATTTTTAGATATTTGGGGTTCTACTGATGTTGAAAATGATTTTCAAAGTTTCAACTATATAACATATAGAGAAATGACCTCCGCCCATAAAGGACACATTTTTCATCCAATCAAAATAATTTTTGGCTGCATAATAATGGGTCACCCAAAGATCATACCAAAAATGTTTGTTTGAAATCCATCAATTACATTCTGAGAAAATGATTTTCAAAGTTTCCACTACATAACCTATTGAGAAATGACCTCCGCCCATAAAATATATATTTTTCAACCGATCACAATAATTTTTTGGTAGACTGATAAAGGGTCACTCAGGGAATATTTCAGTAAAATTTGGTTTATATCCATCCATTACATTCTGAGAAAATGATTTTCAAAGTTTCCACTATATCACATATAGAGAAATGACCTCCGTCCATAAAATACATATTTTTCATCCGATCACAATTCTTTTTGGAAGACTGATAAAGGGTCACCCAAGGATCATCCAAGTTAAATTTAGTTGATATCCATCACTTTGATTCTGAGAAACGATTTTCAAAGTTTCCACTATATAACATATAGAGAATTGACCTCTGCCCATAAATTGAATATTTTCCATCTGATCACAATAGTTTTTTGTAGACTGATAAAGGGTCACCCAAGGATCATTCATGTAAAATTTTATTGGTATCCATCACTTAGAATCTGAGAAAACTCACTTTTTACCATATTTGGAAATTAGCCACGCCCATTAAATCCATGTTTTTCATTGGATCAAAATTTCTTGAACAACTTTGAAAGAGGATCACCCAAGGATCATTCCTGTGAAGTTTGGTTGAAATTCATCCAGTAGTTTCTGAGGAGAAGATTTTTAAAGAAAAAGTTTACGAACGGACGCACTGACGCACGGACGGACGCACGACGGACACAACGCCATGACAATAGCCCCAGTGGCTTTCAGCCAGTGGAGCTAAAAATTGGTGCATTTTCAACTTTTGAAGGCAAATAATGGAAATGCAATTGATCGAAGCGAAATTTCCTTGGCGACAGCCATTGTGTACATGTATAAGGTCTATCAACATGTATGTGTTTTATAGCTATCGGCTGGTACTTAGTTGATACTAAACCTTAAACTAAATTAAACGTTTTACTGAAAAATGGCCAGTACCACTCAAGGGCAAACAACTCTAGCATGAAAACGAGCACGGAAAGGCATCTTCAAATTTTGATTTAATGACTATACAATGTTAATGTACAACATATGTGAACAAGAAAAAAATTCAATGGGCAGAAAAAAATGACGCCATGTGTCCATTGCTACCTTAACCCTTTCCTGTTTTACAAAATTTTGGACCTGTCTAAATTCAACGGTATTGCAGACGAAAATTTAAAGTGGATTTAATTTGAAAAGTAACCATTCAGCAGGGTAGAAAATAGTGGGGAAAAATAAGAAATTGCTTATCTCAATCAGAAAATCACAGGCACGTAAAAAGTAGGGATTAAACAGCAAAGGGTTAAGGAGAATATGTCGTTCAAAGGTTTTGGGCTCAAAATAAGCCCCACCTTGCCTACCCCTTATTTATAGGCAAAACAGAATTTTGCGAACAATTTATCAAAAGAGTCACCCAAGAAACATTCTGGTTAAGTTTCATCATGATCAGCCCAATGGTTCAGGAGGAGATGTAATTCAAAGATTTTGGGCTCAAAAAAAGCCCCACCCTGCCATGCCAATATTAAGGGTTCAATTAAAATTTTGCGAACAGTTTTTGAGAAGGGTCACCCAAGGAACATTCTGGTAAAGTTTTATTGAAATCAGCCCAGTGGTTCAGGAGGAGATGTTGTTCAAAGATTTTGGGCTCAAAATATGCCCTACCCTGCCATGCCCATATATAATGGGTCAATCAAAATTTCGTGAACAATTTATAAAGACAGTCACCAAAGGAACATTCTGGTAAAGTTTCATTGAAATCTGCCCAGTGGTTCAGGAGGAAATGTCGTTCATAGATTTTTGGCTAAAAAAAAGCTGCGCCCTGCCACACTCATATTTATGGGCCAATCAAAATTTTGCGAACAAAAGGTCACCCAAGGATCATTCTGGTAAAATTTCATTGAAATTGGCCTAATGGTTCAGGAGGAGATGTCGTTCAAAGGTTTGGGGCTAAAAATAAGCCCCGCCCTGCCATGCCCATATTTATGGGTCAACCAAAATTTTGCAAACCATTTTTGAAAAGGGTCACAAAAAGAACATTCTGGTAAAGTTTCATTGAAATGGGCCAAGTGGTTCAGGAGAAGATGTTGTTCAAAGATTTCAAAGTCAAAAAATGCCATGCCCTGCCACGCCCAATCGGAATTTAGCGAAGAATTATTAATGAGGGTCACTCAAGGAACATTCTAGTAAAGTTTCATTGAAATCGGCCCAGTGGTTCAGGAGAAGAAGAAGAAGTTTTTAAGATTGTTGATGACTGACGACGGACTCAGGACCACCCTTAAAGCTTCCCTTAAGCATGTTGCGCTCAGGTGAGCAAAAAAATTATTATAAAATATTGTATTTAAATGTTGCATTGATTGCACATTATGTTAGATAGAACACAAGTCTCATAAATGTCAAAGTGTAAATTAAGCATTTTTGTTGCACCAACAGTTCAGTTTATCTTTATAAAATATCAAATCCCCTTAAAATTGCACAATATGAATGCATTAAACTAGTACATCATGCAGTTTGTGAAACCTGAGATATATCACTGAGCCTGCAAAAATGTATGAATTACATTGTGGATCTCATTTGAAATAACTTAAAATAGTACTGTTTTACAGTAAGGAGATAGCAAAGGGGTTACAGTCACATAAATGCATATCAGAGATGTAGTACTTGGTTGAAGCTATGTCAGTTCCACTTCTAGTTTTTACCCACCAATTGACATGTAATGTGTAGAATTTGTCCTATCATATTTGTAGAATAACCTCATCACACAGAGAGCCTAGTGCACTTATTTAAAGCAAATTAATATATAGGCTTTAACAAGTAGTTTACTAACGACTCAACAAACACTAGTTATAACTTGGTCAGAGTAGCACAAATGGACGGATTTCCTTTAACATTCTATATTGCTTGAGTGACCACGTCTATTAAGCAATCAATTCTATTAAGCGACCACTGTAAAAGTCCCCTCAATGTAAGCAAAATCTCTGAAAAAGATGGCGTTCTTAACGGAAAAATTTGTTATTATTGCATCTTATGATGTTGGAGCCCATTAGAATCGTCTCAATGAGACAATTCTAATGAGTTCAAACATCATTTGATTAAGTAAGATATGACCGACAATCTATAAATGCTACCGAAATTAACTCTCACATTAATTTATCATGATATTTTGTATTAAGCGACCATTCCCATAAACAACCACTTTTTGGTGGTCCCCTTAGTGGTCGCTTAACACGAGTTTTACAGTATATTTATTTTCTTGCCTTTTCTGTATGTTAAATTTAGTTTTGTTTCTGAATAGTATTTGGGCTACATATAAAATTTGCAAAGATAATTCTGGCTCATAAATTTGCATGCAAAATTATCTCATTTAACCTAATCGAATGAGAAATCAAAGATTTTGACTGGAATTTTAACCAATTACTTCACTTAATTAACTTTGCTATGATCTTTTTTTTCAAGCCAGTTTCCATGAGATACATTTCTGGCAGAAAATGATCCCTGAATTTGCTATTGTTAAAACGGTTCAAAAAGTTAAAGTTAAAGTTAGGTTTATAGTCTGTTTCTATGCCAGGCATATTCAACCGACTTCACACTTTAACCCCCCATCATCGAATTGCAAGTCAGCTGTTAACAAACGGCGCTCATCGGCAGCCACAGCACTTTGACTTACATTCTCACAGGTACCCATTTATACACCTGGGTGGAGAGGAGCAACGTGGAGTTAATTTTTTGCTCAGAAAAATTCCCGTGATCTGGCCGGGATTCGATCCCGGGACCTTTCGATCCCAAAGCCACCGTCCTAACCATTAGACCACGGACTCCACTTTCAAGGAGAAAGTGATCAGATTCAGAGGCGTATCATCTTCGCTAGCCAAGGGTTCTAGCTCCACTATGTTCCTTATGTAAGGAACATAGTGGAACTAGAACCCTTGGCTTACCAAGGTGAAAGCTAATATACCATCTGAGAACTAAGAACTGAATGATCCGCACTCAGACTCATTGATTCATGAATGTCTATCAGTTTGACACCAGCAGTGTGCACTGCATGTGTGCATGAGATCTATCTAAATGGGAAAACCTGGAAAACTCTGGTAGATGTATTAACCTTACCAAAGACCTTTGAAACAAGAGGACTATGATAGTCATAAATCGCTCACCTGAGTAATTCATCTCATCACTTGTCAACCAGGTTATTTATACCAGATATTGTTTTGAAATACATTTAGGATGGTTTTGAAAGAAACAAACTTTATTTTCATCCTATTCATTTTTTTAAAGGAAGGCAATTTTGTTTTACTTTTTAAATAGTGTAGGTCTAAATTTTTCTTATACTTATGTAGAAAGCAGGCAATGTAGTTTAAAATTCCACTGCTCTTTGTGAAGGCTAATCTTAGTCTATACAATCTGTTCAAGCTTTTGGTACAGTAGGTATATGCCATGACCAGCATGAGAAAGGTTAACCCTTGTCATGCTGATCCCAGAATATTCCTGCTTTGGCAGGAGGTATGGACAAACATCAGCCTTCACATATGTGCAGTCTGATCTTAGTCCATACAACCTGATTTTCCTTTTTAAACCAGAAAATTTCGTAAATTATCTCTTATAAATCAAATGCTGACTCACAATTAGGAAATAAAGAGCTTTCGGCAATTTGATTTATATATAATTTTGCCAAGATATTTTATTCAGCATGACAAGGGTTAATGTAAGGAGCAAAAAGAGTTTCACATGGAAGTGGCAATAAACAGCTGTTACAGTTGGGTGAATTACCGTATTTCTTCTAATAATAGTGCCCTCCATAAAAGTAGCACATAAGTAGTACAAAAGTAGTACATTTTTTACCAAGAAAACCCACTTCAAATGCCTAGATTTTAGGACTTATTTGAGACTTCTTCTCTCATTTGAGATGAATTTCCCTTTCCTCTAAACAATCATTTATATGAATGTTTAGAGGAAATTCACCACAAGTTAAAGGGAAAAGGGCCTAAAAGACATAAATTTTCATCATTTTAATTACCATGGCTACTTGGGTATATGACAAAATTATTTTTTTTTAACATTTTGCTAGAGCTTCATCAAAGGAACATCCTTACCAAGTTTCAGATTGATAGCCCAAAGATTTGGGAGACTATGTGTCCAGGTGAGCTAAATCTCATTAACGTTACTGCATACAAGGAGCGTTGACATAAACTTCAAATAATTAAGTGATATGAATTGAGCATGTACTTTTAGGTTTTGATAGCATGTCTTCTAAGAAGAACAGTCTCCTATTTAGATAATTAATTTTTCAGCATGTCATGTTTCATAATCACGTTGTCAACTGAAAATACCTGTTAAGATTCTAATGACAAGCAACCTATCTTCTTAACTTGAACCATTTTAAACCCGTTATCTATTGTATTAATGGCTCCAAGTATTTTGCGTAAAACTCATTAAAATAAGCACCCCAAACAAGATGAAAATGATCACAAAACATGTCGAAATTTTACTTCCAATTGCAGTATTTTTTCAAGCACTGTTAGCAGAGAACCATTTTCAATGTCCACAAAAGTTTTGACATCAAAAACACAGGACTTTGACAGGAGATTGATGACCAAATTGGTCGATGAACAGAACTAGAAAGCCATGAATGGCTTGAGTCGCTCCACAGGCATGAAATTCTTGTAATAGCAAATAAATGTTTTGACTAGATTTTTAGATATTTGGGGTTCTACTGATGTTGAAAATGAGTCCATCAGTTACATTCTGGGAAAATGATTTTCATAGTTTCCACTATTTAACATATTGAGGAATGACCTCCACCCATAAAATGCATATTTTTCATCAAATCAAAATAATTTTTGTTACACTGATAAAAGGTCACTCAAGGATCATACCAGTGGAATTTGGTTGATATTCAAACATTAGATTCTGAGAAAATGATTTGCAAATTTTCCACTATATAATATATAGAGAATTGACCTCCGCCCATAAAATGCATATTTTCCATCCGATCACAATGATTTTTTGTAGACTGATAAAGGGTCACTCAAGGATCATTCCAGTAAAATTTGGTTGATATCCATCAGTAACATACTGAGAAAATGATTTTCAAAGTTTCCACTATATAACATATAGAGAATTGACCTCCGCCCATAAAATGCATATTTTCCATCCGATCACAATGATTTTTTGTAGACTGATAAAGGATCACCCAAGGATCATTCATGTAAAATTTAACTGGTATCCATTGACTAGAATCTGAGAAAACTCACTTTTTACCATATTTGGAAATTAGCCACGCCCATTAAATCCATGTTTTTCATTGGATCAAAATTTCTTGAACAACTTTGAAAGAGGGTCACCCAAGGATTATTCCTGTGAAGTTTGGTTGAAATCCATCCAGTAATTTCTGAGGAGAAGATTTTTAAAGAAAAGTTTACGACCGCACGCACGCACGGACGGAAGGACGCACGACGGACACAACGCCATGACAATAGCCCCAGTGGCTTTCAGCCAGTGGAGCTAAAAATGGATAAATGTAAAAAGACATTGGCACATCAGTTGATATAGATAAGATGTGTTTGTGAAATTCTTATGCCTCCCCCAAGTATTTTTTTAAAAGTTTGACCATGGTAATTGACTTTGACCTTTCAAGATGACCTTAACCTTGGTAGCAGCATCAGTCTATCATAGTGGTCTGTCATCATTTTAATATGAACTTTTTATCCTTAGCAGGTACAAAGAAATTGGCAAGGTTAATTTTTTGGGTTAAGTTTTGCAGACAGATGGATTCACAGAGATGGAGAGACATTCTACAGACAGGCAAACAATATGCCCTCGATCTTAAGATGGAGGGGGGGGGGGGGGGTTAAACAAATAAACCATTGACTCTGCTAAATGGAGGGATGAATATTGGCTTTAACTTCAAATGTGTTACATAATGTTTCGTAGCCCCTTTCAATGTGACTCATCCAACCACATAGAAATACTTCAGATTGTACTAGACACCAAACCTACCATGTCCACAAAAAAGATCCCAATATTCCTGGGTGATAATTGCTTTTCCAGAATGTTATGTTTTGTAATTATGCTTTAACCTGAAAATGTCTGTCATGAGTGAAATTATCTACTAACATTTTTATGGGGTTTCTTTTATTTAGCTTACTAGTAAATCATTGCTTGTATCTCCCTCAACCTTAGAATTTATTTCAAGACATTTTTTTTTTCTTTACAAATTGATGGCTCATTATGAAACAGCTTTTACTGCCAATAAACAGAACTGATGGGCAATTACAACTTTTTGCCTTGAGCCATTGATATGCATAAATTAATCAAAGTAGAAAACTGTTCCAAAACAAAAACTCTCCATATAAATTCTCATAATCACATTTCCATGACATTACACACACTTTAAACTAGAAAGCCATGTATGGCTTGAGCCGCTCCACAGGCTTGAAATTCTTGTAATGGCAAATCAAAGTTTTGATTAGATTTTTAGATATTTTGGGTTCTACTGATATTGAAAATTATTTTCAAAGTTTCCACTATATAACATATTGAGAAATGACCTACGCCCATGAAATACATATTTTCCATATGATCACAATAATTTTTGGTAGAATAGAATTTTAAAGAAAAAGTTTAAGACCGACACACAGACGCACAGATGCACGGATTGATGACGGACACAGAGCCATGACAATAACCCCAGTGGCCTGCAGCCAGTGGAGCTAAAAATGATTGTTTGAAGGAAATTCAAATCAAATAAAGAGAAGAGGCCTCAAAAAGATCTTAAAATTTAGGCATTTGAAGTGGATTTTCTTAGTAAAGAATGTAGCGGTGCTACTTTTAGGGAGGGTGCTATTACTATGACAAATAGGGTACCTTATCACATAGTTCATGCAAACTATATATGAGCCTGTGCATGACAATTCCAATAATATGAAATGTGCACCAAGCAAAGACTCTGGCCAGCCTGTGCATCTGCACAGTCTGACCAGAGTCTTCACTTTGCACACTATAGATTGATCAGGTCTATAATTATGTGTATTCAGACAGACAGTCACTGTTCCTGTTGTACTGTGGAACTGTCTATGCTGCTTGATGTTTGCAACTAATGCATGTTTCAAATTGTTGGAAATGTCACACAGGCTCATATATCTGAGGTAAAAAGATTTCTAGCTTACCTTATCACATAGTTCATGCAGACTATATATTGTGGTTTGTTGGCTGTGTTATATATAATTGTGGCTCGCGTCTGTAACCATACCCAGTTATCATTCTTGCCCAGAAATCTGTAATACTTGCTCACTGATGTCCCTTTAATAATCACTGAAAATATACAACAAATACACTGACTATCTATAGGTGTATTTTCAAAACTGAGCTCTGATGTAGGCACCGAGTCCATGGCCATAGGTAAATCGGGTGTACTTGAAAAGCAAATGATTGGAATTTAACCTTGTCCCTTCAAAGAAATTGTGAAAGGACATGTTTTGGTGAACCTTATGTTGTAAGACAACCAATAACGTTGGTTTAAAAGGTAAACTTTAAACTTTCTTAATGCATTATTTTAACCTGGTTTATCTATTTCGAACAAATGGCACGAGAATCTAACGGTAAATAATTGATTTCACGGCTCACCGCGCAAAATCTACCTATACAAGATAATGTATTGGTATTACACAACACTTATGATATAAATATACAACAAATGCATAGATGATATACAACAAATACATTCAGATGTCATACCTGAATATTTATTAAGAGCTTTTCTAAATGTACGTCTAGAAATACATTTTTCTTGAAAACATTAGTCATCTTGTCATCTTTTTGATACCAGTTTCATTTTGCTTAATTTCCATTCACTTTTTCAAAGAAATAAAATACATGTATTTGTATCTTTTTCTGAAAAGAATCTTGAAAGGTGATAGGTGAGTGGGGTTTTTTTACAATTGTAAGTCAGGAGAGGTTTTTTTCTTGCTTATACTACTTTGATTTAAGAGAAAGGATAATTATCACCTGAAAAAAAGGAGAAAAAAGTCCATTGTAACATATGTTATATTCATCAACTTTCACTTGTCGGTGTTACTCAGGTGAGAAAAAATCTTTGATTATGTAATCCTTTACTTGTCCTGGATCTATAACAGTCCATCCATGAACTACCTTTCTTTGAAATCCTCAGGTACAACAGATAGCTTGGATGTTGGACCTTCAGACATGACCTTGACCCTTGACCTAATTAAGTTCATCAAAGTTACCTCCCTTATTTACAGTCCTTGACATTGCAATAATGTCAACAAACAAAGTATATATAAGTTGCATGAAATATTGTTTTCAATACGCCCTTACTTCAATTGTTACATAATCAATACAAGTTTGAATATGTTAAAGGTTAGAAACTTTACAACAAGTATCTTACTAATTTCAAGTATGTGCCGGGCATTTAAATGGTCAATGTCATTCAATTTATTGATAGCAATCAGTCGAGGGTCAAAAATTTTCATTGTCTTTACACTTATCTCAATGCCAAAAGTCTTACGATTAAATCACTGATTGAGCTGTTGCATTTTTGTACCAAAGTTACCCAATCTGAGGTCTGGAGGTTGAGAAATGTTCTCTTATCTTTCTATCACCATGGAAATCACATATAAATCCCAATACTTTACTAGACAATTTTGGCAAATACCTCACACTCTTGGGACACTTTGACCTTTTAAGATGGATTCTCCTCATGTCATCCTTAACCCACAACAACATTACAAATGAACGGCTCAGTGTGAAACAGTTGTACCTGCCTATATACAGTTGTAACTGCCTATATATTAATAGGCAGCTACAACTGTTTCATGTAGAGCCATCAAAATGTACAAAACTAAAGATTCTATAGGGTCTCTATAGCCTCACTACAGAGCATGTTAACATAATTGTTCACTGTATTTCATAGCAGACAATAGACAAGAGCGCCATAGTGGCCCTAAATTGCTCACCTGAATGAACTGTCTAAATTTTTTAAAAGGTTTTTTAGGTTAAGAAAGAGAAAGATGATTGAATGTCACTAAGCTAAACAATTCTGTTGTTTCTATACAACTTGAGAATCCTTTTTTTTTTTAATTTTCAGGTTGGCTTACAAGGTTTTTCTAAGATTTGACCGGTGACCTAGTTTTTGACCCTAGTTGGCCTAATTTCAAACTTGTCTGAGAACTCAAGACAATCATTCTGACCAAATTTCAGGTTGATTGGACAAAAAATGTGGCCTCTACAGTGCATACAAGGTTTTTCTAAGATTTGAACTGGTGACCTAGTTTTGACCCCAGTTGACCCAATTTCAAACTTGCCTCAGATTTAATCAAGACATTCATTCTTACCAAATTTCAGGTTGATCAGTCAAAAAATGTGGCTTCTCGATTGCATACAAGGTTTTTTAAAGATTTGACCCTGTGACATAGTTTTTGACCCCAGTTGACCCAATTTCAAACTCGTCTGAGATTTCACCAAGACAATCATTCTGACCGAATTTCAGGTTGATCAGCAAAAAAATGTGAACTCTAGAGTGCATACAAAGTTTTTCTTAGATTTGACCCTGTGACCTAGTTTTTGACCCCAGTTGACCCAATTTTGAATCATTCCGACCAAATTTCAGGTTGATCGGGTCAAAATTGTGGCCTTTAGATTGCATACAAGGCAAATGTTGATGACAGAGGACAGATGACGGATGACGGACATCCAGCTAACCACAAAAGCTCACCTTGAGCACTTCGTGCTCAGGTGAGCTAACTAGAATGCCATGAATGGCTTGAGTTGCTCCAAATTCTTGTAATCTAAGTTCTGACTAGATTTTTTAGATATTTTGGGTTCTACTTATGTTGAAATGATTTTCAAAGTTTCCACTCTTATAACATATCGCGGGCTTAGTGCAAAACGGTTGTAACTAACTTTTTGACCAAAAATCTTTTTTTCACAATTTTATTATCCAGTTGTACTAATACATATCCCATAAAAATATTACCTGAAAATTCCTTTTATTTTCAGAGAAAATGAATTTTTTAAAAAAGGTTGTATCTGAAAACTGAAAAAAATGTTCATGCAAAACGGTTGTAACTAATGAGTTACAACTGTTTTGCATGAAAGATATTGTAAAGATATGAGGACTTGAAGCAAATAACTTCCATTTTATCACAAAAAGGATCTTTAGTTGTACAGAAGAGTTTCTATCTTATTTATTAACACTTTGGGAAGGTTTTAAACAATAACCTTGATTCATACTTAGATGAACAAAATTATTATATTGCGCAGTATGATAATCAGACAAAGCAGACATTATACCATCGTATCTGTAAATTGAAGAAGAAAAATGAAATCACTTTAAGACTTTGTTATTCTGGAAGTTTATTGGAATTTTTGGATGAGGAATGACAATTCAATTTTTTTATCAAATTGAAGAGGCCCAACTTTTCCATTTAAATTGTATTGCACGCTGGTTAGAGTAACTTAAGCTTTTGGTTGTATCTTGAAGACATTTTTAGTTCACTTTGCTCATTGACTTTCACAAGAACAGTCTTTTTATAGATATGATTGATTTTTTAGATTATGTTTCATTTGTAGCTTGATTCTTAGTGTGTGTGTGTGTGGGGGGGGGGGGGCTATTTCTGTCACCAGGGTCTGGGTGTCTGTGTTGGCTTTTGAATAATGCTGAAATAAGTTAAGGTTCACATGTCTTTTTCTATTGATGCTATTGCTCTGAAACTTTACACATACTTCTTTGATAATAATATTAGCCTCTAAACAAACATTTCACTCCAACATAAACATGTAATTCGTTTGATTTTTAACCAGATTTTTTACTTAAAAAATATGGTTTTATTTAGATTTTATATGCTTCTGTTGTATATAATTTGTTATATCTTATCTGTGCTACAAAATTTGCTTTGAAACTTTGTCCATGCTCCTGTGACCATAATATCAGCATTTACCTTAGATTCATTACTGTGAGATTCATTCAGGTGATTTTTTTATTATGCCCCCCCCCCCCACCCACCCCTTTCAAAGAAAAGGGGGTATATTGCTTTGCACTTGTCGGTCTGTCCGTCTGTTCATCCATAGACGTTTTTTGTCCTGAGCATATTTCAAAAAGTATGCAAGCTAGAACCATGAAACTTCACAGGTGGATATATCTTATTGAGACAGTGTGCAGTGCACAAGAACCATGACTATACTCATCATATTTTGTGAGTTATTGCCCTTTATTAGTTGACAAAGAATTGGCTATAGGGTTTTATTGGGGGCATAAATGTTATACAAACATTTCTTGTGTCTATAAAATTTAAGACTTGAAAATGTATGTTTAAGTTTTTATGTACAACTTTTGTTTATTCTGTAAAATATCTGTTTTTACCTCAGTTTTGTTTGGAAATTTTGCACATTCTTCCATGTCCATGATATTAGCCTGTTTGCAAAGATTAATGACTGACTTTTTTTTTGATAGGAAATTTAATGCATATCAGACTTGAAAATGCAAGTTTTATTTCCTACTCTTATATCATATAAACCAGAAGCTTTGAACATGATTCTGTGACCATTATATCAGTCGCTTGACAATCATTACTCATTGATATTTATCAATAGGAAATTTTTACCCATTTAGGACCTTGGACTTAATGGTTAAGGTTTAAATGCAACTGCTATATTTCTGACATTATATTTTACTATTGAAACTATTCCTTTGATTTATTTGAAAGGGGTTTTACGTCGCATTAACATTATTTCAGTCATATCACAGTGGCTGGAGCACCTAACAATGAATTCCTGGTATTTCTCACACTAGTACTAACATAACATCCTTTCCTAGTGTCCAGCTGCTACACAATATAGGTCTATAATTATCAAAGCGTTGGTGGTAGACAAATAGATGGAAAGGATGAGTGCGTCATCGGGGATCGAACCCAGGACCCCTAGATTGACAGTCTGATGTGCTACCAACTGCACTATGACAGTGGCCTCTATTCCTTTGAAACTTATCACATGCTTCAGTGACAAAAATATCAGTGAGAGTGCTTGTGTGAGAGATACGAGGAGGTCATAGTTTGGTGCTCCAGGCACCCCAATATGACTTTAATACTGTTCACATTACAAGTGGTACTAAACCCAATTTATGGAAAAAATGACTTTTATTGATCCCAGATTTAGTCCTCTAGGCCTTCAGATTGGTCAATCAAGAAAACTTGTACACACTGTGTTCTTCGGAAATGTGGTTTAGCTCAGACAGAGCCAAAATAGGCTTCCAGTTTAAACATTATGCAAAATACCACACCTTTAAGGCTTATAGTTAGTCAGGAGTTTTTTTTAAATATATGCAATTGAAAGGGATGTGGAAATACAGATTTTCTTCAATTGTCAATGAACAAGTAAAGATGATTTCTACTTGTCCTGGATAATAATGAACTAATCAATTGAAAAAATGAATTGATAAATTTTGAGAAAAAATTACTTTTAATGAAGAAAATGTTGGACCCAGTATATTCTTTATTATAACATATTTCCCGCCCTTTAAAATATTACCATAAGGATAATTTATCTCTTAGATCAACAACATAGTACCATTCAAAGATTTGCTCTGGTATTTACTTGGACAAGTGGCCGGCAAAAATGTACTTGTCTACAAGTAAAAAAGCCCATGTTTGACAAGTTGGTTACAGGAATTCTAGGCCCTTACAATTGAGTCTCAAACAAGGATTCCATTAATCCACAACAACTGTAGAAGTCATGTTGGTCAATGCTTCATGTAAAATAGCTTTGCCATAAGATAAAAAGTAGTAGCCATGAGCAGTCCTTTCTATTCCTTAGTGTATTAGTCATAGCCCCAAATTAACTCGAGGGATGTTATTCAACAGATTTATTAGTTTCATGGTTCTAGGTTGTATTCTTTTTGAGATAATGCTCTGGACAAAATAGGTCAACAGAAAGACCGAAAGACCTTCTGACAGACCAACAGGTGCAAAACAATATACCCCATCTTCTTTGAAGGGGGCATAATAAACACAAAAAGATAGCAACAGATTTTCAGATATGTTTTTAATATTTCCCTTATATGAAATATTTAAAGGAAGGACACAGGCAAATTGCTGTTGGATTTGTGTTTGACTCACAATCAAAAGGTCATGGGGTGATAAATATTACATATTCATAGTTAGATGCTCAAGTCACCAAGATGTGACCCCAATACTGTTAAAAATGGAGTTAAACCTGATTAAGTGGAGCTAAAACTCAATCATTCATTAATGAAATTCAGGTAACATTTGATTTTATTGAAGAATTAGTTGTTTTCATTGGCCCACAATGCTTACAATCTACAATCTTTGGACATTTAAAAGAAAAGAACAGATGATTTTTTAGAGAGATAGCAAGAGTAATTATTATTTTGCTCAAGCTTTTAATAGTAACAATTCAGAATTATAGTTTTTCCTATTGTTTGTGATATATATTTGTCAATTTGAATTATTTTTTTATATAAATATTCATGTCGGAAACAAAACAAATGATGTGAAACTCTGTATGCTTGATCAGATGTTCAAAAATCATGTTTTAAAAGAGAACTTTTAAGTTAAGAAAGCATTTAAATTGACCAAAGAGAAAGAAACAAAGCCCTCAACCGCAATAACAGCTCTAAGGTGGATGTTTATGGCAATTTGAAATGAGTTACAACTGTTTTGCACAAAACTTTAAATTCAGTTTGTTGGATTTTTAATAGCAAAACGGTTGTAACTCAAACTTTTGCAAATTACTCATTTTAGATAAATCTTACATAATGTAAATAAATGGAATATGAAAGAGCTTAAATCAACTATATCAAACATACCCATAATTGTACAAAACAACTTTTAACTTATGTGACATTAAGTTTTTTCCCTCTCCTGTAAAATTTTGAAAAAGTGAGTTACAACCGTTTTGCACTAAGCCCGCGATATAGAGAAATGACCTCCGCCCATAAAAGACATATTTTTCATCCAATGACAATAAGTTTTGGCTGCATGATAATTGGTCACCAAGGGATCATATCAATGAAGTTTGATTGATATCCATCAGTTAGATTCTGAGAAAAAGATTTTCAAAGTTTCCAGTATATAACATACAGAGAAATGACCTCCACCCATAAAATACATATTTTTCATCCCATGACAATAATTTTTGGTAGACTGATAAAGAATAACTTAAGTATCATTCCTGTGAAATTTGGTTGATATCCATCACTTACATTCTGAGAAAATGATTTTCAAAGTTTCAAATAAATAACAAATAGAGAAATGACCTCCGCCCATAAAATACACATTTTTCATTCGATCACAATAATTTTTGGTAGACTGATAAAGGGTCACCCAATGATCATTCATGTGAAATTTGGTTGATATCTATCTGTTAGTTTTTGAGAAAATGATTTTCAAAGTTTCCACTTTATAACATATAGAGAAATGACCTCCCCCCATTAAATACATGTTTTTCATCTGATCACAATAATTTTTGGTAGACTGATAGAGGGTCACCCATGGATCATTCAGGTAAAATTTGATTGATATCTATCAATTAGTTTCTGAGAAAATGATTTTCAAAGTCTCCACTATATAACATATAGAGAAATGACCTCCGTCCATAAAATGCATATTTTTCATCTGATCAAAATAATTTTTGGTAGACTGATAAAGGGTCACCCAAGGATTAGTCATGTAAAATTTAATTGGTATCCATCAATTAGAACCTTAGAAAAGTCACTTTTTACCATATTATGAAATTAGCCACGCCCATTAAATCCATGTTTTATCATTGGATCTCATTGAACAACTTTGAAAGAGGGTCACCCAAGCATCATTCCTGTGAAGTTTGGTTGAAATCCATCCAGTAGTTTCTGAGGAGAAGATTTTTAAAGAAAAAGTTTACGACCGCACGGACGGACAGACGGACGGATAGACGCACGAAGGACACAACACCATGACAATAGCCCCATGGCTTTCAGCCAGTGGAGCTTAAAAGAATGGCTGGACATGGTATTGATATAGAAATGGTTGACGATTTAAAATCATTGCTGGTATTCAAATACAATTTGACCAAATGTCACCATAATTCATCCAAAGTTTACTATCCAATTTCAAACTTGTTCAAGATATCATAGCTATAAAGATCCTTGCAAAGTTTCAAAAATATGGCCACCATAGGGTAATAGACTAACAAAGGAAATTTTCAGGATAAAAATTGAATTCCAAAAGCTCAACTTGGGCAATTAGTGCTATGGCAATCTAAAAATCCGATCATTACCAGAAGCTCTGAAAAATATTAATCTGTATGATTTTAGCTGATGTATGACATTTTAAACAATTTTACACCTGCACTTTGTGAAGACCCGAATCAGCCTGTGCAATTGCACAGTCTGCTCCTAGTCTTCACTGTAATACATAGCTACGGATTCACCTTCTGTGTTGATAATCAGATTTTGATTTATCATTGTGATCACTTGGCTGGTCAGGCTGTTCAAAGTCGCACACTTAAATCTGTTGGAAATGCCACATCCATGCTCATTTGCCTTCTGTCCTACCCTTTGTAAAAAGTTTCCCTATAATACCCCAGCTGAGACGATCTTATACTCTTCTTAAATCATATTATGTAAATATGTTTATAAAATTACCAATCTTTCATGAGATAATTAAGTTATTATTCCCACAGAAGACAACAGATAAGGGAATCAGTAAAGCAGGCAATTATAGCGATAATAATCCCTTCAAATGAAGTCTTGAGTTTATGGAAATTTTCATACAGCTTTATGACAATAATGATAAAATATGAGAGCTATTCTCATTAAAAGGAAATAAGGCAATCATGCAGTTACACTGATAGAGGAATAAAACAGCCTATTTTATATTGATTTATTACTTTAACTAAATAGGCAGTCTGAACAGGCTAAAATATTTTCCTTGTCCTAGCACATTGGATTCAATAACGTTGATGGGTAAATAGCGATACATCCCTAATGAATAAAACAGACTTTAATAAAAATATTTGTGTATTTGTATTTGATGTGAACCCATTCACATACAGCTAAGCCCAGTTATATGAAAGATAACCATTGGTTTAATTTTAACCTAATATTTATTTCAGCCAATCAGGATCATTGTTTCAATTGGAAAAGTTCCAATTGAAACAACAATCCTGATTGGCTGAAAATATTTTTTTGTTAAAATCAACCAATGGTTATCTTTTATACAACTGAGGACTGATTGCAAAAAGAGCAACATGAACTGAATTCCAATGGTGTGGGCAGGATTAGAACCTACATATTACCAATCCTGATTTCTGTTTAAACACTAAGTCAGCTTACTCTGTTAAAAAGTGAAAATAGTTTTAAGTATGAAATAGCATAGAAACAGACAACACTATGTATTTGCAACCTAAAGTTCATAAGTGTGCAAAGAAAAATGTTGTGATTACAACATTTTGGTAATCCATTGGCCATATTCAGGTATGTTTATTCTACTTACATTTATGGTGACAGTCGCTGACTTTTGGGGCATCTATAGGGTTATGGAAATGGTATGCTGTTTTACCAAGTACTTCATTAGGCTCATAACCTATCAGGGTGACAATCCTGCAAAAAAGAGATTAAAGTTAAGAAAGCTAGGGAGGGGAATTCATAATTATATATAAAAATATTTGCACAAAAACATCATAAATCCATGTAATCACTACAAGAACTAGAACATATAATCTTTCCAAAAACTGGAACATATGATCTCTGCAAGAACTGGAACATGTAATCTCTACAAGAAATGAACATGTGATCTCTACAAGAACTGAACATGTGATCTCTACAAGAACTGAACATGTGATCGCTTCAAGAAATGAACATGTGATCTCTACAAGAAATGAACATGTGATCTCTACAAGAACTGAACATGTGATCTCTACAAGAAATGAACATGTGATCTCTACAAGAACTAGAACATGTGATCGCAACAAGAACTAGAACATGTGATCTCTACAAGAAATGAACTTGTGATCTCTAAAAGAACTGAACATGTGATCTCTACAAGAAATGAACATGTGATCTCTACAAGAACATAAAACATGTGATCGCAACAAGAACTATAACATGTGATCTCTACAAGAAATGAACTTGTGATCTCTAAAAGAACTGAACATGTGATCTCTACAAGAACTGGAACAAGTGATCTCTACAAGAACTGGAACATGTAATCTCTACAAGAACTGGAACATATAATCTTTCCAAAAACTGGAATATATGATCTCTGCAAGAACTGGAACATGTAATCTCTACAAAAACTAGAACATATAATCTTTCCAAAAACTGGAACATATGATCTCTGCAAGAACTGGAACATGTAATCTCTACAAGAATTGAAGATGTGATCTCTACAAGAACTAGAACATGCGATCGCTACAAGAACTAAAGATGCGATCTCTACAAGAAATGAACATGTGATCTCTACAAGAACTAGAACATATAATCTTTCCAAAAACTGGAACATATGATCTCTGCAAGAACTGGAACATGTAATCTCTACAAGAATTGAAGATGTGATCCCTACAAGAACTAGAACATGCGATCTCTACAAGAACTGAACATGTGATTTCTACAAGAACTGAACATGTGATCTCTACAAGAACTGAACATGTGATCTCTACAAGCACCTAACAAGTGATCCTTACAAGCACTGATCAAGTGATCTCTACAAGCACTTGAGCATGTGATCTCTACATGAACTGAACATGTGATCTCTACAAGAACTAAAGATGCAATCTCTACAAGTAATGAACATATAATCTCTACAAACAATAAACATGCGATCTCTACAAGAACTGAACTTGTTATCTCTACAAGAACTGAACTTGTGATCTCTAAAAGAACTGAACTGGAACATCTAATCTCTACAAGAATTGAAGATGTGATCTCTACAAGAACTAGAACATGTGATCGCTACAAGAACTAAAGATGCGATCTCTACAAGAACTGAACATGTGATCTCTACAAGAACTGAACATGTGATCTCTACAAGAAATGAACATGTGATCTCTACAAAAACTGAACATGTGATCTTTACAAGAACTGGAACATGTGATCTCTACAAGCACTGAACAAGTGATCTCTACAAGCACTGAACAATGTGACAAGAACTGGAACATGGGGTTGCTTCAAGAATAGAAACATGTATTTTTTAGAACTGTTATTTGTTATTATTACAAGAACTAGAACATGTGATCTCCACAAGTACTGAACATATGATCTCAGCATGAACTGAAACATGTGATCTCTACAAGCACTGAACAAGTGATCTCTACAAGACCTAAAAATGTGATCTCTGCAAGAACTAAAACATATGATCTCTACAAGAACTGGAACATGTGATCTCTACAAGAACAAAAAATGTGATCTCTACAAGAACAGAAATGTGAACTCTACAAAAACTGGAACACATGATTTCTGCAAGAACTGGAACACATGATCTCTTCAAGCACTGAACATGTGATCTCTACAAGCACTGAACAATGTGATCTCTATGATAACTGAAAATAGTGATCTCTACAAGAACTAAACTAAAGCATGTGATCACTACAAGAACCTTTAATGATAATTCTATGAACAAGAACATTTAATCAATACAAGAACTGGAACATGTGGCTGCTTCTAGAATAGAAACATGTTATAATCCTTAAGAACTGTTTTTGTTATTATTACAAGAACTTGGGCATGTGATCTCTACAAGAACTGAAAATATGATCTCAGCAAGAACTGGAAAATGTCATCTCTACAAGCACAAAACATGTGATCTCTACAATCACTGAACAATGTGATCTCTATAATAACTGAAAATAGTGATCTCTACATGAACTAAACTAAAGCATGTGATCACTACAAGAACCTTTACATGATAATTCTATGAACAAGAACAATTAATCACTACAAGAACTGGAACATGTGGTTGCTTCTAGAATAGAAACATGTAATTTCTATAAGAACTGTTATTTGTTTTGATTACAAGAACTTGGACATGTGATCTCTACATGAACTGAACATATGATCTCAGCAAGAACTGGAACATGTGATCTCTTTAGGCACTGAACAAGTGATCTCTACAAGCACTGGACATGCGATCTCTACAAGCACTAGAAAATGTGATCACTACAAGTACTTTGACATGATAATCATTATATGATCTTGAATCATGTAATCATATCAAAGGTAACTAAAAGAAGTGAAGTGTAGTGATTTCAAGAATTAGCACATTTTACCTTTACAAAAAGTGAAACATGTGATCTCTATAAGAACTGGAACATCTTCACTACAACAACTAGAACATGTACTATAACAGTACTCAAACATTTTTCACTTCCAAGATTGACACATGTGATCAAAACAAGAACTGGAACAAGTCTTTCCTTTCAGTTCTGTAACATATTCATTATAATCCACTACAAGAATTGCACGGAATTTCAGACCTTGAATTTTTCACAATTTCATCATGCGAGTTTTACATGCTTGTTTTGAAATTCCAACTACATCTCCACCATTTGATAACCACTACATATAAAAGAAGTAATCAAATGAATACCACAAATATCAAGACTAATTCATCACAACAAAATATGAAATTCAGCATTCAGAAATTAATCACAGCTATATCTCTACACCCTAGTTTCTGTCAGTAACCCAATCTTCATATCTTTTTAGACAACTAAGGCAACAATTTCAAAAATCATGTACATGACACATAATATAGGTTGTATTTCAAACTTACATAAACAATCATCATTTTAGAATGAGAGATTCTGGGAAAATGTCTCTGATTTCATTGATTTTACTTCTCTTACTGCAACTTTTCAGTGTCAATCTGTTTGTGTTATTGTCTTTATAAAATGGATTGTAAACTTACTGCAATTTGTTGATTAATCTCAAGAGAATTTAATTTACAATTCAATCAGGAAAAAAACTTCCTGGATACAAAGTTAATGTCTACAGTGTATCCTGCTATAGCCATTGTTTTATTAGGCACCATTAGCAGCCTGATTCAAATTTCCTTACAAGAAATCAAAATCCCCCTTCAAACCTCCCAAAAAGTATGGAATTCTTTGCTGTTGGATCTCATTAGACTCCATTCGGTCATTTCTAGTGAGATCCAACATGATATAATTGAGTGGCTTATAATTAAACCATCATATATTGACTGCTCAGCACAAAGTTGTTGTAACTGCCTATATACATATAGGCAGTTATAACTTTTTCATTCTGAGCCATCAAAATTGTACCAAAAAATGATTTTTGGTAACATTTTTCATAAATGACTATTTTGTGTTGTTTAATCCACTTGACATTACTTGGTTTTACTACTTAAAGATCCACTAAGAAATTGTTACAGGCACATTGTAAACTGGTACAATAAGCTGCATTTATAAATAGCAACATTTAAACAGATTAAGTATGAAAATAGAACAAAAGAATAAACCAGTGTTCCTCAAATTCCACAACTTGAAATAACTAAAATTGTTTGCTAGAGCTGACAGTTGGACATTTAAAAGTGTCTCTACATTATGACAGTAAATTTACAATTAACGCCAGCTCGTAAATCAATTTGTAGTATATTCATCCATGACATAACAGCAGGCAATTTTAACAAGGCAATTCACAACACAAACTAATGACATGAAAGTAGATGATTTTCTCCTGCAACCTTATTTGACAAGAGGATCAGACAGTACTACTTGCTTACCTTATTATGATTTTGATTTTTTAATTTATGAAAACTCAATAACTCAAATTATAGTAGTAAAAACATTGTGAATTTCACTAGAATTTACCAAGCTTTGTTTTCAGAACTCAGTTTTTTCTAAGCTCACTCAAAGAACTATAACTCATAAAATTATCCTACTTTAAACATTACAAAGTTTGAATGATGTACTGATTTGCCTTAAAAAACCCTCAAAAAATATGTTTAGGAAATAAGCCATGTATCCTGGGATTTAAGAGGCAATAAATATTCATACATAAATTTCATTAAGGTAAATTGTGTTAGATTCCCTAGAATTTTTTTCTAACTTCTTAAAAGTTATGTTAGATTCAAACAGGTTTTTTATACCAATGAGAATTCTTCAGTTAAAAATATTTTTCTGGGATCGTCTCACATTATGGTATTCCTAACATTAATACTTGGAGTTTAACTACACAATAGTAATGAGCAATTTCGGTGCTCTGCATCATCTAGAAAACTTAACACTCGTCATGCTGAACCCGAAATATTCCTGCTTTGACAGAAGGTATAGACAAAGATCAGCCTGCACATATGTGCAGTCTGATCTTAATTCATACCACCTGAATTTCATTTTTAAATCAGAAAGGTGTTACACAATGCATTTCCGAAATCAAAACTCGCTCACATTTGGTAACTTCCAGTGCTTTGAGCACTTTGATTTTACATTTATTTTGCAAAGATTTTTATTAAGCATGACAAGGGTTAACCATAAATGAATTAATTGTACATGTTCCAGATTTAACTGCTTCAAACAATCACCTACAATGTGGCTTCAGAAAATAATAGGAGCATATGAAACACAATAAATCACAATTCTCATTATTAAACGTAATTGCATTGTGTCTTGTATTTCTGTAAAAAATGGTGCCAGGAAATAATAGGACAAGATTCCATCCATTTAATTGTCTCCATCCATTTAATTGCAAAAAATTGTCTCTATTTTATTTCTTATGTTTGTGACCTCTCACATTAAATAGAACCACCAAGGATTTTGGAAAAGCAAAAGGTAGGGAAAAAAGATAGGCTCTATAAAAGGTTTGTCAAAATCTGATATTTAAAATATGTATATTGAGAATGGTAGAATGATTTAATACAGAGTCAAATAGATACTAGGCAAGAAAGTAAAAATAAATCAGAGTTCCCTGACAATATTTCAAAGCTTATAATCCGATATCTAAAATATTTACTTGTATTATTGCAAAGATTTTTATCAAGCTGTTTCAAACAGCAGGAAAATATCTCAATCTTGCTTATATAAACTTTGTGTGCATCCAGTGTATTTTTCTCAATGTTTTTTAACAATAATTTTCTTATTTCATTTCAATTATTTTTCGTAAACAACACAACCTCTAAAGCATGTACCATATTTTTCCATTAAGCTAAATATGTATTTGTGATTGTAAAATGCAAGTGTCATGGAATATTGGGACAACCCTTGTAGAGGCACACCAGAATCAATCCTATTCATCCATCAGACTGTTACAGATACTAACCTGGTATCACAAAATGTGAAGGTCATTCCAAGGTCATGGCGGGACATGAACATATTGCCGTCCATTCGGATCTCCATCACAGAGGAGGTCTGCATGGGCCGACAGATACAGACGAGTCCGTCTGTAACTAATGTGTTCGTCTTGGAGGAGACATGCTGCTTTAGCTTCCCTGACCATTGCACCAACTGGAAATAGAAATTCAATTTTTTTTCAAGATTTGACCTCACTGTTTGCCTAAAAGACTGTCAAAATTTTTGGTTGAACATATTTTGGGCCAACAGCTTTAAATCTTAAATCTTACAACATATTTATCAAATTCACTTATGTATTTTTGCCAAAGGTTGAAAAATTTTACTCAAAAATGTTTAAATAGTATACTTGATTTAAATGTAGAAGAAACTTACATTTCCGATTCAACAAGTCATCTCAGGGCAGAGAACATCCCTGAGTTAGCAGCAACTGTACATATAAAGTCACTTTTAGTTTTTAATCAAACAATATCTTTTTTATTCTATATTTCTCTCATTTGAGTATAGCCTTCATGTCATAAAATAATACATAAGAAAAACAAAACCTTATGAAATTCTTAAAATCATCCTATTCCCTAAAAATACCAATTTTTACACATAGAAGACTGTAGAAATGTGCCACAGACATGGATGCCCCGGAAAATACTGGAGTTTTACCTGTGACCAATTTGACCTTTAGCTGTGACCTTGACCTTAAAAGCAATTTCTTCAATGTCCACATTTGTTTTCTTCTCAAATAGAAAAGGATTTTCAAAAGTTTATGATCTTAAATTGTTCTCTGCAATGCATACTTCTTTCAAATTAAAACATTCTAAAGTAATGGGTTCATGAAAATTGTGTCAGTTTGTTAAAAGTAACATTGTGACAGTTCAAGACAATTATGCACCACAAGTGTTGCCTGACTTACAGCAATTAATTTTATATGACCTGGGATATGAAGCAGGGCTTAATAAAATCTATAAGCTAATAGTTTTTCTTACAACAACCCCCTGAATGTCACACCATATATCAGACTCCAGGATATTTATGGTTTATAAACATGCATTCACAGATTGAGAACTAGAATTGTTGTTGCAAACTGGACAAATACACTCGGCAGATTGAGTGTTTTGTCCCAGTAGAAGTACAGAAAGGTATTTCAATGCAATTCTTGAGTTAAAAGGACCATGACAAAATTTCTATGATAATGGTGGTAAAGTTGATTTTGCAGTTCTATTTGAAAATCCAAGCAGTACAAGAGCCATGTCGGACATGGCCATCCCCCGCCAAGAAAGCTTGATAGTAAACTGAAGCCTAATAGATTAAGGGTTCTACTTTAAGAAATAATGCTCCAGACAAAATCTAAGTCTTAAAAATAACAAAGGGCAATAACTCCAAAATTATGCAAGCAAGAGTTGTAGTTCTTGTGCACTGCACTTCTCCTCGTTGAGATCTATCCACCCATAAAGTTTCAAGTTGATAGCTAAAATACTTTAGGAGATATGCTCCGGACAAAATCTAAGTCTTAAAAATAACAAAGGGCAATAACTCCAAAATTATACAAGCCAGAGTTATAGTTCTTGTGCATTGCACTTCTCTTCCATGAGATCTATCCACCCATAAAGTTTCAAATTGATAGCTTTAATACTATAGGAGATATGCTGCAGACAAAATCTTAGTATTAAAAATAACAAAAGGCAATAACTCCAAAATTATGCAAGCAAGACTTGTAGTTCTTGTGCACTGCACTTCTCCTCCATGAGATCTATCCACCCATAAAGTTTCAAGTTGATAGCTATTATACTTTAGGAGATATGCTTAGGACAAAATCTTAGTCTTAAAAATAACAAAGGGCAATAACTCCAAAATTATGCAAGCAAGAGTTGTAGTTCTTGTGCACTGCACTTCTCCTCCATGAGATCTATCCACCCATAAAGTTTCAAGTTGATAGCTATTATACTTTAGGAGATATGCTCCGGACAAAATCTAAGTCTTAAAAATAACAAAGGGCAATAACTCCAAAATTAGGCAAGCAAGAGTTGTAGTTCTTCTGCACTGCACTTCTCCTCCATGAGATCTATCCACCCATAAAGTTTCAAGTTGATAGCTATTATACTTTAGGAGATATGCTCCGGACAAGTTTAGTGATGGAACCTCGGAAGGATGGAATGACGGAATGACAGAATGACGGAATGACAGAATGACGGAATGATGGACGGAGAGCATTACTATATCCCCTCGCCAAAAACGGCAGGGGATAATAATTTCAGTGACTGATATGTCAAAATGTTGACCTTAAACCTTTCAGCATGACATCAACATTTAGGTTTGACAACAGCATACATTAGATTTGGAAAGTACTCTAGGCAGTGATAAATCAGGGGTTCAAAACAAAACCAATGTTACTGTACTTTTTCAGACACATCTACAATATTGTAGTGATAACCTCTTAAAATATGAACCCCTTGAAATATGTTTTAACACATGAAAGAGTTTACAAGTCACTGTACTCTCTCATAATTGATACACACGCATGTAGCCAAATAGATGTTTTTTCTTTGAATCTTATTTACTCTTTTGGGAGCAAAACTGAATAATAATCAGTATTATGTTATAACCAAATCAGACCGCAGAAGTTAACAGGCACTTAAAATTGTATATAGGGATATATTACATCATACAATCCAGTTATTCTGATGTAAGTGTATTAATCAGATCATCTGTCACAAACAGTGGGAAGATATTAGACAAATGTGTCTGTAAATGGAGGATCAATAACCAAAATAGACACTGGAATCTTCCCACTACCACTTGTAGGTAAGCCATAGACTATTTAATCTTGAATATATGTGGCTTCTCTTATAGGCTTGTGCCTGTATTTAGTTTTAGACTTAGCCCACACCAGATAAATTATGCCAGTACTTGAGATTTCCAACAATTTGAAACATGCATGTGCTGCAAACAAACAGGAGCCTCACCAGTATAGTCCCTTTGACTTCTATATGGACCAACATTTTGATAGAAATCTCAGAAATGAATCGTATTTTATTCTTGTCATATCATATTTTTGATCTAATACTATGACAAATTTTGTTTTTCAGAACTTTTGAATGTAAAATAATGATTTTGTCCGTTTGTCTACGTGTTAACTTTCAGCCTTTCATACCTCCTTGTGTCAGTATCAACCAGAACAGCCAATTGTATAACCAAACAAGAGTGTTTGTGAAACACGAATGCCCCCGTAACGGCATCTTTTTTCAAAGTTTGACCTTGACAGATGACCTTGACCTTGTCACATGACCTTGACTTTGGTACCAGCGGATGCGGCTCATTGAGATCTATCATCATGCCAAATATTAGCTTTGTATCTTGAATAGGCTTGAAGATATTGGCAAGGTTAAGTTTTCGGGTTAAGTTTTCGGACAGACAGACAGACAGACAGACGGACGGACAGACAGACAGACAGACAGACAGACAGACAGACATGAGTAAAACAATATGCCCCGGATCTCTCGATACGGGGCATAAAAAAGTTCTGATTTGCATAGGGGCCACGTCAAAAGTGTAAGATTTTAAGCGAGTCGTTTAAAATTGAGAATTTTTATAAAATTAAGTTTGTCGACGATTTTTACTTCCTTTGGATATCAAATATGAATATATTATCTCTTTTTTCAGAAACCGGTTGTCCAGATAATTGATAATTGTTTTTATCTATACTGAGATGAATCCAATATTCACATATTTAGACCAATCACAAAGCATTATTCAACGAATTTGATGGGAATTTCACGAGGAAAATTGATAGGAAGGCAAGTAATGATAGTAAAAATCATGTGATATTCAAGTAGAAGATGACATGACCATCGATATTCTAATTAGCATGTCCTAATAAATGACATTTCTTCCGTTGAATGTTTAGTACAAAACCATGTGTTTTTACTATATGTTTGTTATTTTTTACTACTAAACAGCCTCTAGTAATATCAGTCCCCTCGTGATTAAGAGCGGAAATGGGAAAATATTAACATTAACTAGATAGACAAAATCATTATTTTGAAATCATTCTATTTTCAGAATATGTTTTTTGGAATGGTATTAAACTGAAATTAAGATTTTACCGCAAACAAATCCTTCATTCAAATGCAATTTTATGTAATTGATCAAAAGGTTGGTCCATAAAGAAGTCAAATGGACTATAACACATTGTTATTAGACAATTCTCTGTCTATATAAAGACATTTATTTTGAGACCTTTTCTACCTAAAACATGCAAAGTGAAGACTCTGGTCAGACTGTGCAGATGTAAAGGCTAACCAGAGTCTTTCCTTAGCGCCAATTTGATATTGTTGGAAATATCATGCGTGCTTAATCACGCTTTGAAACACCATACTTAATGAATATCATTCAGATTTAGAACCAAAATTTAGTTGTAACATGCTTCATTCCAAGATATAAACAAGAGTGTCAGAGTGACAATATACGCTGCCCCATAAGAGCTTGTCAAAATATCATTGCACCTTGACAAAATGTAGGTAAGGTTACCAAGTACATTTGTACATTCTGTGAACATTTAAGTGAAATCAAACCATAAATTTAGGAAGAGTTGTGTTCATAAGACATTACATCTATATGGATGGACTGATAGACAAAGGAGGTGATACCAACAAATGACCACTTTCGAAGGCATATAATTTCTATTATTAATGGATTTAGAACCTATTTCAGATGTACAATGCTTCATTTAAATAGGATAATTTCTATCAAGAAATTACAGACACCAATATAAGAGCCCAATTTCTAAGCAAATTGGGTCTCATTCAAATACTTACTGTATATCCAGTCTGTTTTGTTTTTGATCCTGCTCTTGTCATATTATGTTTCATTCTAAGATAGAACACTTTTTGTGATTTGTCCTCTTCATGGGATACTGTACCTGAAATACACACACAAAACATAGCTCATTAGTTAACAGTTTTTGACAGATTTCTGCCTCAAAAGTAATAAAATTAATCATTTGTGTATCACACACCAGTCATAGCTTGTGGCATAGAATGGTATTGAAATGACTAAACGATTTAAATGAGTATACCTGCAACAAACAGTTTTTAAAATTGGAAAAGAAAGTTGAGATGGTGACCAATTATGGTGTCATGGCTATCTTGTTGTTATTTTGTTGACAGGAAAGCCAATATATAATTGTCAATGGGCAATTAAAACCTGCTAACTCAATAAACTGGAGTTACAAGGTATCCCCCCCCCCTCCTCCCCATCAACAATATAGTATCCACAATACAGGAGAGCATTACCACTTTTTACAATAACAGAGCTATCAATTATAGCCACACAAAGCAAACATTCTCACCAAGTTTCAAAACATTTCAAACAATTATTCATGAAAAGAAATTTTTCAACAAAATCAAGGTAAGTAGTCAATTCAGTTGCTTACAATACAACATTCTGTATCTGTCCCGTGTTCCCAGGGTGATAAAAACTGTTTTTGAATTATACACTGCTTTGCATCCAAGCACACATGCAATGTGTGAATCAATTTGCAAATAATTTGCACCATTTTATCATTGAAGGTAGTGCTGGATGCTGGAATTATGTCTCTGGTTTCTGAGACAATTTGCTGACTATACCACAAAATACTGTTCTTTTTTATCAATCAGATCTAACACAATGTCTCATTTAATTGCCATCAGCCACACAAAGATGAAACCAAATTATCAACACAACCTGTACCATTTTGGCAAGAGTACAGGAGTTATGGTGTTCTGCTTGCCATTACAAGTTACACTAAATACTTATTTTCTGCCCTTAGAGTGTACTAAGCTCAAGCAAGTGCCCGAAAAAATAGCTGCATTACAGAGTGAATCCTATCTAATGATTGTTTCAAACTTGGCCACTTGTGAGTGCATCATTAAACTTAACACAGAACTGGTTCATTTGGTTACATTTAACTATATACTTAAACGATTACTTTACACTTTTGTGGCCTTTCTATCAGTGGTTCAGTTTCGTACATGTACTTTTTTATAAGCATAGGTTTATATTGCAGAATTCTTGTCAATCTGAATGTCAATCAAATAAGAATACAATTTAAAATGAGGAGTCCCTTGTCCCCATCTTAAAGAACTCACAGATTAAACAATCTAAAAACAAAAGGCCAAAGAGGAGCTTCTTTTTGAAATCAAATTTAAGTATAGCTATATGAAGAAAAATGTTTATGGCCAATCAACACTAATAGAGAAAAACAAGATGTGTTTGTGAAACACGAATGCTCGCATAACAGCATTTTTTCAAAGTTTGACCTTGACAGATGACCTTGACCTTGTCACATGACCTTGACTTTGGTACCAGCAGATGCGGATCATTGAGATCTATCATCATGCCAAATATGAGCCTTGTATGCCAAATACTTTTGTAGATAAGGCAAAGGTTAAGTTTGGTTAAGTTTTCGGACAGACGGACGGATAGACGAACGGACAGACAGACAGACATGAGTAAAACAATATGCCCCCGATCTCTCGATACGGGGGCATAAAAATGTAGAAAAGGGCTTTCAATACAGGAGCATAAAAAACATTGGAACTCCTCTTGGATGCTTAATACTGCATTCAATAATGAAACAGTTCACAAATCAATTGACTTCACAATGCAATTAATTAAACAAGTTCTCTTTTTCTAGTTCAATTGCTTGCATGAGACTCTGATTTATTCCTTTTAAATTACAGACATGCATTCTTGTTACACCTTAAACTGTAAAATTTAACTTAATTCACACTCATGGAATCCTTTATACCATTTATATCAAATTTTCAAAGTCCTGAATGTGGCCTTATACTTCTAACAAGAGGACCAAGATGGTCCTAGATCGCTCACCTGAGTCTCTATGACCCCTGGGACATCACATTAATTAGATAGGCAGATGTCAAAAAGAAGATAAATGCCTAAGATCAATACCATGGAACGTTTTCAGCAAAGAGCAAAACAGATATGCCTTTTTGCTCTTTGATTCTATGTAAAAAGGGATGCACCCAGGTGGACCCCAAAAGTGACCCCAGGGTCTTGATATGAACAAACTTGGAAGAGGTCCATAAGATGATGCTACATTCTAAATATGAAAGCTGTCTGCCTTCTCGTTTCAGAGAAGAAGATTTTTGAAGGTTTTCCCATTTTCACCCATCGTGCTCAGATGAGCTGAAAGGGATGCGCCCAGGTGGAGCCCAAATATGACCCAAGGGTCTTGATATGAACAAACTTGGTAGGGGCCCACAAGATGATGCTACATACCAAAAACGAAAGCAGTGTGCCCTCTGGTTTCGAATAAAGAAGATTTGAAAAAAATTTTGCTCTTTGATTCTATGTAAAAAGGGTTGCGCCCGGGTGGAGCCCAAATATGATCCTAGGGTCTTGATATGAACAAACTTGGTAAAGGTCTTCTAGATGATGCTACATACCAAATATGAAAGCTGTCTGCCTTCTGGTTTCATAGAAGAAGATTTTTGAAGATTTTCATTTTTTTACCCTTCGTGCTCATAAGAGATATAGGGATGCACCTGTGTAAAGCCCAAATATGACCGAAGGGTCTTGATATGAACAAACTTGGTAGAGGCCCCCTAGGTGATGCTACACACCAAATATTAAAGCTGTCTGCCATCTGGTTACAGAGAAGAAGATTTTTAAAGATTCTCACTCTTTATTTCAATGTAAAAAGGGTTGGGCCCGGGCAAAGCCCAAACATGACCCCAGGGTCTTGATATGAACAAACTTGGTAGAGGTCCACTAGATGATGCTACATACCAAATATGAAAGCTGTCTGCCTTCTGGTTTCAGAGAAGAAGATTTTTGAAGATTTTCATTTTTTTACCCTTCGTGCCCATAAGAGATAAAGGGATACACCCGTGCAAAGCCCAAATATGATCCAAGGGTCTTGATATGAACAAACTTGGTAGAGGCCCACTAGGTGATGCTACACATCAAATATTTAAGCTGTCTGCCATCTGGTTACAGAGAAGAAGATTTTTTAAAGATTTTCGCTCTTTGATTCTATGTAAAAAGGGTTGGGCCCGGGCAAAGCCCAAATATGACCCCAGGGTCTTGATATGAACAAACTTGGTAGGGGTCCACTTGAAGATGCTACATACCAAATATGAAAGCTGTCTGCCTTCTGGTTTCAGAGAAGAAGATTTATAAAGATTTTTATATTTTCACCCTTTTTGTTAAGGGTAAAGGGAAAGTTAAGGGTGGATTTCATTTATTTGAACAACTTTGGTAGAGCTTGACCCAAGGAACATCCCTGCCAAGTTTCATCAAGATTGGCCCACTGGTTGAGGAGGAGAAGATGTTTACAGAAATTGTGGACGACGGACGACGCACGACTGACGACGGACGACGGACATTCTACGATCCCAATAGCTCACCTTGAGCACTTCGTGCTCAGACGAGCTAAAAACCAGAAAGCCATGAATAGGTTGAGTCACTCCACAGCCTTGAAATTCTTGTAAAAGCAATCAAAGTTTTGACTAGATTTTTACATATTTTGGGTTCTACTGAATGTTGAAAATGATATTCAAAATTTCAACTGTATAACATATAGAGAAATGACCTCCGCCCATAAAATACATATTTTTCATCCAATCACAATGATTTTTTGTAGACTAATGAAGGGTCACTCAAGTATTGTTCCAGTGAAATTTGGTTGATATCCAAAAATTAAATTCTGAGAAAATGATTTTCAAAGTTTACACTATATAACATATAGAGAAATGACCTCCGCCCATAATATACATATTTTTCATCCAATCACAATGATTTTTTGTAGACTAATGAAGGGTCACTCAAGTATCATTCAAGTGAAATTTGGTTAATATCCAAAATATAGATTCTGAGAAAATGATTTTCAAAGTTTCCACTATATAACATATAGAGAAATGACCTCTGCCCATAAAATGCACATTTTCCATCTGATCACAATGATTTATTGTAGACTGATAAAGGGTCACTCAAGGATCATTCCAGTGAAATTTGGTTGATATCCATCTGTTACATTGTGAGAAAATGTTTTTCAAAGTTTCCACTCTATAACACATAGAGAAATGACCTCGGCCCATAAAATGCATATTTTCCATCCTATCACAATGGTTTTTTGTAGACTGATAGAGGGTCACCCAAGAATCATTCATGTAAAATTTAATTGGTATCCATTGATTAGAACCTAAGAAAAGTTTCTTTTTACCATTTGGAAATTAGCCACGCCCATTATATCCATGTTTTTCATTAGATCAAAATTTCTTGAACAACTTTGAAAGAAGGTCACCCAAGGATCATTCCTTTGAAGTTTGGTTGAAATTCATTCAATAGTTTCTGAGGAGAAGATTTTTAAAGAAAAAGTTTACAACTGGACTCACATACGCACGGATGGACATTCAATGATCACAAAAGCTCACCTTGAGCACGATTTGCTCAGGTGAGCTAATAAACTAAACCAATCACCTGAATTTATTTGGTTAAGGACAGTATCCAGCCCTCAGAAGCCACATGAATATTGAAGCACAAAAAAACTTTTCACCTACAATTTTTGAAAAGGGTCTTCCAAGGAACATTTCTGCCAAGTTTAGTTTATTTATTATGTCCATTGGTTACTGAAGATAAGATAATTGAAGGTTCCAGGATCGAATGAAGCCCTGCCTTGCAACTCCCATATTCAGGGGTGTGTGTGTTTGAGTGTCAAAATTTCAGGTAAAAGCTATGAAAAGCGTCACCCAATGCAAATTTTAATTGAAATCTGCCCATTGGTGCTTAGGAGAATATATTTAAAGATTTCAGGGTAAAAAAAAAAACTACCCTTCAACCCAAAAATGTAGGGGTCAATCAAAATTTCGCAAACAATTGACAAGGGTTGAATAAGAAACATATCTACCAAGTTTGGTTGAAATCTGCCCATTGGTAACTGAGAGGTAAATGTTTACAGATTTCAGGGTGAAAAAAAAAACCTGCCCTGCTGTTCCCATATTTTGGAGTGGATCAAAATATCACGAACAACTTTTGAAAAGGGTAACCCAAAGAACATATCTGCAAAGTTTGGTTGAAATCTGCTCATTGGTTACTTAGGAGATGCTTAAAGATTTTAGGGTCAAAATAAGCCCAATCCAGCCACGTCCATATAATGGAAATTTCACTAATAAGAGGTTAACGACTGATGACACATAATGAACACAAAAAACATCATGGAAAAATAAGTGTTTGCTTGTAAGTTAATTGATAGTTAATTGATCAACTCCAAGGCTGTGTGCTCTTATATTAGGGGAAGTATGAATAACATCAGTTCAAAATGGGAAGTTGAGAATTTGCAATTTAATTTAATTGAATTTAAATTTTAGCAATACTACATGTAATTCCTTTTCATAAAACACATATTTCATTCATTGTATATCTTTGGCATTTTATCAAACCAAACCAAAGATTTATGAATGATAAAATCATAGAGTACAGAAAGACAAGGTAAGATTCAACAAAGAGACAAATATCCTATAAGAGGACAAATTCCCCACATGATAGATTGAGTGGCCCACAAAAAGTTATTAAGGTCCTCCAATCAACATCAGTCTGATTGAGCTCATACAGCGGCTCTGCCATTCTATACATTTAATCCATGGATCAATAGTTCTATTCATGGGGATTTATCATTGATAAATCAGGAAAAATACATAATAACACCAATTGATGATGCTTGAGGGAGAAAATGATTTAGGAATGTGGCATGTGTCCTGTAAGTATTAAGGTTATCCTTGTAAACTTGTTCAGTCAAAAGTCTAAATCAAAGTTTTATTCATTAAACACTCTGACTTTGTTACATATCTATCTTCGGTCACCAATTCAGTGCCTTTCAAACTTTTCTGATGATCCAGCAGCTGGCCCCCTATGAAATATACTTGAAGCCAAGCACTGTACAAAGTTTAATCTCTAAGTATCTTGAAGCATTAGGTACCAGAAAATATAAATATCTAAATACAGATGGGCACACAAGATGTCAACAACACCCAACAACTTCCTAACAAACCTTTGCTTCTATAAGAGTACCGAATAATAATGATGGAAGAATAATGCCAAACAAATATTTCAGTTTTTGATGCACCATCAACAGTGTTCAAATGTCATAATAGACAATTTTGAGTAAAACTCTTCCTTCCATTAGTAAAGGACCCATCAGGACTCATTCTTGTCATGCTCACTAGGGGCAAATGGGCAATGGATTCTAACTGCTGCTGTAGCCATTTTACTACTGGTCGGAACTGGGCTGATCTACCAGTTAAGGGTCCTGCCGAACTACAAAATCCGCCTCTGGAGAAGCTCAAACCCACAACCATACAATTGCAAGTCCTGTTTGCTTACCTAACAGGACATGTTGATTTAGGCAGCAAGGGGCCTCAACCCTCTTGTTATGTGGAATTTAGGTTCTCCCTTAGGTAGTGTTGATCTTGATTAAGAACTTAACCAGCCTAAATTCTAAGCATGTGAAATAATTTCAATCTCTCAAACTCTTCCTCTTTCTCTCCCTCCTCACTTCTCTCTAATTTTGCTTCCTTTTTTCCATCTGTACTCATCTTCGTTTTTAACTACAGCTCTTATCTCCGTCCCGCATAAAAAAGTTATATCAGGCCTTCAAGACATGATTGGTTGGCGGTTATTAAACTCTACAAGGTTTCATTAATTGCTTTATTTAGTTAATACTAATGATACTGTCAGAGCACTGAAAGCCTTAATTAGTCACTGATGTATCACTTAGTTTTGTTATAACTTCCACTAATGAAATATTCATTACCTACACATTAGCCTCAGTTTTGGTAGTCAGGAGTTTTTGGTCTAGTTGCAAGTTTGTGTGTTGATCTTGAAAACAGGGGGGAATATTAACCCTTGTCATGCTAAACCCGGAATATTCCTGCTTTGGCAGGAGCTATAGACAAACATCAGCCTGCACATAAGTGCAGTCTGGTGTTAGTCTACACCACCTGTTTCTCACTTTCAAACCAGAATTGTCAATAGATTTAGTTTTTCAAATGAAAATTGACCTACAGTTGGAACTTCTGGTGCTTTTTGCCCTTTGATTTTGATGAAAATTTTTGGCCAAAATTTATTCATCATGACAAGGGTTAAGTGTCATATTTTACCTTTCTGAAATTTACTCCAAATACTAATAATTGTTTAGTTGTGACAAGTCAGCTCTGCGTTCAGGATGACATAACGGTGCAAACTATTTGCTAATTATACCCAATGCATGTGCACTTGATTGCAAAGCAGGGTAAAATTGGCAAACAGTTTGCATTGTTTTGTCATCCTGGAAGCAGTGCAGCTTCATTAATAGACGGTGCCACTAGCAGTTGGGTCTTAAATGAAATAATCAAGTCAGATGTGAGTCTTGAGAAAACAAATAAGCTTTAAGTCTTATACAGTTTATCAAGGGTTCAATGCAAGACTGTACTAAGTGTATATACAATGTATGTACACTTAGTACGGTTTTGCACTAATCCCTTGATAAATGAATTTATCTTCATTTTGTTTATACGGTAGTTTTTTTTTCTTTTTATAAAAGAGTAATAGATTAACCTAAAAAAAACATGAATAATTTAAGTTAAAGTACATGTATTATTTCAACTTTTGTGACATATTGGTAGACTGTAACATATAATCTATCATAATCATAATTAAGTATGAATCATAGTCTATCCCACTTGGAAACAGCATCTGTCACCAGTTCATACAGTTTATCAATGTATATTATAGTTCAAATAGTATCACAAGACAAAATTTTGATGCAATGCATCAAAGTAGGCCGCAAATTATTTGGTTATCATCAATGAATAATGTAATTTTGTTATAAAAATATTTTTTGCAAACAATACCTATCTAGATTTTAAAGATTTTAACAACAATAATGGCCCTACTTTAGCATTCACACCGGGCTTAAATACACTAAGGAGTACTTTATTTCAACATAGGCACTATGAATTACACATGATGGTAAAGTGATTGCCTTTTTTAGCTTGTCTGTTTTCTAAGAAAAATTGAGGCATGGAGATCATTTTAGCGGCGTTTGCATTGTTGTTGTTGACCTGTTGTTATTGTATGTTCACTATCTCAAGAGCTATCCAGACAATCAAGGGGGACAACTCTGAAAAAGGGTTTTTGTAAGAGTCCCTTTTTCCACTCAGCTTTTTGTATTATCCAGCACCTGCAGCCAAGCACAGCCAAGGATTGCACCCATAGGTGGTGCTCTTGTTAGAATAATATATTCACTCAACCTTCATGCTGATGTATGCGGAGATATCCGAAGAAATGAGCATAAAGAAAGAAAATACAGACTCAAAATAATAGCACAAACAATTCTGAAATCAGAACACGAGGCAAAAGATTCAAGTTATCATTCAAAAGCTGTCATTCAAACTAGTACTAAGACTGCACCTATTTAAAGTGAAAGAACCTACTTCGGTTGTCCCAAAATAGTTTGGTTAGAAAAAGTGATATGCTCCTTTTGTTGCTTGAAATTATATTATGCTAAGTGCCAGACAACAGCTACATATCACACACAGGATTAGATTAGTTAAGGTAGAAACATTTATTCTCTAGACCAGAGCTTTGATATAAGTCATCACACACTTTGATACCAAAAGGATTTCGAGTGTAATTGTGCACAATGAAGTATTGTCTTTTTTTTAAACCGCAAAAATGTCATTTTTACTATATGTTTAAGAAGACCAAAACAGACAGGAGTGTAACCATAGATGTATCTCCTGTGAGAATCACTTTGATGTAAAAAATGCAGAAAGCAGGGGGAAAGAGAGTAAAAACTAGGTAAAACATGTCCAAGTGATCAGTCATTTCAATGAAATGTGCAATATTTGTAAAATCAAGTTCATAACCAAAAACCCTGATTTCATTGCTCAATAATTTTCATTACAAAACAGTTTTTGAAAAACTGTTGTTTGATCCAGGCTGCATTATACGGTTTTCTATATTTTGAATAAAAACATTGGACAGGTTTTATAATAATGTATCCTTAATCCCCCATTATCATATTCAAAACGCATTCATACTGGTAGGCCGCTTCTGCGGCCTACCAATAAGTGAGTGTCCAGACAATTATTACTACGGCTGTATGGTGAATAGCAAATGACATTCTTCATTCAGGGGTACACAGATAAAAGGGGGCATTTTAAAGTATTAGTTCAAAATATTTTATTACATAATAGTACAAACCAATGTATGTTCATAAAAGGCCGTCTAACAGACAGACATTATAGCTTATAATTAATATGCATTGTAAAACTGATACAACTTTGTACAATGATGAATTCAGAGGTCAAATAGCTTTGTAAAAGACTATAAGTTCTGTAGTATTCCAAGCAATCTTAAATCATGGAACTATGAACAAGAGGGCCGTTGGCCCTGGGTTGCTCACCTGAGAAAAAAGCTTCATTACCTAGGTATGTCCATGCAACCAAAGAAAAAGAGATTTTCACTTATTCAATCAGATAACATTTGAAAAAATCCCCCCCCTCTGCTCCTCACCTGGTCATTATTTATTTAAGCTTTTTCATAAAAGGTCTGTGATCAGCTAATCAATGCCAGATATACAGGCTGAGTCTGAGACTTTTAAAGTTTTCTTTAATGAGTTGATCAATCCATGTCAAATATAAAGGCTGTAGGGATTCTCAACAAAGCACTCCCCCTCTCCCAAGATGCTCTGCACCTGGTGAATCTACAGTCATGATTTTAGCTAATTCAATTGATGTCCATATGCTGATCATTCATACCAATTTTCAAGTCTGTAGGACTCCTGGTTCATTAGAAGTTTAAAGATTTCAAAAATGATCCAAAGTACTACCCCCTCCCCAAGACACTCAGCACCTGGTGACCCTACAGTCATGATTTTAGCTATTTTTATTAATGTCAATATATTGATCACCCATTATAATTTTCAAGTCTGTAGGGTTCCTGATCCAGGAGAAGAATAAGGTTAAAGATTTCAAAATTGATCCAAAGTACTACCCCCTCCCCCCTAATGCTCAGCATCTGGTGGCCCTACATTCATGCTTTTAGCTATTATATTTAAGATCCATATGCTTATCATCCATGCCAATATTGGAGATTGAAGGGCTCCTGGTTATTTTGGAAGATGAAGGTTAAAGTTACAAAATTTTCACAAAAGTACTACCCCTTCCCCCCTGGTGCTCCGCACCTGGTGGCATTACAGTCATGATTTTAGCTATTTTTATTAAGGTCTATGAGCTGATCCTCCATGCCAATTTTCAAGTCTGTAGAGCTTGTGGTTCAGAAGAAGAAGAAGGTTAAAGATTACAAAATTTTCACAAAAGTACTACCCTCTCCCCCAAGGTGCTCTGCACCTGGTGAATCTACAGTCATGGTTTTAGCTATTTTTATAAAGGTCCATATACTGATCATCCATGCCAATATTCAAATCTGTCAGGCTCCTGATTCATCAGAAGAAGAAGGTTAAAGATTACAAAATTTACCCAAAGTACTACCCTCTCCCCCCTGGTGCTCCGCACCTGGTGAATCTACAGTCATGATTTTAGCAATTGTTATAAAGGTCCATATACTGATCATCCATGCCAATTTTCAAATCTGTTAGGCTCCTGATTCATCAGAAGAAGAAGGTTAAAGATTACAAAATTTTCAAAAAAGTACTACCCTCTCCCCCCTGGTGCTCCACACCTGGCAGCCCAATAGATATGGTTTTAGCTATTTTTATTCAGGTCTATGAGCAGATCATCCATGCCAATTTTCAAGTCTGTAGGGCTCCTGGTTCCGAAGAAGAAGCAGCTTGAAGATTACAAAATTTACCCAAAGTACTACCCCCTCCCCCCTGGTGCTCCGCACCTGGTGGCCCAAAAGATATGATTTAAGCTATTTCAATTCAGGTCTATGAACTGATCATCCATGCCAAGTTTTAAGTCTGTAGGACTACTGGTTAAGAAGAAGAAGAATTTTAAACATTTTCTTAAAATTTCACTGTTTGTTGCCATAGCAACCAGAGTTTTTCATGGATTTCAATTCTTTTAGCTATTTTTGAAGGGGACCACCTAAGCAACATTTCTGTACAATTTGGTGTAAATCGGCCCAGTAGTTTAGGAGGAGATGTCGTTTAAAGAAATTGTTGACGGACGCCGGACGACGGACAACGACCGACGACTGGACGACCGACGGACGGACGCCGGATGAAAGGTGATCACAATAGCTCACATGAGCACTTCGTGCTCAGGTGAGCTAAAAATAGGATCTGTAAAAAATGCTTATGTACCATGTTCAAAAATAAAGTATATCGTCGGCTCCGTTCTATAAGGACGTATTTGCAAAATTCCATTTTTTCTTTTATTGCGTTTTCGCACACAAATGATATTCCCGCGTCTTTTGCGAAGATACTGGACCTGAAAGCTAATCGTATCCCCCCAAAAAAGCTTCTTGAACTTGTAAGATACGTCATTTTCGCACCGGAAGTGGTCGAAAAGTGAAGTTCGAAAATGACGTATTGACAAATTTGATAATTGTTCATGTTTCCTTATGATAAAAATTTAATTTTAAAGATCAGTTTGAAAAAGAAGACAACCTTTACCCAGGCCATATAATTCGTGTGTCTCAGTTACATACATAAAAATTGTTATATGCGTTTTTCACTTTTTTTGAGAAACGTCTCACTCAACGAATTTCGGGGTCTCGTATGCACCCGAAAAGAATTTTTTTACAAGCGATTTGTCCTATATCTTATATAACATCAAATTTAATTAGTTTTTTTCATGCATTTATCTTTTATGCCTTTTTTTGTCTATACGGCATTTTGTTCCGTAAAAATTAAGTGAAAAAATGACGTACTTGACGATTTTTTTGTTGTTTTTCTTAAATAACTCATTATTGAGACAAAATTTAATATTTATGACGGCAGATAATATATATAGTGATTCGATTTAAAATGTTTTCGACCAAAATGGTTGTAATAGTGTTTAAAGGTAAAAAGATATTAAGTTTTTTCCTTCTCCTGAAAAGTAGGCTTTTCCCGGGTTCATCGTAGAACGTAGCCGACGATATGGAAGTATCACATCTCGCTAAAGTAAATAAAAGTCTCAAAGGTTGCCAAGCCATGATCATTACTATTTGAAGAGTCATTTGGGTCAATTGAGTTTTACTGTGCTACTAAAACAATTCTATGAAAAACTTTTTCTAGCAATTTTTATATTCTAAAGGTTTCCACAATCTATCATTCTCCTGAGAAGTCAAGTTTTGAATAAATTCTAACAACCAAAATTAAGGCTTAGAAATTGACTTATTATTCATCAATTCTGTGAATTTCATCTCAGTGATCATTAACATGCAAACATAAAATTGAAATTTCCTGAGAATATGGAGAAAATTGAAAATTGTCAGAGCAATCATTCATTCTATCAACGCTTCACAAATAAAATCTCAGAGGTACAATTTCGTTTGAGTTATAACTCTTTACAGTTTTTTGCACTCAATTAGCAGTCATATTATTTCTATGATCCATTCTGAAGATCTATTGCATTAAGTGAGAGAGAATTCTGTAAGATGACCAAGATATCTGTATATTAATAACCATTGTCATGCTGAATAAATTTTGGCTAAAAATTTTCATCAAAATCAAAGGGCAAAAAGCATTGAAAGTTACCAACTGGAGGTAAATTTTTATTTGAAAAACTAACTCTATTGACTTTTCTGGCTTGAATGTGAGACACAGGTGGTGTAGACTAACACCAGACTGCACATATGTGCAGGCTGATGTTTGTCTATAGCTCCTGCCAAAGCAGGAATATTCCGGGTTCAGCGTGACAAGGGTTAAAGAATAATTTGAATTCATAGGATAGAAAAGGAGTGCTGTGGTATATGGGAAATAGACATGCGCGTTTGCTAGTGTCTATTTCCCATATGCCATGGCTTAAGATTTTCTATCTGACATAGCCTGTATTTTTTTTCACTAAACTTCTTTACATTTGAAAACAACAGGTGCTTGAGCAGCTCATTTGCTCCACAGGCCTGAATTTACTAATATGATTAGATGAAAATTGAAGTGAATGAATGAGTGAATGTTTTTTTTTTCAAGTAAATAAGTGTTTTTGAGTGTAAGATGCTGAAATATTACTACAAAGAAAATTCAAGATCAAATTAACATATAAACAAGAGGGCCTTTGGCCCTGGTCCGCTCACCTGAGTCAAAGCACCTAAGGTTAACTTGGATTTCTTTTGAAAAATTGAACTTTAACAAATTAATGTGTAAAGGAAAATAATCTTATGGCCAGACCAGTAAGATTCCACAGTCTCAGTTTTACTATTGCTGTTTGAAAATACAAGATCCAAAATGGAACTGTTATCAGTCTGGTTTTTTTTTTGTATGATCATTTTTACAAGAGAGTATCTGGGATAACTTTAGTAATGCGCACCTGGTGGCCCAACAGTTATAATTTTAGCTCTCATAATTAAAGTCTATGAATTGATCATCCAAGGCAAATTCCAAAGCTGTAGGACTTCTCGTTCATCAGAAGAAGAATTTATAAGATTCTCTTAAATTTCAACTTTGGTTGCCATAACAACCAAAGTTTTTCATATATTTCAATTCTTTAGGCTATCTTGGAGGGGACCACCTATGAAACATTTATGTAAAATTCGGAGTAAATTGGCCCAGTAGTTTAGGACAAGATGTCATTTAAAGAAATTGTTGATGGACGGAGACGACAACCAAAGGACGGAAGCTGGACTTTGTGCTCAGGTGAGCAAAAAAAAAAGTTCAAATGTTAAATTGACCTGAAGTACTACCCTCTCCCCCCTGTTGCTTCGCACCTTGTGGCCCAACAATCATAATAGCTTTTTAAATTAAGTTCTATGAGCTGATAATTCTATATCAAATGAAAAAGCTGTAGGAATTCTGGTTCAGTAGAATTTCTAACAATTGTTAAATTGTTAAATTTACCACAAAGCACTAGCCCTCCTCTTGGGTCTCTGCCCCTGGTGACAAAACAATCATGTCTATATCTTTTTTGATTAAAATATATGAGCTGATGCCTCATGCCAAAATTAGAGCCTGTAAGATTCCTACTTCATCATGAGAAGAAGGTTTAAAATTTCAAAATTGACCCGAAATACTACCCTCTCCCCCATGGTAGCCAAACATTCATGGTTATAGCTATGTAAAATAGGGTCTATGAGCTGATCATCTGTGTCAAATACAAAGGTTGTAGGGATTCTGGTTCAGAAGAAGGAGAAGGTTATGGATTTAATTTTTTTTTACAAAGTACTATCCCCCCTCCCCGATGGCTCCGCACCTGGTGGCCCAACAGTTATGATTTGAGCTATTCTAACTATGGTCCATATGCTGATCATCCTTGCCATTTTTCAAGTCTGTAGGGCACATGGTTTATCAGAAGAAGAAGGTTAAATATTTAAGAATTGCTCTGAAAAGCTACCCTCCCGCCCCCTGGTGCTCTGCGACTGGTGGCCAAACATTCATGATTTTAGCTATTTCAGATAAGGTCTATGAGCTGATCATTCATGTCAAAAATAGGCTTTAGGGATTCTGGTACATCAGAAGAAGACAGTCAAAGATTTCAAAATTTTCAACAAAGCACTACCCCCTCCCCCAGATCATAAGATGATCTGCACCTGGTGATCAAACAGTCATGATTTTAGCTATTTTATATGAGGTTTACAAGCTGATCATCCATGCTAATTTTCAAGCCTGTAGAGCTCCTGGTTCCGAAGAAGAAGTAGGTTAAAGATTTCAAAATTTAACCTAAGTACTACCCCCCTCCCCCTGGTGCTCCGCACCTGATGGCCAAACAGATATGATTTTAGCTATTTTCATTCAGGTCTATGAACTGATCATCCATGCCTATTTTCAAGTCTGTAGAGCTCCTGGTTCCGAAGAAGAAGTAGGTTTAAGATTATAAAATTTACCCCTAAGTACCACCGCCTCCCCCCTGGTGCTCCGCACCTGGTGGCCCAACAGATATGATTTTAGCTATTTTAATTCAGGTCTATGAACTGATCATCCATGCCAATTTTCAAGTCTGTAGGGCTCCTGGTTCCGAAGAAGAAGAAGGTTTAAGATTACAAAATTTACCAAAAGTACTACCCCCTCCCCCCTGATGCTCCGCACCTGGTGGCCTAACAGATATGATTTTAGCTATTTTTATTAAGGTCTATGAACTGATCATCCATGCCAATTTTCAAGTCTGTAGGGATCCAGGTTCCAAAGAAGAAGAAGGTTGAAGATTACAAAATTTACCCAAAGTTCTACCCCCTCCCCCCTGGTGCTCCGCACCTGGTGGCCCAACAGATATGATTTTAGCTATTTTAATTCAGGTCTATGAACTGATCATCCATACCAAATTTTAAGTCTCTAGGACTCCTGGTTGAGGAGAAGAAGAATTTTTAAGATTTTCTTAAAATTTCACCTTTGGTTGCCATAGCAACCAGGGTATTTCATGGATTTCAAATTTTTTTAGCTATTTTTGAAGGGGACTACCTAAGCAACATTTCTGTAAAATTTGGTGTAAATTAGCCAAGTAGTTTAGGAGGAGATGTCGTTTAAAGTGATTGTTGACAGACGCCGGACAACGACGCCGGACGAAAGGTGATCACAATAGCTCACATGAGCACTTCGTGCTCAGGTGAGCTAAAAATTGACCTCTGCCAGTTAAATACATATTTTTCCTCCAATCACATCAATTTTGAGCAGTGTGATAATGGGTCACCTAAGGATCATTCCAGTGAAATTTGGTTCATGTCCATCTATTAGGTTCTGAGAGAATGATTTTCAAATCTTCATGAATATAACATAAAGAGTTTAATGACCTCCGTTAATAAAAGACATATTTTTCAACCAATCACAACAATTTTTTGTAGACTGATACAGACTCACTTAAGGATCATTCCAGTAAAATTTGGTTGATATCCATTCATTAGATTTTGAGAAAAGTCATATATATTACCATAGTTGGAAATTAGCCATGCCCAATGAAGCCCTGTTTTCATTGGATCAAAAATCTTTGAACAACTTTGAAAGAGGGAAGGCAAGGATCATTCCTGTGAAGTTTGGTTGAAGTTCATCTGATAGTTTCTGAGGAGAAGATTTTTAAAGAAAAAGTTTACGACCTGACATGCAGAAACACTGATGCACAGATGGACACAGTGCCATGACAATAGCCCCAGTGGCCTTCGGCCAGAGGAGCTTAAAAGGTAAAACTCACTATAGTATTACAGTAATTATGTGTTATTACGCTGAAATTACTTGCAATATTTTTTTTCTTTAGTTATTGCAGATCTCTTGCATTTTCTTCACTGTAGAAAGTCTTTTTCAAAAAGTGCTCATATAAAACACTTGTTATCTTTTTGAAATGACTCAGCACACAAATTCTGTTGAGATTTGCGTGCAAGTCACAACACCATTGTATATCTGTATATCAGAGTTTTATCTTTGTCATATACTTTTGAAATAAACTGTTCTCTGAACTTGGCCATTTCGCTTAAAGCATGGTCTAAACCTGAATTAAGGATCTGTTTAGGATGTCATTTGACACTCATCCTGCTGAATTTAAATTTTGTTTTAAACAAATTCCAATTTCAATAGATATTTTAATCAGTCTGACTTAAGCTTTCTCCAAAAACAATTGAGCCATTGTGTGTGAGATTTCCAACTATTTTCAATATGCCCAAAGCAAAAACTCTGACCAGCCAGTGCATCTGCACAGTCTGACCATAGTCTTTACTTTGTGTTTAGTACATAGATATGGTCTCAAAGTACATGTAGACCATCAGGTAACTTTATATTTACAGTATGTGGTTCAACGCTACTCAATGTTTGCACCTCATGAATATTCAAATTGTTGGAAATGTCACACACAGGCTCACTTGATTAGGAAAGCAGCAGGGAAAGCTGAGGTCAAACTGCAAAATCTGTGCAGACTTATCCTAGTCTATACTGTTTCCAAAAGCTTTGAGTGTTTTCAGGATAATTTCATGAACAAAAGTTACAGTCAATCATGCTTGTGTGACCACCTCTTTCAAGTGACCACTTTTCTTTAGCAACCATCTTAATAAGTCCCATTCACTCTTTGAAAAAATGGTTATTCTCTTTTGAAAAAATGTTAAATTTTTAAGCTCATGCTTTTGGGAGCCATTAGAATCATCAAAGGGAGATGATTCTAACGAGTTCAAACTTCATAGGATTCAGTAAGCACTATTCAACAAAATTATGCAATCGACGCTATCAAAATGATATGTCCCATTTATCATGAAGTATTGTAATAAGCCTGGTGACCATTTTGATTAGCAACCACTTTTTGTTGGTCCCTTGGGTGGTTGTCAAAGACAAGGTTTACTGTATTACCATCATATTTGTGACTTGTGATAACACTGCAGCTATGGAGAATATAAAGTCATGGACACTGCAGCTACTGACAATAAATGGTCCTTATAATACAATCATTCAAGGACAACAAGGAAATCAACTTAAAGCCAATTTAGAAACCAATAGAACAATCAAATTGTCCAATAAACCTTGAATTGTTGTATCCTGTATATCATGGGCATTGAGGTAAGATCCTTGCTGTCAGATACTGTACACTAGCCATTATAACTACTTTAGATTATCAATTGATTGATCAATTTGGGTTTTACTGCCATGTTCAATAGTTTCATTTAATAAGCAGATACTGGTGCAACTACCTATGACTTCCTGTTAATTCTCACCCTAGTACAACCACATTTAATCTGCGACACCAGTTGTAGATTATCACATATTAAGCTTTTAAGATCATAATGATTATGCAATCTTGTTTCTTCTTATTATTATGAGAACTGCACCAAACCTTAAAAATACTTACAAACAAAGCCAGCACAGAGCCAATCTGGAAGAAAGGAATATCCAATTTTGTCCCTGGCCAAAGTTTCCCAGTAAAGCATGTCTGTAACTCAGGACTTTTAATATAATCTGTCAAAGTGTATACATGCTTGGTGGGGAAAATTAAATGAAACTGACAGATCTGCCCTAATTTCTAGACCCATTTAGACCATCAAGGCAATTTATAAGATTCCAGCCAAATTTCTTCCATTTTCTGAAATTAGGTTTTGTTGATTAGAAACCATTATTATTCCATTGTAAATGAGTATTTTCTTCTACAATAAAACACATCTTAGCTCAGTGTATCTGCTGTCTCCAGAAATAAGAATGTCAAAATTATATCAATCCAATTTAACCCAAAGTTTGTAGTTTAGAAGCTGAAGACTGATTATGATTTGATTTTGATCAGTGTCAATTAGACTTTAATTCTAACAAGAGGACCAAGATGGTCCTAGATCGCTCACCTGAGTCTCTTTGACCCTGGGACATCACATTAATAAGATTGATTGATTGATTGAATGGGGTTTTACGCCGCTTTCAACATTATTTCAGTTATATCGCGGCGGCCGGAGCACCTAACAATGGATTCCTGGTATTTCTTTCACCTGTACTACCATTACACCCTTTCCTAGCCTCCGACTGCTATTTCACATAGGTTTACGATTATCTACCCATTGCACATTAATAAGATAGGCAGATGTCAAAAAGAAGATAATTGACTAAGATCAATACCATTGAAAATTTTCAGCGAAGAGCAAGACAGATATGCCTTTTTGCTCTTTGATACTATGTAAAAAAGGGATGCACCCAGGTGGACCCAAAATGTGACCCAGGGTCTTGATATGAACAAACTTGGAAGAGGTCCTTAAGATGATGCTACATACTAAATATGAAAGCTGTCTGCCTTCTGGTTTCAGAGAGGAAGATTTTCCTATTTTCACCCATCGTGCTCAGATCAGCTGAAAGGGATGGGCCCGGATGGAGCCCAAATATGACCCAAGGGTCTTGATATGAACAAATTTGGTAGGGGCCCACTAGATGATGCTACATACCAAAAATGAAAGCAGTGTGCCCTCTGGTTTCGATTTAAGAAGATTTTCGCTCTTTGATTCAATGTAAAAAGGGTTGTGCCCGGCTGGAGCCCAAATATGATCCTAGGGTCTTGATATGAACAAACTTGGTAGAGGCCCACTAGGTGATGCTACATACCAAATATGAAAGCTGTCTGCCTTCTGGTTTCATAGAAGATTTTCATTTTTTTACCCTTCATGCTCATAAGAGATAAAGGGGTGCACACGTGCAAAGCCCAAATATGACCCAAGGGTCTTGATATGAACAAACTTGGTAGAGGCCCACTAGGTGATGCTACACACAAAATATTAAAGCTGTCTGCTGTCTGGTTTCAGAGAAGAAGATTTTTAAAGATTTTCGCTCTTTGATTCTATGAAAAAAGGGTTGGGCCCGGGCAAAGCCCAAATATGACCCAAGGGTCTTGATATGAACAAACTTGGTAGAGGTCCACTGATGATGCTACATACCAAATATGAAAGCTGTCTGCCTTCTGGATTCAGAGAAGAAGATTTTTAAAGATTTTCATATTTTCACCCTTTTTGTTAAGGATAAAGGGAAAGTTAAGGGTGGATTTCATTTATTTGAACAACTTTGGTAGAGCTTGACCCAAGGAACATCCCTGCCAAGTTTCATCAAAATTGGCCCACTGGTTTAGGAGGAGAAGATGCTTTAAGAAATTGTGGACGACGGACGACGGACGACGCAGGACGGACATTCTACGATCCCAATAGCTCACCTTGAGTACTTCGTGCTCAGGTGAGCTAAAAGGTTAGAAGTACTTATCATGAAAGATGATTTCAATGATACAAAATAAAGGGTTTGTTAATGAAATAGAAGATTATAACTTATTGAGGCTTATTGGTTTCAGAGGAGACGATTTTGCAAGTTGTACTTGCATTTTTCTCTATTTTACTATGGCATCCATGTTTTTCACAGATTTAAACTTTTCTTAAGGGGACTTAAAATGTAGGGAAGATTTCTGCAAAATTTTAGTTGAATTCAGTTCTGCAATTTAGGCGGAATAGCCATTTCAATAAATTGTTCACAGCCGAAGAAAAAAGATGCTGGACATAGGCCTAGTGATTACAAAAGCTCAATAAGCACTTTATGATGTATTTAAAGGCTGAGTTGAAATAAGAGCATAATTTATAAGCAATACTTTGAAGAGTTTTTAAGATAAAAAGTATTCTCTCTACGGACTGTCAGGTATATTGAGAGGACAATGATGTAGACATCTTATCTGGCTATTCCAGATCACCCGAGTTGATATCAAAGTGAGCACATCCCCTGCGAAATGGAATTCATGAAATCATGAATATTTCACTACCATTAAGAGGTGTTCATGAAGCCTTCTTGATCTCTTCATAACCTTACTTCATGAAGTTTTATGCATGAAGTGTGCTGTTGTCCACTTCATGAAGAAATCAAGCATTTCAAGACATTCATAAAATCTTCATGAACATATCTAAAGGATGGATCAAGAATCTTTTATGAATCATACAATTCATGAACTTTGATAGAAAAATGCTTCTGTTATGTGATGATTTTTTTATGAAGTTTTCAGTAATGTGAACTTCTTGAAAAAACTGTAATTCATGATTTTTTTTCTTCAAGAAACAATCAGGAATATTAACGAGAGTTCTGGACTTTTAACTTCATTGATTTCTCTTAACTCTTCAATGCCTGAAAACGCATTTAAGTTTTCTGCAACAGACAACTTCGGAAAACATTGAGACAAAAGCAGAAAATGCTCATTATTTATTGTTTTCCAAAGTTTTTCTCTTGTGTTGGAATGGGTTAAACGTGGAAGATCTTTTTTCACTGTTTTGCTCTTCAATATCAACACTAGGTCTTTATTTAGAAAGCCTTTAAAACAGAACCATTTTGGGAAAAAACACACACAGATGTTGCTTTCCTATCCTTTCAGTTATTGAAGTTCTTCATTGGATCTCTTCATTTGATCTCTATAAAATACAGTCACATCACACTCTTCTTTCAACTCTTTGTGTAAAAAGGGGTAGCAGATCTTCTCATGCTGAAATATTCACATGAAAAAGTATATTACTGAATATGATGACCACTTTTATGGAAATGCAAACACAAACCATTGAAATAATCTGAATTATATCTATTTTCCTAAATGTGTGACCAAACATGCTTAATATGGCTTTCTTGGAAGAAATAAAAATAATCAGCCAGGAAATATTTATTGTCTTTGTAGTACTGTAAAATTGTATAAAGGTGTATAGAGAATCAGATAAATAGTTGTTAAATGTTACTAGAAAATCAGAATCTGTCCTACTTGATATCTGCTTTGATCAACAACTCTGACAAGTCTAGACCATAGTTATCACAAACAGGATAAACAGATATTTAGGACTTATTATTTACAAAAAGTGATAAAAAATACTTTTTCATTGATTACTTATTAGATCTCTAACCCCTTTTTTTCCCTATGAAATTTGTATGAAGATATTCTTAACACAAATATACATGAATGCATGCCTTTAAGAATATGTCTCCTACACAAATTCAACCTATCAAACATATAGGCAATATAGCTTTTTATCTGAAAATACAAACCTTTTAACAATCAGTACTGAAAAACCCCATCAAGTTGAAATAGTGATTTTGAACCAACAACCTCTTGTAGCCTCTCCTGGTCTCATCAGACTTGAGAGGTGTTGGGTTTATTAGGATAACTTGTTCGGATGAAAACATTCAACAATTACAAGGTATGGAACTTCGGCTGCAAAATGAAAAGATAAAAAATCTTTTAGCAATATGAAAATATTGAGGAAAGGCAATTCAGTATGAATTATTCAAGATGTGAATCAAATACAGCTACAAAGATTGTTGTCTGAGAATTTCTTCTTTAAAAGTAACAAAAAAGACAGAGACGTCAAAAAATTAGTTTTCCAAATCCATCCTTAGTCAGTATTTCACAAGTCCTAACATCTCATCATAACATCCCATCCTTAAAATACATTTTTTGATTTTAATTTGCTTTACATAAATTAAAAAATAAGAAAATACCAACTAATAGAGGCAGTACAGACATTGAGGAAACCCGACGTCTGGTTGTTAAAAAAAAAAAATTTACTTACATTCTAATGTAGGATCTAACTAAAAATATAAACTGGTTGATTTCTAACTTATTTCTCAGCTGAAGTTACAAAATTTTGCTTACCCTCCAAAGACTTTGATTCCCAGATATTTACAATCTGATTACATTTTTTCATCGATTTTTCAGAGGTAGCATGTTCATTGAGATTCAGTAAGAATTATTATGGTTTAAATACTAGCATTCATACCCATATCCGAATTGGTGTTCAGAGTAAAACAACGTGTCAGACTGTTTCAATGTGTTACAGTATCCAATGCCAGTTTTCCTTGTTTTGTGCTGACAAATCCATTTGTATAGTCATGGTTCTCTTCATATCCCTTCCATAAATCACGTGTACAAATTCCTGTTGTTAGAAGAATTTGGTCAAAGTTCTGAACGTGATCGGAGATTGACAGTACTGAACATTCTAGACTTCTCGGGATACATAAAACAATAATTCCGTCTTATAATTCGATTCTCACTTTAAATGACTAGCCTCCGAACAAACAGTTCGACAAACACTGGCAGAACTAGGGTTGACAAGCTATCGTCCTTCTAAATCATGGATTCTTGCCATTTAATCGGTAAAATAGGTTCGACGATGACAGGTAACGATAAACATTGGTTTCCGCTTTCTTGCGTTTCGTATTCGAGTAGACCGGGAACCAGGGCACCATTTCCGGTTTATTTACGGGATTACCCGATCTGTCTTCGGCTCACGCGAAAATTGCCCGCGATCTATATATAGTATTTCACTAAGAACAGTGCGAGCATTTATGGAATTAATTCCAAGACATTTATGTTTTATTTCCATAAACATTAATTGCGAAAATTATGTGTTTGTAGAAATATCTATTTAGCGAGATTCTATTTTTGACAAGTAGTCACGTGAGAAAGGATGACGTTATTAGTGACGTAACAGGGCAATCCACTGATTGCCTCGTTCTGCTTTCAAAACTGGTTCTCGCATCATTCCTCGGCGTATTGAAAGAGCTTTACTGTAATCCGAGAACCAATTTAAACGGACGGTTAGGCAGGAGGGCGCCAATGGAAGCAATGGCGGGCAAAAATATCGTGTACTTTTTAATCCAGTGGGAGGATAGGTTCCTATCTGTCATCCGATCCAATGATGTTGTCGAACCGAAAGAGGAGGAATGTCACTATAGAGAAGGCCAACTAATTACTGCTAAATACGGACAGCAAACTTACGAGGCTGTTATCTGCGAAATCCACGGTAAGTTCAAATTTTTCTTAAATGCATTTATCAACTCGACACTACTTTATAAACGTTATCAATTTCTCGTGTGTCTGCATACCATGAACTATTAGTTTAAATAGCCCAGTTAATATTCTGCAAGGGTGGTAATTAAATCTGAAACAAGTTGATGAAGAATTTTCTTGTTGGGAAGCAGGGACAATCCTGAGTTAACACGAAACATTATTCAACGACCCAGAGGACACCCACGATTTAGAAATCACTTTATTTACCCTTCTCCCATCCCAAACATTGTTTCATAAATTGGATTAAATCAATGAAGAGAAACTCCAAGACAAAAAGTCCGCTCACGGTTTGAAATCCGACTGCGGCGTTTGATGTCGGCGTTAGTAGACTTGAGTTTCCCCTATTCGAGCAGGCTCCTGTATTCGATCATTCTTATTTTTGGGGATATTCTGATGTCTCATGATTTTTAACAATTAGCAAATTGTCAGAAATATTTTCAACAAACTTATATGGGTAGACAATGCTACAAAAGTGCTAAATTCTCTTTAAATAACGATTTTTTTCTGCTCTGATTTTGTTCAATCAGCCATTCTTAAAATTTTTAGGGCCCTCACGTTGAAATTTGTGTTTCTTGACTGGCGTCATGTAATTGGCTTTAAAAATGATTCTAGGTTAAAAGAAAGACATCTCTTTGATTTTGTAAGTCATTTTCTATAGTGTGTAATATGCGAATTTGATCTCGGGATGAAAATTGTCAAGGTGCTCGATTATGGGAGATTTTTGGGCCTTTCTAGTCAGTTTACCCTTGCGCAAACATCACACGATGTGACTACAGGCTATTGGGTGTATTTTCAGGAAGTAGACATGAGAGTGATTATAAAAAATCAGTATGTATAGGAATGAATATTCCATGAATTCTCCCTTGATTTCACACACACAAATTCACGCGAAGTCACCGGAATAAGGTCATGGATTTAGTATATATGGAAAACTTTTCTCACACTGTTCATAAATTTGACACTTGTGATTTAAATAATTTTGTAACTTTGCAAATTAATTTGGATTAAATGCTTGATGAGATATTTTTCTATAGAAGGTAAAATATTTAGACATATATATATATAGAAGATTAGTTTCTTATATCCATCCTTAACCCATTACCACTCAGGCAATTTTTGACTTTAACAAATTGAAAGCATTTGTAGACGACAAATTCAAAACTGTTAGATATTGCTTCTGGTTTTCTGATAGGACAGAAAACATTGTGGGAAAAGGAGATTTGCATGTTCTGTGCAATTTCTCCTTTTGTCACAATATTTTCCCATTCTATTCACAGTAGAGTCGTACAAACAAGGAATTGAGTGGGAAAGGGTTAAGGGCCAGGTACATGGATCCCTGAGGATACTGAAACTAATGAACCAAACTGAAAAAATTATAAAATATTAATATGTGCCTAAACCGACTGTAAACAAATATATAATTGGATTACCCCCTTGTATTTTTTTAGCTGACAAGAAGTTACTTGAAAAAAGGGCAGCATTACCACCGAAATACTCTTATGATGTTGTTAAAGACAAGACTAAAGGTAAATGTTGTAATTTTCATTTTGTATACTGTACAGCATACTATTGAAAACACCAAAACCTGTTTTTATAGGTATGAAGTGAAAGAATTGTAAACGTTCTGGTGAAATGCTTACAATTAGCAATTTCACCATTTTCATAAACAGGCAGTCTTTGATTTGGATTTGAAATTACGGTAAAGGTCCATGAATAATTTATGCATCATCATCACCTAATGGACCTTTACAAAAAAAAATTATGTCTCACCACTCCATATTGTTTTTGCCTTGGTTGTCTGTCTGTCCATCTATTTGTCTGTCCGTCCACTTTTCTTGTCCGGATGAAATCTCAGGAACTACTAGGCCGATTCTGATCAAACTTCAAACATGTGTTCTGTATCATCCCTAGTAAGGCTTAAAGTGAGAATTTGCTCAAAGGTCAAGGTCACAGGTAAAGGTCAAAGTTTAACTTAGTGCTTTTCTTGTCCTAGACTTAACTGCTCTTGAATGTTTAGAAACATTTATCCTGTTGGTCTCTTAAAATTATTATCCCCCGCCGAAAAAATTTTTCGGGGGGGATATTGTTTTTGCCATGTCCGTCCGTCCGTCCGACAATCGTTTCCGCGCTATTTCTTGAAAACTGTAGACTGGGTTTTAATGAAACTTGGCACACAGCTTCACTACAAAGAGGACTTGCGCATATCGTCGGGGTTACCCGGTTCGACTGTCAAATTTTAAGTTACTGCCCCCTGACTGTTTAAGCCATATACATACAGAGTGATATTCGTTTCCGCCCTATTTCTTGAAAAGTATAGACCGGATTTCAATGAAACTTGGCACACAGCTTATTTAATCCTTTTCTGGTCCCTGTGACAAAATGCAACTCGTTTTCATAGCTGATTACATTCCCCTGGTGAGATCATATAATTGATAGTGAATGACCAAAACATCGTAAATACCACTATTCAAGAATTATTTACATTGTTTTGGTCTCTTATTGCCGATTTTGATATAAAATCTTTTTGATACGAATACTACATTTTCCGTGTGCCATCAGATGGAGTTATGATATTAGCCGATTTTTTATCGTCTCAACAGCCAGGGGGGGGGGGGTAGATTTTCCGTATAGCGATCAACTCCCGTAAGTGGCCGATTTTGCTTTGTCTCGTGGGTGGCCGCTATTGACAGTTTTGACTGTATAATGATTTTAATAATCAAATAAACCTCTAATAATGATGATTCTTATATATTCATTAACAGATTCATCCTCAAGCAAAAGAAAATCTGATACAGATGATGGACTGGCTGAGTAAGTTATAATATATATTTTTTATCTCGCCTGAGCACAAAAGTGCTTAAATTGAACTCTTGTGATTTGCTAATGCCTATCTGTTGGTCAGCATTAACTAAGCCCATTACCATCCGAGCAATTTTTGGACTTTTCAAAATTAAAAGAAATTGCAGACAATGAATTAAAACTGAATTTTTAATAACTGATTTGTTGTAGAAAACATAGTGAGAAATGGAGAAACTGCATGTTTTGTGCAATTTCTCCTTTTCCAACAATGTTTTCAAAAGCCTTTTACTGCAAAGGTGTTTGTGAGTGGCACATATCTTCACTACAACAAAAATGTTTGTAGCATAAGATCCAGGTCTGTGCCTCAAAGTTCAAGGACACTGTGAAATGTTAAAGGTCAAATACATATAACATAAATCATCTTTTTTCTATGCCCCCACATCAAAAGATCAGGGGCACATAGTTTTGGCATTGTCTGTCTTTCCATTAGTCTCTCTGCACAAACTTAATATGGTAACTTTAAATTTTGCAATTACCCTTAAACTAATTTGGTTACAAGCGACCACCCTGGTGGCGCAAATGGTAGAGCGTCCGCCTCGGTGTGGGTGGTCTTGGTTTCGAGCCCTGGCCGAGTCATACCAAAGACTTTCAAAATGGTAGTTATGGCTTTCCCTCTTTCAGGGGTGTGGAAATACAAGTTTTCTCCACTTGTACCTGGACAAGTAAAAGCGGATTTTCTACTTGTCCAGGATAAAAATGAACTTGTCCACTAAAGGGTAAATAGAAATATTAGTTAAAAACATTGCCTTTTGATGAAGAAAATGCTGGTATCCAGCATTTTCTTCAATAAAAACAATGTTTTCTACCCTATGATATGAACATTTGGATGATTTCTCTCTTAATTCTTTTAAGTAACATTCCAAGATTTGCCCTGTTATTTACTTGTCCTTGGACAAGTGGCTTAGAAAAACTTACTTGTCCACAAGTACAAAAGCCTGAGTCGGACATGGGAATTCCACACCCCTGCTCTTTGGTGCTCAAGATTTAAGGGTAAGCATAACTACTGGTTCGTCAGTATCAGGATAAAGTGACTGACTGGGTTCAGATCCCTGTTTATCTGTGCTATACACTGGGCACATAAAAGAACCAGGGAGCTGTATCATATAAGAGAAGGGGTAAAACCCGGGCTCCCTGTATCCGCTTCCCTCTCTCTGGGACGTCAATTAGCCCTAGATGGCAAAACACGGACAAAAACATACAAACAAACAAATCACAGTTAGTAATTAGTATGGAGGTTCCTGTGATCAATGTAAGTCTGCTGAATGGCGCATGACCTAGGTCAAAGTCAAATTATGGGGGTATGTGTTTCACAAACACTTCTTGTTTTGATGCCCCTGAATTGATAGATCAAGGGCATATAGTTTTACTGTTTGTCCATATGTCTGTCTGCACAAATTCAACTTGAAACCCAACATTTTCCCATTTCTCCTACACTAATTCAGTTACAAGGCTCAAATTTTGTATGTAGGTGCATCTGCTGAATGGCACATTACCTTATTCAAGGTCATAGAACCTAGGTTAAGGTCAAAGTTTATGGGAGAGCTTTTGTTTAACAAACAGATCTTCTTTTGTATTTTTACAGGTTGAAAGAAGGTGTTCAGCGCCTGAAAAGGAAACAGGGGAGATTGGAGGAAAGAATAGCTGAACTACAGCTGAGGATGGAGAAATGGAAAAAATGTCAAAACTGGTAGAACACATGGCAGAGACAAATGTACAAAGTGAACTTAATCAACTGTTCCAGAACAGGAAAGAAAACATCAAAGTGCACAGGGGCTCCCGCTTGACCAAAAGAAGCTTGTGTTGTTAGAAACAGCTGTTAGAAAAAAAAACATTTCGAAAGAAATTTTTATTAAAAAGTTCGAGAATTTACAAAAAACTCTTCGTCAGAAAAACAAGTAGAGCAAAGATTAAGTTTTTGTATTTTGGTGTAAATTATAGACCAATGGATATTCATGTTGATATTTACTTAATTCACTCTTTACAGCACAATCTGAAAGAAAAGAGCAAAATTATTGAGGGAAAAGAAGAAAAAGCTTGAAATTGGCATTTTCTCCTTTTCCCTCAATGTTTTCTCTCTATCACACACAAATCCTATTTGTTGGCTGATTTAAATTATCTGCAATTGCTTTCAACTTAGTAAAGTGGCAAAAAAGTAACTTATCCATTGATCTTGCTACTGAAAGAGATCATTATATGTTTGCCCTGTCGGGTTAGCTCAGTTGGTAGAGCGTCGGTTCCACGACCTGAAGGTTGCAGGTGGTCATGAGGGGGTTGGTTTGAATCCCGTCAGTGGCAACTTCTTTCCAGTGAATTTTCAACTCTCAAAGCAGTCAGTGGCTTGGGAAGGAGTGTGAGTACTGGTATAGGTGAGCTAGGAAAACACAGGTAGGTGCACTGACCACCATGATTTAACCATAGCAGTTGAAAGTGGCGTTAAACCCCATTCAATCAATAAACCATTTTATGTCAAATTGAGGAATTTAAAACAAAAAACAACAAATGTTCAATTGTTCTTCTATCTTTATTTCATGAAATATTAATGCATTTGTCACACTTACGATTCAGTTATCATTCATTAATTTAACTGTGTAAAGTATTCATGAAGTATTCATCAGTAGGAGACAAAATAATATGCATGAAATTTCAAGCATAATTATTCTTGAAGAGTTCATGCAGAAGAAATGAACAGCAAATGAGACATTAAGTTTGTGAACAAAAAATGCATGAAAACTTCATATCAAATGTATTTTCATAAATCTTTCATGAATTCTTCATGAAGAAAAACCAGTGCTTCATTGATGATTTTTTCAAGAATGTGTATGTGTTCTTGAAACATGAATTTTTTATGCATGCTGTCCTTCATGAATAATTCTTGACTCATTATTTCATGAGTTTTTAGTGAATTGTCTCATTTGCTGTTCACTTCTTATTCATGAAGTATTCAAGAATTCAACTAATGAAGACTTCATATTTTTTACATGAATAATTCATGAATAATTCATAAACATGACACAGGGGATACCAAGTACATTGTCGACGTAATTAAAAAACCTTGTAACTACAGCTTAATTTAAGCTGCAGTTAACAGGTTTAAGAATTACACTGACATCATCCTGTATCCACCTAACATTGTCTTGGATTCCAGACACATGAAGACCATGTCGTAACATTTTTGTATGATGTAGCCGCATTTCAACTAGAGGTGAATAATCCCATTGTGAACGTGAGAATTTTGACAGAAGATATTGTTGTCAGCTAGCCTAATGTGAGTGATCCCAACACTTCAACATACCATATTTTCCTTAAATATACAAACACTGTTTTTAAATACCTTAAACAAGATTCTTTCTTTTATAAGATTTTTTTCTATGTCAAAATAAAACTCATGTTTTGTTTTTTTGTCAATGAAAGATATATCAATTTTTCACCAAGATGAAAACAAGAGGGCCAGACTTTATGGTCAAAATAAGCCCCACCCTGCCACATCCATATTTGGTGGTCAATCAAAATTTCCTGAACAAGTCTTGAGAAGGGTCTCCAAGGGAACATATCTGACAAGTTTGGTCGAAATCTGTCCACTGATTGCTGAGGTAAAAATGTAAACATTTGCTAACTCACAAAAATGCTCCCAGACACATTGTTACAGCTTTGGTGGTGATGTTGGGCATATCAAGACATTTACATTTTGTAATGTCTCTAGCATCAATGATAGCATTGGCTTTAAATCTTAGAAATGCATGTCACCATAAAGAAATCATCTACCCAGAGGCACAACTCTAAATTCTTTTGGCAATATTTATACCCCTTTTTTACCATAATCAACTGATTAGTACTGCCATGATGCTTGTGCCCATTTTTAACATAGATTACAGAAGATGAATCATGACAAGAGAAATGCGTAAGTTGACATAATAATTAACACAACTACATTTAGGGTGGTCCACCATCAAGGACAATGGCCTCTCATAAAGGCAATTTTTCTAAATAATTGGGACATTAAGTAAGTCTTAACTAGTCCTCAATTTGTCTCAGGTCAAGGCAAGACTGTAATATGTGACTGTAAATTATTTACACACTTACTGCAGTTTTCCCCCTTTCTCTTTAATCATAGTGATCCATCAGACAAAAAGACCATCTGGGTAGTGCGTCAAAATGTCAAGGCTAGTGGGACTGTGCTAGCTGTGCACACTTTACTAAGGCAACTAGCTGATTTTCTGAATCTAAAATGGCCACTCTATCTTCCTGTGAAAGAATTGTTGTAATGCGAATTCTGGATGGGCAGTCTACTGAAACCAATCCTTTTTTTTTCCAAAAATTTATTATACTCTGTTCCCTTTATGTGTGACAGGTGACTTATAGCTAGCTGACTTAACCCTCTGCTGTTTAATCCCTGCTTTTTATGTGCCAGTGATTTTATGATTGAGAAAACATTGTGAAAAAAGAAGAAATTGCTTCTGACAAGCAATTTCTTCTTTTTCCACACTATTTTCTACCCTAATGAATGGTTATTTTTCAAATTAAATCCACTTTTATTTTTTGTCTGCAAAACCATTGAATTTGGACAGGTCCAAAATTTTGTAAAACAGAAAAGGGTTAATAAAAGTATCCCCATTATAGGATATTCTGTCAGTTAGTCTAGTACCCTATATATAAGGTACAGTTACTGGTCGATACAACATGTATTGCAACAGCCTTCCAGCAAAACCAATTACTTGCTGACACTGAAAGTGGGAAGAAATAACATAACTGGCTTGATTAAGCCTGGGGAAAGTTTCTTGATTGAAGGCCCATGTTGGGTCCTCAATAGAAAGCTGTAAGATTCTGTATCCTTTCTGTTGTTCCATTTACAGGACAAGCAGGATTTCAAGAAAGGAATGTCTAATGAACTTCATTACAACTGCCAGCTTGTACTTTTCTTATTATTCAGCCCGGTTGTAGTGTCACAATACCTGAAAATTATTTACTGCTACCACAATAGACTGCTGATATGTTTTTAAAATGCAAATTTACCAAATTGAAAAATTCAAGTGATTTTTTTTGTTGTTGTTTATTTATGGAATAATAAAAATATACTGTGAATCATATTTTTTGTAACAGTTGTCTTTCAAACAATTTCAGAATTTTTTTTAAGAATTTAAGAAGTTTCAAGTCTGTTATCTTTTGGGAAATCAATTTATCAGTTTCCTTGGGCAAGGCTGGACAGTTTCTTTGGGTACAGGCTGGGCAGTTTCTTCAAGCCCAAGCTGGACAGTTTCTTTTGGCAAACACTTGACGATTTCTATAGGCATAAGGTGAGCAGTTTCTTTGGGCACATGCTGGGCAGTTTCTTTGAGCACACAATGGACAGTTTCTTTGGGCATGATGGACAGTTTCTTTGAGAACAAATTCAACAGTTTCTTCTTGCACAGGCTGGACAGTTTTTTGTGCAAAGGCTGAACTGTTTGTTTTGCTACAGGCTGAACAGTTTTTTTGTGCACAGGCTGAACTGTTTGTTTTGCTACAGGCTGAACAGTTTTTTTGTGCACAGGCTGAACTGTTTGTTTTGCTACAGGCTGAACAGTTTCTTTGTGCACAGGCTGAACTGTTTGTTTTGCTACAGGCTGAACAGTTTCTTTGGGCACAGGCGGAACTGTTTGTTTTGCTACAGTCTGAACAGTTGCTTTGTGCACAGGCTGAACTGTTTGTTTTGCTACAGGCTGAACAGTTTCATTGGGCACAGGCTGAACTGTTTGTTTTGCTACAGGCTGAACAGTTTTTTTTGTGCACAGGCTGAACTGTTTGTTTTGCTACAGGCTGAACAGTTTTTTTGTGCACAGGCTGAACTGTTTGTTTTGCTACAGGCTGAACAGTTTTTTTTTGTGCACTGCCTGAACTGTTTGTTTTGCTACAGGCTGAACAGTTTCTTTGGGCACGGGCTGAACTGTTTGTTTTGCTACAGGCTGAACAGTTTCTTTGGGCACAGGCTGAACTGTTTGTTTTGCTACAGGCTGAACAGTTTCTATGTGCACAGGCTGAACTGTTTGTTTTGCTACAGGCTGAACTGTTTCTTTGGGCAAAGGTTGAACTGTTTGTTTTGCTACAGGCTGAACAGTTTCTTTGTGCACAGGCTGAACTGTTTGTTTTGCTACAGGCTGAACAGTTTCTTTGGGCACAGGCTGAACTGTTTGTTTGGGTACAGGCTGGACAGTTTCTTTGTGCACAGGGTGCACATTTTGTATTGGCATAGGCTGGACAGTTTCTTTTGGCACAGGCTGGACAGTTTCTTTGTGCACACTCTGGACAGTTTCTTTGTGCACACACTGGAAAGTTTCTTCATGCACAGGGTGCACTGTTTATTTAGGCACAGGCTGGTCAATTGTTTTGGGCACACTCTGGACAGTTTCTTTGGGCACACTCTGGACAGTTTCTAAAGGCACATACTGGACAGTTTCTTTGTGCACACTCTGTACAGTTTCATTTGGCACACTCTGGACAGTTTCTTTGGACACAGGGTGCTTATTTTATTTAGGCACACTCTGGACAATTTCTTTTGGCACACTCTGGACAGTTTTTTTGGGCACAGGGTACACAATCTATTTAGGCACAGGCTGGACAGTTTCTTTAGGCAAGGCTGGACAGTCTTTGGGCACACTCTGGACAGTTTCTTTTGGCACACTATGGAGAGTTTATTTAGGCACACTCTGGACAATTTCTTTTGGCACACTCTTGATAGTTTCACAAGGCATACTCTGGACAGTTTCTTTTGGCACAGGGTGCACAGTTTATTTAGGCACTGGCTGGGACAGTTTCCTTGTGCACTATCTGGACAGTTTCTTTGTGCACACTCTGGACAATTTCTTTGTGCACACTTGGGACAGTTTCTTTGTGCACACTCTGAACAGTTTCTTTGTCCACACTCTGGACAGTTTCTTTGTGTTCACTCTGGACAATTTTTTTCGGCACAGGCTGGACAGTTTCTTTGTGCACACTCTGGGCAGTTTCTTTGTGCACAATCTTGACAGTTTCTTTTTGCACACTCTGGACAGTTTCTTTTGGCACATTCTGGACAGTTTCTTTGTGCATACTTTGGACAATTTCTTTGGCCATAGGGTGCACAGTTTCTTTTGGCACACTCTGGACAGTTTTTTGTGCACACTCTGGATAGTTTCTTTGTGCACACTCTGGACAGTTTCTTTGTGCACACTCTCGATAGTGTCTTTGGGCACACTCTGGACAATTTCTTTGTGCACAATCTGGACTGTTTCCTTTAGCACACTCTGGACAGTTTCTTTTAGCACACTCTGGACAGTTTCCTTGTGCACACTTTGGAGAGTTTCTTTGTGCACTATCTGGACAGTTTCTTTGAGAGCATAATCAACAGTTTCTTCAGGCACAGGCTTGACATTTTCTTTGTGCACAGGCTGAACTGTTTGTTTTGCTACAGGCTGAACAGTTTCTTTGGGCACAGACTGAACTGTTTGTTTGGGTACAGGCTGGACAGTTTTTTGTGCACAGGCTGAACTGTTTGGTTTGCTACATACTGGACAGTTTCTTTGTGCACACTCTGTACAGTTCCTTTCCACACACTCTGGACAGTTTCTTTGGACACAGGGTGCTAAGTTTATTGAGGCACATTCTGGACAATTTCTTTTGGCACACTCTGGACAGTTTTTTGGGGCACAGGGTACACAATTTATTTAGGCACAGGCTGGACAGTTTCTTTAGGCAAGGCTGGACAGTCTTTGGGCACACTCTGGACAGTTTCTTTGGGTACACTCTGGACAATTTCTTTTGGCACACTCTTGATTGTTTCATAAGGCACACTCTTGACAGTTTCTTTGGGCACAGGGTGCACAGTTTATTAAGGCACAGGCTGGACAGTTTCTTTGTGCACTATCTGGACAGTTTCTTTGTGCACACTCTGGACAATTTCTTTGTGCACACTTGGGACAGTTTCTTTGTGCACACTCTGAACAGTTTCTTTGTGCACACTCTGGACAGTTTCTTTGTGTTCACTCTGGACAATTTCTTTCAGCACAGGCTGGACAGTTTCTTTGTGCACACTCTGGGCATTTCTTTGTGCACAATCTTGACAGTTATTTTGTGCACACTCTGGACAGTTTCTTTTGGCACACTCTGGACAGTTTCTTTGTGCATACTTTGGACCATTTCTTTGGCCATAGGGTGCACAGTTTATTTTGGCACACTCTGGACAGTCTTTTTGTGCACACTCTTGATAGTTTCTTTGTGCACACTCTGGACAGTGTCTTTGTGCACACTCTCGACAGTGTCTTTGGGCACACTCTGGACAGTTTCTTTGTGCACAATCTGGACAGTTTCTTTGAGCACACTCTGGACAGTTTCTTTTGGCACACTCTGGACAGTTTCTTTGTGCACTCTTAGACAGTTTCTTTGTGCACTCGCTGGACAGTTTCTTTGTGCACAATTTTGACAGTTTCTTTGTGCACTCTCTGGACATTTTCTTTTGGCATACTCTGGACAGTTTCTTTGTGCACACTCTAGTCAGTTTCTTTGGGCATAGGGTGCACAGTTTATTTGGGCACACTCTTGACAATTTCTTTGTACACACTCTGGATAGATTCTTTTGGCACACTTTGGACAGTTTCTTTGGGCACATTCTGGAAAGATACTTCGGGCACATGTTGGACAGTTTCTTTGGACACATTCTGGACAGTTTCTTTGTTCATGCTCTAGACAGTTCCTTTTGGCACACTCTGGACAGTTTCTTTGTGCACACTCTGGACAGTTTCTTTGGACATAGGGTGCACAGTTTATTTAGGCACAAACTGGACAGCTACTTTGTGCACACTCTGGATAGTTTCTTTGGGCACACTTTGGACAGTTTCTTTGTGCACACTCTCGACAACTTCTTTTGGCACACTCTGGACAGTTTCCTTGGGCATAGGGTGCACAGTTTATTTAGGCACACTCTGGACAGTTTCTTTGTGCACACTCTGGATAGTTTCTTAGGGCACACTTTGGACAGTTTCTTTGTTCACACTCTAGACAGTTTCTTTGTGCACACTCTCGAAAGTTTCTTTGGGCACTCTCTAGACAGTTTATTTAGGCACACTCTCGACATTTTCTTTGTGCATACTCTGGACAGTTTCTTTCTGCACACTCTGGACAGTTTCTTTGTGTACACTCTGGACAGTTTCTTTGGGCACACTCTGGACAGATTCTTTGGGCACACTCTGGACAGTTTCTTTTGGCACAGGGTGCACATTTTATTTAGGCACAGGCTGAACAGTTTCTTTAGGCACACTCTGGACAGTCTTTGGGCACACTCTGAACAATTACTTTGGGCACACTCTGGACAGTTTCTTTGTGCACACTCTGAATAGTTTCTTTGTGCATCCTCTGGACAGTTTGTTTTGGCACTCTGGACTGTTTCATTGTGCACACTCTGGACAGTTTCCTTGGGCACACTCTGCACAGTTTCTTTTGGCAAAGGGTGCATGGTTTATTTAGACATAGGCTGGACAGTTTCTTTAGGCACACTCTGGACAGTCTTTGGGCACAGTCTGGTCAGTTTCTTTGGGCACAAGGTGCATAGTTTATTTAGGCATAGGCTGGACAGTTTCTTTGGGGAAACTCAGTGCAGTTTCTTTGGGCACACTCTGGACAGTTTCTTTGTGCACACCCTGGACAGTTTCTTTAGGCACAGCAGCCGTCATAGCGCAGTTGGTAGCGCGTTGGACTGTCAATCCAGAGGTCACGGTTCGATCCCCGATGGTGGCACTCATTCTTTCCGACTATTTGTCTCTCACCAATGGGTTGATAATCATAGACCTATGTGAGATAGCAGCTGGAGGCTAGGAAAGGATGTGGTTGTACTGGTGAGAGAAATACCAGGAAACCATTGTTAGGTGCTCCAGCCGCCATATAACTGAAAAAATGTTGAAAGTGGCGTAAAACTCCATTCAATCAATCAATTCTTTAGGCACAGGCTCAAGAGTTTCTTTTGGCACTAGCTGGACAGTTTTCATTGGCACAAGCTGGACAGTTTTCATTGGCATAAGCTAGACAGTTTCTTATGGCACAGGCTGGACAGTGTCTTTAGGCACAGGCTAAATAATGATTTTCTTTAAAATAATGATGATAATGTTTATATTTAGCTACATATACCTATATGAAGAAAATGTATTAAGATCTGTGAATGTGCTTGCACATGATAAAATCCAAAATAAATACTGACATAGAACTAACATATCCAGTGTTATAAGCACTTTGGTTTTAATGAAATTTTGCCAAGGGTTTTATTCAAAATACCAAAGATTAGATGATTTTTAAATGTTCTATTATCAACAATTCAAAGGTTTTCTCTGCAGTTTTAATCATCCCAAATTCTCCCCCAACATGATAACGTAGTTGTTTGAGAGTCTCCTCACAGTACAAGCTAATTGTGTTGGCAATTACCCCTCCCATAACACATACTGAACCAAACATTCATCTTCATTTTGACATTCATATTTCCTACAACAATCTCACTAATGAGGTTACAGTTCTGCCTTATTGTATCAAACTAATGAATGTATCATCTAACATGCTTCAACAGAATAACATGTATAAATACATGTATAATGAGCATTTACGAGATGTCAGTGCAACACTATTATAAGTGTCTGCATATTTATAGGCACTTACAACAGGGTTGCAATAATCCCTCCAAAAGGCTTTAAGTAAATTTTGCACAATGCTTACATATCAGAGCACAATTGTATGACTCAATCAGCATACCTTATTGACACAGATGATCAAACTTTATACTTAATATATCACAAAGACAATCATTCCGACTGATTTTTTGATTGGGATAAACATGTTGACTTATGAGATGGTTTGCTTCAGCCAAATATAAGCACAAAAGCTTATTTTGAATTTTTTTGCTTAAGTTAGCCATAAAGTCAGGATACCTTTTTGGCAACTATAATTGTACTCCTCTTGAGTTTTTAAATACATGTATTTGATAAATGAACCATAACATTAGATACTTTTATTTTTTCTCAGGTAAAAGGAAACTAATATCTCAGAAATCATAACAGCACCTTCCAATCCATCATTTTTTTTGACATCAAGCATCATCTAATAGGCTTTCTAATGACCCTTAAGGAAACAATCCTAGGTGCTGAGATAACCTTTCAAGTACAACCATGTAAGAATGTCAGGCTCATCTTTTCTATACCAATGAATCTGCCAACCATTTTTGAAAGTCCTATGTATTTCTGTTTATTTATTGTTGCTACTGTAGCATACGCCCATAAGAGTGATGCCCCAAGGAGATAGGGTAAGTTGTTACTGGGGATAGTTCAAGGATTAGATATATGACAAACTGCTGAAATCCACCATGGTTCTTACACATGCTTGGCATAAGCACCGTCACACAGGGCCTGAGTTTAATATCTCATCCAAAGACATTTACAAGTAGTTTGATATTGAGCCAGCTTGGGAATCAAACCCATGAAATTGTACTTCAATTGATTGGAAGTCAGTTGCTTTACCAACTGAGCAAATTGAGCTTACCCCTGACAGCATGAGAAGGAATAAACTTTTTTTATGGGGTTTTACGCTGCTTTCAGCAATCGTTCAGTTATATCACAGAAGCTGGAGCACCTAACAATGGTATTTCTCACACCAGTACTACCATCACATCCATTCCTAGCCTCCAGCTGCTATTTCCCATAGGCGGTCTACCATTATCAACCCATTGGGAGACAAATAGTCAGAAAGGATGGGTGCCGCCGTCTAGTTTTGAACCCTGGACCTCTAGATTTACAGTCTGACGCACTACCAACTGCTCTGTGACGTAGGCGTTTAAAGAAGGGATAAAGGGACAGGCAGCAATATTAAATGATTTATATAGTTAACAAATTAATGTAAATCATTTTTGGTATTTTAAGACATGCAGAATACAGAATGACAAATGCGATGTTTCTTCTGACATTAATTATCTTTTATGGTCCTCATCATTTAGATCTTAACAAGCATGAAGCTGCAGGGATATGTCATAATGCATGAAAATATTATTAATATATAACACCTAGCATTAGCTTTAAATACAAGATGTGTTTGTGAAACACATCTAAAGAGCAGCATATTTCATGTTAATATAATGACCTTGATAAGAGACCTTGACATAGTTCTGTATCTCAAAACCATCTAAAGCATGGTTCCCAAAATGGAAACTATGTTATTTACAAGATTTGATTTCATACCCTTATGGTTTTCTATTTGAAAGGACCCAACTTTAAAATTCTACAAATTGCTATAAGACAGTCATTCTAACAAAGGTTCAAGACATTTGAACCAACTAGAAAGCCATGAATGGCTTGTGTCGCTCCACAGGCTTGAATTTCTTGTAATAGCAAATCTAAGTTTTGACTAGATTTTCAGATATTTTGGGTTTTACTGATGTTGAAATGATTTTCAAAGTCTCCAACATTATAAAATATAGAGAAATGACTGCCGCCCATAAAAGACATATTTTTCATCCAATGACAATAATTTTTGGCTGCATGATAATGGATCACCCAAGGATCATACTTTTGAGGTTTGATTGATATCCATCAGTTACATTCTGAGAAAATGATTTTCAAAGTTTCCACTATATAACATATAGTGGAAATGACCTCCGCCCATAAAATACAAATTTTTCATCCGATCACAATAATCTTTGGTAGACTGATAAAGGGTCACACAAGGATCATTCATGTGAAATTTGGTTGATATCTATCAATTAGATTCTGAGAAAATCATTTTCAAAGTTTCCACTATATAACATATAGAGAAATGACCTCCGCCCATAAAATACACATTTTCCATCCAATCACAATGATTTTTTGTAGACTGATAAAGGGTCACCCAAGGATCATTCATGTAAAATTAAATTGGTATCCATCAATTAGAACCTGAGAAAAGTCACTTTTTACCATATTTGGAAATTAGCCACGCCCATTAAATCCATGTTTTTCATTGGATCAAAATTTCTTGAACAACTTTGAAAGAGGGTCACCCAAGGATCATTCCTGTGAAGTTTGGTTGAAATCCATCCAGTAGTTTCTGAGAAGAAGATTTTTAAAGAAAAAGTTTACGACCGGACGCACGGACGCACGGATGCACGGATGCACGGACGGACGGACACACGACGGACACAACGCCATGACAATAGCCCCAGTGGCTTTCAGCCAGTGGAGCTAAAAATAAGGCACAGTTTTTTATGAGATTTTGACGTTGTGACCTTGTTTTTGACCCCATTTTGTGACCTCTAGAGAGCACATAAGATGGGGAGTGAAGTATGATCAAACAACCAACAATGCTAAAAATGATACCAAAGCTCACCATTAGCACTATAATGGTCATAAAACTGTTAAATTCAAGATCTCTTATATTCATTTTTTTAACAGAGACATATAAATGCTGATAGTAGAGATAAACAAAGTGGAGGACCTAAAAGCCTTTCAATTGATGTCAATTTCAGAACTTTGATGGAGATATATAAACTTATCTAGATGGCATTAATTTAAGTCCCGTCCTTTGTTTGTGACATTAAGCACCAGTATATGATGATTATTACGAAATCTAGCCCTCAGCAATATATTTTCAGATCAGTGTTGGCATTCCACTATTTCAAAATTTTAGACGGGTAAAAGTTTATAGACAACAATGACAATGGGTGCAATTTGAAAAGAAACCAGCCAATGAAATGTTGTGAAAAAGGAGAATTTGTATGCAAGTAAATAGAGTATAAAACAGATAAAGGAAAACATTATTATAACAAATGAGCCTGTGTGTGACACTTCCAACAAATAGTCAGATCTTGAACTAGTCAGATCATTGTAAGGTTGGTAGCATGTTCACAGTTGGACCGCAAATGATGGGATCATGAGTTCAAGACTCCTACTGTAACAAACATTAGCAAAGTTATTTCTGTCTCAATGCGTGAATAATCAACTCAGTGGAGAGAGTTGCTGGGGTCTAAGATAGAAAATGTTCTAGTGCTAGTTCGAGAAATTCATAGGACCCATTGTTAGATATGTACCAGCTACTACAATATTACTGAAATATTCTTTAGAAAGTTGAAAAACCCATTACAAATACAGACCAGTGATCAGTCAATTCACTTGAGATCTCAAACTGGTGTCTTAACAGAGTTATTTAGGGCTTATAACAGAATTATCCTGTAAAAGGAGTCACAGAAAAGACAATCTATGGTTAGATAGATGTTCTAACCACTGTAATACAACAGAAATACTGTTGAGAAAGGCTTTAAACCCCTTACATGAACAGTCAACCACTCTCACATCCAGTTGTTAGGGGTTAAACAGGATTGTCCTGTCAGTGAAATCTCAGACAGAAACATTGATTTAGTCTACAAGAAAGTATACATATTGTCTCTAAAAACTCTGAAAATAACCCTCTTTCATGAATAAATTGATATTTTAATAGACTATGAAATAGTCAAGTTTACTATCCTGTTAATTCTAAAACTATACTTTACTTGGGCAAACAACATAAACAAGAGGACCAAGATGGTCCTAGATCGCTCACCTGAGTCTCTTTGACCCCTGGGACATCACATTGATTAGATAGGCAGATGTCAAAAAGAAGAAATTGCCTAAGATCAATACCAAGGAACATTTTCAGCGAAGAGCAAGACAGATATGCCTTTTTGCTCTTTGATTCTATGTAAAAGGGATGCACCCGGCTGGACCCTAAATGAGACCCCAGGGTCTTGATATGACCAAACTTGGAAGAGGTCCATAAGATGATGCTACAAACTAAATATGAAAGCTGTCTGCCTACTGGTTTCAGAGAAGAAGATTTTTGAAGGTTTTCCTATTTTCACCCTTTGTGCTCAGATGAACTGAAAGGGATGCGCCCGGGTGGAGCCCAAATATGACCAAAGGGTCTTGATATGAACAAACTTGGTAGGGGCCTACTAGATGATGCTACATACCGAAAATGAAAGCAGTGTGCCCTCTGGTTTTGATTTAAGAAGATTTTAAAAAAAATTCGCTCTTTGATTCTATGAAAAAAGGGTTGCGCCCAGGTGGAGCCCAAATATGACCCTAGGGTCTTGATATGAACAAACTTGGAAGAGGTCTACTAGATGATGCTACATACCAAATATGGAAGCTGTCTGCCTTCTGGTTTCATAGAAGAAGATTTTTGAAGATTTTCATTTTTTTACCCTTCGTGCTCATAAAAGATAAAGGGATGCACCTGTGCAAAGCCCAAATATGACCCAAGGGTCTTGATATGAACAAACTTGGTAGAGGCCCACTAGGTGATGCTACATACCAAATATGAAAGCTGTGTGCCATCTGGTTTCAGAGAAGAAGATTTTTAAAGATTTTCGCTCTTTGATTCTATGTAAAAAGGGTTGGGCCCGGGCAAAGCCCAAATATGACCCTAGGGTCTTGATATGAACAAACTTGGTAGAGGTCCACTAGATGATGCTTCACACCAAATATGAAAGCTGTCTGCCTTCTGGTTTCAGAGAAGAAGATTTTTAAAGATTTTCATATTTTCACCCTTTTTGTTAAGGGTAAAGGAAAAGTTAAGGGTAGATTTCACTTATTTGAACAACTTTGGTACAGCTTGACCCAAGGAACATCCCTACCAAGTTTCATCAAGATTGGCCCACTGGTTTAGGGGGAGAAGATGTTTAAAGAAATTGTCGACTACGCACAATGCACGACTGACGATGGCTGACGGACATTCTACGATCACAAAATATGATTAAAATTACTGTCAAAAACATTGGTAATAATTCTTACATCCTTTAGTCTTGCAAACACGGAATCAGTATCTTTTAGAAAAGTTCAAGGGGACAGAATTCTGGATAAAAATTTTTTTCTTCTGAAATTTCTATTCAATATTAAATACCCGATGTATATTAAATTTACTTTACTGATTTTTTTATATGCATAGTATATGAAACATTCTTGAAAATTTGATAGCACATTAAATAAAATCAAATAATCTAGAAAATGTATAGAGAATTCAGTTTTTTCAAGTTACTTATTATAAACCAACTTCAAAAAAGAGGGGGTATAATGCTTTGGACTTGTCAGTCAGTCCATCATTTAGTCAGTCCATCTGAAGACCATTTTTTGTCCTGAGCATAAAGTATGCAAGCTATAATAATGAAACTTCACATGTGGATAGATCTCATTGAGGAGAAGTGCTAGGCACAAGAACAGTAACTCTACTCGTCATTTTTGGGGGGTTATTACCCCTTGTTAATTGACAAAGAATATGTCATTGACCTGTCCTTATGGGGCACAAATGTTTATCAATTATCTGACTTGTTTCTATCATAAATATTTTTTAATAGTTTTATTTAATACCAAGCTGTCAATAATAATTTCCCCATAAGGTGAGACTAAGAGCAAAATTGAAATCTCAAAGGTTAAATTGAAATCACAAAGCTCTGTTACCATGACAATTTAAACAACAAAGCCATTATGTCATAAAAGGAAACAAGTTGTCTGACAATTCACAGTAATTTGAGCCACACAATTTCAACAAAGTTCCATACATGATAAACAGAGAATTTGTTTTCTTTAATGCTTTTTGGTGGTTTATCGAGAAATAATGGTGGATTATTACTTGATAATCTTACCGCAAAAGCAGTGAAATTATCAAAAACTTATACCCTGCTTTTGTGCATTTCACCCTATCAGACATTATCTATGCGGTTCGAATAAAGTGAGGTCACAATGAACATTGCATAGCAATCACGTACATGCAAAATGATGGGCTTCACGAAAATATACCCTAGAAATTTCACATTCTGTCTAATTTTTGCATAAAAGAAATAGAGAATAATCATTTGTTCTAGAGTAATATCAATTATATTAATTAATTATCAATAATTCATTTTGTGAACAACAAAAGCTATTTTTTCTTTGCGAAAACATAGCTTTTGTTGTTCACTCAATGAAATTTTAATCGATCCTACACTGCAACAAACGATTATCCTATTTTAGTATGGTCTAAAATGATATATAATTGAGGGTAGATCTTGAGTGGATCTAAGAGAAGGGGAAAGCAAATTTTTGCTTATACGGATGGATTAAAGTATATATTTTCATTGATACATATAATCACGAGATTTTGTATCATAATTTGACCATTTTGACCATACCATATTTCTCCTAATGAACACTCATAGGAGCTATACATAATATATCCAGGGAACTTTTATTTATTATGCATTTTCTGATTTAAAATTGATGTCTTTTAGGCCTTTCCCTTTAATTTGAGGTGAATTTCCTCTAAACAATCATTTAAAAGATTGTTTAGAGGAAATTCATCTCAAATTAGAGAAGAAGTCTCAAAAAGTTCCTTAAATTTAGGCATTTGAAGTGGGTTTCTTTGTAAAAAATGAAGGGGTGCTACTAATAGGGAGGGCGCTATTATTAGGGGAAGATAGTGTATAAACTTGAGCTTATGCATAATCCTAGGGTGATGTTTTTACATGATTGAGATTATGTTTGACATGGAAGTAAAATAAAACTAAGTAGATGTATGACTGAAAAAGTGCATGTCCAAAGAACTAAACTAATCCAGTGATAATGTTAATGAGGAGATCAAATGAAGATTCTGAGGTAAAGCATGGCCTGGGATATTGGTTGGTTCCAAGGCAGCATTGATTTTAAACCTTATTCATAGATATTGTTCAAGATTGAGGCAATGTAAGCCCCTTTGAAGTAAGGTATGACTTACTCAAGCTATAGCCACTCAAATTCTGCATTTTGTTTTTGTTCATTAGAATATCGTTTAATTTACAAATTTAAAAAATTACTAACTTAAATGTCAAGTGATCTAAATAGCCCAACAAACAGTGTTGCTTGAATGAATTACATGAGTGCAATTGGGTAACCATCAATTAACTTTGTTTAGATTAATAAGACAGTCTGTGAGATGGGAAGGGTTGTAATCATTTATTCAGTCTGAACCAATTTTCTCTTTTTCAAGTACCTGTGACCTAATTTGGAATCAAAAGGTTCAGATTTCTAATTAACTATGTTTTTTCCTGCAACAGATTATTGATTGCCAATCATTATTGCACTCTCTCAGATGCAGGCAGACTGCCTCAGACTTTAACCCTTTCTTGCAGTTCTGTTTAATCCCTGCTTTTTACGTGCCTGAGATTTTATGATTGAGAAAACATTGTGAAAAAAGAAGAAATTGCTTCTGACAAGCAATTTCTTTTTTTTTCCACACTATTTTCTACCCTACTGAATGGTTATTTTTCAAATTAAAGCCACTTTAAATTTTCGTCTGCAAAACCTTTGAATTTGGACAGGTCCAAAATTTTGTAAAACAGGAAAGTGTTAATACAAATCTTTGGCAAAAAGTGTAGACTCAGTTGAGCCTGCACACACATACAGTCTGATCTTAGTCTACACTGCCTGCTTTCTTCTTAGCAATTGTGAGAAAAAATTAAGCCAGATAGTATGTTTTGCATATTCATATAATGTGATAAGGTTTTTTGGTTTCATGCTTCCATGAAATCAACAAAAACTCTCTTCATGTTTTAACTGATAAATAACAATCCAATTTTAAAGATAAATAAAATTGTTCATGTATTGGAAAATGAAGATTAAATCAGTTTACAAAACCTGTTTTTGCAAAAAATTGAAGTTGTCTTAGAGACTGTCAGTGAAATAATGATACACTACTCGATTCTGACTATTAAGTCACTCATATTACCTCCCTTATATCAAGACAAACAAGCCAGATATCTATCTAGAAATATATGGATGCATCATTATTTATGTTAAATCATAATTGTTCTTATAGGCTGTCCTTTCTTAACCCTTGTCATGCTGAATAAAAACATTGGCAAAATTGCTTTATAATCAAAGTACTGAAAGCACTAGAAACTAATTGAGAATCACTTCTATTCATTTTGAAAATACAATCTCGCAACCTTTCTGGTCTTAAAAGGAAAATCAGTTGGTAAAGACTAAGATCAGGCTGTACATGATGAGCAGACTGATTTTTGTCTAAGCCTCCTTCCAAAGAAGGAATATTTCAGGTTCAGCAAGACAAAGTTTAAGTTTCTTTGGTTATTTATGTGCTCTCTTAGTTTCAACAGTTGGAAGCACATAACAAGTGAATTATACCCCTTCTCGTGCTGTTCACAGCCTTTTCTTGTTTTTACACAAAACTTTGGCCGAGTGTATAAACTAAGATCAGCCAGCACAGATGTGCAGTCTGATCTAAGTCTATACTTTCTGCTTTCAGCTCAATTATTTTAGGAGAAACTTAAGCTTATGACAGGAAGAAATGTCCCTTAAAAATGGCAATTTACTCAAAGCAGGATTTAAATTCAGCAATATAATGGTTAAACAAATATTACCTATGATTGTGCTTAAAAATCAACTAAAACAGCAATGAGAACAGACTGATTCTCACAACTTTGGAGTGACATTCGGCAATTTTAAGACACTTTCATTCAGACAGAATGTGTGATTTACAGATAATCTTTGTTTCCTTATTTAGATGTTGGATATTACTGGGAGAGATGCATTTCAAGATGTACAGATATTAGGAAATACTTTAGGAATGATTTCTACAATTTCTGACAGTAATTTCCTGGAATATCACCCTTAGAATATTATGGATGTCATACTAAATGTGCTTTTAAGACTGCAAGATACATAATTTAGGAGCTTCTGAAGCAATATCTTGCAGACACCATGATCATTCAAAAGTTTACTTTCTATGTTTGTTGTAGCTCAAAATATCAATGGGAGACAAATATACTTTCAAAGTTTCAAGACAATTAAGCCAAATCGTGGCCTTTGGAATGCAAACAAGGTTTTTCCAAGATTTGACCCTGAATAACCTATTTTTGACCTGACTTGACCCTTTAGTTTGAACTTGTTCGAGATAACATTTAAACAAACATTCATACATAGTTTCAAGATATTTGAGCATGAGAGTGGACTCTCTTATGCACACAATGTAATAGTTGACAATGGGTGACTGACAAAACTTAGACAGCTACCCATGGACAAAACTATGGAACTGTGTCCTGATGGTGCTAAAGTGCTCAAGGAAGCTGAAACGAAAAGCAAGCTATAGAAATTGAACTGTTGAATGTATGTTACTGCTTCATTTCCCTTTTTATACACTTTAACCCTTGTCATGCTGAACCCGGAATATTCCTGCCTTGACAGGAGATATAGACAAACATCAGCCTGCACATATGTGCAGTCTGATCTTTGACTATACCACCTTCTGAAACAGAAAAGTTTAAAAATCTTATTTTCAAAAATAATACCTACTCACATTTAGTTCATCCAGTGCTTTGAGCACTTGGATTTTGTTGCAATTTTGCCAACATTTTTTAATCAGCATGACAAGGACAACTTTCCAGTAATGTGTCATGGATATTTATGTCCCTGTATTTTCATACTCAGAAAAAACAAGAGGACCAAGATGGTCCTAGATCGCTCACCTGAGTCTCTATGACCCCTTGGACATCACATTAATTAGATAGGCAGATGTCAAAAAGAAAATAATTGCCTAAGATCAATATCATGGAACGTTTTCAGCGAAGAGCAAGACAGATATGCCTTTTTGCTCTTTGATTCTATGTAAAAAGGGATGCACCCGGGTGGACCCCAAAACTGACCCCACGGTCTTGATATGAACAAACTTGGAAGAGGTCCATAAGATGATGATACATTCTAAATATGAAAGCTGTCTGCCTTCTGGTTTCAGAGAAGAAGATTTTTCAAGGTTTTCCAATTTTCACCCATCATGCTTAGATGAGCTTAAAGGGAGGCGCCCGGGTGGAGCCCAAATATGACCCAAGGGTCTTGATATGAACAAACTTGGTAGGGGCCCACAAGATGATGCTATATACCGAAAATGAAAGCAGTGTGCCCTCTGGTTTCGATTAAAGAAGATTTTAAAAGATTTTCGCTCTTTGATTCTATGTAAAAAGGTTTGCGCCCGGGCAAAGCCCAAACATGACCCAAGGGTCTTGATATGAACAAACTTGGTAGAGGTCCACTAGATGATGCTACATACAAAATATGAAAGTTGTCTGCCTTCTGGTTTCAGAGAAGAAAATTTTTGAAGATTTTTATTTTTTTACCCTTCGTGCTCATAAGAGATAAAGGGATGCACCCGTGCAAAGCCCAAATATGACCAAAGGGTCTTATTATGAACAAACTTGGTAGAGGCCCACTAGGTGATGCTACATACCAAATATTTAAGCTGTGTGCTATCTGGTTACAGAGAAGAAGATTTTTAAACATTTTCGCTCTTTGATTCTATGTAAAAAGGGTTGGGCCCGGGCAAAGCCCAAATATGACCCCAGGGTCTTGATATGAACAAACTTGGTAGAGGTCCACTAGATGATGCTACATACCAAATATGAAAGCTGTCTGCCTTCTGGTTTCAGAGAAAAAGATTTTTAAAGATTTTCATATTTTCACCCTTTTTGTTAAGGGTAAAGGGAAAGTTTAGGGTGGATTTCATTTATTTGAACAACTTTGGTAGAGCTTGACCCAAGGAACATCCCTGCCAAGTTTCATCAAGATTGGCCCACTGGTTTAGGAGGAGAAGATGTTTAAAGAAATTGTGGACGACGCACGACGCACGACGGACGACGCACGATGGACGACGCACGACTGACGACGGACATTCTACGATCCCAATAGCTCACCTTGAGCACTTCTTGCTCAGGTGAGCTAAAAAAGTAGCGAGTAATTTCTCATTTTCAACAATACTTTCTAGTACATACTACACTTTCCTTTAAAATCTAAGCATCCACTTTTTCATCTTGCCACAACTACTTCCTTGAAATTGGACAAGTCAAAGTTTCAACATGTTGTTGTCAGTTAACAAGTAAACTTGTGTTTGTCCACAGAGATGTTGAGAAAATTGAATAATTTGTAGACTGTGTGTGTAGACAGCTTCTGATTATTCCAAATTCTGATTATCAACGTTTTTGTGGGAAAGAAAAAACCTTCAGACATGACAAGGAATAATTTGGCAGCTTGTCTTCTAGTTCCTAATTTAGACAACAATATTTTCTCTCCCTTCAACAATTTCCAAGGTCATAGACAGAACTTATTAGATCTGGAAATAACTGCAAAGAGCCATTGTGCTTTAACAGCTCTTGGGTCAATGGTGTTGTGATAATGGCCAACATTTTAGGGCCAATACAGAGTACAGGACAATAGGGACAGAAATCAAGGGTCATCCTCTCTAAAATATTTACAGGCTCAAAGCAACACAATTGTGTCTTTATTAAAATATGCACTTACAAAAGTGTTGCATTGAGCCATAGAAATGCTTATCAGAACTTATGCCTATTTATCCTTGTGTTGGGAAAAGTGATACAGATAGACCAAAAATATACCTATTAAATGAAGCAGAATCATAAGGAACAAAATATTTTCTCTGAACATTTGACAAATAACTTTTGCCAATCCAAACAAGTTTTAACAAAGTTAATCATCCTTTAAAACTTGATGTTCATTGTTGTTTCTCTGCAATTGATGTGAATAGTATTTCTTGGTATGACAATTTAACATTGTAAAAACAGCCGGAATAAGCTGCAGTTACAACAATAAGGTGACCAACCAACTATTTGTTTTTTATCTACGTCCACAACTGCATTTTTGTACACATATCAATAGTTCATGTTTATAGGCAGTTACAACTGTTTTGTGCTAAGCCATCAAAATGGTTTTATATTATTGTCCTGTTGGAAGCTAGGGGTACATGGTAAGTAATGCCATAATTGTCAACTTACATGATTTATCTGTGATGGCCTTCCTCTTTGTGTTGATGTCTGTTGAACCATCAGATGTAAAGTGTTTGGCAAGCTCGGCTATATCACAAGGATGTATGATTTCATTGACATTCTTTCCTATCAGGTTTTCCTGAAAAATAAATACAACATGACAATCATACCAGCTAATGCTCTCTCTGAACAGGGGGCTTGCTGTTAGACATCCTTCCTATTCAACAAGTAAAGCGGCCCTGCTTTAGCAAGCTCTTTACTGCCTCCCTATCCTGAACAATGTGCTTGCTTTGGGCGCTTTGGATAAAACATCACATGGTCACTAGCTAAGCAAACAAAAATAGAAGACAACTTAACCTTGCTTATCTAAATCCTGAAAATCTCATGATTTTCGTTTTCTTTGGAAGTTTAATCGTCTGAAGGGCAGGATATATTGATAAAATATACTTGAATCAATCTTATGAATCTAATAGTATTTTCTGATGGTATTGGAGGGTTTAAGTTGTCTATAGAGTCATTTTTTTGCCTAGCCGTTTTTTTTTAAAGCACTTGTGGTGCGTTCAAGATAGATGACTGCTTGCTATAACAAGAGGACCATGATGGTCCTAGATTGCTCACCTGACTCTCTTTGACCCCTTGGACATCACATCATTTAAATAGGCAGATGTCATAAAGGAGATAATTTCTTCACCAAACCAAGTGTCAAGAAGTTCCAGCCAAAATTGTGGCCTCTTGAGTTATAACAAGAAAATTATTATTAAGGCTCCCTTTCCTGTGATATGGCATGGATCCATTCCATTTTCAAAAGGGTTAATCTTTGTGACTTGACCATCATACTGACCAAGTTTAATGAGGATTGGGTCATTTTTGTGGCCAATAGAGCGTTAACAAGATAATTGTCATGAAGGCCCCTTTTCCCCTGATATTGCATAGATCCTTCTCATTTTTGAAAGGATTCATCCATGTGATTTGGCCAACATTCTGACCAAGTTTCATGAGGATGAGGCCATTTTTATGAGCATAAACAAGAAAATTGTCATTAAGGCCCCTTTTCCTGTGATATGGCATGGATCCTTCCCATTTTCAATAGGATTAATCCTTGTGACCTGACAAATATTCTGACCAAGTTTCATAAAGATTGGGCCATATTTGTGGCCTCTAGAGCGTAAACAAGATAAATGTCATCAAGGCCCCTTTTCCCGTAATATGGAATGGACATCTCCCATTTTCAAAAGGGTTAATCCTTGTGACCAGACAAACATTCTGACCAAGTTTCATGAAGATTGGGTCATATTTGTGGCCTCTTGAGCATAAACAAGAAAATTGTCATTAAGGCCCCTTTTCCTTTGATATGGCATGGATCTGTCCTGTTTTCAATAAGGTTAATCCTTGTGAACTGACAAATATTCTGACCAAGTTTCATGACGATTGGGCCATATTTGTGGCCTCTAGAGTGTAAACAAGATAAATGTCATCAAGGCCCCCTTTTCCTGTGATTTGGCATGGATATCTCCCATTTTCCATGGGATTTATCCTTGTGACCTGGCCAACATTCTGACCAAGTTTCATGAAGATTGGGCCATATTTGTGGCCTCTAGAGTGTAAACAAGAAAATTGTCTTTAAGGCCCCTTTTCCTGTGATATGGCATAGATCCTTCCCATTTTCGATAGGGTTCATCTTTGTGACCTGGCCAACATTCTGACCAAGTTTCATGAAGATTGGGCCATATTTGTGGCCTCTAGAGTGTAAACACTAAGATTGTTTACGCCGGACGACAGACAACGCACGTCAGACGACGGACATTCAATGTTCACAAAAGCTCACCTTAAGCACGATGTGCTCAGGTGAGCTTAAAACAGTTATTGTGTATCCTGAAAGTAAGGTAGGGTTTCATGGCAGACCAACAAAATATCTTAATTTACATCATAATAATACAGAATAAATTTCACCCATACACAATAAATGATATTTTAATATAAGTCAATCTAATATTAATGTAGAAACTGAGACTCAAAGTGAAGTTGATAGGAGTAGAAATCCCTCTTGGTTCTTGCAATTGGCCAACAAAAATACATTTTGTGTGAGTACCCCAGTCCAATATATAGGAAGAGTTATCAGGAGGAATTCATCTATGTTTTGAGCACTTGTTTCTGTACCTATAAGAAATATATATTTTGAAACCAAAACTCACCATAAATAGTTTAATTTATCCATCTACACTTTAGGATCTGCCAAGAGCTTTACTTTTCAGTTATAGCATGGTGAGCTTAGTTATTTTTCAGTTATAGCAAAGACTTTAATTAGCTTGTCCAAAGAAAATTGAGAAACACATTTAATTTCTTACATTAATAACTGTTTTGCACATCATATCTTTTTGGAATGATCAGTTAAAACAGAAATACAACAATATTGTGTGTGAGAAGACTTCATTTAAAGAGTGGTCCTACACACATGTAAGACATAAGAGGATAAAACTGTTTGCGAAATAACATCAGCAAATCTATCATGACATCATTTTCACAACAAAAATATATTTATAACGTTGCTGACCATTCTTAGCTGATTCACATAGTTATTCCACTAGAGTAATAACTCATGTAATATCAAAAATATTCAATGGGGTTATTTCATTACAATGACGTAGTTCATATTATGCCTCTTTACTAGGCAAGACAAAGTACAGTTGATATTGCTCAAGCCACCACGTCTATTAAGCGACCAATTCTACTAAGGGACCACCATAAAAAGTCCCTTCGACGTCAGCAAAATCTCGATAAAGATGACATTCTCAACGAAAAATTGGTTATTTTTTTCAATCTTATGTTGTTGGAGCCCATTAGAATCGTCTCAACAAGACTATTCTAATGGGTTCAAACAATATAGGATTAAAAACGACTTGTCAGACAATCTATGAATGCAATCAAAATGAACTGTCACATTTTCTCATGGTGTTTTGTATTAAGCCACCATTTTCATAAACAACCTCTTTTTTGGTGGTCCCCTAGGTGGTCGCTTAACACAAGTTTTACTGTAAATTATGTGAGAAAATTGTACAATATACAAGCACCATATTTTCTTGCCAACATATTTTGTCTCACAATCATATGAGGACATGTTCAAGATAATAAATTATTCATGGAGAAATCAAGGATAGTCTGGATATTGATGCAGTTAAAGTCAAGCAATTCAATGTTATGATGGGACTATATTCATGTTTATATGTACCTGCTGCTGCAGACAAATATAGCCTAAAATGAATTTATTTGGTACAATATCCTTTCAGGTTAATACTGTCAAACAAGAGGACCATGATGATCCTTTTTCGCTCACCCAAGTCTCCTTGATCCCTTGGGCTTCACACAAGTCTGATTGGCAGATCTGATGTTCACTAGAAGATGATGCAATGATTAAGACTGTGTTTCAGAGAAGAAGACTTTAAAGATTCTTCTTTTTTTCGTTGTAAAATGAAATGTGCCCAGACAGGGCCTTAAATGACCCCAGGGACATCATATGAACTTAAAAAAGTCCACTAAATGGTGGTTATCAAATATAAAAGCTCTACTCTCAGGTTTGAGACAGAATTTTTGCAGATTCATTGTTAATTCTATTGAAAATAGAATGCCCCTGGACAGAGCCTAATTTTGTGCCCAGGGGATTGATAATAACAAGCTCAGTAGATGTCAAATTTAATCTATATATGGAGGCTGTCTGCCCTCAGGTTCCAGAGAAGATTTATAAAGGTTTCCCTCTTTACTTCTATGTAAAATAGGTCTTATGTAAGACAAGAATGTCCCTTGGGTGCTTGCTTAGGACAAGTTTGACTGTATTTGGACAACTTTGGTAGAGCTTGATCCCAGGAATATGGCTACAAAGTTTCATCAAAATTAGCCAAATGATTCAGGAGGAGAGGGAAATAATTAAGGTAAAGGCCAACACTAAAACTAAATAATTCAAATTATGTACAAAGCAAATTTCATTTTAGTATTGCTGTAAAACCATGTGATCTTGGCAGAATAAAGCCACTTTTTTGGGAATTGAGAATACAATGTTCTAACAACTTTAGCTCATTGGCAGGTGGACTGTATCTAAATCCACCTGCCCATGTATGATACACTTTAGACATGCTTTTTTGTAGACTTTTTATTTGTATTTCTTTTAATATCAGTGCGCTCCCTAAAAGTAGCACCCCTACATTTTTACAAAGAAAACACGCTATAAATGCCCAAATTTTAGGAACTAATTGAGACTTCTTCTCTAATAAATGATTGTTTAGAGGAAATTCACCTCAAATCAAAGGGAAAATGGCCTTAAAGACGCCAATCTTAATATTAGATTTTTTAAATCAGAAAATGCATGCTAAATAATAGCTCCCTGACCATATGTTATGTGTAACGCTCATGAATGTTTATTAGGAGAAATACGGTAGGCAAAAAACCAAAACTATCAACACTGATGATACATAATACAACTACATGCCATCACTTTACAATAGGAACCTTGGCTTTTTTGCCAGAATAGCAGAGACAATAAGCACTATTCTATACAGATATCTTTTATTGAATATCTATACCTACAGATAGTATGTTAATCAAACCTGGCACCCACTTCACTGTATATCTGATTTATAGAGATTATCAGTGATTCTGAGGCACCTCTTAGCCTAAAACGAATCTTATCCCTACTGGTTTTGTATCAACCTACATGTAATTATTTTTGGTGAACGAACGTCGTTCACCAGTGTTATATACCATGTCAGGAAAATCCTGTAGGATGTTAATACATTTGAAATAAAGTAGCGCCTTTTAAAATTCAATTTGGCTTCTTTCAATATTTTTCACCGCAAAATCACTGTTTAATTCTTTGAGGGCGTGTTACCAGTATTCTTCATCAAGTGAAGATAATGAAAATTCGCATCGAAAAACACAAAATGATATTGCAATGTTTATCAAGGGAATTTTTGATCGGCGTAAGCTTGTCGAGAGTTTAAAGCAAAAACAAAGTTTGTGTCTAAACACCGTAGAGACAGATACAATGTTTTTGACCCAAGCCTTCGCTGGTGCAACTTGTAGTAATTAGCCGGATATACGTGTTTATCTAGGTCATGTCCTCTTGAACTTACATTCGGCAATACTCGGGCGATCTCCGACGGCTCCGAGTTAAATGTAGGTTACAGGAATCGGCCGAGTTGAGACGAATGACACATCAAGACACCTTGTGTCATTAGAAACGGTAACGCGGTTTTTTAACTTTTCAACTAGCGACAGTCAGTCTCGAGACGGGTTTTGAGAATGATTCGACATGTGTTTTACATGTACAACCTTTCTTGTACCTTTTATTTGAATAGGGATGAACGCCACTATCAAGATTTTTCGGTAAAATTGCGTTGGCTGAAGTAGGGCTGTAAGGATACACTCGAATATTCGGTGAACTTATTCCCAGCGAAAACGTTTCATATTCGTCTGTCTCAGAAGCGAATATTCCCGAATACCAAATGCGACAGGCACGGAAGATATTTCATTGGGGCCATTCTACTTTGCTTTTTTTTCAATCTGTAAAACCATATTCAAAATTCTATTTGAAAATTAAATAAATGATAGTTAAATATTCAAGCCTAGATACCACTCCAATTGACGAGTAGATATTGCCGTGGTCAAGGGGGGGGGCAGATCCGTCATGCACTTGTTTACAATTCGAAAGGCGGGTTTAGTTGTTAAATTATTCTGGAAAAGTCATTGAGATTTTTACAGAAATCATAAAAATCTTAATCGGTGAATAAAAACTGGCTCCATCCTTCCCAAATACGTTTAGAATTGGTTAACTACAGTTTAAGCAAAAACTAGCTCCGAGAAGAAAAGTCTAATATCAGCCGCAATCCTGTAATAAGATATCGATAGTGAACGATTTTACAAGCATCCAAACTCTTGAAGGTAAACAATAGGTTCTCGTGCAAAAAATAAACCGACAATTGTAAGGATTCTCAATTCTTATTGGAAGGAAAGTCGGGAGAAAATCCTACAAATACACACACACACTTTAACCTATACTACCAGCCCAATTAGCTCAGTTGGTAGAGCACCGGACTTCAAAACCATTGAAGTTCGACCGCGTGGGTTCGATTCCCGGGCTGGTACACTAACAAAAATTAATTGTCTTTCGAATGAGACGTTAAACCGAAGCCCCGTGAGACGTTGCTTTACACCGAGCACGTTAAAGAACCATGGCGGAACTCAGCAGCAATTTCGTCATGTATCCTTGCACTATCCCCCGTAACAACTAACCTAATAAATGTACCTATTTCAAGTGTGTAAAAGAAATTTTCACAGAGTAACAACTCATATTCTAACAAATATTTTTCTAACAGGATTTTTCTGCTCTTTCCATTTCTTTGAATTTGCAGTAAAATATAGCGAATAGCGGAAATTTTGTCGAGCCAAACCCCCCCTTTTTTTTTATTATTTTAACATTCATAATTTCTCTTTTTTAATTTAATTCAATATATCATTCTAGAATGCCATCAGGTTCGTTCACCATCAGTGCTTTCAGTGCTTTGATTTATTGATTGGAAACAAGTTCCTTCCACTTAACTTTTATTCCTTTCGATTCTGTTTACTTTAGGATTCACAAATAGGTAAGCCTATTGTGAGTACCAATTAAAGAACAATTATTGTTATTACATGATCTTCCATATAAATGTATATTAACCATTTTCAGCTGTTTTATAGTTGATATCTGCCATGTGACCAGTCAACAAATACAAATACAAATACAAATTTTATTTACAGTTGGTATTTATATAACAACATAACACTAGCGATGTATCGCTATTTACCGACATACATACAAGCATACATGAGACAATTACAAGTAAACACAGTACATATTAACACATCACGAAAATCTCAATGAAAACCTAATCTTGAGCACAATGAAAAGTTATAAAGGTTGCAGTTAAAATTTCACCGTATCTAAGTTTGATGATCACAGTTGTGCTTGTTCACAGTTTTTATCACATATTGATACTGACAAATAAAATTTTCTAAAAAAAAAAAAAAATAAATAAAATGATCTGTATATTAAGTATTTTATAAAAGATGTTTTCACAGTTAATAAATCAGAGTTGAAAAAATTATTTCTGCACTAATGTAATGTAACCATTTTGATTAAAGCTTTTACATAAAATTTGAGTTAAAATTAAATTAATTGAATAATTAAGTCCTTAAAACATTAAATTTGAAATTCCAATAAAGTGAGTATCTATATAAAGTCCTAGATGGATGAAATATCATTTCATTAAAGAGCACAATAAAGTGTTAGATCCCCAACCCATCTCTTTCCTGGATAATATTAAACTCTATTATCACAAGGAAATTGCCCTCAATGAAGTCAAACGTCTTCATTAAAGGGGCCCCTCCCCTAGTGTTAGTATTCTCAAGGTTAAAAAAAATGGCTTTACTTAATGTATTGGACTATGAAAAAGCAGTAAAACAAGGAAGCAAGCAACTGAAATTAGCTAACCATGCTAAAGCAGCACTGGATAAGCATTTAAGAAAAAGCAAAAGAGAGAACAGATTCAGCATAAGCATAAAAAATTAACTGTTTCTTTTCAGTATGACTGTTTTTGAAACATAACTTTGAATGATTAAAAAGATTAACACAATAATGATCAGGCAATAAAACTATTCATGTAACAGTGAAAAACTATTGCCCTCGGTGTCAGGGATGACATAATGAACTGTTGCCCTCTGCCTTCATCATCCCCTCCACCTCCAGACAACAGTTTTCACATAACATCAGAAGGGCGTAGCTACCATTACACACATTATGTAGGTGCATTATAGAAATAAATCCTCTTTCGAAAAATTTCATTGATGATCATACCATCGAAACTACAGCTTTTTCAAGCTGTAGTAACGATGTATTGATTTTTCACCAACACTCAAATCATAGAAAAGGAGAACGAACTGTACAGTAAACTATTCACTAAATATCATTTAATCTTTGATTGAGTTAGAGCAAAACTAAAGAATAAGGATTGAAACTTTTAGTGTAAACTCCTTTCAGAGTTCAACCATAAGTATTAGAGGCTTTTATAATTTAACTTCTTTCTTCAAGCTTTGTACAGTGAACTTGCATTCATGGGGTAAATCTTTTCCTGTATATCTATAGAATGAGACTCTGATACTTTTTTCCAAGCCTTGTCTAATTAAATCCTCTACAAGTCTGATATGCAAAGTGAGGTATTTCATTATACATACCACTGTTAGGCCTAGATGGTCTGTGACACTTGCCGAGATAAATCTAATACTGTATTTCTTATTGATGAATATCAAAAAACCATTGAGGGCATCTAACATCATCTGGCCTTCAACATCGTGGAGCTCTTTCTCTGTCTCCCCTGAAAACATAAAAACAATTTGTTTGCTTGTTTGTTTGAATGGGGTTTTATGCCACTTTTAACATTATTTCAGTCATATCGCGGCGGCTAGGACACATAACAATGGATTCCTGGTATTTCTCACACCAGGGCTATCATCACATCCTTTCCAAGCCTCCAGCTGCTATCCCACATAGGTCTACAATAATCAACCCATTAGTGGTAGACAAATAGTCGGAAGGATGAGTGCCGCTAGCGGGGTCATAAAACAAAACTATATAGACAAATGTTTTTAAGAAGCTTTAACCCTTGTCATGCTGAACCCAGATTATTCCTGCTTCCACAGGAGGTATAGTCAAAGATCAGGCTGCACATAAGTGCAGCCTGATGTTTGTCTTTCCTGCCTGATTTTCTTTTCTAAAAAAAGAAAAGTTTTGATAATGCATTTTCAAAGTAAATCATGACTCATAAGGTGCTTTCAGCACTTTAATTCAAATGCCATTTTCCCTAGTTTTTGGTGGATGTTTACGTTCACCAGTGTCAATACCGTGTAAAAACAATCCTGTCAGATGTTAATAGGTTTTCAAAACAGTAGTGCTCAATAAGATTCAATAAACTCTTTTTTAAGAATTGTATCTGTCTGGCTATTATGCATTTTAGAAATGGAATGAAACAAGGATTCTACATAACTTGTTGAAACCTCAAAGACATCTTTAAAGTGCGAAATCATATGCAATTATGAGATCGGGTGAACATTTTGCTTGCGTAGAACTACTTTTCAGGCAGAGTGAGTACAGTCAAAACTGTGTGAGCGGTCACCTGAGAATAGCGGTCTCACTGCCGTATGCGGCCAGCTCAGGTCCGCCCGCACAAATTTGCTCTTAAAAGTAACTGTGAATAGCGGCATTCTGTCGTAAGCAGCCGGCGATCACCCTAAATTGTCTGATTTGCACCCATTTTATATCCCCTTAAGCCGTCACGCAAGTCATCAAATTATGACAAGTGACTCGCTGATTAACAAAAAATCGATAACAGGTCTGGATTACCGTATACATTTACCGTGACGTTTACCTAATCAACACCTCTTCTAATTTGTGTTATCTGAGCGGCCAGCGTATTTTCTGATTGATAATTGTAGCAAATTATTAATATTTCAATCAACCAACCACCTATTTAACATAAACATTGCTGATAGCCCGAACTATCGAAAGATTTATTTAACGAATTGAACTGGGAAGGAATTTCCCTTCGTCAGCTCCGGAAGTATTTATTTTTATCAGAATTACGTTTTTTCTCTTCTTTGCACCAAAAATCGCGTTCTTTTAGGGAAATTTAATGACACACAAATGAAGAAAAATAAATAATAAATTAATAAAATTGGCGTTTTTGTATTTAGTATCAGTTGATTCCGTGGAATCATTGCTGCTTGTCGAAAATGTCTGGGGATTTTCCAAATGACGTCAACTTATGTCGTCAAGCATGCCGGAAAACCAGATCATTGTTTACAGGACGCACGTGAAACAAATTGCCGCCAAATCCACAGGAACCCGCCCCTGTGAAAACTATAAACACCAAAGACGACGTACAATGTATCTCCAGTGCATTGATACTTTCATGGATTGAACTCGAAATTGTCACCTTCTCTAATGAATAATAATATATTTTTAGTAATCAGGAATATTATAGGTATCAAAATCTTGATCATCATGTTTCTCACATGAAGTTTATTTAATTCTTTTCTGGTCCCTGTGACAAAATGCAACTTGTTTACATAGGCTTATTACATTCCCCAGGTGAGACCATATTGATAGTGAATGACCAAAACATCGTAAATACTGCTATTCAAGAAATATTTACATTGTTTTGGTCTCCTATTGCAGATTTTGATATAAAATCTTTTTGATACGAATACTACACATTCGTTGCCATCCGATGGAGTTATGATATTAGCTGATTTTCGTTCGTCTCGACGGCCGTCGGCTGCAGGGTGGGGGGTGGGGGGGGGGGGGGGGGGGAGATTTTCCGTTAAGTGGTCAACTCCCGTATGCGGCCGATTTTGCTTTGTCCCATGGGTGGCCACTATTGACAGTTTTGACTGTAATTTGCCCCATTGTTTCCCAATGGTCAAGGGAGGTCACTCATGAAAACTTTGTGAATGGAATTACTGAAATGGTAACCTCCCCTGGCACTACTAATTTATATAAAACAATGGCCAATTAATGGAAATACTGGAATACACATGAATACTGATACAGCCCAAACAGGTAAAGTAAAGGATTCAGGTCATGCGATAAAGGTTTATGCAAAGGGGTTTTACTTTACTTTACAACACTCAACAGCCAATCTGAGCCAAGTGTCTGCAATTTTTTATGTGTTAATATAAACACTTACCCTTTCTTTCTTTATTTAAGAATGAAAATCACAGAACAATTAGTTATTATGCTTTTATATAATTTTTTAAGTAGATAACACCATAATTTAAATTATAATATTAAGGAGAATCGATAAGCATTACAAAATAAGATTAACAAGTGCATGTTGTATTGCGATGCAATACAGGAGTCCCCCACCGGATAACAAAAAATCCTTTCTTATAATATATCTCCTACTTACTAGATCTTCTTCTCAATGAGATCTACCAGTGTACAAGTTTGAAGTTGCTAGGACTTATAGTTTAGGAGATAAGTATGGGACAAAAATGTAAGGATAGAAACAACAAAGGGCAATAACTCAAAAAGTGGACATGGCAGAGTGACAGTTCTTGTACATGATACTTGTCCTCAGTGATATCTATAAGTGTAGCAAGTTTGAAGTTTCTAGCACTTATGGTTTAGAAGATATGTTCCGGACAAAAATGCAAAGGTAAAAACAACAAAGGGCAATAACTCAAAAGCTGGGTGTGGCAGAGTAACAGTTCTTGTACATGACACTTGTCCTCAATGAGATCTATAGGTGTACAAAGTTTAAAGTTGCTAGCACTTATAGTTTAGGAGATATGATCCCAACAAGAATGTAAGACTAAAAACAACAAAGGGCAATAACTCAACAAGTGGACATGGCAGAGTAACAGTTCTTGTACACGACACTTGTCCTTGATACGATCTATCAGTGTACAAGGTTTGAAGTTGCTAGCACTTATAGTTTAGGAGATATGATCCGGACAAAATTGTAAGGGTAAAAACAACAAAGGGCAATAACTCAAAAAGTGGGCGTGGCAGAATAACAGTTCTTGAACATGACACTTGTCCTCAATAAGATCTATAAGTGTACAAAGTTTGAAGATGCTAGCACTAATAGTTTAGGAGATATGATCCGGACAAGAATGTAAGGCTAAAAACAACAAAGGGCAATAACTCAAAAAGTGGGCGTGGCAGAGTAACAGTTTTTGAACATGACACTTCTCCTCAATGAGATCTATAAGTGTACAAAGTTTGAAGTTGCTAGCACAGATAGTTTAGGAGATATGTTCCGGACAAGAATGTATGGCTAAAAACAACAAAGGGCAATAACTCAAAAAATGGGCATGGCAGAGTAACGATTCTTGAACATGACACTTCTCCTCAATGAGATCTATAAGTGTACCAAGTTTGAAGTTGCTAGCACATATGGTTTAGAAGATATAGCCCGGACAAAAGTGTGACGGACAGACGGACAGACGGACGGACAGACGGACGGAATCGAGCAAACCTATAGTCCCCCAACCGGTAACCGATGGGGGACTAATAACCTAGATCACCTTATTGTCTTTTCTTTCCTTTTATAACCAATGGATCAGACAATAACTCTTTAAACTACACCTGGCATAAAGCCGAAAGTTATTGAAACCTTGTAATTACAGGACTTTGGGTGACGATCGAGAATATGTGTGCAGAAATGAATATCTGAAGCAAGATGTAAACTTGGGTCAGGTCATTTTCCTTTTATCATGATTTTACATGTAAAATTTCTCTTTTCTCAACAAAATTAATGGAAGAATCACTCTAGTATGCCAACAGAAACATCCACCATCAGAACTTTCAGTGCTTTGATTTTTATTCTGCATGACAAGGGTTAAGATACTAGAAAATATTAGTAATCAAGTTTGATTCATGTTTGTTTCTACATAGGGGGTTTACACCATTTCCAGTGGTCAGTATTTTCTTTTTGTATGAGGTTTAACTCACTTTCAACAGTATTCTATTTATAACTAGAATGAACTCATGAGCTTTGAACTGAAGTCTGATCAATCTAGAACAGCTCATGGGTTCTGTGCAAAACAACTGCACATATATATGCACTTACAACAGGTTTTGACAAACCACCTTGATGAAGGAAATGTTTGTATTCTAATGATTGGTGAAAATGGCCCAGACTAATTATTGCAAGAATGTTACTATGGTATTTGCCTTAAATCATATTGACAGGTACAAGCAGTAATTATGAAACAGACCCTCACAAATCATGTAATACTTCCAGCATGCTTAGTAGGGATGTGGAAATACAAAGTTTCTCCACTTGTCCCTGGTGTGGGACCAGTCAAAGATGATTTTCTACTTGTCCCGCATCAATAATAACATGTCATAAAAAAAGAATATCAATCAATTTTGAAGAAGAATTTTTAAAGAAGACTCCAGTATTAATAATGTTTTCTGCCCTTTGATATTAACATAATGATTATCAATCTTTTCCAGCTGTTTAGTGCCATTCTGACATTTGTCCTGGTACATGTATTTACAATTTCAGCATTGGAATTTCACACCCCTGCTCAGAATTTTATGTCCTACTGATTTTATATTTGAGAAAATTATTGCAGCATATTTTTTTTTAATATATAACTTCCATTGTCATCTACAAAATCATCAGATTGAACTAGCAACTATTTTTGACACACAAGAAATGATTAGAGAAAACACAGCATTAGCACTCACATATATGTGTATTTTTTTTTAAAACAAAATTCAACAGATCAATATTCAAATTAGAAAAAAAACTCAGACATCAACTATTATATTGATAAACATTCTTTTTAAGTGCAAAAATAGATTATTTGAAAACAAACATTTGCTGAACTATTTAGGTAATCAATAATGAGATTTAAGCTAGACATGATTTTGGTTTAGACAAAGTAAATATTACATCAAAAATTAGCTTTTACTAAGGCTTAAAGTCCCAGTCAGGGTTTAGAGTAAACTAGAAAGCCATGAATGGCTTGAGTCGCTCCACAGGCTTGAAATTCTTGTAAAAGCAAATAAATGTTTTGAATTGATTTTTAGATATTTGGGGTTCTACTGATTTTGAAAATGATTTTCAAAGTTTGAACTATATAACAGATAGAGAAATGAACTCTGCTCTTAAAAGACATATTTTTCATCAAATCAAAACAATTTTTGGCTGCATGATAATGGGTCACCCAAAGATCATACCAAAAATGTTTGATTGATATCCATCAGTTACATTCTGAGAAAATGATTTTCATAGTTTCCACTATTTAACATGTTGAGAAATGACCTCCACCCATAAAATGCATTTTTTCATCCAATCAAAACAATTTTTGGTTCACTGATAAAGGGTCACTCAAGGATCATTCCAGTGAAATTTGGTTGATATCAAAAAATTAGATTCTGAGAAAATGATTTTCAAATTTTCCACTATATAACATATAGAGAAATGACCTCCGCCCATAAAATGCATATTTTCCACCCGATCACAATGATTTTTTGTAGACTGATAAAGGGTCACTCAAGGATCATTCCAAAGAAATTTGTTTGATATCCATCAGTTACATTCTGAGAAAATGATTTTCAAAGTTTCCACTATATAACATATAGAGAAATGACCTCCGCCCATAAAATGCATATTTTCCACCCGATCACAATGATTTTTTGTAGACTGATAAAGGGTCACTCAAGGATCATTCCAAAGAAATTTGGTTGATATCCATCAGTTACATTCTGAGAAAATGATTTTCAAAGTTTACACTATATAACATATAGAGAAATGACCTCCGCCCATAAAATGCATATTTTCCACCCGATCTCAATGATTTTTTGTAGACTGATAAAGGGTCACCCAAAGATCTTTCATGTAAAATTTCATTGGTATCCATTGATTAGAATCCGAGAAAACTCACTTTTTACCATATTTGGAAATTAGCTACGCCCCTAAAATCCATGTTTATCATTGGATCAAAATTTCTTGAACAACTTTGAAAGAGGGTCACCCAAGGATCATTCCTGTGAAGTTTGGTTGAAATCCATCCAGTAGTTTCTGAGGAGAAGATTTTTAAAGAAAAGTTTACGACCGGACGCACGGACGGACGGACGGACGGACGCACGACGGACACAACGCCATGACAATAGCCCCAGTGGCTTTCAGCCAGTGGAGCTAAAAACTTGCTCTTTCGTGAATATTCTTTGAATATTTTTTTCTTGATTTAGTCTTATGAAAGATGAGTTACATAAAAATACTTATCAATCGTCAAACCGCTGCTTTTTAGTGAAAAGTATAATCTGCGGTATAAAGTAAAATATGTAAATGAGATTTTGGTCATGTGATATTTGCACAGGAACAGTATTCAAATTGGAGTTCGAAATGTTGCAGGTCATAAAAATTCATCAAGTAAGGCCTATATTCATATCATTGTGTCATATTCATTTACATTACCAAAATTGGAATGACAAATTCAAGCTTATATTTGTGAATGAAAGTATAGTTTTTGTGTATATAGTTGTTTAAGATAATTGTCTTGTGTTTCGGAAAAAATTTCATGAACACAGATGGGGGCTTTAAATAATTTTGTGGCTTTAACAATTTACTTATCAGGTATAGAGGACTTGTAGAGATGACTTAATTCTTCTTGCTTGACCTGAGGTTATATAACTTTTTTTCACGCATAACCAAGAATGTTCACAAATTTAGAATTCAAATAAATGTATGAACATAAACAGATGATATTAAGAAGTTGTTATTTGTAACAACTTATTTATATGATCTTTTATTTCATACAATTAAATTAGTGTAACAACAGAATAACAGCTTTAATTTCAAGTTGAAATTTGAGTAAATTCTGAGTTGAGAATGAGAAATGTTTTTTATAATCTTAGGCCCTGATGATGTATGTCATCGTTTGCTGCATTAATGTAAACAAGCATATTCTAAAATCACATGTATTCCCAACTGTAAAAAGTGTTGAAATGGCTTATTTAAGTGTTTTTTTTTTCTTATTTCTAAACATTTGGTCTGTCCATATCATGAAGTAATTAAATTAACAAAGGGTTAACCCTTTGCTGTTTAATCCCTGCTTTTTACGTGCCTGTGATTTTATGATTGAGAAAACATTGTGATAAAAGAAGAAATTGCTTCCGACAAGCAATTTCTTCTTTTTCCACACTATTTTCTACCTTACAGAATGGTTATTTTTCAAATTAAATCCACTTTAAATTTTCGTCTGCAAAACCTTTGAATTTGGACAGGTCCAAAATTTTGTAAAACAGGAAAGGGTTAAACAAATGTTTACTAAATTAATGCCAAAAGTTGACAATGTCTAGCCAGGATGAACCCATAAACTTTTAGAATCCTTCAATGTTTTAAGGTTTTTAAACTGTACAATGAAGGTACTTTAACATGAATCTGTGCAGTCTAGGAAAAATAGCAGTTGTTTAAAGTAATAAAATGCAGGTCTAAAAAATTAATATACACATTTAAGTATTCAGCAACTCATCTGACATAAATTTGTGCATTCAAAAAGGTAAGGAATAACATGTTAGCATTTTGTAAACATGCACAATTATTATCCATAATTAATGCCCTGTCAGGGCAGAGCCTTAAAGTAACGGGTCGTTCCACTTAAGGTTAAGGGAAATCAGCTTTTATCTAAAATAACCTACTTCTAAAGAGAGTCTACATAAATAACTTGAGACCTTAAATCGCAGATTGGTTACCAAATCCTCATAACTACCAAACAATGAAATGTGTTCATTCTCTCCAAACACATGACTCCTTTAGGTTTTAGGATACAGTTATTTGCATGTGTTAACGATGATAACAGACTAAAATTCGAAAGAACCCAATCTATTAAAAAGTAAACTCTCCAAATTACGTCACGGTTAAGCCCCACCCTACCAGTTCATTAATTATGCAGATTATCTCTCTGTATTTGACTTATGAAATACTCTGATCAACTAATTATATATTAATAATTCTATTCAAATTCCCCAAATCTGCAATTTTACACATCATCAGTCTGTTTTACTCTTTGTTTGTTTAATGCCACTTTAAACAATTTTTCAGTTACATCACAGCAGCTTGACTCCTAACAATTGATTCCTTATGTTTCTAACACCAGTACGACCATTACATCCTATCCTAGCCTCAGCTGCTTTCCCACATAGGTCTACCATTATCTACCCATTGGTGGAAGACAAATAGTAGGAAAGGATGAATGTCATTGGGGATCAAACCCGGAACCCCTACAGTCTGACATGCTACCAACTGTGCTATGACAGCAGCTCTGTTTCATGCAATCCAGTAATGGGTATCAAAATTTGTTTGTAGTCCATGACAAATTGTGAAGCCCTGCAACTGCTCTGTACAAACAAATGACAGAAACTAATGGGACAGTGAAGTCTACCATAAAACCAAAACTTAATTATCTTGAGTAGTCCCCCTGTCATTTACAATGGACATAATGGAACCACTGTCTGCCACAAAAATATGACCAAATACATGATTTTTGAATATATGATGTTTTAAAGAATTTATGGAATAGATATAGCATTATACAGAAGTGTGGAAATTAAAAATTTCTCCACTTGTCCCTGGACAAGTAAAAGATGAATTTCTACTTGGCCAGGATCAAAAAGAGGTTGTCTGTAAAAAAGAAATTCAATCATATTTTAGAAAACATTGTTTATCAAAGAAGAATATACTGGGCTTCAGCATTTTCTTCATTAAAACAATGTTTTCTACCCTTTTATATTAACACTATGATAATCAATCTCTTAAATCTGTTTAGTACTATTCTAATTTTTGTCTTGGTATTTACTTGTCCATGGACAAGTGGCATAGAAAAGAACTTCTCTGCAGGTAGAAAAACTTGTTTTGGGGAAGTCCAGCATAGGAATTCCACACGCATGCATTATGCTTCTTTAATTTCACAGCAACAAAAGATGCAAAGGAGAAGGTGGATGATCAACATTTTTAATCACTACCAAACAATCCTTTCAATCATACCAATATAAAATAGGCACTTACAACAGTTTTGCACTGGCCAATTGATATTTTCATGTCAGATGAATCCGTTCATGTTAGAACACCCTTGTTCTGTTTCCCTAGTTTGTATAACACAATAATTAACACCATCTGACATGATTGACAGCTCAGCGCGAAACAGTTGTAACTCCCTATATGTTTATAGGGAGTTACAACTGTTTCGCCCTGAGCCATGGAACTGTTTGTCATTTGCATAGAAAAAACACAGCAGTAGGAATCTGCTTGCTTTCCAGTATTGTACCATACTATACAGCCATTTTTTATGAGACAGATATGTAATTGCACTAGCTGATCTATAAAAATGTTTATAACACCTGCAGTTTTTGCAACGGGATCTGATAGACTGCCAATGAGACAGTATGATGGGAATTTGTTCCTCCGAAAGCAGCATTTTACATGCTTGGTGGATAATCATAAATGAAGGTGAAATGAAATAGTATTTTGGCTTTTTTTCGTTGTGTTAACAAATAACTATGTAGGGTAGCCTCAAATAAATGTCCATTCCTTTCTATTGGGAATGTGATGATTCTAATAGAACCAAGGGGTTATAAAGAGCTTTTATAGTACTCATACCAGATTTTATCATGCATCAAATGAATGAATGAATGAATGAATGGAGTTTAATGCCGCTTTCAACATTATTTCAGTTATATTACGGCGGCTGGAGCACCTAACAATGGTTTCCTGGTATTTCTCTCACCAGTACAACCACCACATCCTTTCCTAGCCTCCAGCTGCTATCTCACATAGGTCTACGATTATCAACCCATTGGTGAGAGACAATTAGTTGGAAAGAATGAGAGCCGCCGTCGGGGATCGAACCCGGGACCTCTAGTTTGACAGTCCGACGCGCTACCAACTGCGCTATGACGGCGGCTCTCAAATGAATGAGAGGCAATGGATTCTTAACAATTGATACCCTCTTTTTAGGAGCTCAGGACTAACTTGATCTTAGCCTACACTATCTGCTCTCTACTTAATCCATGTGGGAAATTTTTAAGCCAAAGATGTTGAAATATCTCCAAAATTGTAATTTATTTGAAACAAAATTTAAATTCAGTGGGATAAGGTTTAAGAACCTACCTAGTTCAAGCTCCTCTGGGGCTGGAGAAGATTTCAGGGAATGTAAAAATGGCCTATTTTCCTTGGGAATGTCATTGCAGCAACTTGACAGTACATCTGAAAATAGATGAAAGCAATATTAAACTTATCTTTTAGTTGATTACCTTTAATTCATATTGTAACATACTGACAGTCTTTTCAGAGAAAAGTCTTATGAGGCAAGCAACAAAGAGTTTGAGAATTTCTGTAATATGTTAAATCTGTATTAACCAGCTCTCCATTCAGGTTGAAAAAGCGCTTAAGATAGTCTAAGAAATTTTACCTCCATGCCTTGTGATACATCTTGATGGAACAGTGCAAAACAGTTGTAACTGCCTATATGTCTATAGGCAGTTACAACTGTTTTGTACTGAGCCATAGATATCAAATGAGTGTTTCAATGAATATGAACTCTCAAAGCATACCCTTTCCTGAATGCCTGGTGAAAGGTTATTTCAGAAATCTACAAATATAGAAAAATGTTGAGAAAACTCTACTCTTGTTTCTTGGCTATTCTTTTGCATTCCCTTAAATGTATCCTAATAAAATTTGTTTCTAGGGTTCCAGTCTAGAAAAGACTGGTTCAAAGTACCCTTTCCTCTTTAAGTCAATTGGATGGTACAGGTTGACAGTGTTTGTGTTATTACCATGGTGGCATGTGCAGGATGGCACATGTACCCAAAATCAAGTATAAAAGGAGTTGATTTCTCCAAGATCAGCCAGACCACAACTGTTCATTGAGGCGACAATATCACCAACAGCAAATAGCTTCTAAAAAATTGTTATATTTACATTTTGGCTTGGGCAAGTGGTGAATAAGACGAAGCACTGCCAGATATCAGAATTATTGCAATGCAGATACTCAGGAAGAACTACTTTTGTGTCACCACCCCAAACCAGGTAAAATATTAAATGAAATCTAGGTAGTCCAGGCCTGGTTCGGACCATTTTCCAGAGGTGTTCGGAACCAGGTGTTTGAAGGGTTGCTGGTTTAGACTATTAAGAAGCTTATATAATATTGGATGAGAACCTACTGGAATCGAGCTGGTTAAGACCAAGTCTCAGAAGTGTTTGCAGAGACCTTCGATTAAGTTTGAAGGGTTCCAAGGTAGTGTTGTAACGATTATCGGAAATAATCGATTAATCGTCGCTGAAGTCCGAGATCGGTGACAATCGATTCTTGCTTCGAAAAATCGATGTCGTTACATGTTTTCCTTTCTGGTAGTTTTCATCTGTTGTGTTTATTGAAAATAAAGGGACATCACTCCTAACCTCAAATTGAAAATGACAGACGATGGAAATAGTGCTTCTTTGTTGGATATTTTTCAATTTCCAGTCATGGCGAGTGACCGTCAGACATGGCCGAAACGAAAACCCTGGGTCGGGTAAATTTTACCAGATTGTCAGTCCGAATGTCTGTCACTATTTTCTGGGTAAAATGCTTTTTAAACTGAAAATCTATTCTGCTGTTTATGAAAACACTAAAAAGGTCAACTTTCTCACGAAAACCAAACATCAATCTTAAGATTGACAATCGTTTAACAGATTTTCTACCACTTTCGGCACTGCTAGTAAAAGCAAATTCTATTTTACAAATCGCATCAATTAGGAGGCCTTGGAACTGATTTCAGGTTCCAATTTTTAAAGAATTATTGGTAGCTAGTCTTTTAACCTGATTTTTTTTGTATTTTTCCAGTTTCAAAAGCACAAACACAATGATAATTTTCTGCTTATTCGTACCCAAGAATGTTCGACCCATCAAATTATTTCTGTTATTTTTTATGAAAATTTGAAGTGCCTGTATTCTTCTGAAAAGACATTTCTTTTTTTTTCAACTCTTGTAGATCTAATTTCGGCTTTTAAATCAAAGCACTAAAAACACTGACTAATTAAGAGAAATTTTACCACCTACCTAGGCCTGAAATGTTATTGCTACAAGGTTTTCTCTCTCAAGTTATATGCAAACAGGCATACACAAACAAAGATAAGTCAACATCTGATTGTCTAATGACTTGCCAGTCGCTACCGTAGATTGTTTAGTACCAATTAGGTTCCCATTTTTTTTTTACATAATGGTGTGTCAATTATAAATATATATAAATGATGCATGTAATTTTGGAATAATTATTGATGTCAGCAATTATGTTTTTTGTTGTTGTTCTTATTTTAGACTAATAAGAAGTTAGTGAGAAATTAAGGTTTAAAAAATGGTAATGATCCTTATTTTTTTAACTATCAAAGTGCATTAATCATCATTTTCTGAAACAAAAAAACACCAACTTGGAAGTAACTTGATACTTTGTTATCCCATCTTAGTATACTTGCTAAATGAGATTACATTATAGAACTTAAATTTGAAGGCTCTAACGATTTTCTGTCTCGTATATATTTCTCCCCAATATTTTTGATCTTTATTATTTACTTGTACAGTTGATTTGAATTCCATTTTTAGCTTGAATAACACTTACTGTTGATACTATACAACAGATGACAAACTTGAGCCTTTGGAGGTACTTAACAACTGCATCAGTCAACAAAGAAGTCCTTATCTAACAAAAATGAAGTTTCGATTCTAAAATCGATAATTGAATCGAAAACAGTTTCCGATTCAATTCGATTATCGATTCTGATCTGAGTCCGATTTTACAACACTATTCCAAGGTCATAATAAAATATCTTCAGTGTTTGTACTAATTAATCCATAATTAATTGTTGATTTTTTAGGCAGATAGCTATTTTGAACCAATCATTTTTAATCATTGCTTAGATCATTATATTTTTTTTTTGGTCTGAGCTATAGGTGGCAAGACCAGGTTTCAAAACATACACAAATCCAAACCTAACGGAATTTATGTTACATTATCTTCTCTTTAGTGCATTTCCTTCTACTGTACTATTTAGCTCATTTGTTTGTTGTTATTGTTTTATTTTTTGTTAAATAGTTTTACATGATAAGATGATATGCTACAATTTGTAGTTATAAATGAAATCTAGACAGATAATTCAGACTTGCTTTCACAGCACATACCAGACAAATAACTTTCCTGTCTGTAATAGTGGAAAATTGACAACTAGAATACAAAATACAATACTTCTTCTTGACAATCATGATATTACACTATTCCTCGAGGATTCTAATTCTAAAGTTTTCTAAGATTTTGAGAAGGGAAACTCCCCAAAGATGTTCATTAATTCTAAGATATAATGTCCATAGCCATTTAGTTTAAAATCTAGCTCTGTGATTTTACACCTAAATGTAATTTTAAATATCCATTTTCAGGGTAATAGTTTTTGTATAAACAGAGAAAGCAGTACAAAATGTATCAGTGGGAACATTTCAAGGAGTCAGGGCACCACTATTTTAAGTGCCTATAAATATACAGGCACTTAAAATAGTGTTGCACTGACCCAATTGACATTAGCTAATGTATTGCCGAGTCATCACCTCCAAGGAGTAGTTGCCCAATTCTTTAACTAGAAAGCCATGAATGGCTTGAGTCGCTCCACAGGCTTGAAATTCTTGTAAAAGCAAATAAATGTTTTGACTAGATTTTTAGATATTTGGGGTTCTACTGATTTTGAAAATGATTTTCAAAGTTTTAACTATATAACAGATAGAGATATGACCTCTGCTATTAAAAGACATATTTTTCATCCAATCAAAATAATTTTTGGTAAATTGATAAAGTGTTACTCAATGATCATTCCAGTGAAATTTGGTTGATATCCATCAGTTACATTCTGAGAAAATGATTTTCAAAGTTTCCACTATATAACATATAGAGAAATGACCTCCGCCCATAAAATACATATTTTTCATCCAAACACAATGATTTTTTGTAAACTGATAAAGGGTCACTCAAAGATCATTCCAGTGAAATTTAATTGATATCCATCAGTTACACCCTGAGAAAATGATTTTCAAAGTTTCCACTATATAACATATAGAGAAATGACCTCCGCCCATAAAAAACATATTTTTCATCCAATCACAATGATTTTTTGTAGACTGATATAGGGTCACTCAAGGATCATTCAAGTGAAATTTGGTTGATATCCATCAGTTAGATTAAGAGAAAACTAGAAAGCCATGAATGGCTTGAGTCGCTCCACAGGCTTGAAATTATTGTAAATTAAAGCAAATAAATGTTATGACTAGATTTTTAGATATTTGGGGTTCTACTGATGTTGAAAATGATTTTCAAAGTTTCAACTATATAACAGATAGAGAAATGACCTCTTCTATTAAAAGACATTTTTTTCATCAAATCAAAATAATTTTTGGCTGCATGATAATGGGTCACCCAAAGATCATACCAAAAACATTTGATTGATATCCATCAGTTACATTCTGAGAAAATGTTTTTCATAGTTTCCACTATTTAACATATTGAGAATTGACCTCTACCCATAAAATGTATATTTCTCATCCAATCAAACTAAATTTTGGTACACTTATAAAGGGTCACTCAAGGATCATTTCAGTGAAATTTGGTTGATATCCATCGGTTACATTCTGAGAAAATGATTCTCAAAGTTTCCACTATATAACATATAGAGAAATGACCTCCGCCAATAAAATGCATATTTTCCATCTGATCACAATGAATTTTTGTAGACTGATAAAGGGTCACTCAAGGAGCAATCCAGTGAAATTTGGTTGATATCCATTAGTTACATTCTGAGAAAATGATTTTCAAAGTTTCCACTATATAACATATAGAGAAATGACCTCCGCCCATAAAATGCATATTTTCCATCCGATCACAATGATTTTTTGTAGACTGATAAAGGGTCACCCAAGGATCATTCATGTAAAATTTAATTGGTATCCTTTGATTAGAATCTGAGAAAACTTACTTTTTACCATATTTGGAAATTAGCCACGCCCATTAAAACTATGTTTTTCATTGGATCAAAATTTCTTGAACAACTTTGAAAGAGGGTCACCCAAGGATCATTCCTGTGAAGTTTCGTTGAAATCCATCCAGTAGTTTCTGAGGAGAAGATTTTTAAAGAAAAGTTTACGACCGGACGGACGCACGCACGCACGCACGGACGGACGCACGACGGACACAACGCCATGACAATAGCCCCAGTGGCTTTCAGCCAGTGGAGCTAATGATTTTCAAAGTTTCCACTATATAACATATAGAGAAATGACCTCCGCCCATAAAATGCATATTTTCCATCCGATCACAATGATTTTTTGTAGACTGATATAGGGTCACTCAAGGATCATTCAAGTGAAATTTGGTTGATATCCATCAGTTAGATTAAGAGAAAATGATTTTCAAAGTTTTCACTATATAACATATAGAGAAATGACCTCCGCCCATAAAATGCATATTTTCCATCCGATCACAATGATTTTATGTAGACTGATAAAGGGTCACCCAAGGATTATTCATGTAAAATATAATTGGTATTAATTGATTAGAATCTGAGAAAACTCACTTTTTACCATATTTGGAAATAAGCCACGCCCATTAAATCCATGTTTTTCATTGGATCAAAATTTCTTGAACAACTTTGAAAGAGGATCACCCAAGGATCATTCCTGTGAAGTTTGGTTGTAATCCATCCATTAGTTTCTGAGGAGAAGATTTTTAAAGAAAAGTTTACGACCGGACGCACGCACGGATGGACGGACGCACGACGGACACAACGCCATGACAATAGCCCCAGTGGCTTTCAGCCAGTGGAGCTAAAAAGTGGAGCTAATAATGGGACACAAATATTTCTTTATAAAGACATCATTTATAGAATAAGTGTGATCTGTAGAACAATGTCAACATTTGTTGAGTGTAATAATGCCCATAATTCCAGGAAATAGTCCGTGGGCACTTTATGGAGAACACTAATCCATTATCATCCATCTCATGGGACCAGACAATCACACAGTATAACTTAGCTCCTTAAAGCTTTAGGATGAATAAATATTTTGAAATAATGAGTGAATGCATCAAGATTGTACAGTACACACCTTTTAACTTGTGAGAGGTGATCCATAAATTTGAGGTTTTTCTAATTAAACTTATACAGAAACATTGCCTTGAAATTATGTTAGTTTCTTCATCTTTTGTTAGATGGCATATTTTACATTATCTGAAACCATATTTTACATTGTCACTAGAAAGCATATTTTACTTTGTCATTAGGAAGCATATTTAACATTGTCCTTATAAAGCATTTTTAACATTGATCAATGCATGTTCTTGACACTCACTATTGGCCGTGATACGACATCATTCAAAGCACTTCTGTTTTCACTAAATGAACTTCCTAAAATCTGCAAAACCCGGTGAAGCATTGGAGATTTAATTTCTTTGGCTTGATTTAAATATGAATCCTAGATCAGCCTTGGCATAGATGTAGGATTCTGGGTGTTTCTGGATGTTGATTACTCTTATTTTTATCAAAGATGTAACATTTTAGCTTTGTAAAGCAGTTTCAGTGTCAGATGAAATCAAACCTGATAAACAGTAAGCAATACAGAAATTTCAAGACAATATAGTTTTTGCAAAGACTATTCAATTTGGAAAATGTAACAAAGATTCAGAGAATCTAAATGATACTAGTTTGTAAAGTATGTTAAAAATTAGGTAATTTTTGCTTTGTTTTTTGAGTTAGCATATGAAATTGAAAGGTTGAAGGATTGACGGACAGCAAGACAGATGGTTGGATGGATATAAATACAGGGATGGAGAAACCAGTATATCTCCTCTACTTCATGGGGGGGAGGGGGGGGGGGGGGGGTTATATAATAAACATGAGTGAAGGCAAGATTGTACAGTGCCTTTTTAATGTACAGGCACTTAAATTTATAACCTATATAATGACAAAATTTTGATTAAGAAATAATTCTTGTTAATTTATTACTTTCACATTGGTTTTTAAAGAACAGGAGCTTGATAAATTCATATGATAGGCTTTTTTGACAATACACATAACTAGAAAGCCATGAATGGCTTGAGTCGCTCCACAGGCTTGAAATTCTTGTAAAAGCAAATAAATGTTTTGACTAGATTTTTAGATATTTGGGGTTCTACTGATGTTAAAAATGATTCCATCAGTTACATTCTGAGAAAATGATTTTCATAGTTTCCACTATTTAACATATTGAGGAATGACCTCCGCCCATAAAATGCATATTTTTCATCCAATCAAAATAATTTTTGGTACACTGATAAAGAGTCACTCAAGGATCATACCAGTAAAATTTGGTTGATATTCAAAAATTAGATTCTGAGAAAATGATTTGCAAATTTTCCACTATATAATATATAGAGAAATGACCTCTGCCCATAAAATGCATATTTTCCATCAGATCACAATGATTTTTTGTAGACTGATAAGGGGTCACTCAAGTATCATTCCAGTGAAATTTAGTTGATATCCATTGGTTACATTCTGAGAAAATGATTTTCAAAGTTTCCACTATATAACATATAGAGAAATGACCTCCGCCCATAAGATGCATATTTTCCATCTGTTAACAATGATTTTTTGTAGACTGATAAAGGATCACTCAAGGATCATTCCAGTGAAATTTGGTTGATATCCATCAGTAACATTCTGAGAAAATGATTTTCAAAGTTTCCACTATATAATTCATAGAGAATTGACCTCCGCACATAAAATGCATATTTTCCATCAAATCACAATGATTTTTTGTAGACTGATAAGGGTCACTCAAGGATCATTCCAGTGAAATTTGGTTGATATCCATCAGTTACATTCTGAGAAAATGATTTTCAAAGTTTCCACTATATAACATATAGAAAAATGACCTCCGCCCATAAAATGCATATTTTCCATCCAATTACAATGATTTTTTGTAGACTGATAAAGAGTCACCCAAGGATCATCCATGTAAAATTTAATTGGTATCCATTGATTAGAATCTGAGAAAACTCACTTTTTACCATATTTGGAAATTAGCCACGCCCATAAAATCCATGCTTTTCATTGGATCAAAATTTCTTGAACAACTTTGAAAGAGGGTCACCCAAGGATCATTCCTGTGAAGTTTGGTTGAAATCCATCCAGTAGTTTCTGAGGAGAAGATTTTTAAAGAAAAAGTTTACGACCGGGACGCACGCACGGACGGACGGACGGACGGACGGACGCACGACGGACACAACGCCATGACAATAGCCCCAGTGGCTTTCAGCCAGTGGAGCTAAAAATGAAGTTTGTGTTAAATAAAAGTACATGTGGCTGTATTTAGTTTCACAAATTTTGTGTTGATAATATATATTTTAACATAATAAATATCTTACAATGTTGCAAGAAACATTTTTGAAGAATTACAAAACTTTTCTTTATCTCCATGTTACAATATGTAAAGGCTGAGGGGGAGGAAATCATGTTAATCATAGTCATAATCCAACCCTAATGGAAAAATGTTGAATTTGCTCTATGTCAGGAACCTTTGGAAGACATCATAGTTTTATAAGGTTTTTAAGCCATTGTTGTATGCAGTACTGAAATATCCTAACTATAGGCATGACTTGCAAGAACTGCTATAACATCATCACTGATAAAAATGCGACATCATTATCTTCCCTCACCAATCAAGAAGGAAATTACATTAGACAAGAAAACACAAGTCATGCTTAGATCTCAATTCTTTTTATTAGGGGTGGACTACCTTAAGGTGGAATTGGAAATAAAGTATCACATAACAGGGAAACACTATATTTTTTTTTACATGGATGATCCAGTGATAACCATTCAATCCTGATATTGATTGGCCACAAGGGTCAACAATTTCCCCAGACACTCTCATAAACACTCTGACAATGATAAATAGAGGAGATTTGATTGAGTACAAATCTACATACCGTACCCATAAATGGAAGAATTATCAGATGAGACTGATGCTGATGTTACAGGTTAGAAGCAAGTATTGTCTGAAGTATTTGACATGGCAATGTAGAGCCTTTTCAGATCTATATCAAGACCTGAAAAATTTTACTCAAACTTCAAGTTTGAACAAATATGAAACAAATAATGCAACAACATGCAGTGCCATTGTCATAACATACACCACCATAAAATTGCTTTCTGCAATAGGTAGCTGTAGAGTTGTAAGAATTTTCATCACCTGTAATGGTAAATCAGTTGATGTATCTGGAAACTATGGTGGGGAATGGTAGCTAATTGTAACTCACATGTAAATGTTCATTGCTATCACTCACCCCATATCAGCAAATTACAGTATATCTGAAACTATTTAATGGACTGGAACCAAACTCAAACTTGTTCTGTAACTCATTGATGTGGACTCAAACACCAAAAATAAGCTCAATATCTCAAAGGGTATAGAAAAAAGTCTGGAAAACTGTAATTTCCTTGTATTTTTCCAAGTCCAACATTTGTATCTTCCTGAAAAATCATTGGACCGGAACAAATCTCAAACTTGTTCTGTAACTCATTGGTTTAGGCAAACACACCAATAATAAGCTCAATATCTCACATGGTAAAGTAAAACAAGATGTGTTTGTGAAACACAAATGCCCCCGTAACGGCATTTTTTTTTCAAGTTTGACCTTGACAGATGACCTTGACCTTGTCACATGACCTTGACTTTGGTACCAGTGGATGTGGATCATTGAGATGTATCATCATGCCAAATATTAGCTTTGTATCTTGAATAGGCTTGAAGATATTGGCAAGGTTAAGTTTTTCGGGTTAAGTTTTTTCAAAGTTTGACCTTGACAGATGACCTTTACCTTGTCACATGACCTTGACTTTGGTACCAGCAGATGCGAATCATTGAGATGTATCATCATGCCAAATATTAGCTTTGTATCTTGAATAGGCTTGAAGATATTGGCAAGGTTCAGTTTTCGGGTTAAGTTTTTTCAAAGTTTGACCTTGACAAATGACCTTGACCTTGTCACATGACCTTGACTTTGGTACCAGCGGATGCGGATCATTGAGATCTATCATCATGCCAAATATTAGCTTTGTATCTTGAATAGGCTTGAAGATATTGGCAAGGTTAAGTTTTCGGACAGACGGACGGACAGACGGACGGACAGACAGACAGACAGTCGGACATGAGTAAAACAATATGCCCCTGATCTCTCGATACGGGGGCATAAAAATCCATTAAACTGAAATTTCCTAGTAATTTTTTAAGTCCAGCATCCATTTCTTCCAGAAAAATGATTGGACCAGAACCATATTAGAATATACACTAGGTCACTAAGAACATTTTGTGAAAGTTTCATCCAATTGGTCCATAAATGAAGGAGGAGCTGCGTTCACAAAGATTTAGACATACTGACCAAAGACTTTCTGACATCGGGACGGACAGACAGAGAAGATAATACCAATATATGACCATCTTAATTTGGCAGCTTATAAAAACTAGAAAGCCATGAATGGCTTGTGTCGCTCCACAGGCTTGAATTTCTTGTAAAAGCAAATCTAAGTTTTGACTAGATTTTTAAATATTTTGGGTTTTACTGATGTTGAAATGATTTTCAAAGTCTCCAACATTATAAAATATAGAGAAATGACTTCCGCCCATAAAAGACATATTTTTCATCCAATGACAATAATTTTTGGCTGCATGATAATGGATCACCCAAGAATCATACTAATGAAGCTTGATTGATATCCATCAGTTACATTCTGAGAAAATGATTTTCAAAGTTTCCACTATATAACATATAGTGGAAATGACCTCCGCCCATAAAATACAAATTTTTCATCTGATTGCAATAATCTTTGGTAGACTGATAAAGTCACACAAGGATCATTCATGTAAAATTTTTTTGATATCTATCAATTAGATTCTGAGAAAATGATTTTCAAAGTTTCCACTATTTAACATATAGAGAAATGACCTCCGCCCATAAAATACATATTTTTCATCTGATTTCAATAATATTTTGTAGACTAATAAAGGGTCACCCAAGGATCATTCATGTTAAATTTGGTTGATATCTATCAGTTAGATTCTGAGAAAATGATTTTCAAAGTTTCCACTATATAACATATAGAGAAATGACCTCCGCCTATAAAATACATAATTTTCATCCGATTTCAATAATTTTTTGTAGACTGATAAAGGGTCACCCAAGGATCATTCATGTAAAAGTTGGTTGATATCTATCTATTAGATTCTGAGAAAATGATTTTCAAAGTTTCCATAATATAACATATAGAGATATGACCTCCGCCCATAAAATACATAATTTTCATCCGATTTCAATAAATTTTTGTAGACTGATAAAGGGTCACCCAAGGATCATTCATGTAAAATTTAATTGGTATCCATCGATTAGAACCTGAGACAAGTCACTTTTTACCATATTTGGAAATTAGCCACGCCCATTAAATCCATGTTTTTCATTGGATCAAAATTTCTTGAACAACTTTGAAAGAGGGTCACCCAAGGAACATTCCTGTGAAGTTTGGTTGAAATCCATCCAGTAGTTTCTGAGAAGAAGATTTTTAAAGAAAAAGTTTACGACCGGACGCACGGACGCACGGACGGACGCACGACGGACACAACGCCATGACAATAGCCCCAGTGGCTTTCAGCCAGTGGAGCTAAAAACCTTTTTTTTAAGAATGGTTTTTAATTTGCACACATTAATCGATATAATTGAAACAAGAGGACCATGATGGTCCTAGATCGCTCACCTGAGTCTCTTTGACCCCTGGGCCATCACATTAATTGAATACGCAGATGTCAACAAGGAGAAAATTTCTACATAAGATCAATACCATGGAATGTTTTCAGCCAAGGGCAAGAAAAATAAGCCTTTTCGCTCTTTGATTCTATATAAGAAAGGCAGATGTCAAAAAGAAGATAATTACCTAATATCAATACCATGGAACATTTTCAGCGAAGAGCAAGACAAATATGCCTTTTTGCTCTTTGATTCTATATAAAAAGGGATGTACCCAGCTGGACCCCAAAAGTGACCCCAGGGTCTTGATATGAACAAACTTGGTAGAGGTCCACTAGATGATGCTACATTCTAGATATGAAAGCTGTCTGCCTTCTGGTTTCAGAGAAGAAGATTTTTGAAGGTTTTTCCATTTTCACCCATCATGCTCAAATGAGCTGAAAGGGATGTGCCCGGGTGGAGCCCAATTATGACCCAAGGGTCTTGATATGAACAAACTTGGTAGGGGCCCACAAGATGATGCTACATACCAAAAATGAAAGCAGTGTACCCTCTGGTTTCGATTAAAGAAGATTTTAAAAGATTTTCCCTCTTTGATTCTATGTAAAAAGGGTTGCGCCCGGGTGGAGCCCAAATATGATCCTAGGGTCTTGATATGAACAACTTGATAGAGGTCCACTAGATGATGCTACATACCAAATATGAAAGCTGTCTGCCTTCTGGTTTCATAGAAGAAGATTTTTGAAGATTTTCATTTTTTTACCCTTCGTGCTCATAAAAGATAAAGGGATGCACCTGTGCAAAGCCCAAATATGACCCAAGGGTCTTGATATGAACAAACTTGGTAGAGGCCCACTAGGTGATGCTGCACATCAAATTTTAAACCTGTCTGCCATCCGGTTACAGAGAAGAAGATTTTTAAAGATTTTCACTCTTTGATTCTATGTAAAAAGGGTTGGGCCCGGGCAAAGCCCAAACATGACCCAAGGGTCTTGATATGAACAAACTTGGTAGAGGTTCACTAGATGATGCTACATACCAAATATGAAAGCTGTCTGCCTTCTGGTTTCATAGAAGAAGATTTTTAAAGATTTTCATATTTTTACCCTTTTTGTTAAGGGTAAAGGGTTGCACCAGTGCAAAGCCAAAATATGACCCAAGGGTCTTGTTATGAACAAACTTGGTAGAGGTCCACTAGGTGATGCTACACACCAAATATTTAAGCTGTCTGCCATCTGGTTACAGAGAAGAAGATTTTTACAGATTTTTCGCTCTTTGATTCTTTGTAAAAAGGGTTGGGCCCGGGCAAAGCCCAAATATGACCCCAGGGTCTTGATATGAACAAACTTGGTACAGGTTCACTAGATGATGCTACATACCAAATATCAAAGCTGTCTGCCTTCTGGTTTTAGAGAAGAAGATTTTTAAAGATTTTCATATTTTTACCCTTTTTGTTAAGGGTAAAGGGAAAGTTAAGGGTGGATTTCATTTATTTGAACAACTTTGGTAGAGCTTGACCCAAGGAACATCCCTGCCAAGTTTCATCAAGATTGGCCTACTGGTTTAGGAGGAGAAGATGTTTAAAGAAATTGTGGACGACGGACGATGCACGACGCACGACTGACGCCGGACGCCGGACATTCTACGATCCCAATAGCTCACCTTGAGCACTTTGTGCTCAGGTGAGCTAAACAAGAGGACCAAGATGGTCCTAGATCGCTCACCTGAGTCTCTATGACCCCTGGGACATCACATTAAATAGATAGGCAGATGTCAAATAGAAGATAATTGCCTAAGATCAATACCATGGAACGTTTTGAGCGAAGAGCAAGACAGATATGCCTTTTTGCTCTTTGATTCTATGTAAAAAGGGATGCACCCGGGTGGACCCCAAAAGTGACCCCAGGGTCTTGATATGAACAAACTTTGAAGAGGTCCATAAGATGATGCTACATTCTAAATATGAAAGCTGTCTGCATTCTACTTTCAGAGAAGAAGATTTTTGAAGGTTTTCCCATTTTCACCCATCCTGCTCAGATGAGCTGAAAGGGATGCCCCCGGGTGGAGCCCAAATATGACCAAAGGGTCTTGATATGAACAAACTTGGTAGGGGCCCACAAGATGATGCTACATACCAAAAATGAAAGCAGTGTGTCCTCTGGTTTCGATTAAAGAAGCTTTTAAAAGATTTTCGCTCTTTGATTCTATGTAAAAAGGGTTGCACCCGGGTGGAGCCCAAATATGATCCTAGGGTCTTGATATGAACAAACTTGATAGAGATCCACTAGATGATGCTACATATCAAATATGAAATCTGTCTGCCGTCTGGTTTCATAGAAGAAGATTTTTGAAGATTTTCATTTTTTTACCCTTTCTGCTCATAAGAGATAAAGGGATGCACCCGTGCAAAGCCCAAATATGACCCAAGGGTCTTGATATGAACAAACTTGGTAGAGGCCCACTAGGTGATGCTACACACCAAATTTTAAAGCTGTCTACCATCTGATTACAGAGAAGAAGATTTCTCAAGATTTTCGCTCTTTGATTCTATGTAAAAAGGGTTGGGCCCGGGCAAAGCCCAAACATGACCCCAGGGTCTTGATATGAACAAACTTGGTAGAGGTCCACTAGATGATGCTACATACCAAATATGTAAGCTGTCTGCCTTCTGGTTTCATAGAAGAAGATTTTTGAAGATTTTCATTTTTTTACCCTTTGTGCTCATAAGAGATAAAGGGATGCACCCGTGCAAAGCCCAAATATGACCCAAGGGACTTGTTATTAACAAACTTTGTAGAGGCCCACTAGGTGATGCTACACACCAAATATTTAAGCTGTCTGCCATCTGGTTACAGAGAAGAAGATTTTTAAAGATTTTTGCTCTTTGATTCTATGTAAAAAGGGTTGGGCCCGGGCAAAGCCCAAATATGACCCCAGGGTCTTGATATGAACAAACTTGGTAGAGGTCCTCTAGATGATGCTACATACCAAATATGAAAGCTGTCTGCCTTCTGGTTTCAGAGAAGAAGATTTTTAAAGATTTTCATATTTTCACCCTTTTTGTTAAGGGTAAAGGGAAAGTTAAGGGTGGATTTCATTTATTTGAACAACTTTGGTAGAGCTTGACCCAAGGAACATCCCTGCCAAGTTTCATCAAGATTGGCCCACTGGTTTAGGAGGAGAAGATGTTTAAAGAAATTGTGGACGACGGACGACGCACGACGCACGACGCACGACGGACGACGCACGACGCACGACTGACGACGGACGACGGACATTCTACGATCCCAATAGCTCACCTTGAGCACTTCGTGCTCAGGTGAGCTAAAAAACCAAAAAACTTTTACTCTTAATTTCGGTTGAAGTTCCATCTAATCCTGAGGCAAGATGGAAATAAAGTGTTATAATCCTTGGCCTTGGTGTTGATTTGTTTTCTTTACATGACATACACATACAGACTATCTCCACAATCTATATATGGTGATGTATAGCTATTGTTCCTGATAGTTTCCACTGGGATTTCAAATTCTCACAACTTTATAGAGATGATCACCAGATTTTCATTAGTATACCGTAAAAGCTCTCAAAGAAGCCCCGGGTTTTATTAGAATCATTACATTTCCAGAAGAAAGGGATGGCCTTTTATTAGAGGTACGTCAATTTCAACCTCCAAAAAGGAAGATTGGGTTTTATTAGAGCATGAGGCTCCAATAGATTTTTTACATTATTCTTTTAATACAATTTAAATGTATGTGCCTGCCAGTGCTTAATATCAACAACCATTAGCATGAAGAACAGACACCACTATAAGCAGGATGGACAAGATCATGTTTCACAGTACTTGAAATCTTACAGAATTGTTTGTAAATATTCCATGCCATCTCTTGCACATATTTAATCAGTGCATGTTAGTCATTTGGCTTAGGTTAGCCTGAATTTCGATGGCTCAGCGCGAAACAGTTGTAACTCCCTATATGTTTATAGGGAGTTACAACCGTTTCGCGCTGAGCCCTCGATTTGTTCTATTTGCAAGGACAGATTGAGGGGTCAGTGCAATACTATTGTAAGTGCCAAGATATTTATAGGCACCTACAATAGTATTGCACAGACCCCTTGAGATGCTGAGACTGCAGCCAGAAAACAAGTTGTAAAGGTATTTTGTGTAATGCTTTGTTAGTAAATAATTGCAAAATTGTCAAAACTCCTTAATTATTTCAAATATGATTGAAGCAATATCTTCTTTAAATTCATCATTAATTTTACTTTCACCTACCACAGTGTAGTACTGTACCAATATAGTACGAATTGATAGGTCAATGACCATTCAATGATCACTTAACATTTTTGTATCCTTTACCTTTCAGGCAAATATTTCAAGATCCTTCAGTATGAAACAACTACCGTAAAAGTTCTAATAGAGCCATGCTATAATATAACCACCATCCTCTTCTAAGGGGCCTACTTATTTCTCCCACGGGCGGGGCCCGATTTGGTTGTTTTTCAGCCGGCCACAATTTGAAACCAGGCCCTGTGTTCCGGTTGACAAGATGCTACAAACCGTTTTCTAATTATACCCCGCTTTGCGCGTGCACATGCTTGCAAAAACGGGTATAATTTGAAAACAGTTTGTAGCATCTTGTCAGCCGGAACACAGGGCCGGGTTTCAAATTGTGGCCCGGCTGAAAAACATCAAAATCGGGCCCCGCTCGGGGGAGAAATAAGTCGTCCCAAGGACATCAAGATTGACCTTTTGATTGAAAAATTTTGGGAAAACTTAAAGCCTCTATTATAAGCCCCAATCAACTCCAAATCAATATCACAAAGATTTCAACGGAGGCTAAATGTAACTTTTCCAAACATAATGTTAAGCTTTTGTGTTAACTCAATGCTTAAATTAATGATTTGCTTTAAGATTTTCTTTGATTTTTCTAAATTATTCAATATGTCTGTATTCAATACCGGAGATTTACAGTTATGTGGAAGTATGGCTATAAAGATGCAGTGGCTTTTTTGGCTATTTTCCAGGTTTTAACAACTGTAATCTCTAATCTGATCACAATAATTTTGGTAGACAGATAAAGGGTCACCCAAGGATCATTCATGTAAAATTTGGTTGATATCCATCTATTAGAATCTGAGAAAACTCACTTTTTACCATATTTGGAAATTAGCCACGCCCATTAAATCCATGTTTTACATTGGATCAAAATTTCTTGAACAACTTTGAAAGAGGGTCACCCAAGGATCATTCCTGTGAAATTTGGTTGAAATTCATCCAGTAGTTTCTGAGGAGAAGATTTTTAAAGAAAAAGTTTACGACCGGACGCACGGATGGACGGACCGACGCACGACGGACACAACGCCATGACAATAGCCGCAGTGGCTTTCACCCAGTGGAGCTAAAAATTAGTACAGCATGAAGAAATGGACACTAGTCATCAAGAGGTAAATCTAACAAGCGTTGACACTTTTTGCACAACAATGAAGATGGTCCCCCTTTTTGCCTGACTGGTCATATTTATCAATCTTGTCTAAATGCAGGATGTGCACATATGAGTGATAGTAAGTTGTTCCCATTTAGGGTGAGCGGCCACCAAAGCACAGTTTGTAGGGTGTCAGACTGTTAATTTAGAGGTACCCGGTTCTATCCCCAACAGCGGCACTCATCCTTTCCCATTATTTGTCTCTCATCAATGGGTTATAATTGTATACCTATGTGGGATAGCTGCTGGAGGCTAGGAAGGGATGTTATGGTAGCACTGGTGAGAGATATACCAGGAATTTATTATTAGGTGCTCCAACCACGGCAATATAACTGAAAGATTGTTGAAAGCTGCGTAAAACCCCATTCAAAACTAACAAAACACTTGAGCTGCTTGAGCAGCTGATTTGTTCCACAGGCCTGAATTGACTGAAATGATGAGAAATTCAGCGAATGAATGAATAAATTGATTAATTTCGATTTCAAGTAAACAAGTGTTTTGAAGTGTCACATGCTGAAATATTTCTGCAAAGAAAAATTCAAGATTGAATAACATGGAAAATTGACCTCTGCCTGTTAAATACATATTTTTTATCCAATCACAGTAATTTTGCGCAGCCTGATAATGGGTCACCAAAGAAGCATTCCAGTGAAATCCATTGGTATAGAGAAATGACCTCCGCCCATAAAATACATATTTTTCATCCCATCACAATAATTTATTGTAGAATCATAAATCAATCAAGGTTCATTCTGGTAAAATAAGGTTGATATCCATCGATTGGGTTTTGAGAAAAGACCCTTTTACCATATTTGGAAATTAGCCACGCCCATTAAATCCATGTTTTTATTGGATCAAAATTTCTCTAACAAATTTGAAACGGGGTCACCCAAGGATCATTCCTGTGAAGTTTGGTTGAAATTCATCCAGTAGTTTCTGAGAAGAAGATTTTTATAGAAAAAATTTACGAGTGGGCCCACCGACACCTGACTGATGCAGAGCCATGGCAATAGCCTCAGTGACCTTAGGGCAGTGGAACTAAATACCATGTGGGGAAAGTGCAAGAGCACATGCCATAACTCAGAAAACCAACTAAATCTTAAACCCATACTGGAAGAATAAATGTACCATGGTCTCAGTCTAAATTTTCATTTGAAATTATAATAATGATTTTGTCAGCCAAGGGCTCAATTTCACAAAAACTAGATTAAAACTCAAGCTACAAACCTATTGAGCTGACTGGTATCTTGTTCAATCCTGTTAAAGAGTATTAAGTGACCTTATAGTTAAGAATGGTGGTTGAACCTGATAAGTTAATAGGTAATAAACAAGTTAATTTAATGGGCCATTGCTTGTTTAAGCTTTTTCACCCTTGGCATGCTGATTGTGACATTTCATAAATATCAAAATTCTTAAAGCACTGGGTGCACTTAATGTATATTTAGACAAGAGCACCCCCAACAGGTGCAAAAAATATAACTCTTACAAAAATGCTTCCACAGTTATCCCCCTTGATAGTATGGACAGGTCTTGTGATGGTGAACACACAAAAGAGATATGACTAGGGTTAACACAAACACTAACACCAATGCAAACACCAACAAGAGCCATGTCGGACATGGCCATCCCCCACCGAGAAAGCTTGATAGTAAACTGAAACCTAATAGATTAAGGGTTCTACTTTAAGAAATTAAGCCCCTACAAAATCTAAGTCTTTAAAATAAATTATGCAAGCCAGAGCTATAGTTCTTGTGCACTGCACTCCTCTTCCATGAGACCTATCCACCCTTAAAGTTTCAAGTTGATAGCTAAAATACTTTAGGAGATATGCTCCGGACAAAATCTAAGTCTTAAAAACAACAAAGGACAATAAGTCCAAAATTATACAAGCCAGAGTTATAGTTCTTGTGCACTGCACTTCTCTTCCATGAGATCTATCCTCCCATAAAATTTCAAATTGATAGCTTTAATACTTTAGGAGATATGCTCCGGACAAAATCTAAGTCTTAAAAATAACAAAGGGCAATAACTCCAAAATTATTCAAGCAAGAGTTGTAGTTCTTGTGCACTGCACTTGTCCTCCATGAGATCTATCCACCAAAAAAGTTTCAAGTTGATAGCTATTATACTTTAGGAGATATGCTCCGGACAAAATCTATGTCTTAAAAATAACAAAGGGCAATAACTCCAAAATTATGCAAGCAAGAGTTGTAGTTCTTGTGCACTGCACTTGTCCTCCATGAGATCTATCCACCCAAAAAGTTTCAAGTTGATAGCTAAAATACTTTAGGAAATATGCTCCGGACATAATCTAAGTCTTAAAAATAACAAAGGGCAATAACTCCAAATTTATGCAAGCAAGAGTTGTAGTTGTTGTGCACTGCACTTCTCCTCCATGAGATCTATCCACCCATAAAGTTTCAAGTTGATAGCTATATATACTTTAGGAGATATGCTCCGGACAAAATCTAAGTCTTTAAAATAACAAAGGGCAATAACTCCAAAATTATTCAAGCAAGAGTTGTAGTTCTTGTGCACTGCACTTCTCCTTCATGAGATCTATCCACCCATAAAGTTTCAAGTTGATAGCTATTATACTTTAGGAAATATGCTCCGGACATAATCTAAGTCTTAAAAATAGCTATTATACTTTAGGAAATATGATCTGGACAAGTTTAGTGACGGAACCTCGGAAGGAAGGAATGACGGAATGACAGAATGACGGACGGAGAGTATTACTATATCCCCTCGCCGAAAACGGCGGGGGTCATAACAACAACACAAACAATGCCAAAGTGATCATAATACCTCAGGTTTTCTCTGAAAACAGCAGAAATCAGGTAATAAAGACCAAGTTCAGCCTGCACATAATACGTGAACTTGGTCTTTACCCCCTGCCAAAGAAAAAATATTCCTGTTTTAACACATTAGAACAAATATTTTTTCATGCTGAATGCAGGGCAGAAATTCTGGATTAAAATAATGACATAAGGGTTATCAATTGCGTCAGAAACTTTATCCAAGTCCAATCCAATCAAATATATATTCAGGTCATAACCCAATCATTCAAAACCTGCATTTTAGGTAATGTTCCATAAAATTACTTTTTGATTACAATACTTTAATCCAAAATAAATTCCACTTTTCAGGACAGAAACTGGTTGCAGATTTATATTATCTTTCTCGTATAAGCTCATGTACCATCATTAATTAGATAATTTATGAACTGCTCATGTTTTTCATTTCAATCAATCATTCTAATATACAATAATGATGCTATATATATATTATCCTGGATTTCTTTTTCTATAACAACCAGAACACCAGCTTCAGGTGTGGGAAAATGCAAAATTTCTAAGTCAAAAAAGGCCATAACTCTTAGGAAATGATTTCATAGTTATTCTCTTTAATAATCTAGTAAGCTCTTGTGATGGTGAACGCATGTGATAAGTTTCATGAAGATAATTCTTCAACAAGAGGACCATGATGATCCTATATTGCTCACCTGAGTAAGTCAACTCATAACTTGTCAACCATGTTATAAATACCAGATTGTCTGATGTACATTTAGGGTGGATTTAAATGAAAAACTCTAATTTTTTCCTACTGCAATTTGATTTTGTTTTTAATTGCAAACAAAGTTATTGATGGAATTGAATTCTTTAAACAAGTTTAGTAGACCTAAACCTTAAGAATATCCCTGCCAAGTTTAAGATATGCCCAATAGTTTAGGCAAAGATTAACCTTCTCTGAGTTTTTTGGCAATATTTTGATATTTCCAATACCATGGAAACCAGAGATTTTGATTGAATAGAATTATTTTTACAATTATGGTAGAGCTTCACCCAAAGAACATCCCTACCAAGTTTCAGCTTAATCAGCCAAGCAGTTTAGGAAAAGAAGAAGTTTTTCTAAAATTTCCAGCAATTTCCAGCAATTTTTGGCCATTTTTCAGCCTTTCTGTTACCATGCAATCCAGTGTGTTTGATGAAATTAAATTCTTTCAACAACTATTGAAGAACTTCACCCACGGAACATCCCTGCCAAGTTTCAGCTTGATTGGCCTAGTGGTTTAGGAGGAGAAGAATTTTTTGTAAGATTTTTGCCCATTTTCGGCCATTTTTCAACCTTTCTGTTTCCATGGAAACCTGAGTTTTCGATGAAATTAAAAACTTTTGAAGAGCTTCACTCAAAGAACATCTCTGCCAAGTTTCAGCTTGATTGGTCCAAAGTTTTAGGAGGAGAAGAAGTTTTTCTAAGATTTTCAGCAATTTTCGGCCATTTTTCAACCTTTCCATTACCATGGAAACCAGTGTTTTTGATGAAATTAAATTTCTTAACAACTTTTGAAGAGCTTCACCCAAGGAACATCTCTGCCAAGTTTCTTTTAACTAAATAAACAGTTGGTATAATTTGAATGTACAATTTATTTGGTGCAAAACCATCATTAATGGAAGCAAGAGTCCTTAGGTCAACCTGGGATTAAAAGGCAATATAGAAGATTAGCTATCTGGTTGAATAATTAATGAAAGTCATTCAACATTTAGATATCAACCTCAATTGAATGGAGAAATTGTGGGTTCTTACACCTTTTTTATTTGCTGGCTATATAAATGTCAACTCACATTATTTACATTTCTTACATTATGGCCTGGCATATCTCTAAGTGTGTGCTGGAAAGTGGTCTGGCCGCCAGACTCTCGCATCAATGAACAGAATAACAGCAAGTTAATTGAAAATAGACACATATAATAATTACATGTATATAAAATAGTTTATTCAAACAAAATTGTAGTAAAACATATCCTTGACATCATTCTAAAACCTTGAAACTGCAGCTTTAATCAAGCTGTTACGTTACAAGGTTTTGGAATTACATTGATGATGTATATGTGAGACTTTGCACAAGCCTTATAAGGAAGCATCTTAATTGAGCTGTGGTGTTAGAAGGGCCAGTTGTAAACTGAATGTTCAAGAATGAGTGAGGTGTGTATACTAGTGGTGTTGAAGCGCAGATGCACAGGCTGGCCAGAGTCTCTTCTTTGCGCCCATTTGAAATTGTTGGAAATGTCATACACAGGCATTGTATTAGAGGGGGTAAGGTTTCACTATATGAGCCTGTGCGTGAGAGTTCCAACAATTTCAAATATGTGCAAAGCAAAGACTCTGAACAGCCTGTGCATCCGCACAGTCTGACCAGAGTCTTCACTTTGCTCTTAGTAGATAGATAAGGTCTCAAAGTATCTGTAGACCATCAGGTAACTTAATTTTTAGTTTGTGGCCGTCTATTCCCTACCAATGTTTGAACCTCACCAACATTTCAAATTGTTGGAAATGTCATGCACAGGCTCATATATCAGTAACACAGTGTGCATTTATTAGGAGTATTTCGAAACTCTACTTTTTTTTAACCATCAATGAAAATAACACATACTCAAACAAGAGTTTTTTGACCCAGTGATCTGAATTGATTTTATAATTCTAAAGGTTATTACCACTCACAGTAGGAATGTGTGAAATACTTCACGGTCCGTTAATAATTAACCTAGCAGGATATTTTTTTATATTTTTTGCCATCAAAAATGAATTTGATGGGTCGTTAAATCGTGTAAAAACATACAAAATTATTTCTTCATATTACACTTGACATTTGCCCCACAGCAAAAACTGCTAGTGGGTATACAAAATATTTAAAATTGACCATAACGATCATCTTAATACTAAGCTTTGGCGAGCTTTGGAGGCACAGCCGCCTTCATCAGGTGAATCCCATGAATTCATTGGATTCACCTGATGAAGGTGGTTATGCCACCGAAAGCTAGTGCAAAGATATAATATTATTATCAAAAGTATTTATCTCAAGAAGAGAATTTTTTATTTGTTAAATTGCTGAGTGATATTAGTATTGTTTTATTCATAGTTATATTAATTTCATTATTTTTCTAAATTTTCAAGTAAAACATATTCAAAGGTAATAAGAATGAGCTCAGATGAGCCAAGCATATGTGCATACTTCATATCATCATTCAAAAACAAAAGCATAGTAAGTGTCTATGCAACAATAGACACTTACTACATTTTAGCCCTTTGACGTGGATATAATATGATCTAGATAAAGGCCAAGATAATCAAGCCTGAAAGTCTGAATATTCTTGTCAATCTCTGAGTTCCCCTGTTTATATGCACCAAACCAGTATAGATGCCAGAACGGTGATAAGAGTATTGTTATTTCCTTGTACATTTCTCTCATATTTCCTGGAAATATTACCTGGATTCATTCTAGCTGTCTTACTGCTTCTTCCATTCTGAGCCAAAATGCCGCGTGCAAGGATCATGAAAATTAATACAATTAGTATCTAGTCTGTTGTCTGATTCAGAATTCACAACTAATTCCTATGTCAAAATACAGTTTTGGGAAAATATGGACATCAAAATCTTCAGACAGCACAAAACTGATGACAGCACAAAACTATTAAAGGTGCCTATATATATATAGGCACCTATAATAGTTTTATGCTGACCCATAAGGTTTAGAATTCAGGAATGTATGGTATGTATGTATGGTAAATCATAGCACTAAAGTTCTGAGTGATGGCTTGTCTTAATAAATTGATTTGTGCATCAAATTCAGAGAAAACATCTTATTCTACTGTACAGATTCCTTGTCCATTTATAACTAACTTGAAGAATAACATTTCTACTATTTTTTTCAAATGAGAACATTTTCAATTTTCCATATTCAAAATGCTCTAAAAAATGACTTGATTTATAAACCTAAATTTTGCAGATTGATACAACTTGTTTACTGCAATATATAGTATAAATGAAGATGTCACATATCACCAGCCTATGGTATCCGAAGCATGAAAAAAACATTCATCATTTCGGGACATGTTTTCATCAGTGACAGCCATGTAGACAAAAACTAAGATATACCAACCAGGAGGCTGGATCTGACAGCTATGAATGCCAATGGTTGTCCTCTCTCATTTTTCATACAGCCGCATCTTCAACTACCTCCGTAGTTACATAGGGTCTCCCAGTAAGATATTATCTATTTGAGCATTACATCTTGCTGTAAGCAAGACATTTAGACTCAGTGTTAATGATTTCAACAGATCTAGAATGGTTGTCCCAGGCAACACTTGTCCAGCCAACAAATGTCTGACCATGAAATGTGACCTTGACCTTTGACCTAAAGCCAAAACTATTGGCACTTTTACACCTAAAGGAGAATATCTGTACCAAATTGCTTAAATTTCACCTTAAATTGTAGCACTTAAAAGCTGTGGACAAAAAATTGACCTTGACCTCAAAAGTTACAGTGAGCATTGAGAAAAAATTCAAGTAAATAGCACATCTTCTCATTTGTTTTTAATAAACTATTTCGAAAACCATCACTTAACCCTTGTCATGCTGAATAAATTTGGCTAAAAGTTCATCAAAATCAAAGGGCAAAAAGCACTGAAAGTACCGACTGTAGGTCAATTTTTATTTTGAAAAACTAAATCTATTGACAATTCTGGTTTGAAAGTGAGAAACAGGTGGTATAGACTAACATCAGACTGCACATATGTGCAGGCTGATGTTTGTCTATAGCTCCTACCAAAGCAGGAATATTCCGGGTTCAGCATGACAAGGGTTAATGTAGGTAATTATGCTCTGGATAGACAGATCAAGAGAAAGACTAACTTAATTCGCTTAAAAGCACTTACACAGACATGTCATGTTGTAGTCATCTTGAAGTCATGTCATGTCATGTTGACATGTCATGACATCACTATGTCTTCCTCAATGCCCAATCAATAAATAAACATCTAGAAGTAAGAGTTCTCCTAATAAGATAGATTGTTATGTAATAAGTAGTTGTAGATCAACCTCATTAAGACATGCCCTATCCTTTCATCATAATAGCCTATAATAATTCTCACTTTCTGGTAATAATTGACTCTTCAAGAATGTGTTTTATACTTCTGCGAACTTATCATGGTTTATTGTGAGACAGAGTAAGTGAGCAATATAAACTACAGGATTTTCATAACCTTTCATAAATTGCTTAACCCTTTGCTGTTTAATCCCTACTTTTTACGTGCCTGTGATTTTATGATTGAGAAAACATTGTGAAAAAAGAAGAAATTGCTTCTGACAAGCAATTTCTTCTTTTTCCACACTATTTTCTACCCTACTGAATGGTTATTTTTCAAATTAAATCCACTTTAAATTTTTGTCTGCAAAATCTTTGAATTTGGACAGGTCCAAAATTTTGTAAAACAGGAAAGGGTCAACACTGATTTTATTCAGTGCCAGTAAATGAGCTGCATGCGACATTAATTTGATTCAACGAAGCTTGCCATAAACGTAAGCATGATTACAGACAGCCAAAAAGCATTTGAATTAATATCTATCTTCTGATATTGAAAAGCGTGATCAGACAACACAATTAATGAAAAGTCAGATCTCAGTTTTCTAACTTGAGTGAATAAATATGCTACAGGTACTTGTTTATCTTTATGCCTCTTGAATGTAAAAGACATGTTTATTTCAATAACTGAAATACCTCACAGGGATGTTGAAATACAAGTTTTCTCCACTTGTCCCTGGACAAGTAAAAGCGGATTTTCTACTTGTCCAGGATCAAAATGAGCTTGTCCGCATAAGAGTAAATAGAAAAATTTGAAAAAAACATTGCCTTTTGATGAAGAAAATGCTGGTATCCAGCATTTTCTTCATTAAAAACAATCTTTTCTACCCTATGATATAAACATTAGGATGATTTCTCTCTTAATTCTTTTAAGTAACATTCCAAGATTTGCCCTGGTTTTTACTTGTCCTTGGACAAGTGGATTAGAAAAATTTACTTGTCCTCAAGTACAAAAGCCCGAGTCAGACAAGGTGGGCATGGGAATTCCACACCCCTGCCTCACATCCAATTTAAAGTTCATAAGTTACATCATCAAACCTTTGTGTAGATAATCTGAAAAACTCTTGTAATCAGAAACAACCCTGCAAAAATGTTAGTAGTAAGAGGTGCCTTTAGTGCAATCTCTAAAGTTAGACCACGCTTGAAGCGAGTCAACCAATCAGAGAACAGTATTTCAAAAGTATATATCACAGATACAACTCCGAGCGTTGTATTTACAGATATATGGTTGTAGTGTGTCTTGCACGTGAATCTCGACAGGTTTTGGGGCCGAGTCATTTCAAAAGGATGACGAGCATTTTATACAGCTTCTTTTTCTTAAAGACTTTCGACAGTCGCAAAAGAGCAAAAGATCGAAAATGGTAACTGAAAAAGATTCATAAGTAATTTCAGAATATTCACACATGATTAGAGCAATATTACGGAGATATTTACTCTTTTTCATTATTAAGAGGTTCGGGTAAAAATTACAGGTAGTGTATGAAAAGCGTGGTCAAAGTCAGATAGAAAATCTCGTGCCGCGGCATATGGGAAATAGACACTCACTAACGCTCATGTCTATTTCCCATATACCATGGCTCTCGTTTGCTATCCTATACGTAACAGTATTGTTTCCTATAACAACATTACATTGTTTATCTGATTTAATCTAACACTAGCCTAGGGAGTCGTATAAATACAAGTGTTTAATTAATGTCCATATTGAGAGGAAGTCAGAAGCCTAGATTCACCAAGGAATATTCACAAGTCTTTGAAAATCTTAACCCTAAGTTATGTGAGCATTTTTTCCCCAACAAGTTGAACTATAATTCTACTGAATGATATATATATGTTTTATCTTACTGTATGAACCATGTATTGTTATCCTACTGGAAGAGGCAGTAGGTAGCATATCAGACTGTTTATTCAACTATTTGACTCTAATAGGTCAATTATCATAGACCTATGTGGCATAACAGCTGGTTTTAGGAAAGGATGTAATGGTAGTACTGGTGTGAGAAATACCAGGAAACCATTGTTGAAAGTGGCTTAAAATACCATTCAAACAACAAAAATTAATCCTAACATATGAACTGATAATTGGTTGTTCTACTGTATGAACTGTACATTTTTCATCCAACTGTATGAACTCTACATTGTTTATTCTACTGACTAGCCATGATTTGTTTATCCTATAGCATGAACTGTACATTATTAATCCTATAGTATGAACATTGTTTATCCTAAAGTATTAATTCTATATTGATTATCCTACAGTATGAATTCTACATGGTTTATCCTACAGTATGAATTCTACATGGTTTATCCTACTGTATGAACTGTACATTGTTTATCCTACAGTATAAACTGTACATTGATTATCCTATAGTATGAACTGTACATTGTTTATCCTACTGTATGAATTCTACATTGTTTTTTCTACTGTATGAACTGTTCATTTTTATCCTACAGTATGAACTGTACATTCATTATCCTATAGTATGAACTGTACATTGTTTATACAATAGTATGAACTGTACATTATTTATCCTACAGTATGAATTCTACATTAATTATTCTACTGTATGAACTGATCATTGTTTATCCTATAGTATGAACTGTACATTGTTTTCTTACTGCATGAATTGTACAATGTTTATCCTACAGTATGAACTGTACATTGTTTATACTATAGTATGAGCTGTACATTGTGTATCCTTCTGTATGAACTGTCCAAAAATTATCCTACTGTATGACTTTTACATTGTTTATCTTACTGTATGAACTGTACATTGTTTTTGATCCTACAGTATGAACTGTATCTTGTTCATCCTACTGTTCGAACTATAGATTCTTTATCCTATTGTATGAACTGTTCATTTTTATCCTACACTATGAACTGTACATTGTTTATCATACAGTATAAACAGTTCATTTTCATCCTATAGTATGAACTGTACATTGTTAATCCTACAGTATAAACTGCACATTGTTTTTTATCCTACTGTATGAACTGTACATTTTTTAGCCTACTGTATGAACTGTACATTGTTTATCCCACTGTATGAATTCTACATTGTTTATTCTACTGTAGAAGCCATGAATTGTTTATCCTACTGTACGAACCATAAATGCTAGATCCAACTGTGTGAACCATACATTGTAATACTATATCCTTATGTATTTGCAATGTATTATCAATACCATAACTTGAATACGCTATGGTTACATGTGATAACACTACATTTGTATACAAATCACAAGGTCAAAATAGCGAATTCTACTTATACCTTATGAAATAAGTATTATATATCTATTCTTTGAACCATGTTTTGTTTGTCTAACTGTGTGAACCATGTATCATTTAAGCTACTGAATGAACCATTTATTGTTTCTTGTTTATGAAAAGTGACTCCTATATACCCCCCCCTTTAACAGTTTTGGGGGATTTAACAAAACATGGATAATCAGCACATTTATTGTATGAACTATGTATTGTTTAACCTACTGTATAAACCATGCAATGTTTTCCTATAGTGGAACTTATTCAACATAAATAACTCAATTTGATGTTATTTTTTGTTTATCACCTACTGTATGTACCAGGCAGCTATACGCTTCCTATATATTAACATCAGAAAACTCATATAGCTCACCTGCAATTACATGCCAAAGTTGCTGACCTTGACAGATGCCTCTTACAATACGCAAGATAGGTTAATATGTCAGGGTGTTTTGCTATGCTACTTTTACCTTCAGGTATTAGCTTATGAACAGTAAATATGATTAATTATTTTGTTACATAAAAACTCTAAACTTTTGATTATATGTGTAATTCAGAGCTACAGAGTACTAACCTTCTGTTGAAGGTACTCTGCATTGGAATCATCTCATCAAGATGATTCCAATGAGTACCCACAACATACGGTTTGTTTGGGAAATAAAGATTTTACACTGACATTACCCCTTCTTATATATATATATAGATATACCCCTGGTAATTATCCTTTCCCATTTTTGAAATTGTTAGACTGATCCAAATCAAAGAGGTTTCAGACACAATTAAAGGAGTAGATTCCATTCCATGTGATAGAAAGTATAGTGGGAAAGATATTTTTGTTACAAGCAATATTTTTCCACTATAATACAGTCAGTCTTGCTTGAGTAACCAGGTTTATTAAGTGAACATCTTTATTTAGCGCATGTTTTCAAAATCCCCATTTTATAGTCAAAAGGTCTGAAATAAGTCGATACTTTTACTCTAAAATTAATTATAAATGAATCCTATGTAGTACAAACTCAACTGAATCTTTTTTGACGACTCTATTGAGTTTACACTACAGAGGATTTCAGAAAAGTCCCCATATTCAATCAAAATTGTTTCTTATTTGTGAACAAAACTTGTACTAAGCAACCATTCTCTATAATAAGTGTTTTTTGTTGATCCCCTGAGTGATCACCTTACACACATTTTATTGTATACTTTTTTCTTAAATATAAAATTACAAGGTCATAAAATAATACAGAGAGGATTATAAGTTGCACTTGAGTCGGAATCAAATTTTATTAACTATTGCTGCAGTTATAGCCTTAATATTCTAATCAGTACTACCTCAAATATTCTATTTGAGATAGAAGTACCTTAAATTAAATTTCAACAAATTTTCACAGAGTATAATTTATACAGTAATTTGTTTTTCTACACTCACATGAATAATTTATTGGACAGAAAACAAATTAAATTGCCTTGATTTTCTTTTTCTCCGCTAAACTACATGATAAGAAGTTCAATTTGTCAAATTTATACAAGTTTCACAATCCTTTAGGTTGTGGACCTGTAATTTTAGTTCTGCAACATTACAAAACTCATGATCTTTCAGAATGTTGACCAAGGCTTCCGAAAGAATTCATTAGGAAACCGTTGTTATCACTATTAAGGTTCATTATTTCCCAAACATTGCAGATCTATTACGGGTCCGCAACCTTTAATCTCAAGTTTTTCTGTCTTTTGATCCTAGAGCTCCATATTTACTCTTTCAAATGTTACTTTCTGCAGATAATAATCAATTTGCGCAGAAGAGATAAAATTTGTAGCTCATGAAGGATGGACCTCTTCTGCCTTGGGACAATTCAGCAGAAATTATACCCATCAGATTCAGCTAATCTGTCAAATAAAGCATCATTGTAGCACCAGGAGGCATTTTCTGTACTTTTGTTTGTTTAAATATGATTTTAAAATGCCACTTGACTTATTTTGGTCATATCAATGAGGATGGAGCACCTTACCATGTGTTCCTTGTATTTCATAAACAAGTGCTTCTATAATTGATTCTCATTCAACATCTCAAATTACGCACACTAGGTTGGGGATTATCCACCCATTGGTAGGAGAGACTTGACAGAAAGGATATTCACAGCAATAAGGGATTGATTCATTAGAACCCAATTATTGGGATTTTGACAGCATTATCCCTGTCTGCATTTATTATGGACTTTTACGAAAATGGCTTTATGGGCCACATGTTCATGAAAGTTCTTAATATGTTCCTGAAGGGTACAGTACATTAATAGGTCATAGGAAAGAAAAAGTCTGAAGTATTCATGTGCTTCTCAGAGTATCATGTTTAAATATCATGTTTAGATCGGTCCTGCTAGTAGCAGATTATATACTCCGGAGTGTCAACGAAATGATGTTGACACTCCAAAATGGACATTATAATTGATAGGAGACCTTGTGTGACATTGGGTCAAGGATAATTTACTCTCAACGAAATGAAGTGAAACTTAATGGAGAAAATAACTCACAATATTCTACTTAGTATGATTTTCATATGTATCTGTCTATAAATGTATATTCAACTATGATTAGTTAACCATGATCATGAAGGAAAAGGGTAACAAGTTTCAGATGGGGAAGAAGCCTTAAAATGTTCATGAAACACATCGATGGCTTTAGTGTCAAACAGTTGCAACTGCCTATTTGTAAATAGGCAGTTACAACTGTTTTGTGCTGAGCCATTGACCATGAGTTTGCCTGTTACCCTGGACAAATGTACATTACTAAGGAGGTCAAAAGTTTACATCAGGACATCTGTACCAAAAATATATTCTTCAATAAATTAAAGGATGACAGGATAAGCAAATAGTGAATTGATCTTCACTCCAGATGAACTCCAACTGGGGTCTCTTGCTAAGTAAAGGTATAGTGTTGGCCTGCATTCAAGTGACAAAATATTTGCCAATAAGGCTTTTAATAGTCATAGCCAACTTGGTTGCGTCTCTGATTCTAAATTTGGGTCTAAGGTTTGACCCCTTTCCACAGCAAATATTTTTTTTTACTCCATTAGAATTAATGTCTATAAAAAGTGGATCCAATGAATGATCAGAAGTATACTTAAAGTTGCAGTAGTGTGAGATAAAAGTATTATACCAAACATCCACCATTAGTTGCTCCAGCCACCATGCAGATGATTTACCCAATTACCACAAACAAAACCTGCAATGAATTGTGCCTATTTCTGGGTGTAATCAAATGCAGCATAGTAACATCCATTGCTTTAGCATCGAGGCTATTTACTGACTTTTCTTCAGGTAATTTACAAGTGGTTAGCCCTTGTTGCAATTAAAGTGTATTCAAGAATACTTAACCCTTTGCTGTTAAATCCCTGCTTTTTACGTGCCTGTGATTTTATAATTGAGAAAACATTGTGAAAAAAGAAGAAATTGCTTCAGACAAGCAATTTCTTCTTTTTCCACACTATTTTCTACCCTACTGAATTGTTATTTTTCAATTAAATCCACTTTAAATTTTCGTCTGCAAAACCTTTGAATTTGGACAGGTCTAAAATTTTGTAAAACAGGAAAGGGTTAAGAGCATCAATCAGAGACACAAATCACCAACAGGAATAAAGGGTGTCACTCTAGCTCTCAGAAGATAGCTGTCCTACAGCCTTTCAGAGAAAGAGCTACTTTTTCCAGCTCATGGGCTAATACCCCTGTCCTACATGAAGGAGTCGGACTGTCAATCTAGAGGTCCCGGGTTTGATCCCCGACAGAGGCACTCAGTCGTTCCTACTATTTGTCTCTCATCAATGTGTTGATAAATCATAGACCTATGTGAGTTAGCAGCTGGAGGCTAGGAAAGGAAGTGATGGTTGTACTAGTGAGAGAAATACCCAGAGTCCATGGTTAGATGCTCCAGCCCCCCTGATATAACTAAAAAAAAGTTGAAAGCGGCGTTAAACTCCATTCAATTAATCAACCTACATTTAGGAATAACTGGGATTATCTTAAAAGTTCTTCTTATTTTCTGGTTTAAAAGTCTGAACTGAATGAACGTATTTATTTCTTTTTTTACCGCTCAACTTCTTTCCCTTATAATCATTCTCTCTCCCTCTTTATAATGTGAGTATGCAACAGCTTTTTACCATATATCAATGCCAGTTATATATGCTTATCCTTGTACCATATTTCCTCTTATTATAGTGCCCTCTCTAATAGCAGCACCTCTACAAATTTTACTAAGAAATCCACTTCAAATGCCTAAATTCTGAGATTTTGTTGAGCCTTCTTTTCTAATTTGATGTAAATTTCCTCTAAACAATTATTACATTTATATGATTGTTTAGAGGAAATTTACTTCAAATTATAAGGAAAAGGGCCTAAAAGACATAATTTTTTTTAAATCAGAAAGTGCATATAGTATCTAAATAAAAGCTCCCTGCACCATGTTATGTATAGCTACAGGGATCCTTTATTAGGAGAAATACGGTAATTGCAAATTCACTTAAGTACCTCCATGATCTAGTTTGAAAATATTACATAATATGTAAGGCTTCTCTAACTTATACTTTTGTTGATTTGGTCTTAAACTAAAGCATCTAATATCAATTGATAATCTTAAAGAAATTTATGAGCCGGAAAAACAAAACCTTTCACAGGTCCATATCTTTTTGGGTCAACATTCAAAAAAAAAAAAGGTAGATCTATGTTTACTAACCTATGACAAAACAATACTACAAAACTTGATAAAAAGCCCAGGTAGTATTTGTGGCTGTAATTATGGGCCACCTTCCAACATTTTGCAATCATTATTTATTTTCATTCCCATACCGGTAGATTTATTCATGTTAAGCCGTCTTATCCTTGATTTTAGTTAACTTTATAATTCCATAACATAAATAAGTATCAGTATAGATACAATCTCTAATTTCAGCAGCCCTGATGGTCAATAGTAATCAGCCGACGTACAAAGAGGGGTATGTCAGGCTAAATCAATTAATTCTCAATATGACCTTTTGATTTTGGAACTCGTTTGAATCATCTCAGTGAGACAATTATAAATTCTAATGAGTACCAACAATGAAGGATTTGTGAAAGAATGGATGAATAATACAAAATACTCCTTCAGGGTATAGCACCAATGTCAAAAACAAGAGGACTATGATGGTCCTATATTGCTCACCTGAGTAAGTCACTCATAACTTGTCAACCATATTTAGAATACAAGAATTTGTTTGATGAACATTAAGGGTGGTTAAATTTTGTCCTACTGCAATTTGATATTTTAAAAAATTTTGTAAATTTGTAATTTTTCTCTTACAATGGCAAATTCTTTCAACAACTTTAGAAGAACTTCACATTAAGATATCCTAATCCTATGCTAAGTTTAAAATTGATTGGCCTCATGGTTAAGAAGGAAAAGAATTTGTTCTAAGATTTTTGGCCATTTATGCCATTTTTCAGCCTTTCTGTTACCATGGAAACAAGAGTTCTTGAAGAAATGAAATTATTTTAACAACTTTAGAAGAATTTCACCCAAGGATCATCCCTGCAAAGTTTCAGCTTGATTGGCTTAGTGGTTTGGGAGGAGAATTTTTTTTTCTAAGATTTTCCGCCATTTTTTAAACATTCCGTTAACATGGCAACCAAAGTTTTTGATGAAATTAAATCCTTTTAACAATTTCTGAAGAGCTTGACCCAAAGATCATACCTGCAAAGTTTCAGCTTGATTGGCCCAGTGGTTTAGGAGGATTTTTTTTTCTAATATTATCAGCCATTTTCGGCATTTTTTCAAACATTCCGTTACGATGGCAACCAGAGATTTTGATGAAATGAAATTATTTTAACAACTTTTGAAGACCTTCACCAAAGGACCATCCCTGCAAAGTTTCAGCTTGATTGGCCTTGTGGTTCAAGAGGACAAGAATTTTTTCTAATATTATCAGCCATTTTCTGCCATTTTTCAGACTTTCTGTTACCATGGAAACTAGAGTTTTTGATGAAATTAAATTCTTTTAACAACTTGTGAAGGGCTTCACCCAGAAACATCTCTGCAAAGTTTCAGCTTAATTGGCCCAGTGGTTTAGGAGGAGAAGAATTTTTTCTAAGATTTTCGGCCATTTTGGGCCTTTATGTAACCATGACAACGAGAGTTTTTCATGAAATTAAATTCTTTTAACAACTTTTAAAGAGCTTCACCCAAGGAACATCCCTGCCAAGTTTCAGCTTGATTGGCCCAGAGGTTTAGGAGGAGAAGATATTTAAAGAAATTGTTGACGGACGGACATACGGACGGATGATGAGTGATCACAATAGCTCACCTTGAGCACTTTGTGCTCAGGTGAGCTAAAAATCAAGGTAGTGAACCTGTAATAGTTCTACAGCAATTGGGAACTCATGCTCTTTACCAATGTTAACCAAGGTTTCCTAATAAAAACATTTAGATACCTTGGTTAACATTGTTTAGTTTATGCCTTCCAAAACATTGCGAAACTATTACCAGTCAACAACCTCATGTAACGATGTAAAGATATTGACCAATCATCAAGATCACCCCTATAGTGTCAATAAATCTGATTTATCAATAAACAATATCGACAATACTACTGATATAATTGAGGTCACATCTCAACTTGATGGCTCAGCGTGAAACATTTGTAAGTGTCTGTACGTTTATAGGCAGTTACAACTGCTTTGCACTGAGCCATCGAATTAGTCTATTTATTGAACAAACTGAGTGTATGTGCTCCTTTAACATTGACTTTGGATGTCACATAGAAAACCAGTGAAACACCAGGGTCCAATGAAATTGCCTGTCTGATCCCCACCCACTGCATTAAATATCCTACCAATATTTGTCTCCAACTTATGACTGGGTAATTGTTAGCCTGACAAGATGAGCAACTGGAGGCTCTGAAAAAATATTGTAGCAGTATATTGTGAGAAAAAACATCAAAAGTCTATGGTTAGGTGCTCCTGCAGATGTGGTATAACTGAAATGCTGTTAAAATCAGCTTTAAACCCCCTTCAAGGAACTCCTTAGTTACTTCAGGATGACTGTGGCTGTTGGGCTTGCATTTAAAACATTGAGATGTGACCTTGGAGCTATCTGAAAATCTCTTTCCAATTGAACATCTTCTAATGATGAAGAACAATTGTGCTCACACAGTATAGACTGTGGTCAGACTGTGCAGATGCACAGGCTGGCCACAGGCTATACTTTGTGCTCATGTGAAATTGTAATCAAATTGTTGGAAATATTAAACAAAGACTGAAATGTATCAAAGTGACTCCCCCATACAGCCACAACTTAAAGAGCAACCCTTACATTATTGATGTAAACCTCAAAATTACCTTGTATTTTTCTCTTCTTCATTCCAGGTCTTGATTGAAAGCTAATTCCATTATCACTTATTTTCCTCTTTCTCTTCATGGTCAATAAATCCATTAACTTTACTTTTATCCCGTTTTGGTCAACTGAATGCATTTTATCCATGGTTACCTACAACCTAGGGTTTAAATCCACTGGACAAATATGGCACACAAACTTTAGAAACCTACAAACTAGGGTTTAAAGAATTATGGCACATAAATTGTTCATGCAAAAGAACCTACACTATAACATCTGAAACCAAGAAAATTCACTTCCAAACTCTATGTTGTGGGTACTCATTTGAACTGTCTGTGTACTGCAAATCTTATGGTGTAGCAACAACTTGAATTGTATATATCAATGGCTCAGTGCGAAACAGTTGTAACTGCCTATATGTTTATAGGCAGTTACAACTGTTTCACACTAAGCCATCGATATAAGAATATTCAAATAGATACCCACAATATATGGTTTAAAAATGTATTTTTTTTTAAATTAGATTTCAAAATCTTAATTATAGAGTTTTCTTCAAATAAATCAAGATTAAGCATATTTAGTAAATCACAGTGTCCAATCACAATCACACATAAATACAGTACCCAGTCTAATACAGATACTGCACTGTATGACGTATAACCAGTCAAGGAAATCTGCTTATATCTGCAATCCGCTAAAAATAGCCAAATTGTCAGTATGGGAGTATTTTAGTATTGGGAAATCCGTGTGGAGCAATTTTCATTTAAAAAGTATCAGCGTACTATCACGTAGACACTTCATTGATCGGAAGAGTTCATCTCCGAAATCTATTACAATATTGAGTTCAAATACTAAATTTCTAAAACAAATAGTTGAGTCAAACTTTTATGCACTTAAGAAATATTGCATCACAAGAGTACATACTTTAATCACCCATCACAAGCAATATAAATTCAGCTACAAGAGTTTAACCCTTGTCATAATGTTAGAATCAAAGTGCTGAAAGCACTGGATACACTAATTATATGTTAGAGGCTTTACCCTGCTTTCAACACTATTTTAGTTATATTAAGCAGATGGTCACCTACAAATGGATATCTTCATAATAATTCAATATCCGATTGATTTAATATGACAACACTTAATGTCTATATACAATGCATATGGGATTGTATCAAGGTATGTTTTGTAGTTTTTAATTTTCAAGATTTCTTAAGATTTTAAATAAGGATATAGCTCAAGGTATTCTGTAGAAATTTATGATGCAGAGCAAGTTATTGCAATAAAAAATCTGAAGACATCTTAAAATTCTTTATCCTATGAAACACATCCATGTAACAAAAGCAGTGGTTAGTTGAACCAGTAGATGCATTTTAAGTGAATTACATTTGAAGTACAGTTAATTACATGTATACTTCATGCAAAACACAGTATGATAGTGTAACGAGTATAGGACACTAGAAAATAAGGGTCAGTGCAATACTAATGTAAGTGCCTTTATAGTAGTAGGCACTTACATTAGTATTGCTCTTACCCTCATGATATGATAAAATATCAAAAGAGATGAAAAATGAATGATTGTTGGATCAAAATGAGAAATTGCAAGCTATACTAATGGTGGCTTTGGTAAATAGCCATGAGAATATCTATGACTGGTAATTAATCTTGAAGTTTATTTGTAAGGTATATCTTGGACTGCATTATAAATGTATCAGAAATGACAAATATAACCCAGGTCTTTCCTTTAAACATCTGATTATAGAATCATGTGAGAACATTTGCAGAATACAGCTCTGTATATATTATTTTCTTCATGTTATTATCAATGATTTTTGCCCTGGCAAAGCAGAGCCAGTCATTAATGGTCTGTTTCATCAAGGTTTGGTAAATCATCTATTTTGCTATTCACACACTCCTTTGAAGAGTCAACTTAACTCGAAATGTTAAGTTGTCAGTGAAAGTGAGTAATCTAAATTCTTGTAATTTCAGCTTTTCCAAGTTATCTGTTACCATGAAATTTATTCCCTTTTGTTAAGCACATTATTAAGTTTGGTTTTATATGTTATTGATATTTCATACATAAGTTAAATCATGGTCATTGGTGACTAACTTTGAAAGAACCATACTTTGAAATAATGACGTCATGACTAAGCCACCTCTGCCACACCAATAATACAGAATATGCACATGATGCAAGTATTCTATTTCCATTTCTTTAATGAAAATGGAAATGAAATACTGTGTATCATGATACACAAATGGAACTAAAACAATGTGCACAAGAGCTTAGCAGAGCAGCGCATAATACGCCTGAAGGGGCTTGTCAATAACCATGGCACATCAGTAACATGAGCTTAAATGATAGCTAAAAAGTTTGCAAATACGCCGACAAATGACTGGGACCCTAACATAGTATGACCCTTTGAGTGTAAATTGAAAATGGTTTTATGCACAACTATACGCCAAACAGTCATTTTGCAAGTTTCAGTTTATTCCATTTCAAAGTGTCAGACTAGTAACATGCAAAGCTCTCAAAAGAAATGTGAATTTCAACTAATTCAAGGTCAGATAATACAAGAAAAACCCAAGCTTTTTTAATTTCTGAAGTCTTTAAGTCAACTAAATATTAGGGAAACATTGTGGTAATTTTCAGTTCAATCCAATTGAATTTGTAGGAGTTGTGCACACATACACACAAAAATCTGTAATTTTAAACTATTTTCTTAAGTACAGGGCAGATAAATCAGGAACTAGTTTACATATGAAAACATTTTTAGTCCTAAGCACAAATAGACAACCTACAGAGTCATTGTGGCAATTTTCAGTTCATTCCCATTTAAATGTAGCAGAAAGTGAGCTCACAAGAATTTTTTTTTTCATTCAATTCAAGGGCAGATAATTCAAGATTACTCAGGAATGAATGGAGCGATTTGAATTTCAAAGGTCTTATGCACAACTAGACATGATAAGGAGTAATTGTGCATAGTTTTAGCTCATCCTCATTGATAGTTAAGGAGGAGTTGTGCACACAAAAAATTGCTAACAGACAGACAGACAGTCAGCCTGACAGACGGTCTGATGACCCAGGCCATAACATACTACAACACTTCGGGCATATAATAATGCAACACATAAAAGATGGAAATAAAATACCGTATATATTTCTGGTTATATGCAGATATCACAGAAATCATAATTATTAATGAAGCATTTTAAATTCATAACATTTGTTGAAATAATCATGCATCTGCCTTTAAAAGGATCTAAATCAGATAAAACTTGTTTAATGTTTTAAAGTGCACAATGTGTCTTTTCAAACAATAAAATTTTAATCTTGAGAGAGGATTTCATTCATTTTTGCACGTACTTAAGTACATCCGTGCAACCACATATGAATAGATCTTAAGCAAATGAATAAAAGAATGAAATTCTTGCTCTGCATGCAACTTTCTTCTGCATTCAAATTAATCACAATATTTACAGATTAAATGGATAGGCAGATTTGATTTTAAAACCTCCCCAGCTGAAAAAAGATTATTACTACATGAATAACCATTATAATTCCTTCATGTCTTTCCTGTTTTACAAAATTTTGGACCTGTCCAAATTCAAAGGTTTTGCAGACGAAAATTAAAGTGGTTGTAATTTGAAAAATAACCATTCTGTGGGGTAGAAAATAGTGTGGAAAAAGAAGAAGTTGCTTGTCAGAAGCAATTTCTTCTTTTTTTAAAATGGTTTCCTGTGTGATATTTCCAACTATTTGACTTATGCTTGAAGGGACAACAATAAGCAGCCTAGACAGTCATATATTGTAATAATGGAAAAGAAGATTGCCGGAAAATTTAAAGAAACTGAAAGACCTAATCATGACCATCTCTGGATTATGACCTCATAAAGCTTGTAATTCCTAAGCCCTCCAAGTCACCTACTGGCATATGCCACCGAGGACATTTGTGTCCCAATATTTTATTAAATAATAAAATAATAAATGAATAATAAAACCAATAATGAAATTATAAATTAATAACATGAAATGAATTTGGAAACATTGTGGAAAAGTTGAATTACAGCTTTGGCTGGTTTTGACATGATTTGGTCATGATTAGAATTTCTTTATTGAATTTTCATTCTTTCTAGATAGGTGTGAAAATCACATATTGTGCTACTGGCCAAATCTTAAGACTAATATTATTTACTGTGACAATTTGATAACTTTTCAATAGATAAACAATCAATGCATGTTTGATCTTATGCCCTCCAGTTAATATGATTATAAAAGGCTTTGTACTTACTTTGACTTTATCTGATTAATTTATGAATTTGATAGGAGGATTTCAATTCTTGATTTTATCTGTTAATTCTTGTCAGAAACTTTGTATAAATACTTTGAGAATTTTACTTTAGAGAGGAGAAGAGAATTGAAGAATTGTAGAATTAGAAACTAAGTTATTAAGCTGAAATGTTAATTTATTAAGAAAATACTTTCTAGCTTAAAGCTCTAACATTGTTGGATTTCTCTACTTGAACACTTATTAAATTTGATTATTTATTTTGAAATATATTTTGAACTCGACATTTGTGAACCTTTGGAACATTAATATTTGGATTTACTATTGAAACATCAGACTGTGTTTTTCTTCATTGAAACCTACAATTTGAATGCGACTGATTGATGGGAGTGTTAATTACAACCGCGGCTTCTTAGTTATCATTGGACTCTGGGGTGAATGCTAATTCCCCAACCTATCAGAACTGCTTGCCCACACCCTGGTGCCTGCAGCTCTACCGCAGAAGCCTCAGCTCAGACGGCTAAGGAGCCAGCCAGTCCAACAACCAAACTAGGTCAACGACCGACATAGCAACCCCACCGGTTGCAAGTGGTGGTAGAATCCTTGGTAACGAATAAGCAGAATATGTCTGGAACTTACTGATGCGGATTATTACAATAGTGACTCAAGTCAGATTTCATCAACGAACAGTGGGACTTTGTGTTTACCGTTTGTATACGAGGAGCAGCAACATGATGCCAGGAGCAAAATGGGCTCTTTTGTAATTCAAACAGCGATACAGCAGATGTCACCCGTTTACCTGATGGAACCGAGAACCAACTAGGCCACAGTGGATGTCCAGCACAGAAGAAGGGACCGTTGCGAAAGATTACAGCACAAAGAAGAAGACATTTTAAGAAGTCTGGTGAGTGCAATCTTTCATTCTGCATGCCTTTCATGTTTCTGTGTATTTGTGACCATTATACTGATTGGCCGAAACTGTTAGAGCTTCAATTCCTTTTTGGGATGTTCTTTATTTGGGTACTAATTAAGTAACAAGTTACAATAAACAAACTTAATTAAGCATATGTTGAACATAATATAGGTGCTATTTGAAATATTTCACAAACTTACATTGTGCTAAATTTTTTTACAATTTTGTTTATAACAATATACATAATAATTCAAAATGCATTGTAAAAAGCAATCATGGTCCTGTTCAAAGGCAATATGCCAAACAGAATGTGCTAACATCAAAAGCAAAGGCTTAATATTAGATGTAGGCTTTAAGTTAAATATGCATAATAACTTCATAAACATAGAAATAAATAATAAACCATTAAAGTGCTTATTGGATTCTGGTGCAGATATCAGTGCTGTATCGAGGCAGGCTTTGACAGAAGTCATGCCAGGTGCAGTACTGAAAAGAAGTCATTTGCAGCAAATTGTTGGTGTGTGTGGTGAAAGACATATAGTGCTTGGTCAAACCGAAATTACGTTTCAATGTAATGGTGCTATTTTTACAAATAATTTTCATGTTTTTGAACATTTGCATAGCAAAATTCTTGTCGGGTTGGACTTTTTGAAAAAATACAAAATTCAAGTAAATTTTGGAGAAATTGAAGCGACTGTTCCAGCCTACCCAACTGTGCAGACGGTAACTTTGCCTGTGACGAGTAATGTTAACACACACACAGCATTTGCTAGAACTCCAGAAGATATCGCAATTCCTGCTCATAGTGAAACTGTGATACCATTACAAATAAATTTGCCATCAGAATCCATAGTGCTACTTGAACCAAATAAAACTTTAACTGACAAAAATGTTGCAGGGGGTAAAACTGTATCCAAAGTCCAAAACTCAAAATGTGCTTATAGAGTTATTAATCCTACTAGTGCTGCTGTATTCATTAAGAAAAATGTAACTTTAGCTAAAGCAGTCATTATTGACAATTCGTCAATAAAAGAACTACAAAACTGTGATGAAACTTCAATTTCAAATTTAAGTGCTCAAAATTCAAATAAACCTGTGAACTATGAAAAACTTGTTAAAGATTTAGGTATTAATATTGAAGATCAAGGTCTATCTAAAGACCAAAAGAACAAACTTTATAACTTTTTGGGAAAAAACAGAGATATTTTTGCTAAAGATTTATCAGAGCTAGGGGAAACTAATCTGCACTCTCATGTCATTGAAACTGGTAGTGCAAAACCTGTCCGTTCTCCCCCATACCGCCAAACTCCTGCGAAGAGGAAAATTATGGAAGTACAGCTCAAAGAAATGCTGGAAGCTGGAGTCATTGAGGAAAGCAATAGTCCTTGGCATAGCCCGGTGGTGTTGGTTCGAAAGCCCAATAACGAGTATCGCTGGGCTGTGGACTATCGAAAACTGAATGCAGTGACTGAGCCAATGTCCTTTCCAATCCCCCATATGACTGATGTCTTCGATACTTTAGCAGATGCAAAAGCCTCAGTTTATTCTGTCTTGGATCTTCGCAGTGGGTTTTGGCAAGTACCTTTAGATGAATCAACTAAACATAAAAGTGCTTTCATTACTGAACAAGGAATTTTTAATTTCCGCAAATTAAGCTTTGGCTTAGTTAATGCGCCGATGACTTTTCAAGCCGTCATGACTAAAGCACTCAAAAATCTCAATTTCAAAATTGCACTAGTATACATCGATGATTGCATAGTATTTTCCAAAAACTTTGATGAGCATTTGCACCATTTAGATTTAGTGTTTCAAAATTTAAGAGCAGCAAACCTTAAACTACACCCCGTTAAATGTAATTTTGCAACAGATTCAGTAAGATATTTAGGACACATTGTGACAAAAGAGGGAATTAAAGTTCTACCCCAAAATACTGAAAAAATTAAAAATGCAAAAGCACCAAGAAACCCAAAAGAAGTTAAACAAGTATTAGGTCTCTTTGGGTATTATAGAAAATTTGTCAAAAATTTTGCAAAAATAGCACAGCCACTTACACATTTGTTAAAGAAAGAAACTGAATTTAAATGGACCAAACAATGCGAACAAGCATTTCAACAATTAAAAGAAAAGTTAACGCAAGCACCAATACTCAAGTACCCAGACTTTGATAAAGAATTTATCTTAGCCGTAGATGCGTCTGAATATTCGATTGGCTATGTCCTATCTCAAATGCACAACGGTAAGGAACATCCAGTCTGTTTTGGTGGAAGAGCATTACGTGATGCAGAGAAACGGTGGCATATCACTGACAAGGAGGGTCTCGCACTAGTTGAAGGTATTCAACACTACAGGCATTATCTGGTAAGTAAGAAATTTACTGTTTATACTGACAATGTTTCTGTAAAGTACCTGAAACAAATCAAGGATCAACATGGACGACTTGGTCGCTGGAGTATCCTATTGCAGGCCTATCAGTTTGAGATCAAACACCGATCTGGATCTTCAAACAAAAATGCGGATTTCCTATCAAGACAGGAATACAATGACTCAACCCCAGCAGCCTCCTCAGATCTTGCAGATCACATAGGCTCCGTAAGTAGCAACAATAAAGAGTACATTCAAGTCTCATTTGTTTACCCCAATGAGGATGAGTCAGCAGTTATGGCAGCTCTGCAGACAAAAGATGCCAATGACTCTGAAGATCAGAACTTCCCCGACCTAGTTAAGGCTCAACGGGAGTGCCCAGACTTCAGAGACATTTACAAATATCTTGCTTATCAAGTAGTCCCTGTTGACCAAGCCAAAGCCAGAACAATTGTTGCAGAATCTTACAACTATGAACTGGTAGAAGACATTCTTCATCACTTTTATTCCAGACGTGGAAAACAGGTGGGTAGAGAAGAACGTTTAGTTAGGCAGGTCGCAATTCCTAGGACACTCAGGGATGAAGTGCTGAAGTCATACCATGACTGCATTGCTGGTGGAGGACACCAAGGATTTGAACGCACGTATGCGGCATTACGGAACAAATACTACTGGCCTTCTATGTATGAAGACATAAGACAGTATGTAAAGACTTGTGAAGTGTGTCAGCAATCAAAACGTGCTTTCAACTCCAAACCTCCTCCATTACACCCTCAACCAGTCGATGACATTTTTAGCCGATGGCAGATGGACATTTTGAGTGGCCTACCAACATCACCAGATAAGTGTAAACATATTTTACTTGTTGTTGATAGCTACTCCAAATGGGTAGAATGTTTCCCACTTAGAACCCAGACTTGCGAAGAAGTTGCAGCAGTGTTGTTCAGGGAAATCATTGCTCGTTATGGTGCTCCGAGAGTACTGCTTAGTGATAGAGGTAAGAATTTTATGTCAAACTTAGTAAAAGCTCTTGCTGAATTGTTTAATATCAAAAGAACTTACACTTCGAGTTATCACGCAATGACCAATGGGCTTGTGGAGTCTAAGAACTCCTACATTCTCCAGGCTTTCCGTGCATACTGCAAGGATCAGCAAGATGATTGGCCTGAACTGTTGCCGGGAATACTGATGGCTTATAGGTCTACACCAGCTACCCAAAGTACACAGTTCAGTCCATTTTATTTGCTTTTTGGCAGAGAAATGAATCTTCCTCTTGATAACTGCCTACAGCCTAAGGACCATTTGCCTCAGAATTTTAAGGTACATCTGAGCAGAATCCTTCAAAATTTAGAAGTCTGTAGAAAGCTAGCAGGTAAGAACATTGCCAGGGCACAAGATAAGTACAAACAGCAGTATGACAAGTATTCCAAGATACCTGAGTACTATCCAACCCAGAGGGTATGGCTGTATTGTACCAAGGTACCGGTTGGCAAGGCACCCAAACTACATAGGAAATGGGTAGGTCCTTATTATATTAGTATGATAGGTCCTAACTATACCTACAGGATTAGGCATGGTAAGACAAACAAGGAGGTAAAGTCACTGGTTAATGCAATGAGGCTCAAACCATACTATGACCCGGAAACAAGACCGACCAACCCTCCTGATGAGCTTGCAGAAGATGATGATGAACTTGATCCTGAGGAGATCATTGATCAACCTAATACAGGTAACAATACTCAAGCTCAAACTGATCATAATGGTAGTAATGAAAATGTAGATCAAATTGAAAACAATGCAGGGAGACAGTCCCAAAACCAAGGCCAAGTAGCCAAGAATCAAAACAAAAATAAGCAAACAAGTAATAATAAAACAAAAGATAAAACGGAAGTACCTAGTAGTACAAATGAATATAAAAACAAAAATGAACAAAATAGAAACAATAAAACAAAAGATAAAACCGGAGTACCTAGTAGTACAAATGTAAATAAAAATGAAAACGAAATAAACAAAACAAATAGAAACATCCATGTCAGTGGTAATTTCAAAAGCAAAAAGGATAAAGATGGGCAAAGCACCCACAATGTAAATAATGATGATAATAAAATGAAGAAAACAGAACAAAGAAATAGCCATGTCAGTGGTAATTTCAAAGGTAAAAATGATAAAGATGGTCTATGTACCCTTGATGAAAATAATAAGAAAGCAAAACAAACAAAAGAAAATAACCAAAGTAACAATTGTAAGAAAATGAATGTAAATAGAAATAACCAAAGTAACAAAACTAAAGAGCAAAATAAAACTCAAAGTGTATATAAAAAGAACACTAAAGGTAAACAGAATCAAATCAAACATGATGATAAAAGAATAAGTGAAAATACATCTCAAAGTCAGACAAGCACACAAAATATTCCAGAAATATAAAATACAAAAGTCTAATTCAAATGTTTGTCCTGACTGTGAAATAAATAAATGTAGACCTTTCAAAGCAGAGCACATTAAAACAATACTTAAAGCTGTTAGGCGTCCAGACAGTATAGTCTGGTACAAAATCAAATTTCATGATAATAAGGTACAGTGGCGCCTAGCATGCAAAGTACCAGAACAAATTGCTCGAGAATTTCATGTTGCCAAAACTATGAATGGCAGGAAAAGAAGAAAGCCATTGAATCCGGGACATAAATTCTTTAATAAAGTCCCAGAAACTGAAAATTTACAAAAAACTGATCCAAAAACTAATATGCAGCCTTCAGCCAATGGACAAAACGAAAATAAGATTCAAACTGGAATAAACTTAGCAACCTTTGACCATAATGTAAATGAACCAAAGAATCAAATCTTGGAAGAACACTTAGTTGGAATGAGATTCATTGATGAAAGAGCATACTTTGTAACCAAAATAGGACAAAACCCAGTACAACTTAAGAATATTACATCAGCTTTTTCAGATGCCCAATTCCTTATCTTTTTGTTAAGACACAAATATGATAATAAATTAAACAAAAACACACCTTATCCTGTCAATATCACCAACCCACCAAACCCACCACGAAGAGAGAAGGACCGTGATTTATACATAACAGAAAGGGCAATACACGAACTCAAAATTGATCCTTATACCAACCACATCAAAGTTCTGCTCGATTACAAAAATTTCCATCTTCCTCCAGAATGGGTTGATATTGAAGATGCTTCAACAGGTTTAATAAGTGATCTGATAGACAAGCTGAGAGCACAATATCTGAAATTTGTTAAAGGAAGAAAAAGCCCTAGAAATTAAAGTTCATTCTTATTCTGAACCTAATAGATTCTTGAAATTAAGTAAATTCAAATAAGGTATTCATTCTGAATACATAGCTCACACTTAAGGTGGACTGACCTTGGAAATAGTAAAAGCAAACTTTTACTTTATTAAATTAGAGTGTATTATAGTGCTATGATTGATTTGTTTTGCGCACACAAGTCTTTCAATTAAGCTTTTACTGTTTCTGACATCAGCAAATTTGAAAATCTGAAGATGTTTAAAACCATTCAAGTTATTTTCTAAGAAAAAAATGAAATTGTTTGAAATTCCACCTTTTGCATGAAACTTTTGAAAATTTCTTTTCAACATTACGATTGATTTAAAATAAATGAAATAATGACACACTTAATCAAAGTAGCTTTAATTTACTTTTTCTAAAACATCCCAAAAGGAGATGATCCCTATGGACCTAAGTTAGTCTGTGCAGAAAATAGAATGGTCACATTTACAGAGTTGCATGAGAGTCATGTATGAGCAAAGGTTGCACTCAACAGCAAATTCCTATTTCTATAAAAGAATTTAAGTACTCTTAAAAAAGTACATTATAGTCTTTACTGTGTTATAAAAATATGATTCAATGTGAATCTGCAATTTGACTCCTGATTAATAGAATTTCAATACTTGTATGATTAAAATTGTATATTGTTATGTATGTAAATATGTTGTTCTATTTCAGATATAATGCAAATAATGATTTAAAAAAAAAAAAAATTAGAAAAACACTGAAAAAAAAAAAAGGAGCATATATGAAAACATTGTATGAAAAGAATTAATAAAATTGTTAAATTATTAGTTCGGGACGAACTAATTTAACAAAGGGGGTATTTGCCACCGAGGACATTTGTGTCCCAATATTTTATTAAATAATAAAATAATAAATGAATAATAAAACCAATAATGAAATTATAAATTAATAACATGAAATGAATTTGGAAACATTGTGGAAAAAGTTGAATTACAGCTTTGGCTGGTTTTGACATGATTTGGTCATGATTAGAATTTCTTTATTGAATTTTCATTCTTTCTAGATAGGTGTGAAAATCACATATTGTGCTACTGGCCAAATCTTAAGACTAATATTATTTACTGTGACAATTTGATAACTTTTCAATAGATAAACAATCAATGCATGTTTGATCTTATGCCCTCCAGTTAATATGATTATAAAAGGCTTTGTACTTACTTTGACTTTATCTGATTAATTTATGAATTTGATAGGAGGATTTCAATTCTTGATTTTATCTGTTAATTCTTGTCAGAAACTTTGTATAAATACTTTGAGAATTTTACTTTAGAGAGGAGAAGAGAATTGAAGAATTGTAGAATTAGAAACTAAGTTATTAAGCTGAAATGTTAATTTATTAAGAAAATACTTTCTAGCTTAAAGCTCTAACATTGTTGGATTTCTCTACTTGAACACTTATTAAATTTGATTATTTATTTTGAAATATATTTTGAACTCGACATTTGTGAACCTTTGGAACATTAATATTTGGATTTACTATTGAAACATCAGACTGTGTTTTTCTTCATTGAAACCTACAATTTGAATGCGACTGATTGATGGGAGTGTTAATTACAACCGCGGCTTCTTAGTTATCATTGGACTCTGGGGTGAATGCTAATTCCCCAACCTATCAGAACTGCTTGCCCACACCCTGGTGCCTGCAGCTCTACCGCAGTAGCCTCAGCTCAGACGGCTAAGGAGCCAGCCAGTCCAACAACCAAACTAGGTCAACGACCGACATAGCAACCCCACCGGTTGCACATATATCATGACCTGTTGAGCCATATTTGGAACAGCTTTATAATTAACTCTGCAATAATGGGAGAATTGCCAGACAAATTGTTCCTTTAATGATTACAGGCAAAATATAGTAAAATGCAGAGTAATAATTCATTTAACCCTTGTTATGCAGAGTCCGATATTTTCATGTATTAGCTGAAGGTTTAGCTAAAGATCAGTCTGCAAAAGTGTGAAGTATGATTTGAGACTTTACCACGTACCACCAAGTTGAAAAACATTGCTTTCAAAACAATAGCCCCAGTGGCCTTCGGCAAGTGGAGCTAATATAAACTGACTCACAATCATTGCATCAAGTGCTTTCAGCACTAAGACTTTATTGTTATTTCACATAGGAATAACTCAGATTTTGAAATTTATACAAACTCAGAAGATGACCAAAATAGAATATACAGGATAAAGGTGATATGTGGACTATAACAAAAGATGAATGTCCTTGTCTGCTCCCCTTATCTATGATTTGAGCATTGGTGAATAATCAAAACATCGCAACTACAGCTTGACTAAGCTGTGGCTTCCATGTTATGATCATTCATCAAGGACATTTTTCGAAAGAGGATTCATTACTACCACACACTTGAATAATGTGCGTCATGGTAGTTTCGCCTTAAAATTTGTTTCACCTAGGTGTTTATTCAGACTGACAATGGTTAACATAGCCATCTCTTATTATGCTCAATTAAACAGGATATAAGCAGAATTTATAAGTGTTTCACTATCAAGATAATCTTTGCTAGTATTTACTCTCACTGTATTCCATCTGCACCGGTAGCGTTATGTTTGTAAACGGAAACAATGGCGGAACCCATCGACTGACATTGGATAAAGCGCTTACATCAGGTACCCCTATGTCAATTCTGCGACTTAAAAAAAATCAAGTACAATTGGAAACAATTACAATTGAAAGAAGGAAAAAATTGGGAAAGTCTGAACGAAAAACGTCCATAGATGACCGAGAAATTCACGATTTTGTCCCTCGAAATCATCGCATTTTGAACAAACCATGAAACTATTGTTATTTTCTCCATATTGTGACGCGATTTTTAAATAAATTCCAGCATTTTATTGCACAATGGATATTTGTAAGTGTCTCTCTAAATTTACTTTGAAATTGGTGTCGTAATAAATGTAAACGAAGGCAAACAATAATGCCATGTGTAAATTACAGTGAACGGTTGGGAAACAGCACATGGTCCGGTTGGGAAATAGTCTAGGGACTGACTGGGACCGGTTTGTAAACGGAAAACTTCACTTTAGATAGGCGACATTTCTGATCATGTCTACACAAGGATCATTTATGAAGTGGCGAAATAAGTAAGAATCTGCAGTTTAACAAGTGATCTACCGTCAGTTGGTCGAGTTCGCTATGAAACATACAGAAAGGTGCTCCATTTGGAAAAAAAAGAACAGAAAAGCCGTCGAAAATACAGAAAAGTCCCCCATTTTTTTTTCTTTAAAAACATGAATATTGAGTTTCGGGATCACCTGATAGTGTTTGGCTGGATTTTACCTACAATAATACGTTTTCCCGTGGTCATGAGATTATGCATTATTTTACTGAAATTCGATCAGGTGGTCCCAAAACTCATTAATGCATGTTATTTTCATTTAAAAAATGGAGGACTTGTATGTAGTTTCGATGGCATTTCTGCACTTTTTTAGATATGGAGTACATTTCTTTATGCAGAAAAGGTACTCCGAGTATCTTTCTGCGAACCTTTCTGCATATTTCATAGCAAACTCGACCAATCGAGCATTACTGGTCTGGCAAGCATTTTAAAAAAGTATATGACCCTGGTATAACATTACTTAGACACATTTGTAATAAAACCCACTTTGATCTATTTCAGGCTCTAGCAATGGATCCATTTCGTTGTTACGTCTGTCCATTTGGCAGCTCAAATCTTCAAGACATTGTACAACATAGTTGTATGTATCACGAGAAAGATCCACTCAGAGTTAGATCTCGTGAACTGAACATGAAAACCGGATCGACGGGATATCGGACACACAACTTTACAGTAATTCCCGAGAAAGTTAAAAAAGACACTAAGTAAAATGTGCTTTAAGGGGGTTTGTGCTAAAGCCTGGCTAACTAGTGCCACCCGGGAGGGCTAAGGATAGATTCAAGCGAGAATCAATGCCATTGAAGTTGAAGGTCTACCAATTTTGGTTTTGAAAACATATGTCTAGTCGACACCCTTGACCACATATACATGTATGAGATACACGTATATCTTATACACGAAAGTGAGAGCAGCAGTATATAAAGGCAGTATGGCAGAATTATGTCTTATTTATGTAACAATATTACATGTACATGTAATATAATAAAAAAAAAAAGGCATCAATTGGTGAAAATTAAGCTGGTAAGTTTAAAACATTTCAGTAATGCAGCCAGAGTTTTGAACCTGCACACTTCAAAGTTTATATGTTAATATAAAGTAAGCCCATATATAAAATCGTGTTTTCGCTATTAGTTTTTGTCGCGAGTAACCAAATGCTTGCAAAAAACTAGCAAATAATGCTTTTCCTATAAATAATGTAAGTTCCAAACCGGACCTACCCTCGTTTCCCAACCGGTCATCGATAAATTTTAGGCGGTTTCCTAACCGTACACTCCGCCAGTAGGGTTGTTCAAATAATCGAACGGTTACAAGCAATATAAGAATGCTCCAAGCTTACAATTTGCACAGATGTGTTCAAAAATGAACAGTGATTTCGTAAGGTTATTATTATTTTTCAAGAACAGGTGAAAGTATGAGAAAACTGTCGTTTTTTAACGTAATGTTGACAAGTCGATCATTTCGAGAACTAAAATGGTTGTTAACTCAGCCTTCTGTGGATGTTTTTCGCCGCGATTTTCAGTACATTGTTGTTTGTACGTGTGTTATCGATTTCAATTTTACTTGATATTTCTAAACTTGAAGAAAAGACAAAAACGTACCTTATTTAAGCACTGCGTCCAGTTCGAATCGATGGGTTCCGCCATTGTTTCCGTTTACAAACATTACGCTACCGGTGTAGATGGGATACAGTGTACTCTCCACCACTTCAATTACAGTCACTTTGAGGCCATTTAAGGTCAAACTCTCAGTCACACTATCTTAGCATAATTTTTTTGCCCTAAACACTTATCATGCTGAATTCAAATTTTGTTTCAAACATGACACAAATTGTTTGGACATTCAACCAACTCTGCTAAAACTTTCTCCCTATAATTAAGTAGATTAAGCAGACAGAGTTGGTTAAGATTAGACTGCCTGTCCTTTCAAACTAATCTTTTCTATTTTTTCTGCAAAGGCTATGTGTACAGCAGATTTAAGTAGTTGAACAGCATAAGAAACTTTGTACAGCTTAGTTTACAGAATTATTGTGGGTGAACAGCACTAAAAACTTTGTACAGCTTTGTAAACAGCAGATATATGTTGTTGAACAGCACTAAAAACTTTGTACAGCTTTTCATACAGCAGATATATGTTGTTGAACAGCACTAAAAGCTTTGTACAGCTTTGTATACAGCAGATATATGTTGTTGAACAGCACTAAAAGCTTTGTACAGCTTTGTATACAGCAGATATATGTTGTTGAACAGCACTAAAAGCTTTGTATACAACAGATATATGTTGATGAACAGCACTAAAAGCTTTGTATACAGCAGATATATGGGGTTGAACAGCACTAAAAGCTTTGTAAAGCTTTGTATACAGCAGAATGATATATATGTGGTTGAATAGCACTAAAAGCTTTGTATAAAAGATGTAAGTGCTGGAAAAGGACAATTATTTTTTGCAGCTTTGTGTACAGCAGAAGAATGGATAACTTCAGTATACGTTAGATACAAAATTAACAAGATGTGTTTGTGAAACACGAATGCCCCCAGAACAGCATTTTTTTTAAAGTTTGACCTTGACAGATGACCTTGACCTTGTCACATGACCTTTCACATGACCTTGACCTTGTCACATGACCTTGACTTTGGTGTACAGCTTTGTATGTCAAATACTTTTGGAGAAAAGGCAAAGGTTAAGTTTTCGGGTAAAGTTTCGGACAGACGGACAGACAGACGGACAGACAGACAGACAGACAGACGGACATGAATGAGTAAAACAATATACCCCCGATCTCTCGGGCATAAAAATCTCAGTGGCTTCTCCGAGTAGCTTTGGTTATATACATGTATATCATATTGGAAACCTATCACATTAGTTACTATGTTGAACTGAGACACACACAAACCTGAAATGGGCATTGAAACTGAAGTATGCCAATGGCCAATATGTACATCACATTTAATTGTTCTGGAATATGTATCAAAATGAAAAATATCTGTATATATACATTTTATAAATTCAACATTGACCTGTTTTACATCCTTTAAAATATTTAGGAGTGATGTTAAAAACAAAATTCAGAAGGACTGTGCTAGGATGGAAGGGTGGTAACTTAAATGGACATACAAAAAACAGTACCAACAGCTTAAGTAATATGGTTGTTTGTGTAAGAATTTAGAACCCAAATTTCAACAGTTTTTCAGTCATAAAATGGCAGCTGAATCATCTAAGCACATGGAATTTCTCACAGCAAGACTAAAACCACAACATTATAACTAGCTGCTCTTGCTACTAGCAGGAGATTATCTTACTGGTGAGAGGTATGTTGGCAAGAATGTTGGCCATTACAGACCTGGATGCTCAGAGTGACCCAAAGATTACCAGTCAATCAAGCTATAATTAATAATTCTTTTAATTTAATGAACTAGGTACCTTGCTAGAGTGAAATAAAACTCAATAATTTTGATAATACATGGGTGTTATTATCAGACATCAATTTTGAAAAATTGAGACTAGGTAAGCATTGTTTGAGCATGTTTTCCCAGGATAATGACATTCAAACTGTTTAGACTGCAAAACATGTATAATGTCAACATTTCAAGGTTACTCGCACTGGAGCTTGCAAACTAACTCATCTCTAGATATATATCTCCAAATATTAACTCAACCATTGACCTTAAACTGTCAAGTGTTTTGAGAGTATTTTTAAATTAGCCTCGATGTCAACACTAGTCTTGATAAAAATATTCAGGATCACAATCAGACAGCCCTACCTTTTAGGTGAAAAAGTTTGCAAATTCTTTGTTTTGTTTGAATGGAGTTTAACACCATTACAACAATCTTTTAGTTATTTCTCTGAGGCTGGAGGACCTAACAATTAATTCATGATAATTTCTTACACCAGTACTACCATTAAATCCTTTTCTAGCCTCCAGCTGCTATCCCAAATAGGTCTATGATTATCATTGGTGGAAGACATATAGTCAACAAGAATGAGTACCACTATCAGGAATCAAACCCAGGACCTCTAGATTGACAGTCTGACGTGGGCTACCAACTGTGCTATGACAGCGGCTCTTTGCAAATTGTTGAAGAATTTGTAATTCCCATTTCACATGATATTATATAGTACTATTAGATGAATGCAAATATTGATTAGGTACTTATACTTGAATGACTGCAAATGTTTTTGCATCCTGAATGTAGGGTATACCTCTACGTACAAATGATAGAAATCCCTTATTCTAAGGTGTTTCTAATTTTAGAAGCTATTTACCTAACTGATAACTCTTACTGTAACAAAATACCACTGGCTATAAATAAAATAAACACAGGGTCCAAGCTGACGGCTTATCAGTCTTGGTTTCAGATTACCTCAGTGGAGACTCTCTTGGTACAACAAGAGAATCATTTTGCCTCAAGAGCTTTTCTGATTTGATAATTAAAATTAAAAATAATAAAGTGGCCCAAAAGGGCCTGTATTACTCCACTGACTTTAACATCTCTAGACTTTCATTAAACAAAGCTTACACTGACTGAACAACACTTTGAAATCTCTTTTGAACTATTTCATAATGCTTTTTCCACATCTAAGAGCCCATCAAAGTTTCACGACCAGTTTAAGTAAAAGTACACCTTAGAAATATTCATGCTTAGTTTAATCAAAGAAATGGGAGGAGATGAATTTTAAAGATTTAAGTGATTTAAGCCTCACCCTGCCACGCCCATATTTAGGTGCAATTAAAATTTCTTGGATAATTAAAGTCAAGGGTCACCTAAGGAACATTAATGCAAAGTTTTGTTGAAATCAACCCAATGGTTTGCAAGAAAAGATTTTTAAAGATTTTATAGTGAAAAAACAAACCTGTCACGTCCCGACCATGCCATGGAGTCAATCAAAATTTCTTCAACAGTTTAAGTAAAGGGAACATCCTTGTCAAGTATCACTGAAATCGGCCAAATGTCTTTGAAAGAGGAGATTTTTAAGGAATTTATAGAGAAAATAAGCCCCGTCCTGCCATGCCTATAATAAGAGGTCAACGGTTTTTTTAAGATATGTAAAGGGTCGCCCAAGGAGCATCCATGCCAAGTTTCATTGAAATCGGCCCAATGGTTAGGGAGGAGAAGAATTTAAATTGCCACGCCCATAATTAGGGGGTAGATAAAAAATTCTCTAACAATTTAAGTAAGAGGTCACCCAAAGGTCATTTCTACCAAGTTTCATTAAAGTTCGCTCATTGCTTTGGGAGGAGAAGATGTTTAAAGGAAAAAGGGATGGAGGAAAAGCACGACAAACAAACCGCCATAACAATAGCTAGCTGACCTTCGGTCAGTGGAGCTAAAACGAGGATGGAGGAACGCACGACAAACAAACCGCCATAACAATAGCTAGCTGACCTTCGGCCAGTGGAGCTAAAACGAAAAAAGCACAAAAGGACTACAATGGTCCTATATTGCTCAACTTCGTTTCTTAGTTTCGGTAATGATCAAATGTTCCAGAAAAAGTCATAATTGTACTATTATAATTTGTGAACTCAAACGAGAAAAAAAATGTTCCCATGATATAGCACATATCCTTCCCGTTTTCACTAGGGTTCATCCTTGTGACCTGGCCATCATTCTGACCAAGTTTCATCAAGATTGGACCATATTTGTGGCCTCTAGAGTTTAAAAAAGAAAATTGTCATTAAGGCCCCTTTTCCCATATGGTACGGATCCTTCAAATTTTCAATAGGGTTCATTCTTGTGACCTACAGACAAAGTTTCATGTTTTAATGGACCATTATTGTGGCTTCTAGAGTGTACACAAGAAAATTGTCATAAAGGCTCCTTTTCCCATGATATGGCGCGGATCCTTCCCATTTTTGATACGGTTCATCCTTGTGACCTGACAAACATTCTGACCTAGTTTCATAATGATTGGTCCATTATTGTGGCTTCTAGAGAGTAAACACTTAAATTGTTGACGTCTGACGACGGACAACGGATATAAAATGATCACAAAAGCTCACCTGAGCACATGATTGCCTAAGTCTTGGTATTAGTTGAAAGGAAGTAAAATTCTAAAGTTGATAAAGTGTTTTCATACTTCTGGAAGGGTTTATTATGATATGACACAGTCCTCTCTCATTCCTTCTGTTTGTCTGCCTTTCCATCTATCTGTCTTTCTGTCAGGTAGTCATCACATTTTGTGTGTAAAACTCATCTTTTAGTTTCCATCTGAATGACCTAAAACTTTCCTAAATGATTCTGTATGATTTCGGGTTTTGCATCTGACCTTTTAAATTCAAATCACTATGGATAGTTATTTATGAATTGTCTGCACTTGGATAAAAAAAAAATAAATAAAATAAAATAAAAAAAAAACATCGCCTTTTACTAATTTCTGTTGGTACTTTCTTCAAGGTTATTAATCAAGGTCTTTTTCAATGTCACATTCATGCAAAATATAGATTTCCTCATTGTCTATGAAATCGTTCAATTGAAAGAGATAAAGTTTATCCCAAATGATTTGCTTGTAACAAAATCATTCTCTTAGTACAGATTTAAGCAAATCCATTTAGTATGATGGTCAAGGTCGTTCTAACTGAAAAAGTGAGTTAAATTCTCTCCCTCTGTCTAATAATTTTCAACATCTTTTATTGTAATGAAACTGTGTTCTCATATTTAAAATGTGTATTGCTTGCACAAAGCCTTTGCGCCTCACTGTTATCATTATTATCGAGGTCAAGTTCAGTTTTACCTCAGCTGTTTTTTGGAGAAAGTCACAGCAATTACTATAGCCCTATAATGAAGTATTGTAGTTATGTTATAGCTGATGTAGAATACTTTAACATTTTATGGTGCCTTTGGTATAATTTACTTGAAACCAGGCTAAATTTCTACAAATCGTGATACTATACGCATTGTCAGGCATTGTTAGTGAAAGTTTCATCCCAATCTGTCCGTAAATAAGGGAGGAGTTGCGTTCACATGAAATTTGACATTAAGGCCCCCTTTTCCATGACCCGAGTGATTTTCACAAAACCTGTTTATTATGTGCAAGATCAGGTGACTTGGTCCATTTTGTGAAAGTTTCATTTTAGTCAGTCCATAAATAAAGGAGGAGTAGCGTTCACAAGAACATTTAAATATAGGCCCCTTTTCCATGATGCAACTGAATCTCACCAATCCTCGATAATGTCTGATAGATCCAAGAAGGCGCAGTAACAGCAAATAATGGATATTTTATTAAAGGGAGGTAATAAATATCGCCTATTTTGTTCATTACCCCCCCCCCCCCTGAATTTCACTCAAACACGCTCCACACACACTCATTCAATTTCATCACATGATCATTCCAAAATAATTCATCTTGTCAATTTCACGATATTCTTAACTGTAAATATAGTATATTTACTATAACTTGAAAAGTCGTTGTTACAAGGTTTCGGAAAAAGCTTATAATATACTGAATTCTAAACATTGTGCACTAAATTACTGTGTTTGTTTTTCTATTTGGTTAATAACAAGAATGAAAGCTGGTAGATAAAATTGATGTAATACTTTAGTAAAGACAAAGTACAAACACCAGATCAGATTATTCTGCAAAATTTTACATTTCCTTGAAAGATCATATAGTCATGAGGAAAATTATTTAAGATTGGTCCTCCTTGTATCAGCTGTAATTCTTAATATACAGATATCTCACTAAGTTATCTTGACTGTGTGGGGTTTTAGGCCATTTCTAATAGCAACTTGTTGCAGTACTTTTGTTGAAGCTGATGTACCTATCCATAGCTTCAAGTTATTCTTCACAAAGACAGATGGTTTGATATGTAAATGACACTGATGCTAGTGCTGAAGTTGTAGCAATATGAATTTATCTGTGTAAAAAATAAGGAAATTATTAAATGTAACATTGAAAATGAGAGAAGAATCTAGGATAAAAGACCACTGAATAGCCAAGTTATCTCTCCACAGTAAAACTTCTCAGTGAAAGTTTATGTATGTAACTGTTAATAGCTAATCAGCAGTCAAGTGTTGGCTATCAAGTTACCGTGATGAAAAAGCTGGGAGGGGGAGGAGAATGCCACTTGTTCCTATAAGTAGGGTAGAATAAAGCAGAGTACATGTATAATGTATTTGAGACGAAACTTGAAATTCCATGTAAAAGTGACTGGTTCAAAAGTTTGTCATACAAACAATGACAATACCAAAGCTGATTATCAAGAATTAACCCTTTGCTGTTAAATCCCTGCTTTTTACGTGCCTGTGATTTTATGATTGAGAAAAGATTGTGAAAAAAGAAGAAATTGCTTCTGACAAGCAATTTCTTCTTTTTCCACACTATTTTCTACCCTACTACATGGTTATTTTTCAAATTAAATCCACTTTAAATTTTCGTCTGCAAAACCTTTGAATTTGGACAGGTCCAGAATTTTGTAAAACAGGAAAGTGTTAAGAGATGAAGAGAGTATCAGTCTGTTGACATCATAGAGGTATGGAACTAAAAGCCTAATCACATTGTTTGAATACGCAAAGCAGATTCAAACATGATTGTGATTAGCCTGATTAGGTTTTTAGTTTCTTACCTCTATGATATCAACAAACATTATCTTCATATCTTATAATTTAATATCATGAAGCAAAAATGTAAAGATTTGTAAATTGAGAGACATATGTACAGGACTACTTTTTGTGGAAGCTAACAAAACAGCTGTGTTTTTAAAATTGTTCTCATTATGGAATAAAACTAACTTTTCAGCCAATCAGATGAAACGAAAATTGATGGACGTAACTAAAATTAAATTATTACAAGATGTGTTTGTGAAACACAAATGCCACGTAGCAGCATTTTTTTTCTCAAAATGTTGACCTTGACAGATGACCTTGACCTTTTAACATGACCTTGACCTTGATACCTACAAATGTACATCACTGAGATATTTCATCATGTCAATCATGAGACATGGTATCTATAATATGCTTAAAAAATCTGAATAATGAAAGTTTTTTGGTTATGTTATTAAGAAGTTTGACCTTGAAAGATGACCTTGACCTTTTCACATGACCTTGACTTTGGAACATGCAGATGTCGATCATTGAGATCTATTATCATGCCAAGTATGAGCCTTGTATCTTGAAAAGGTTTGAAGATTTTGGCAATTTTAAGTTTTTCAGTTGAGTATTTTGAGTTATTTGACCTTGACTTTGTCACATGACCTTGTCTTTGGTACCAGAAGATGCAGATCATTAAAATCTATCATCATGCCAAATATGAGCCTTGTACTTTGAATAGGCTTGAAGATATTGGCAATATTAAGGGTTTTTTTTTTTGTTAAGTTTTTGAGTTATTAGACCTTGAGAAATAACCTTGACCTTGTCACATGACCTTGACTTTAGTATCAGCAGATGCAGATCATTGATATCTTTCATCATGCCAATTATGAGCCTTGTATCTTGAAAAGGCTTGAAGATTTTGGCAATGTTAAGTTTTTTGGTAAAGTTTTTAAGAAGTTTGACCTTGAAAGATGACTTTGACCTTGTCACATGACCTTGACTTTGATATCAGCAGATGCGTATCATTGAGATCTATCAGCATACCAAATGTGAGCCTTGAATCTTGAATAGGCTTGAAGATTTCAGCAATGTTAAGTTTTTTGGTTAAGTTTTTGAGTTATTTGACCTTGAGAGATGAGGACCTTATCACATGACCTTGACTTTGTAAGGAAAATGGTAAAACAATATGCCCCCGCTCTTTTGATATGGGGGCATAAAAATTCTAATGCCAAAGACACTATACAATGATGACAAGGCTTGAATTTTCTTTCCAAAACTGCTGAACAACAGATTAACAAAATAAATCATATTTTTTTAAAAGATAAAAAACAGGCCTACTTAAAAATCAATTACAAGCCAGTCAATATCTTTGTATCTTACAGGTCTATAGATAGTCATCAGTTTGCAAAGATGATAAATAAATAACAAAGGGGTTAATGTTATGGATGTCTGGCTGGTACAATCCATTTTAGACAACTAGGAATATATTCTGAAAATATACTGACACATACAAATCCACTTAAAATTTGTATTCAGATATTCACATGAAATATTTCTCAATTTGAAGGTCAATACAAGAGGGCCAGAATAGCACTCAACAAAACTGGTGTATAATATCTACACAAGTGTTTTTTAGCACAAAATTTTATTTCAGTCAGCCAAACTTTACCCAGGATACCTGTATGACCCCACTTAGAGGTTGTTTTATTAAACGGCTCAACTAATGGAAATTAGTGACAACAAGAGCAGTCATAGACGGATTATGCTCCCCGAATAAGGCATTGTCACAAAAACAAGAGCCATATGTTGGACATGGACATCCCCCGCCAAGAAAGCTTGATAGTAAACTGAAGCCTAATAGATAAAAGATTCTATGTACTGTCAAAGATTTGCCTCCTATAAAATCTAAGTAATAAAAATAACAAAGGGCAATAACTCGAAAATTATGCAAGCAAGAGTTGTAGTTCAGGTGTATTGCACTTCTCCTCTATGAGATCTATCCACCCATAAAGATTCAAGTTGATAGCTATTATACTTTAGGAGGTATGCTCCAGACAAAATCTAAGTATCAAAAATAACAAAGGGCAATAACTCCAAAATTATGCAAGCAAGAGTTGCAGTTCTTGTACACTGCACTTCTCCTCTATGAGATCTATCCACCCGTTAAGTTTCAAATTGATAGCTATTATACTTTAGGAGATATGCTCCAGACATAATCTAAGTATAAAAAATAACAAAGGGCAATAACTCCAAAATTATGCAAGCAAGAGTTGTAGTTCTTGTGCACTGCACTTCTCCTCAATAAGATCTATCCACCCATAAGGTTTCAAGTTGATAGCTATTATACTTTAGGAGATATGCTCTGTGGTCAGATTGCAAGGACTCAAATAAGATGTTATCTTATACAGCAAACATAAAGGTAACAAACATTAAACTCCCTTTTTGCATGACATATTTTTAGACACAAATATCAAATACCTTATGGTAAAGGGCATCTGATTTGCTACTGAAATGTGAAATTTCATCAAATTCTGAGCATGAGACTAGGAGAAATGAAAGAATAACTGTATTTTACGCGCTAGCGTAAAGGTAACAAACATTTAGCCCCCTTTTTCCATGATATTTTTTCTTTACATTAATTTCAAATTGTTTATAGTAAAGGGCATCTGATTTGCTACTCAAATATGAAATTTCACTAAATTCTGACTGTTGGACTAGGAGAAATTTGGGAAAAACTGTAATTTTATGTACAAAACTGAAAGAGCATGTTCTTAGCATTATTCATGTGAAGTTTGGTTGAGTTCTAAACAATAGATTTAGAGAAGAAGATGTTTAAAGAAAAAATTTAGAAGACAGATGCACACACACACACATACACACATACACACTCATGATGGACACCAGGCTGCGACATCAGCTCTTCTGGACTCAGTCTGGTGGAGCTAAAAATGGAAGTCAACAATCTTAACCCTTGTCATGCTGAATAAATTTTGGCTAAAAATTTTCATCAAAACCAAAGCGCAAAAAGCACTGAAAGCATCAACTAGAGGTCAATTTTTAATTGAAAAACTAAATCTATTGACAATTCTGGTTTGAAAGTGAGAAACAGGTGGTGTAGACTAACATCAGCCTGCACATATGTGCTGGCTGATGTTTGTCTATAGCTCCTGCCAAAGCAGGAATATTCCGGGTTCAGCATGACAAGGGTTAAGAACTAGACAACAATTATAGCTAGTTTATCAGATTTAACATGACATATTTATATAATGCAGTGTGACCCCCACTTTAAGGACTTTTTTTTTAACTGACCAAATTCTATCAGGAATTACTGACATTAATTCATTTGTCCCGAGTTACAAAATAATATTTGATGCACTTTAAACATGAAAATTTTGGCAAATTATGTGTTATTATTGCAAAGTAAACATTTATAAGAGATCCATTCACAAGCTACAGACATTATACAATACCAGAATGACACAAAAATTCTTAAATTAGCCTAATTAACTGGGTCAAATTTAAATCTACCATAGATAATGGTAATGAATAAAGTATGTAATAATATTCCTAGTATCCTTTACCATTTAATTAAATGGCATGCAGTCTGCTGAGACATTGGCAAAGCTAGGTACAAGTAAGAGGGGGTAATTCCAGTATTAAATCTTTATTTCTCATTGAAACCCTATCTTGTGGGTACTCATTTGAATCATCATGATAAGATGATTCCAATCTAAGTATCCACAATATAGGATTTGTGCAAGTATTATTGAAATACCTCTATTTGAAATGCGCCTGTGCATGAGATTTACAACAATTTCAATTATGCGCAAAGCAACGAATCTGACCAGCCTGTGCATCCGCACAGTCTGACCAAGTCTTAACTATGCGTGCAGTAGATAGATAAGGTCTCAAAGTATCTGTAGATCATCAGGTAACTTTATATTTACAGTATGTGGCTGTCTACGCTGCTCAATGTTTGCCACTCACCAGAGTTTTAAGGGACGCAAGTTTTGTGAGTCTGAGACCCCTATATAAGAAGCTAGGACTCTCAAAACTACTTGATGTGAGTCCATAGGACCCTCTTGGGACCAACTTCAGGAAAAAATTGAAGACTGTTTGATGTCATAAGGAACATAGTGGAGTTAGTGGAGTTAGAACCCTTGGCTTGCGAAGATGGGCATGGGTGTGAAAGAAACATATAGGGATTTACAACTGAGCCATCAATATGGAATCTGTGGTCCAATGGGTAGAGCAAGTTTGAGTGAGTGATCAAAGGTCAATTTTGTCTATACACTGTATATATACTGAGTAGACTATATTGACATTTGATCACTCACTAGAACTTGTGCATCTGTACTTGTGTAAAATCCAAGTTGTTTGAATTAATGCATTCAACTGTATAATAAGTTGTTTATCTAAACAATGCACTGGGATGTTTACTGAATGGGGAGACAAATTTTCCTGTTTTCTGTCCAAAAACTAGTTCTATATTTTTGAACTATCAACAAACTCAAAATCGTTTTCAATAGATAACTATCATTATATTTCTATTTTTTGTAGCATAAAAATGTCATTTGGTATTTTTGAGGGATTGATGTAATTGTTATCTCATTGCTTTTATACTTCAAATACAGTACTCACAGTCGCATACCTGGTACAGTGCAATATAAAAAGTGCCCAGTGTAGAAGCATGCAAGATGGCGGACGTAAACAACGGTAAAAAGTAGGTAAATTTTCAATGGCAAAAATACAGGTTAATTTAACTGATGGTGTTTAATGATAGACATTGTGACCAACATGAAATGTCCGATTTTCTTATTTTCCCATTGATTTCTCGTGATGCCTACTACACAGCTTGGATTCAATCGTTAAAGATGGGTAAAAAGCAAAAACCGAAATTGAAGCGGTGATCGCAAGATTTATTCCAGAATATTTGATTCATTACTAATTAAATCACAAATGTCCAACGACCTATCGTAAGCCAAAACCCCCACAAACCATCCCGATTTGTGACAGCCCTGAAAAATCATTGTGGAAAGTGATATTTTTAGTTTTTGTAAATGGACAACGGTCCAGTGCAGAAAAAGGCCGTTTTTTCCATTGGTACAGTGGAGAAACAAGGTTTTAGGGCGATTTTGAACCAGTGGAGATACATATTTGGAAACTGTGTAGACACTTGGTTTGGAACCGTGTAGAACAAGCACGACGTTGGTAAATAATGACTTTGTCGTTGTGAATTGAAAGTAGCCGAATTATTATTTCGAATAGTGACATAAGGGAAATATTTCATACATTTATCCGTTCTTTAAATCTAGAACTATTTTATTTTGCTTATAAAGTTTGAAAGTTGATTGTACTTGATTCTGACATTGTGCGGGCTTGTAAATTTGTCGGTGACCTTTGACCTTCTTTCTTAAATTTGGAATTTTATATCTACGATAAATGTATGTATACAATGCTTGGATTGTATCCGTTATTCACACTTTTGCAATGCTGCTTTTTTGATTGGCCAGTATACGCAAGGGTAATCTAATATGGGTCATCCTCTGACATATAAGTACGTTAGCATATTTTTTTTAAAGAAAGAAGACAAGATTGTTCCCAACACTACCTGTTACACTCAATGATATGATTTGAAATATATATATATATACTTATCTCATTAGCACTGGTCAATTCTTGATTGCAATAAATTTTGTGAAGTCATTTTGTTCCTTGACTTTAGTCTTAGTCTGGTTATTTTGCGGAGGAAGTCTTACGATATGTTCTGTATTTAAGGTAGAAAATGATGCGAGAATTAAAGACAGAATTTTAAAGTCTGTGTTTCTAGACCTGACAATTCAGCATTTAAGAAATATAGGACAAGGTAAATCAGAGAAATTGGTCCAGATTGATGTCAGTGTCATCGACATTTTTTTTATTACTCACCTTATATTATCATAGACCAAATGATTCAACATCGAAGAAAAAAGGTCAAGTCAGGGTAAGTCTCAAAGGCTCAACATAATGCCAGAATCAAAGACGACCCTTTGTAAACCTTTACCAGTATTATTAATTTGTTCTAGACCTAATCTGTCATTACTTTGAAGGTCGGACAAAATTCAGTGCCAAATCTCTAGAATTGAGCTTGACGCGTAAACAATTATCTTTCAAACTTAACTTATTCAAACATTGAGGATAAAAGTCGAGGTCAATGTCAATGTTCAAGTATGGTGCAAGATTCAATGATGATCTTTCACCAAATTTTACTTTCCACTTCATATTATCGTAGACATAAAATTCCAAATTTAAGAAAGAAGGTCAAAGGTCACCGACAAATTTACAAGCCCACGAAATGCCAGAATCAAGTACGATCAACTTTCAAACTTTATAAGCAAAATAAAATAGTTCTAAATTTAAAGAATGGATAAATGTATGAAATATTTCCCTTATGTCACTATTCGAAATAATAATTCGGCTACTTTCAATTCACGACGACAAAGTCATTATTTACCAACGTCGTGCTTGTTCTACACGGTTCCAAACCAAGTGTCTACACAGTTTCCAAAAATGTATCTCCACTGGTTCAAAATCGCCTCAAAACCTTGTTTCTCCACTGTACCAATGGAAAAAACGGCCTGTTTCTGCACTGGACCGTTGTCAATTTACAAAAACTAAAAATATCACTTTCCACAATGCTTTTTCAAGGCTGTCAAAAATCGGGATGGTTTGTGGGGTTTTGGGCTTACGATAGGTCGTTGGACATGGGTGATTTTATTAGTAATGAATCAAATATTCTGGAATGAATCTTGTGATAACCGCTTCAATTTCGATTTTTGCTATTTACCCAACTTTATCGATTAAATCCAAGTTGTGTAGTAGGCATCACGAGAAATCAATGGGAAAATAAGAAAATCGGACATTTCATGTTGGTCACAATGTCTATCATTAAACACCATCAGTTAAATTAACCTGTATTTTTGCCATTGAAAATGTACCTACTTTTTACCGTTGTTTACGTCCGCCATCTTGCATGCTTCTACACTGGGCTCTTTTTTACTGCACTGTACCAGGTATACGACTGTGGTACTTCTTGTATTGTATGACAGATTTTACAAAGCTGAAGTTTTAAACCATTTGAAGTCAACTCTTGCACCACACATTTTTCAAAGTGTAAATAAACGAATATAGATCTTAAACTGTTTTTATGTGACTCAAATATAAATATGGTTGCCAAATGACAACTAGAACTGTCGCAGAGCAGACTAATACCCCCCACAAGCACTTTGTCAAAATGCAAGTGCTATTAGTGCAGGATGTGTTTGTAACAAATATTGATGTCATTTGCAGCATTTGCATGAAGTTTCATGATTCTAGGTCGCTTGGTTTTTGAGTTACAGTCCAGAAATGAAAATTGAACGAAAATTGACGGTGACCTTGACCTTTGACCTATATGACCCAAAGCAATAGGGCACTTCCTTGGATCATAAGCAACATTTGCACAAAGTTTCATGCTTGTAGGTCACTTGGTTCTCGAGTTAGAGTCCGGAAATGAAATTTGAACAAAGGCTAACTGTGACCTTGACCTTTAACCTATGTGCCCCAAAAACAATAGGGCACTTCCTTGGGTCATAAGGAACATTTGTATAAAGTTTCATGATTGTAGGTCACTTGGTTCTTGAGTGAGAGTCCGGAAACGAAAAAGGTCTAAGGACGGACGGACGGATGGACGGACAGACTGACGGACGGATTGACGGATGGATGGACGGATGGACAGACAGACAGACATGGTGAAACCAATATACCCCCCTCTACTTCGTAGGTGGGGGGTATAAAAATGATGTCTTTTAAAGGACTAATGAATTTTATGCATTTTAGTACTTTTCTAAAGAAACCAAGACATAAACTTATTTACATTTTTTAGCATCTGTAATTTTAAAATTGATTAAATGCTAAACACAAGAATATTTTGTTCAAATAGAAGAAATGTGTAGTAAAAATTTAAGCAGTTTTTTCTTTTAACAAAATTATTATCTACCAAGAAGGATAGTTTTCATTAGGAGATAAATTTTTGATTTCATAGAGTTATGAAACTGAAAACATAATCATGTGAAGTGGATTCATACATGAGTGTGATAAGGTTTTTAGTTCATGAAATCAACAATAAGTCTCTTCATATCTTACAATTTTTATTTCTTGAAATAAAGTACCCCAAAAAGCATGGATAGTTTTTGGGACTACTTTCTGTGGAAGCTTACAAAAAAGTTATGTAATCAAAATTGTGTTCATTGAGTAATGAAACAAATGTTTCGACTAATCAGAATGCACAAATCTTGGTGAACACAATTATAATTAGATTATTTTAAACTGCACACAGTCATGTGTTCTAGTCTACAACCTTTTTCAATTTGAACGTTAATAATTTCATAAAACTTGAAATATTTGCCACATATAACTCGATTACGGTATGGGCCTTTCCGAAAAAGTGGTTTACTTCCCTTTTTCCCTATAATCCGCTACCGTAGAGTGACTTCCCTTGTTCGGGTAGCAAATCTTTACAGAAAGTATTGAAAGATCACGGATGAAAGTCCGTTTGCAGACGATAATGCCGCTATTAATTGTTTAAAAGCGTTTTATTTTTGTTATTTTTGTTTTCATTGAAGTTATTTTACAGATAGTTCATTGTTTTTACATTTCTTTTATTAGATCCTTGATTTATTTAGTTAAGTATTTTTCGATAAAGATCCAATTGTAATCAAATTATCTTAAATCATACAATATGTAGCCGGCTCAATAGTAAATTATTGTTCATCTATATAAATCATTGTTCGAGTCGCTACTAACGTCGTAATCGCGGTTCAAACTAACCCATTTTTGTATTTTTAGAAGTTGCCCAATCCGCACGAAATAAAAATAACTATGATGTATCTTTTTCTTATTAGAAAAAAAAAATAATTATATGCTTGAGACAGATTTTAAAAACAAAAAAAAATTATCACTTGGCGCTTAATCTAATTGCAATTTACAAATACGTTGAAGAAATGGTGGTATATCGATATTGAAACTTCGTGGAAAAAAGAGAACTCAAACCGTCGTATAGGCGATCTTTCAGTTAATGAAGCATGTTTATTGATATGTTAGCTTTTGCGATATTTTTACCATACAATTTTCATTTCTTTGTGTGCAGAGTTAATTTTCACAGCAGTGATTTGTTTAGGCACAATAAATGTTCACACCGCGTATGGAACAAAGAAAATGTCAGCGCAGTCTTTTAATTGCATAGATACGTCAGACTATGTTAAAGTTGGTTTCACGTTCTTTTCGGTATAGGGGTCATGTATGAAATATTCATTTAGAATCAAGCAGTTTTATTCGGCACGAGCCCTTTTAGCACTGTTGAAAATTTCATTTTTCCTTTGTTGTATACTTGTTAAATTAAAGTGTGAATAGGACAGGGTTGAGCTAAGAGCATACATTTGGCAATGAATACAACTGACATGCCCTGCCTATTTTTAATGATTAGACACTCATGAAATATGGCTGTAGTGACCGAAAATAAATAATAATTTTAGAAAAAATACGATCATATCTTTTTTGTATGTATGCGTACACGTGTTACTTTGTAGAAAGGGTTTTCGATGGGTCAAGGACCCCATCGGGATCAAAGAGCGGTAAACCACTACAGTAGCAGACATAAGTTACAACACGTGTGTTAAATAAACATCGCACTGTTGACAATGAAGCGGCGCAAGTGGCATATGACATTACGTAATCGTAATTGTTATTTTTAAATCCAATTTTAACAAGGAGATAGATAAAACAAAATTTTATTTATGGGATATTAGTGCGTTTCAATAATACTAGAATTTGGATAATATCATGGATTTGTATGAGGTTAGTGTTAAACTAAAATCTGAACAGATCAGAAAAGAATCTTTATTTAACTATTCAACTTGAATATTTATGGTTAACCGTAGAAATGCATGCATGTAATATAACATGCATAATTATTGGCGATTTTTGAAATATAGAAAAGTTTTTACGGAAATTGTGAGTACATTTTTACGTGTACTTAAAGGCCAATTTCGATATAAGAACATATGTTATTTTGGATCATTAAGACATGAAATACCAACTGCGTGGAATTATTTCTACATTTTTGAAATTAAACCTAACTGTATTTGTCTTTTATTTCCACACTTTAAGTTTATAATTGTATAGAATTAAATTTGGCCGCCTTTCATTTTTGTCGTCTGTTGTTTTTTTTTTTTTTTTTTTTTTTCTTTTTCTGTTTTGTTACAAACGATTATGCCAGGGCTTTTATTTAAATAACGAGAATGAAAAGTCATCATGAAAGAAATTCACACAAACAATCAAATCAAAGTTGTTTTCAAAAGACATGTCGAATAATTTTCATGGACGGACATCGACACTTTATCAAGAAGAAACACCATATTACATTTCACCTTATAAATCAAAAGTCGCCTTTCTTCGTTTTTTTTTTCTTTATCAAATAAAAATTCAAAAAGTCAAATTTTATTTCTAGGGACAATAAATTATTGGTTTAAAATATATAGGTTCGATAATCTAATCCATTAAATGTCAAAATAGACTGAAATAGCAAGATATACTTAACTGAAATAAAGAAGAGTAATTGTTCTTCAAAGACATTCAAAGTTTTATCTGCTAAAAAATATCGTTCGCATACTCTTTGGATTTAGACTAACTTTAAAATTTTGTGGTCTGGTAATGGGTTTGTACACGGACCCTAATTATACAGCATTGAGTGTCCCTGTTTAATCCTGACCCGAAGGATATTTTTTCTCAGCCATTTTAAATCAGAAATTGGCTACCCAGAAATAGAAGGACGACCGTCTCCATGTTCAAATACACTGGAGAGTAGTTTGGCCAGATTATTTTTTTTCTGTATTTTCGGAAAGTCCTATAAACTCGTTTTTTCGCATTGATTTCAAAGACGCTCTTATATCAGCCATATTATCGATCTGAAATTTGCTACCCGGAAATGGAGAGCTATGACCGTTCATTGTTTCAATGCACCATAGAGTATTCAAGTTCGATAACTCCATTTCTATATTTTCGGAAAGGCCCATTGTGACTAGTGATTACAATACATTTGTATGCAATCAGCAAGTCATAATAGTGAATTCTACTTTTACAGAGTAAAGATTGCTGATCATGTATTATCAGCCAGGGAGAATCCCTTAAATTTTTGTATGATGGATAAAAAATCCCAATTCTTGGCAATGATATTGATGAATTGTCTGTGAGAAAAGATTGATTGCTGTTATGTAATGTATTGGAATTTTGTCTTCCAGGAAAAAATTCATGGCCAGTAGAAAGATTAATCACAATGACCCACATATACCATTCATCGATTCCCTATAATTGACAGTTTGATGGAATTTTCTTTGAAGGGTGAGATACAACTTGTCAAAGAATGGGACTCTATACTAACTAATACCCTGTCAGAATTAGCAATCAACCTATGTATCATTTTCTAATAACTAAATATTATTGTTTTCCATAAGCTTTCAAGCATTCTGGTTGGACAAAAAATTGGTCTTATTCCTCAGTGAAAACAATTTTGAGTAGTACACAGCTATTTCTTAACCCTTGTCATGCTGAACCCGGAATACTCCTGTGTTGGCAGGAGCTATAGACCAACATCAGCCTGCACATATGTGCAGTCTGATGTTAGCCTACACCACCTGTTTCTCAATTTCAAACCAGAATTGTCGATAGATTTAGATTTGAAATAAAAATTGACCTACAGTTGGCACTTTCAGTGCTTTTTGCCCTTTGATTTTGATGAAAATTTTTAGCCAAAATTTATTCAGCATTACAAGGGTTAAGATGGCAAGCAAAGAGGTCACGAAGGAAATCTGTCTTATTTTGGGGTAACTTTTACATTTTGACTAAATGATATTAAATTATATGACATGAAGAGAGTGTTTTATTTTAATTTCATGGAGGTATGAAAGTAAAAACAACTAATCACACTGACATGACTGTATGAATCTGCTTAGTGTATTCAGTGTGATTAAGTTTTTTATTTTCATACCTCCATTAAATCAACAAATACTCTCTTCATCTCTTATTAAACAAGTAGATCATATAAGAAGGTTTAAACAACATTACCAGATGCATATATATCAGCTAGCAAGTAATATTTTTACTGTTAGTATTACCAGTGAGAATAAGTTTAAACTAAAAGATGTAATTCATATTAGTTGCTTACAGCATTATTGATAGCTCGGGTCACAAAACGTTACTAACTGCCTATATATTTCATTTTATTAGCAGTTACAACTGTTTCAAACTGAGCTATCTAAGTATAATATTTATATGTTTGTCTCCCATATCGAAATTCTCTCCCAAGACTATAGAATATCCATATATACAGGCCTGTCACCAATAATCAATCAAACTGACCCCAATATCATGCAAGTTTTCTAGTCAAACCTTGCAGCTGCTACTTCCTAAATTTGCGGGGTCAGTTACTATATTAATTTCATTTCTGTACCTGCAAAACTTTTGTATTCACATTCAATTTTTTACATGAACCCTAATTCTACAAAATTTGAATTAGAATTCCTCTTTTTTTGCAATATTTAAACATTTGAACCAGTCACGCTCTAGATTTAACATATCAATACAAAGGGACATAACTGTAAGTTGTATTACTGCTATCACATCAATTGAATAACTTCCCTTCTTTAATATGACATTTTTTAGAATTTTTAGACAACACTACTGTCTCAGCATAACTTTTAAATAAACCTTTCTAAGGCTGTTTATGACACTACGCCTGCTTTACACAAAGCTTTTGCAGGCAGTTTAAACTATGATCAGACTGTACAGCTGCATGGTCTGATCTTAGCCTACACTGACTGCTTTCTATTTAATATTGTGGAAATAGGCCAGACTCCATGAAAAAGGTGTCCCAAATAAGACAATAAACTTTAAATGAAATTCAAATTCAGCAGATGGCATGGGGATCAAATACAATGTATCCTCTACATAAAAGGTTCATGAAATCCATTTAAGGTCTAGTATTTCTCAAACTTTTCTTGAATTCTCACAACATTCCCTCCTAAAATGTCAGCCTTTGTATTACAAAAAGCCTTTTAGGAATGAATTTGCAAAGTTTACCAAAGTCCTCAATGTAAAAGCTAGCTTGGCCAAATCAGTTGCAATAGGTTGGCACTTCAAATCATACCTATACCAGGCCTTTGTTCAGATTGAAAAAACAATGCAAACTGTTTGCAAATTTTATCCCCGCTTTGTATGTCGACTTGTGTGCAAAGCAGGTTATAAATCGCAAATTATATAAATGATTGTTTAGAGGAAATTCATCTCAAATTAGAGAAGAAATCTCAAAAAGTTCCTAAAATTTAGGCATTGGAAATGGGTTTTCTTCATAAAAAATGTAGGGGTACTACAATTAGGGAGGGCGCTTTTATAAGAGGAAATAGGGTATTATAAGGTATAAACTTTAAAGTCTAGTTCGGGGTGTTTATAACTTCAGAGCTGTTAATTTGACCCCATCAGGGATGACCAAAACGAGGTTTAGACTTCCAAGCTTCAACTGTAGCTATGAGGTTTTAGAACAACTGTTACCAACCATACAATGAACTTAACACAATATCCAGACCCCAGTCCTATGAAATTTCTCGACACATTGAAGCCCGTTATCACAATAATATCAAGGAGGTAGTAATTTTAGCAGACATTATTATTAACCAATTTAAGAATAAGACATTGAATAGTGCTGATAAGCATGATTACTGCTTTTTCAACAAAATCATACCCATTTTAAATCATAAAATGTGTTTTAAAATCCCTTAAATACAATTACTAACATAACATATTTTAAGGAAAGAAGAAATTTCTTGTAACAAATGTGACTGTCTTTTCTCACATTGTCTTGAAAATTGTCAAGACTTTCAACTGGAAGGTCATTCAGGATTTCACCTTAAGTTAAGTTATGCTGTCAGACTATAGTCCGTTTGACTTCTATATGGACCAACATTTCGCCAAAAATCTCAGAAATGAATTAATGAAATTTATTTTTTTCTTGTCATTTCATATTTTCCATATAATACCATGATGAATCATGTTTTTCAGAATTTTTGAATGTAAAATAATGATTTTATCCGTCCGTCTACATGTTAACTTCCAGCCTTTCATACCTTCTTGTGTCTGTATTAAACGGAACAGCGACTTGCCCAACCAAAAATAGTTCTGATTTCTAATAACGGTACAATTCACATGATATTTAAGTTTAGGATGACATGACCGTCAATATGCTAAAAAAAATTAGCATGTCCAAATAAGGAATAATGGACATTTCTTCTGTCAAATGTAAAGCATAAAACCACGTGTTTTTACTATATATTTACAAATTGTTACGACTAAACAGCCTTCTTCACCCCTCGTGATTAAGAGTGGAAAATGCGAAAATATTAACATTAACTAGATAGACAAAATCATTATTTTGAAGTCATTTCATTTTCAAAAAAATTTTTTTGGAATGGTATTAAACTGAAATTAAGATTTTGCCACATACAAATTCTTCATTCAAACGCAATTTTATGCTTTTGATGAAAAGGTCGGTCCATATAGAAGTCAAATGGACTATACCCTATTTTCATCATCTTGTCGAGCCAAGGGTTACGAACGTTTTACTTATCTTACCCTTGGCTGATTGAATGGGTAATTTCTGTACGCGTGACGTCATAGAACGGAAAACGCGACGGACCAATCAGTAACCTTTTTACAAATAGATCCGAAAGCGGGAGGTATGTTAGGTCAATATGCCCCGCGGCTACTTGCCAGATGTGAATTTAACCCATAGAATTGCGCTTAACCCCTTCAGTTTAAAGTTACACTCAGTAAGACTGAAATACACAATCCAAAAAGCTGTGCGAAATTCCTACGTCTATTCAAATGACAACTAGTGTGACAATATATTTTTTTTATAATTTGATTGTACATTGAAAGGTTCTCAAATCCAGATTTTTTACATTTGATGTATTACGGTTTTTCAATGTTTATTTGAAATTTTGAATTATTTGATACACCAATACCGGTTTAAGTTTGCACTGTTTTTTAACCTCGTCGAAGGGAAACTCCAATAGAGCAGAATGTTTCTATATTGAAGTGCTCGGAATTTGGAATTTGGAATGAATTCAATAATCTAGCCGTCTTGAAGCAATAATTTATAGAAATGATAATTAAGTTGAACTCTCATATAAATTCTTTACTCAGAAATTTTCCCCCGTCTTTTCCATCAAGTTTTTCTTTAAGTACATGAGATGACCGAAAAAAAAATAAATAGAATTTATTACATATGTATTTATTTTAATTTGAAAGATACCTGTGTTGTAGGTAGTCACAAGGTTTGGATAAATTTAAAATTTAAACTTGCTTCGAAACAATTTATTCGCGACGTTTTAAACGAAACAATACCGTGCAATGTTCAATAAAAAGCGAATTACACATGTACAATGTATTTCTAAAAAAAAAAAATTATTTGATTTTCATTTCTTATATATTTGAAATATTCGTGTATTTTGATTGGGCAGTCAAAAATCTCGTGGCTACAGATTATTGAAGTTACGATTAAGTAGTTTTGGTCGCCCGTTGACTTTATTCTATATATTATGGAAATTTATTTGCAATCATTATAAAACAAAAAATAATAAACTGGCCAATTTTCCCTAATATTTTTATGGTATTAATTTTTTTATGGGGGGGGGGGGGGGTCAAACTTTTCTTCAATTGAAACATTTTAAGATTATTTTATATTGCTGAAAATTGTTACTTGTTACTTATTCAAAAATTACTTCCTCAGATGTCTTAATGCTGACCGTTGGGTAGCGCACATGTTTTAATTAAGATTTGATAATGCACGACATTGAGGACAGGGTGTAATTTAATAACAATAATTTCCCTTTTCATATATTACAAATATAGAAATTTTAGTCTACATAGAAATATTATATGAATAAAGACAATGTTCAATAATAATAAAAACAAAAGCTTAGTATTCGAATTAATTATGATAAAAGGAATTGAATTATATTTTGTTGATTTTATAAATCAACCAGTCACCAAATAAAAACATACAAAAAAAGCGACGCATTTTCTTTAAACCAGGAATGAATGGTTTATCTACGCAGTCGTCGGTATACAATGGGTTGCCATAGAGATTAAATGGTACAGATGCTGTTTGTTAGAAGCTCTCTGATTGGCAGTTACAGAAATCGCGTTTGACCTTTTGATTGGCCGGCTAAAAATAATTCATACAGAATTTACCTATTCATTCAGTCAAGGGGTATTCGAGAAGAAGCTATCGATTCGATACCCCTTGACTCATGAAGATGTATTTTCATTTGTTCAGTGGGAAACAACCATTATTGCCTATAAACATATCGACAGTAACAATTGTTTTGCACTAAGCCATAGCTTAATTCTACAGCTCCATTTAGCTATAGAATAGATAAGCAACTAGAACTGTCGCAGAGCGGACTAATACCCCCCACAAGCGCTTTGTCAGAATGCAAGTGCTATTAGTGCATGATGTGTTTGTAACTAATATTGAGGTCATATGTAGCATTTGCATGAAGTTTCATGATTCTAGGTCGTTTGGTTTTTGAGTTAAGAGTCCAGAAATGAAAATTGAACAAAAATTGACTGTGACCTTGACCTTTGACCTATATGACCCAAAAACAATAGGGCACTTCCTTGGATCATAAGCAACATTTGCATAAAGTTTCATGCTTGTAGGTCACTTATTTCTTGAGTTTGAGTCCGGAAACGAAAATTGAACAAAAATTTTCTGTGACCTTGACCTTTGACCTATGTAACCCAAAAACAATAGGGCACTTCCTTGGGTCATAAGGAACATTTGTATAAAGTTTCATGATTGTAGGCCACTTGGTTCTTAAGTTTGAGCCCAGAAACGAAAATTGAACAAAGGCTGACTGTGACCTTGACCTTTGACCTACATGACCTAAAAACGATAGGGCACTTCCTTGGGTCATAAGGAACATTTGTATAAAGTTTCATGATTGTAGGTCATTTAGTTCTTGAGTTAGAGTCCGGAAACGAAAATTGAACAAAGGCTGACTGTGACCTTGACCTTTGACCTACATGACCCAAAAACAATAGGGCACTTCCTTGAGTCATAAGGAACATTTGTATAAAGTTTCATGATTGTATGTCATTTGGTTCTTGAGTAAGGGTCCGGAAACGAAAAGGTGTACGGACGGACGGACGGATGGACGGACGGACGGACGGATGGACGGATGGATGGACGGACGGATGGACAGACAGACAGACGTGGTGAAACCAATATACCCCCCTCTACTTCGTAGGTGGGGGGTATAACTAGCTTTTAATTTGTACTTAATTTCTGATGCAAAAATATGTGGGGTTTTGTTTTTGTTTGTTTTTTATCTGCTAGTTTAAGGCTAATTTCTGCTAAACAGTCATACTAATGATCATTTATAGGAAAAGTACCTTAGATTACAGAAAATAAGACATGCAAAATGTGCTGAATCCTAAATTTTGTTTTTGTTAATGTTTTTTCTTTTTCCATTAAATCTTCCTTGTTGAACTGATTTTAATGGATTGATGAAAAAAGATCAAATTTATTTCTCCAACAATCTACATGCTTGGTTTGGTTTAAAATTTGTTAACTTTATTGTACCTGAACAATAAAGAGACCGACTGACATTGACCCAATTATCTATAAATAGAAAATACACAGCTAGACATCTGATTGGTTACCGTTGAACAAAGTACAACAAGTACCTTTGGATTAGGAACAGTGCATCGAACTTTTGTTATCCTTATTTTATAAACAATATGAAAGTCTGACCTCAAATCAATTTGGAAATTTACAAAATCACATCTGGACATATAAAAATTATGTTGTTATCCAAGTTGATTTCAAAATAGAAAGAGAATACCAAATACCAGTTTAAAGTGCAGGCATTTAAATACATATGGCCTACACATGACTGCTCTAATTCAGAGACAATATCACTACCCATTAAAACCATACAAGATATAAACAATATCCATTATTTGTCTATTCCAGCACTATTTTGAGTAGCAGTAGTAAAGATTTAATCAAATAATACGGAAAAGGAAAGAAAAAAGAATTCTCTAAAAAGACAATCTCTACCAGAAAACCTATATTAGATTAAAATCAAAACTGATAGTTTTTCTGCAACTATTTTGCATTAGGAATCTTCCAAATTTACATCATCTGGTAAGGGGATAAAGCATCCTTACCTCACCAATAAAATCCCACCAATAAAATCTCCTATAAACAATACTTAAGCTATTCAAATGCTTTGATCTAGTAAAAGTGATATTATTACTATTGGAGCATAGTTCTTTTTATCTTTTTCCACTTAGGTGAACTTAAATTCAACTGAAAAACTTAGATCTGTTTAAATCAGCTGTTACCATTCGTTTATTTTGACTACCTGCCTTGAAGGCCAAATTACTATGCAAAAGCTAAAAAGCTGGTGAACTGGAGGCCATGGGTTGAAGCTATAATGTAGTGATAGCCTAGGGCTGTGCCTCTCTCTTCAGAAATTGATGGCTCAGTGCAAAACAGTTATAATGCATATATGTTTATAGGCAGTTATAACTGTTTTGCACTGAGCTATCGATATAAGAAAATATCTGCAAGCGTTGGAATCACCTCTATTTGAGGCTGAGCATGACATTTCAAAGTACTGTATCAATGGTTCAGTGTGAAACAGTTGTAACTGCCTTTATATTTATGGGCAGTTCAAAATTGTTTTGCGCCCAGTCATCAACATGCAGATTAATTAACCTTCATATAAGCACAACAATTTGCTTAACATTTTGCAGACATGTTAATATCCTGGACAATCTCAAAGCAAATGGTACGCAAGTCTTTGAAATATCTATATACCATATATATCCTAACAAATGCACCTAGGGGCTTAACATGGATACGATACTTTAAATAAGTAACATCTTCTGAAGCCATAACCTTATTAAATTGATGTCATTTGACCTTTTCCCCCTTGATATTAATTCTGTCAAAAGAAATCTTTTTAATTACTGTTAAGGGGAAATTATCATCAAACCAGCAGAATAAAAAATCCTGAAATTCCAACAATTTACATAATTCAATCAACTGAAATGTGTTGTTTCTTTCTTAAGCATTATGGACAAAGATCATATTGGATATAAATAGATCACTGCAAAATAAATTGAGCCAGTGCTTGACATTTCCAACAATTTGAATTATTCGTGAGGTGCAAACATTGAAGAGAGTAGATAGCCATATACTGTAAATATAAAGTAACCTGATGGTTTACAGATACTTTGAGACCTTATCTTTCTACTAAGCGCATAGTGAAGACTTTGGTCAGATTGTGCTGTGCACAGGCTGGTCAGAATCTTTGCTTTGCACACATTTGAAATTGTGGAAATCTCACACACAGGTTCAATTATTTTAAGCATGGTGATCTGGTGATACCTTGATTTATGTAATATAAGTTAAAATCTGTCTCAATATGGGTTCATCTTTGATGATTAAATCTAGATTATGTCTAAATCTTTAGAATATCCAACCCACTAGCATGCATGGACAAATGAATAACCACAATCAGATGTGAACTCACATAGGTAAGTGAAAATGTCAGCCCTAATTACTTACTAACAAGGTGTATAGATATATCCGTGCTTGGTTGGTCCGTTTGATTTGACAACCAAACAAGAATCACTCAGCCAGCCCTGCATTCAGGATTACAAAATGGTGGGAACTATTTGCCAATTATACCCAACTTTGCCTGTAAACTTGTGTGCAAAGTCCGGTAAAATTGGCGTTCAGTTTGCACTGTTTTTCATCCTGAGCGCAGGGCAGGGGTATGGCAGGGGTGTGTAAATTGCATTTTTCCCAACTTGTCAGACTTAGTAAGAGGTCATTTTCCACTTGTTCAAAATGGAAATGAACTTGTCCATAAAAAAGGGAAAACTGTTAAAGTGAAAGGAGAAATGCTAGGATCCTGCATTTTACTTTTTAACAAAAATATTTTCTTTCCATAGGGTCACAACTGACAAACAGACAAATGTAAAAACAGATCAGACAAAAACTATATACATCATATCTACCAATCTAGATTGTTATGTATAAATTGTCCTCAACCTAAGCATAGCTGAAAAATATCCGTCGTGAGCTGGCCTCAAACCCACACAGACAACAATATTAAAATTTTTGGTTTACAAGTCCAATGTGCTAACCACTGAGCTAAAGAAGATCTTCTGTGATGCAGGTGTCAGACATTAAAACCTAGTACGATTCTATGCAGGACAGTGGTGAGAGTGGTCTCCCATAACACACTCCCCCTTTAGAGTGTCCCATAACAAGATCATAATCAAAAAAAGTTTTTTTCTTCAATGGATCAGATATTGAGTATTGGACTGTAGATGAGTACAAAGGGAGTTAACCCTACCATATTAAATAATTCATTATATTAAGGTTATGTTTCTTGTGTACTTAGCTGTTTTCTGACCTTGAACTAGTATTGGTATAGAGAATGTTTTAATTACTTTGCACAGAACAATATACAGAGAAATCTTATAATTTTGATATGATGTTGTCTCTCAATTTATGACAAATATCTTGAGACCTTGTCAGTTTCCAATGTAAAACCTATTTTTTTCTTAAGAAATATTGAGAATAACTATTTGGATAATTATTTCAACTAGTAGTAGTATACAATTTCATATGTCTTTTAGCACTACATAACAGAAACGAGATATTTGGAAACAATTTCATTATAGGCCTAACTTTTATGCCTATTTATGTTAAGATTTGTGTATATAAGAAAAACATGGCCAGGAAATTGAGTAGATTCAATATCTTTACTTTGTATAGAAATGACAATAGCTACTAGGGTGAGTACACCAGTACCCAGGTATATGTTCTAGGGTAACATTCTAAACCTGGTCCTGAATCATTACCTTTCAGCCAACTATTTAATAAGCACTATGAATGTTTGGGATCAACTTCAGAAAAAAATTGAAGACTGAAAATAGTCTTCATTTTTTTCTGAAGTTGATTTTCAAAGGGTCCTACAGATTTATTTGCATCTTATTTGTAACACCTGTATCCCTTAAAACCATGTCTTAATATATTTATGTTCAAACCCGCTTTATAGAAATTCTGGATCTGCCTTTGTATTTTGTTGATTAAATAAATATATGGAAAATTATCATCTGGTACTTGAGTACCAACAAAATAACGAAAACCCCTGTTGCTCCTACATTAAAGGTTGATCAAACTGTCTGCTGAGAATCATTTCATTGTTTACCTAACTCTCCATGCAGGTATATGAATTGTCTACCATGTAGGTTCAATATCCCTTGCCAACTTCTATCATTGTATCTATTGTTCTACCAGGATATTTGACGATATCATTTACATGCTAACTACATGTTGATTAACCACGTAACATGTATCCTGCTTAATTCTAAAATGGTCAATTTTTTTACATTTCAACCAATCTGGATCAAGCCTTTCCCACAATAATTAAGAAGAAAACAGGCAGTGTAGGCTAGGATCAGACTGCATGTATATGCAGTCTGATCATAATCTTTATTGACTGTCAAAGCTTTGTGTACAGTAGAAATATGCCATGAGTAGGACGAGAAGTGTTCAGACAAATTGAACTTACAGAACTAATGCCAGGTGTGTGGAATTCCCATGCCCGACTAATCTGACATGGGTTTTTTACCTGCGCCCAAGTACTTTTTTCTATGCTACTTGTCCATGGACAAGTAAATACCAGGACAAATATCAGAATGGTACTAAATGGATCTAATAGAATAATTATCATATCAAAGGGTAGAAAACATTGTTTTTAATGAAGAAAATGCTGGAGTCTAGCATTTTCTTCTTTAAAAACAATTTTTCTCAAAATTGATTAATTTTCTTTTTCAATGACATGTTATCTTTGATGCAAGACAAGTAGAAAATCATCTACGACTTGTCCGGGGGGGGGGGGGGGGGGGGGGGGGGGGGGGGGGGGGGAGAAACAGGTGGAGAAATTATGTATTTCCACGTCCCTGAATGCAAAGGTCAAATTATCCATCAAACCATTTGTCACAAAGTTAACCCTTTTCAAGATGGTCAAGAATTTTATTTGCTGTACATAAAGTTTGGGAGACAGTACACACTAAAATCTTGACCTGCAAAGACATGCAGTCTGAGCATATTGTTCATTGCATACCTTCAATTTAAAGACTGTTTTCAAATCAGTACAGAACTTGCAAATTGTTTGAATCAAAAGTCAAAATCAGCAAAATAAGGGGTAATTTCTGCCCTTATCCTCTGATCTATTTGAAACCTGAAAAATCATCCTACCTTTCTGTAGAAAGTGTTTGAGCTTGATGTAACATATCGCAAGCCGTATGACCGAGGCTTTGTCCATTTTATTAAGGACATCATTTGGTAGAGGTAGCTCAGTAACAAGGTCATTGTATGCAATGTTCTCTTTATCTCGTCTTGATTTGGCTGCTATTTTGGATTTCTCTCCCCTGAAAGTAGAAAATGGTAATTTTGTAAATCATGCTTATAAGGATAACCCAATAAAAGCTTGAATATAACCCTGGGGGTTTATTAGAATCATCATGTTTCTATTTAAGGGCCTGATGGTCTACTAGAAAAAACCAAAGCAAATCATTCATTTAAGCAATGATGGTCTACTAGAAACAAGAGGCCCAAGAGGGCCTGTATCGCTCCACTGGCTTTAAAATCTTTAGACTTTCATTAAATATAGCTTACTTTAAATGAATACGTTAACACTCCAAAATCTCCTAAGACCTATTTAGTAATGATTAAATGGTTCTGGTCCATATTGCACCAAAATACTCAATCACAATGATCCTGCAACCCTTGACCAATCTTATTAAAACATAAGGTTCAGAAGATGTCATTCAAAGATTTCGGGCTCAAAATAGGCCCAACCTGACATGCCAATATTTATGGACCAAACAAATTTTTTTGAACAATTTAAGTAAATAGTCACCAAAGAAATATTCTGGTAAAGTTTCATTGAAATCGGTTGAGTGGTTCCGGAGGAGATATCGTTCAAAGATTTTGGCCTCAATATAAGCCCCACTCTGCCACGCCCAAATTTATAGGCCTATCAAAATTTAGCAAAATATTTTTGAATAGAGACACTCAAGGAACATTCTGGTAAAGTTTCATTGAAATCAGCCAGGTGGTTCCGGAGAAAATGTCATTTGAAAATTTGGGCTCAAAATAGGCCCCGCCCTGCCACCCCCATATTTTTAGTCCAATCAAAATTTCTTGAACAATTTAAGTAAAGGGTCACCAAAGGAACATTATGTTAAAGTTTCATTGAAATCGGCCCAGTGATTCAGGAGGAGATGTCGTTCAAAGATTTCGGGCTAAAAATAGCCCCGCCCTGCCACGCCCATATTTATGGACCAATCAAAATTTCTTGAACAATTTAAGTAAAGGGTCACCAAAGGAACATTCTGATAAAGTTTCATTGAAATCGGCCCAGTGATTCAGGAGGAGATGTTGTTCAAAGATTTCTGGCTCAAAATAAGCCCGCCCTGCCACGCCCATATTTATGGACCAATCAAATTTTTTTTAACAATTTAAGTAAAGGGTCACCCAAGGAACATTCTGTTAAAGTTTCATTGAAATCGGCCCAGTGGTTCAGGAGGAGATGTCGTTCAAAGATTTTGGGCTCAAAATAAGCCCCGCCCTGCCACACCCATATTTATGGACTAATCAAAATTTCTTGAACAATTTAAGTAAAGGGTCACCCAAGGAACATCCATGCCAAGTTTCATTGAAATCGGCCCAATGGTTTGGGAGGAGAAGATGTTTAAAGAAAAAGTTTACGCACGGACGGCCGCACGGACGGACGCACGGACGCACGACGGACACTCCGCCATGACAATAGCTCGCTGGCCTTCGGCCAGTGGAGCTAAAAACCAAAGCAAATCATTCATTTAAGCATTAATTAACACATAAGCTTAACATTTATTTTTAGAAAAACTATATTTACCCTTCGTTAAAAATAATCATGACATCATTTAGATGGTGATGGGGGCTTTATGTTTTGTAAAGATCATATGTACAATGGCCAATCTCAACACCTAAAGAAAGGGATTGAGTTATATATCAAAGCATGGTGCTCTTTAAGAACTTTTATGGCACTTAATACAAAACAAGAGAGCCATAGTGGCCCTAAATCGCTCACCTGAATGAACTGTCGAAAATAGTTTAAAGTAGATTTAGAAAGGATGAAGAATTCTTACCAAATTTCAGGTCGATTGGGCAAAAAATGATGCCTCTACACTGCTTGCAAGGTTTTTATAAGATTTGACCCTATGACCTCATTTTTGACCCCACTTGACCAAATTTCAAAATTGACCTAGATTTCATCAAGATGATCTTTCTGACCAAATTTCAGGTTGATCAGGCAAAAAATATGGCTTCTAGAGTGTCTACAAGGTTTTTCTAATATTTGACCCTGTGACCTCATATTTGACCCCACTTGACCCAATTTCAAACTTGTCCGAGATTTCATCAAAACAATCATTTTGATCAAATTTCAGGTTGATTGGGCAAAAAATGTGGCCTCTAGAGTGCCTACAAGGTTTTTCTAAGATTTGACTCCGGCCTCATTTTTGACCCCACTTGACCCAATTTCGAACTTGTCCGAGATTTCATCAAGACAATCATTCTGACCAAATTTCAGGTTGATTGGGCAAAAAATGTGGCCTCTAGAGTGCATACAAGGTTTTTATTGATTTGACCACGTGACCTCATTTTTGACCCCACTTGACCCAATTTCGAAATTGTCCGAGATTTCATCAAGACAATCATTCTGACCAAATTTCAGGTTGATTGGGCACATAATATGGCTTCTAGAGTGTCTACTAGGTTTTTCTGCGATTTGACCCCGTGACCTCATTTTTGACCCCACTTGACCCAATTTCAAACTTGTCCGAGATTTTATCAAGACAATCATTCTGACCAAATTTCAGGTTGATTGGGTAAAAAATGTGGCCTCTAGAGTGTCTACAAGGTTTTTCTAAGAATTGACCCCGTGACCTCATTTTTGACCCCACTTGACCCAATTTCGAACTTGTCCGAGATTTCATCAAGACAATCATTCTGACCAAATTTCAGGTTGATTTGGCAAAAAATGTGGCCTCTAGAGTGTCTACAAGGTTTTTATAAGATTTGACCATGTGACCTCATTTTAGACCCCACTTGACCCAATTTCAAACCTGTCCGAGATTTCATCAAGACAATCATTCGGACCAAATTTCAGGTTGATTGGGCACAAAATATGGCTTCTAGAGTTTCTACAAGGTTTTTCTACAATTTGACCCCGTGACCTCATTTTTGACCCCACTTGAACCAATTTGGAACTTGTCCGAGATTTCATCAAAACAATCATTCAGACCAAATTTCAGGTTGATTGGACACAAAATATGGATTCTAGAGAGTCTACAAGGTTTTTCTAAGATTTGACCCCGTGACCTCATTTTTGACCCCACTTGACCCAATTTCGAACTTGTCCGAGATTTCATCAAAACAATCATTTTGATCACGTTTCAGGTTGATTGGGCAAAAAATGTGGCCTCTAGAGTGTATACAAGGTTTTTCTAAGATTTGACCCCGTGACCTCATTTTTGACCCCACTTGACCCAATTTCAAACTTGTCCGAGATTTCATCAAGACAATCATTTGGACCTAATTTCAGGTTCATTGGGCACAAAATATGGCTTCTAGAGTGTCTACAAGGTTTTCATTTTTGACCCCACTTGAACCAATTTGGAACTTGTCCGAGATTTCATCAAAACAATCATTCAGACCAAATTTCAGGTTGATTGGACACAAAATATGGATTCTAGAGAGTCTACAAGGTTTTTTCTAAGATTTGACCCCGTGACCTCATTTTTGACCCCACTTGACCCAATTTCGAACTTGTCCGAGATTTCATCAAAACAATCATTTTGATCACGTTTCAGGTTGATTGGGCAAAAAATGTGGCCTCTAGAGTGTATACAAGGTTTTTCTAAGATTTGACCCCGTGACCTCATTTTTGACCCCACTTGACCCAATTTCAAACTTGTCCGAGATTTCATCAAGACAATCATTCTGACCAAATTTCAGGTTGATTGGGCAAAAATAATGGCTTCTAGAGTGTCTACAAGGTTTTTCTAAGATTTGACCCCATGACCACATTTTTGACCCCACTTGACCCAATTTGAACTTGTCCGAGATTTCATCAAGACAATCATTTGGACCTAATTTCAGGTTCATTGAGCACAAAATATGGCTTCTAGAGTGTCTACAAGGTTTTTCTACGATTTGACCCCGTGACCTCATTTTTGACCCCACTTGACCCAATTTTGAACTTGTCCGAGATTTCATCAAGACAATCATTCTGATCAAATTTCAGGTTGATTGGGCAAAAAATGTGGCCTCTAGAGTGTCTACAAGGTAAATGTTGACGACACACGACGCATCACGGACGACGGACATCACGCGACCACAAAAGCTCACCTTGAGCACTTCGTGCTCAGGTGAGCTAAAAACCCTTATATTGAGCTTGGTGAAATGAAGTGATATGTATGCAAGGAGATGCAAAAGACATCATCAAATGCATACAGCAACAACATTGGCTGGCAAAAGCAGGGGTTTGGAATCCCTATGCCTGACTTGTCTGACACAGACTTTTCTACCTGCAGATAAGAACATTTTTCTTGACTACTTGGACAAGTCAATATTAGGGCAAATATTGGAATGGTACTAAATAGATGAAAGAGATTAATTAGCCTCATGTTGGTATCAAAGAGTAGAAACATTGCTTTTAATGAAGAAAATGCTGCATTACAGCATTTTCTTCTTTAAAAACAATGTTTACAGACAAGTTCACTTTGATCCTGGACAAGTAGAAAAGTATGGTTTACTTGTCCACAGACAAGAGGAGAAATGAATATTTCCACATCCCTGGCAAAATAGCGGAGCCCAACAAATATAACCCAACTCCTCTGTCTTATAAGCAGATAAAGAGGCTCTCCCTTAGCTCATCAGAGATAGGGCTACAAAATGGCAACAAGGGGTTACGTCTCCAGCATTTGAGATCTTGCACTCTTCCACTGAAAGTTTCTTCTTCTTTATTTTTTTCTATTTAATTTTTGTCAATTTCATATCATATACTTTAAAAATATTTCTACATTCTCTCAATATCTTTCTTCGTCCATTCCCTCCTTTGATGTGCCTATATGTACATAACAGTGTTTTTGCATACAGGTCCTTGTACCGTTGGCCATGGTTGAGGCACATTTTCATTGGCCAAGACTTTGACCTACTTCTCATGAGTGATACTGCGTTTTATCAACATAATTTTCTGGTGGCTGATACATCATGGCTTTACAAGATGTTGCAACTTAAAGATTTAATTATGATTAGTTTACAGAAAATGTTAATTTCATGCCTAGTAGAACATAATAATCTGACAAGCTTTAAGTTGCTTGACATTTTATCAGCTGACAAATAAAACCTTCCAACTAAAAGTAAAATAAATTGGGAGTTTCAAGGTTTTTGTCACACACTAAAAATTCACATGACCAACTATTTGGAGTAATTGTATACTGATCAAAGCCTATGATATGGGCACTGCCATTTCATAATATAGCCACCTTCATAGTGCAGTTGGTAGGCCATCAGACTTTCACCTTCTTCAATTACGGGATGGGATGTCATTGGTTCAAACCCTGGTGGCACCATATATCCTTTCTGGCTTTAGTCACCCATCAATGTAAGGGTTAATGGTACTCTTATAATAGGATAGTAGAAGGAACCTAGTAAAGCAGTATACATAGCAGTTCTGGTCCAAAAAATATTAATTGTTAGGTGTGTTAAAAACTGGCTCCAAATGCTGTGTAATGAAATTTTGTATCGCACCTAACAATGAATATCTCTTGAATTATTACTGCTATATAAAGACATTGACTGAACAAGAGTAACATCAACAGGCGTCAAAGCTCAGCTGAAGGTGTTGGATAATTCAGATAATTATAAGTCCAAAAAGGGGGCATACCTCTTATAAATATGTTCTTAAAGTTATCTCTCTTAATGGATAGCTCTTGTGGTGGTAAACAGTCGCACCTAGTTTCGTGAACAAATCTTCAGTAACAACAGGGATATGACGAAGGTTAACTTTTGTAATGTCTATGCCAACAAAAACACCAGCAAGAATGCCAAAGTGATGACAATACAATACCCGTTTTCACTGACATCAGTCATCATCTTATGTATTAACTTTTAAAAGTGGCATTCAACTTGGACCAATCAAACAAACAAAACGGAGAGAGTTGAAATGAGTATTATTTTCTGAGTTTAATTGAGATATTTAGATTCTATCTCGAAATTGCTAAAGTTGTACGGTATAACTACGGTGTAGCCATCTAACAAGCTTGATGTACCAGCTGCTTTATTGCGGATTAAATTGTCTGAGCTCTAATCTCAGACTAGACCAGAATTAACAAGTGACAATGATATCCAAATATCAATTGAGCCTGTGTGTGACATTTCTAACAATTTCAAATGTGCATTAAGCAAAGACTTTGGCCAGTCTGTTAATCTGAACAGTCTGACAAGAGAATTCACTTGGCACTCTATAGATCAACATGGTGACTAGGTCTCAAAGTATTTAATTTCATTATCTAGCTGTCTAGGCTGCTATGTGTTTGCACCTTATGCAAATTGTTGGAAATATCATACACAGGCTCTACTATAATATCTATTTGTTTCTTTCAATGGGGCTTCACACCGCATTCAACTATCTTGCAGTTATATCGCAGAGGCTGGAGCACCTTACAATGGATTCCTGTTATTTCTCACACCAGCACTCCTACCATTACATCCTTGCCTAGCCTCCAGCTGCTTTCCCACATACATCTACGATAAGTTACCCATTGATGGAAGACAAATAGCTGTAAGAATAAGTGCTGCCACCTAGATGGAACCCAGGACCATTTAGATTGCAAGTCTGATGAACCCAACTGCGCTTTGACTGCAGCTATAATATTTGAGAGGATCAAGAAGAAACAAGTGTATGTCTTATTGCGATGCAATACAGGAGTCCCCCACCAGATAACAAAAAATCCTTTCTGTACATGCCACTTGTCCTCAATGAGATCTATAAGTGTACCAAACTTTCATGTAGGCAATCGAAATGAAACCAACAAACATTCTGACCAAGTTTAAAGCAAAAAATGTAGCCTATTAAGAGTGCACACAAGGCTTTTATAAAGTTAAGACACTTTGACCCTCTTTTTGACCCTTTTTGGAACTTGACTGAGATTGCATGGAGAAAAGCTTGGAGAAAAAAATTCTAAGTTTCAAGACATTTGTGCAAAAAAAAAGTTGCCATCTACAATGCACGATAGGTTTTTTCTAAATTTTGAACAATTGACCTTATTTTTTATCCCATTTGAACCACTTTTAAAAGGATCTCATGGAAACAAACATTCTGACCAAGTTTCATGACATTAGATCCATAAATGTGGACTCAAAAGTACACACAAGATGTTGACACACTAACAAAAATTTAAACATACTCATTGGAACTGACTTATTGAGATGAATTCAATCAGACATAACCTACACTTTGGGCTTCATTCAGAAATAACAACTAAATACTTTCTTTACCTCTCCTTGCCAAGACCTCTGATCAAGGAAGACCTTGTTATGCCCAATTATGTGCTTACAGGTTAATCGTATGCAAAATGACATGTTTACATATTAGAAGATGCATTTTAAAACAAAGCATATGGGCAGAATGACATTAGCAAAATGATCACCTGCTCAAAAGGCAAAATCAAGCTCATTATAAATATCATATTTATCATTTGATGTCTTTTGTACTTTTGTACATTTCAAAGCTCAAGATACATGTATTTAAACAATAAATAAGATCTCCAGAGTCATAAACACAAGTTTTTGCCATTGATTTGATCCTGTGGCATTGAATCTGACCCAATCGATATGACCCAAATTTAAAAAATTGTCAGAGTTCTTATGTAGATAATCATTCTGACAATTTAAAGAGGTTTGAGCTAAAAAGGAGACATCTAGAGAGCACTGTAGGAAGCATTGATGGACAATGAACCAAGCATAATGACATATACCACACTCAACTAGAACTGTCGCAGAGCGGACTCATACCCAAAAAAAGCACTTAGTCCAAATGCAAGTGCTATTAGTGAAGGATGTGTTTGTAACAAATATTGAAATCATATGCAGCATTTGCATAAAGTATCATGATTCTAAGTTGCTTGGTTCTTGAGTTAGAGTCCGGAAAGGAAAATTGAACAAAAGGGCACTTCCCTGGGTCATAAGCAACATTTGTATAAAGTTTCGTGATTGTAGGTCACTTGGTTCTTGAGTTAGAGTCCGGAAACGTAAAGGGCTACTGATGCATGGATGGACAGATGGATGGACAGACATACAGACATGGTGAAACCAATATACTCCCCTCTACTTCGTAGGTGGGGGGTATAATTATAAACTCACTAATCTGGATTACCATAATCAGAGCCAAGAGGTTAAATAATATGTCTAGTAACTCAATTCACCATCAGCAGAATTTGAATGTCACGGAAATGTGGCTATTTAGCTTACAGTAATATGTTAGTATATATTTTTATTCTTAATTCTCTACCATGCATCATATATCATTATATACTTCCTCAATGACATGCTGTTCATAAAATAAAACTTAAATCTCCTCAAAAGTGCCCTTGAAAAAATTGTAGGGTATAAGCAGAAATAAACCTTGATGTAATAAAATGTTATGACATTGTCATAGAAGTCAGAATTTATGAAAGGGGTTGTTTAGCATTGTAATCTTTGTCATGCTGAACCAGGAATATTCCTGCTTTGACAGGAGGACACAAAGATCAGACTGCACATATGTGCAGTTTGATCTTAGTTCATACCACCTGAATTTCATTTTTAAACCAGAAAGGTGTGCATTTTCGAAATCAATACTCATTCACATTTGGTAACTTCCAGTGCTTTTAGCTCTTTTATTTTACATTTATTTTGCAAAGGTTTTTATTCAGCATGACATTAGGATTTACATAAATGCCCCTGAAACTGTAATTTTACATGAGTAAGATTATATCTTTACTTTGAACATCTATATATAAAAGTGAAATCATTTTGGACACCTATTGCTACTTTCAACATTTACCTTGACCTCATAACTTGTAATAAGTGAAATTTTGTAGAATAAAGTAAGAGTTAAAGATGTATACGTTTGAGTGAGTGATCAAAATATCAAATATGAAATTGTGTTGAAAAGTGAGGAAATGAATAGTTTGTAAGTAAAGTTTTTTTTTACAGGCAGACAGATTGTAGGACAGTGAGGTGGGCAGATGGACACCAGTAAAACAAAGTGACATTAATTATATCAATTTTCTTAATTATTTTGAAATAATTTGACTGTGAGATGTATCATCTTCAAAGAGTATGCATGGCTCAGGAATTTTGAAACTATTTTGAATCTGAATAACAATTTTTCGTGATCTGAACCAGTCAATGACCTTGAATTTTAATGCACTGCAGACAATAATTAATTGCAAACAAAAACTTGTAATATGTAATACATTATCTTTAATGGATGACTCTTTTTATACCATCAACCTTTTTGTCTAGATCTTGCACTGTGTTCAGGAGTCACAAACTATCACAACAACTTTTAAATGCACATTTCAAGGGCTCAGTGCAAGACTGTACAAAGTGTATATACTTGTATACTAGTACAGTCTTGCCCTAATCCCTGAAAATCTTGACATTTGCATTTCTGGATGATGCAGGTACAGCTAGGATGAGTACTCGAGTACCCAGGTACAGGGTAATGTTCATACCCAGCTCCTGAATAATTTACATGTTACCTGATTATTGTATGTACAAGTACTGTATCTTTGGGGATCAACTTCTGAAAATAATTGAAGACTGTTTAAAAAAAAACTTTAATTCTTTTCTGATTTCTCCGATAACAGCTGAGCCAATAAAACTTGTAATTTTTTTGGTGCCTTTCAGTCTGACAAATGTAGTAGTGAGTTCATAGTTAAGAGAGACTTTTGTATTACCCTGTCCAAAAGATATAAGGTCAAAACGAGTATTAAGGTCAAGAGTGAATATATACCTTTCAACACTGGAGAGATCTTATTTCTATGTTTCTTTATGACACAAAAACTGAGTGCTATTCTTGACAGACTTGGTAATCAAGCAGTACCAAATATTAGCAAAAATAAAACTCTCACTTTGTATATACCAGTATAGACAAAATTGATCTTTGATCCTGACTTAAACTTATAGATATATGTATCAAACCAAGGTCAACAACAAGAAACCAACAGTGTTGTAACTCTCAAAGGGCCATAAGAACCACGGACATTACAAAATCAGGGTAAGGAAGATTCCAGTACCTTTAATTCTTTGATAGACATAATATATCAGACAAAAGACTCTAAAACAATTTAGAGTAAGGCAAATATAACATCAATTTACTGAGAATATGAGAAGCATGCTAAGCCATTTCTCATTCATTGAAATTCTATGTTTGTGATTTATTTGTAACATGTTAAAATCAACCAATGTCATATGAGAAAGAGTTTGTTGTGGTACCCCCAAGGAGCTACATGTATTAGACCTTCAGCCATAGCCTTGACCTTGGGCATATCCAGACAAACTCTCTCCCTAGGCATTACACAAGTTCCCACCAAGGGGAACAAGAGTGCCAAATTATTTTGAAATTCTTCCATAAATGTAGAAGTTATGGTACAGACAAGAATAGGTCACACACAAACACATACCGACTCAAACACAGGTAATTCTATATGCCTGTTGCCATTTCATGTTGGGGGATTAAAATAATTTGGAAAAAAAATGCTTGTCACAATAAATTTCTTAGAGTTTTTTTTATAAAAAGTCCACAGGCAGATAGCTCCATTTCAAATGGTACAGTATTTAGTTCAAGAAAGATTCTATAAGTATATTTTGCAAGGTGAGCCATAAAATCTACTTTTAACGGTTAAATTCCTGTGCTATTCTATCAAAATAGATAAAACATGTTTAAACAATACCTAAAAATGATACAAATAACCTTTCAAATGAAACGTATTGCTTGTCTAAGATCGTAAGGTTTACTCATTCATGTACTTTCAAAGTTGAAAAGGAGGTATCACATTCAATTCCTATCATATGTTTTTTTAAATATACCCAATATACCTTTGGTAACGGACTCAACGCCTACGTCAGAGCTCAGTTTTGAAAATACACCTATAGTACCTTCAATACTTTGATAGAAGGATTTACAGACTAAAGACTCAATTTTAGAAGTCAGAGGGAGGTAAAGGCAACATCAAAGACAAAATATGAGAAGCATGCTTCATCAGCCATTTATCATTATCTGATTAAGTATGACACACAGCTTTAATTTGTTAGGATTTTGATATATCAGAAAACTATTTTAGTAAACTCCCAATGATTCTTTACAGTTTGCAAAAAGAGTTTAAAGCATGTGTATGACCTAATTTTGAGAAAAAAAAAAACCGAAATAAACACAATGCATGTTATAAATGAAATAAGAAAATATCATGAAAAGCCAGAGTAGTTTAAAATGTATCTTACATTTTCCAGCAATATATTAGTCTTATAAGTACAGGTGTACTTTCTAAAAATCTTGACCCAAGAGATGCAAAGGGAATGGAAGCATATCCATGATCCATGGGTAAATTTGATCATATTGGACTTTTTTTGTCTATAGAGTTAACCCAGCAACTTTTATGCAACATTATTGCAATTTCATCACATCAACTTGAGCACACAAGTTCCTAGTTTATGAAATTTTTGCCCAAAGATGGGAGTAAAATGGCACCTGTCACAATTCAAAAATGTACCATAACTATATGAGCCCAGACACATTTCAATGCGGGATTGAAAACCTAGATCTATCACATTACCTACTGCCTCTGACCAAAGGTTGTTTCAAACAGCTTGTTTTTAAACAACATACAGAAAGACTTTTTAAATTTAAGGTAGTGGACCTGTAATAGTTCAGCAATGTTTCCGAAGTAATGAACTTTAACAGTGTTAACCAAGGTTTCCTAATGATTTTCATTAGGAAACCTCTGTCAACTTTGTGAAAGTTCATAAGCGCCAAAATGTTGGGAATCTGATGATTACGGTTCCACAACCTCAAGAACAAAGAAAATGTGTTCATATTTAAAAGTGATCATTGGCTAAACTAAATCTGTCCAATGTAATTACTATGATATCATAATTTAATAAAATGTTTCTCAGTTTGAAACATCACCAAACAGACAGTTTGTTTAAACACGAGATGCAACATTATGATGTACGTGACAAATTGTAGACATGAGTGACTTTGCTGAATAAAAGTTCACTGAACCGTAACACATGAAGTCATTATATACCGGTAAATCCTACCTGCATTAGTCAAAATGATGTGATATCACCGACGATTTTTTTGCTTAAATTACCTACATTTGTAAACATTTTGCACCAGTTAAAGAACTACGTTTGAGAATAATATTTGCCTGTATTGCTTAAACTTTAGATGCATAAATTTGAGTGAGTGATCAAAGGTCCATGTAGTATAGACAAAATGGACCTTAAATCACTCACTCAAACTTGTGCATCTATTGTTTGATGTGTATTAAGTGGTTAGCACAAAATGTAGGTACTTACAAGAGTAAGCCATAGTATGCCCCCCCCCCCATAAAAGCAGGTCAATAGCCTTTTCTTTGTCAATTAACAAAGGGCAATAACTCACAAAATATGATGAGTAGAGTTCTTGTGCACTGCACTTCTCCTCAATGAGATCTATCCACCTGTGAAGTTTCATGATTCTAGCTTGCATATTTTATAAGATATGCTTCAGACAAAAAACGGTCTACGGACGGACAGACCAACTGACCTACAAGTGCAAAGCAGTATACCCCCTCTTCTTCGAAGGGGGGAGGGGATTATTAATTTTACTTCCCCCAACCCCCTCTCCTTTTTTTGCCCAGGTCAACTTTTTTTTGTTTTTCATATCTTGATCTTGATATTGAGATATATAATCTTGATAGTTGACCTTGACATAGCCAATTGGTCTTGTAAAAGTAAAATTATATATATTGGTAACCACATGTGTAAGGGTTTAAAGGGAGGTAAGTTGCACTGGATATGCAAATCAGAGAGACCTCCCAAAGTTGAAGGCAAATGATAATTTATTTAGACAAAGTCAATCTATTTAGAGTTGAGAATCGCTTTCTTTGAATGGATCATGCCTGTCTAGTCTCTCAGCTCATTACATAAAACTTTACTATATAATGAGCTTTGACAAATCAAGCTACAAATGTACTAGTCCCCCAGTAGAAAATCCCATATTGGACAAGTCCGGCACAGAAATTCAAGACCCCTGATACACTTTAATGATCGCTACTGCCTGAAAGCATTTTTTTTTTTTTGAAAATTGGGAATAACACTTAAAGTAATCACCAGACTTATACTTTGTTTGTATAAATTGTTAAAAATATCACACTCTCACTAAAATACCTCATTTAGGTATAATGTTTCCATTAAAAATCATATTGATAAGCTTGCTTGTAATTTAAATCTATTAGGTAAAAGGTTCTATTAATGGAAAAAGAAATAATACCTTGTAAGCTTTCGTCCATTTAGCCCATTTCCCCGAGTGCTTGGCTCGTCAACTTCCATTAACTCATACTGCGAAGACATTGTTATATCTTCGTTAAATCTTGTTTACGATCTTGTACTGAAACGACAACAACAGGAAATGGTAGTAAAACTAGAACATACCTACGGCTTGCATGCAAGCTTAATTGTGGAATCTTTAGAATCTAATTTTCATTATGGTTAGTTAAGAAATTCTTGTCAAAACCATTCATATCCAGGCTACAGATAGAAGGGGTATTTTTTTTATTTTAAATCAAAGAATAATTTTAGCTCAAAACATATGTCTTTTGTACTCATTTGAATCCTCTAATCGAGATGATTTGAACGAGTACCCACAACATGGGGTTTTGTTGAGAAATAAAGATTTTGGACTGGCTTTACCCTCTTATCTGTAAATCTATTTTATTCAAGATTTAGGAAGATATCGTTTTCAAAATAAAAATTTCAATCAATAATATAATCATTAGAGAATTATCAAGGATAAAAGCAGTCAAAGTTTCCCCCCTTTTTCATGACAAGAACCCAAGCTAACATACATGTATTTAGGTCCAATCTCTCGTAATCCTTATCCTGCTGGATAAAAAGCATTGAATTTTTCTTTTTTTGTGGACAATTTGACTTGACAAGACTTAGTATGTCTTAATAATAATAATAATAATAATAATTATAATAAAGTCTTTATTTAACGAGGCAACACAGTTGGGCAAACCCAGTCTTCCCTGTGGGCCTCTTCAAATATTTACAAAATCATTTACACAAACAACATAAATTAACAAGTATCAGTGAATGAATGAAAAATGTATCATATAAAATTCCTTCTCTCTCCCTTTTCCCCCTTCCCCCCCCCCCCCCAAAAAAAAAAACAAGAGGGCCATAGTGGCCCTAAATCGCTCACCTGAATGAACTGTCAAAAATTGTTTAAAGTAGATTAAGAAAGAATGAAGAATTCTTACCAAATTTCAGGTCAATTGGGCAAAAAATATGCTTCTAAAGTGCTTACAAGGTTTTTCTAAGATTTGATCCCAGATGATCATTCTGTCAATTTTCAGGTTGATCAGGCAAAAAATATGGATTCTAGAGTGTCTACAAGGTTTTTCTAATACTTGACCCTGTGACCTCATTTTTGACCCCACTTGACCCAATTTCAAACTTGACCTAGATTTCATTAAGACAATCATTCTTTCCAATTTTCAGGTTGATCTGGCAAAAAATATGGCTTCTAGAGAGTCTACAAGGTTTTCCAAGTTTTGACCCAGTGACTTCATTTTTGACCCCCACTTGACCCAATTTGAACTTGTCCGAGATTTCATCAAGACAATCATTCTGACCAAATTTAAGGTTGATTGGGCAAAAAATATGGCTTCTAGAGTGTCTACAAGGTTTTTCTAAAATTTGACCCAGTGACCTCATTTTAGACCCCACTTGACCTAATTTTGAACTTGTCCGAGATTTCATCAAGACAAACATTCTGACCAAATTTCAGGTTGATTGGGCAAAAAATATGGCTTCTAGAGTATCTACAAGGTTTTTCTAAAATTAGACCCAGTGACCTCATTTTAGACCCCACTTGACCTAATTTTGAACTTGTCAGAGATTTCATCAAGAAAATCATTCGGACCAAATTTCAGGTTGATTGGGCAAAAAATATGGCTTCTAGAGTGTCTACAAGGTTTTTCTAAGATTTGACCCAGTGACCTCATTTTAGACCCCACTTGACCTTATTTTGAACTTGTCCGAGATTTAATCAAGACAATCATTTTGACCAAATTTCTGGTTGATCGGGCAAAAAAATATGACTTCTAGAGTGTCTTCAAGGTTTTTCTAAGATTTGACTCTGTGACCTCATTTGTGACCCCACTTGACCCTATTTCGAACTTGTTCGAGATTTCATCAAGTCAATCATTCTGACAAAATTTCAGGTTGATTGGGCAAGAAATGTGGCCTCTAGAGTGTTAACAAGGTTTTTCTAAGATTTGACCTCGTGTTCTCATTTTTGACCCCACTTGACCCAATTTCGAACTTGACCGAGATTCATCAAGACAATCATTCGGACCATATTTCAGGTTGATTGGGCAAAAAATATGACTTCTAGAGTGTCTACAAGGTTTTTCTAAGAATTGACCCTGTGACCTCATTTTTGACCCCACTTGACCTAATTTTGAACTTGTCTGAGATTTCATCAAAATAATCATTCTGACCAAATTTCAGGTTGATTGGGCAAAAAATATGGCTTCTAGAGTGTCTACAAGGTTTTTCTAAGATTTGACCCTGTGACCTCATTTTTGACCCCACTTGACCTAATTTTCAACTTGTCCGAGATTTCATCAAGACAATCATTCTGACCAAATTTCAGGTTGATCGGGCAAAAAATGTGGCCTCTAGAGTGTCTACAAGGTAAATGTTGACGACGGACGATGGACAACGGACATCACTTGACCACAAAAGCTCACCTTTAGCACTTCGTGCTCAGGTGAGCTAAAAACCCAAGGTGCCTAATTGGCAAAAGATACATCCGTCATACAGCTTGTGTAGACAGAAAGATTAATAGTTGTAGTAGGAGTATATTATTATGATCAAGCTCAAATGCTATTAGAGATAAGCTCTGGACAAGATTCAAGTATGAAGAACAACAAAGGGCAATAACTCATAAATGAGCCAGGCAGAGTTATAGTTCTTTTGCACTGTACTTCCCCTTGATTCAAGCTATCTTCAATTAAGTTTCATGAACATAGCTTAAATTAGAGACTTGCTCAAGACAAGATTCAAGTAAGAAAACTAGAAAGCCATGAATGGCTTGAGTCGCTCCACAGGCTTGAAATTCTTGTAAAAGCAAATAAATGTTTTAATTTGACTAGATTTTTAGATATTTAGGGTTCTACTGATGTTGAAAATGATTTTCAAAGTTTCAACTATATAACAGATAGAGAAATGACCTCTGCTATTAAAAGACATAGTTTTCATCAAATCAAAATAATTTTTGGCTGCATGATAATGGGTCACCCAAAGATCATACCAAAAATGTTTTATTGATATCCTTCAGTTACATTCTGAGAAAATGTTTTTCATAGTTTCCACTATTTAACATGCTGAGAATTGACCACCAGCCATAAAATTAATATTTTTCATCCAATCAAAATAATTTTTGGTACACTGATAAAGGGTCAATCAAGGACCATTCCAGTGAAATTTGGTTGATATCCAAAAATCAGATTCTGAGAAAATGATTTTCAAATTTTCCACTATATAACATATAGAGAAATGACCTCTGCCCATAAAATGCATATTTTTCATCCAATCAAAATATTTTTTGGTACACAGATAAAGGGTCACTCAAGGATCATTCCAGTGAAATTTGGTTGATATCTATCAGTTACATTCTGAGAAAATGATTTTCAAAGTTTCCACTATATAACATATAGAGAAATGACCTCTGCCCATAAAATGCATATTTTTCATCCAATCAATATATTTTTTGGTACACAGATAAAGGGTCACTCAAGGATCATTCCAGTGAAATTTGGTTGATATCTATCAGTTACATTCTGAGAAAATGATTTTCAAAGTTTCCACTATATAACATATAGAGAAATGACCTCCGCCCATAAAATGCATATTTTTCATCCAATCAGAATAATTTATGGTACACTGATAAAGGGTCACTCAAGGATCATTCCAGTAAAATTTGGTTGATATCCATCAGTTACATTCTGAGAAAATGATTTTCAAATTTTCCACTATATAACATATAGAGAAATGACCTCCGCCTATAAAATGCATATTTTCTATCCGATCACAATGATTTTTTGTCGACTGATAAAGGGTCACCCAGGGATCACTCATGTAAAATTTAATTGGTATCCATTGATTAGAATCTGAGAAAACTCACTTTTTACCATATTTGGAAATTAGCCACGCCCATTAAATCCATGTTTTTCATTGGATCAAAATTTCTTGAACAACTTTGAAAGAGGGTCACCCAAGGATAATTCCTGTGAAGTTTGGTTGAAATCCATCCAGTAGTTTCTGAGGAGAAGATTTTTAAAGAAAAGTTTACGACCGGACGCACGCACGCACGGACGGACGGACGGACGCACGACGGACACAACGCCATGACAATAGCCCCAGTGGCTTTCAGCCAGTGGAGCTAAAAATACAAAGGGCAATATCTCAAGTAATAAGCCAGATAGAGTAACAGTTCTTCAGCACTGCACTTCCCCTTGATGAGATCTTTTTTACAATCAAGTTTCATGATCATAGCTAAAGTATTTTTAGAGATATGCTCGGACAAGATCAAAGTATGAAACAAGAGGGCCATAGTGGCCCTAAATTGCTCATCTGAAGGAACTGTCAACAATTTTAGGAGTAATAAGATTTGACCCAGCTTTGACCTAGTGTTTGGTCCCAGTTGACCAAATTTCAAACTTGTCCAAGATTTCATCAAGGCAATCATTCTTACCAAATTTCGGGTTGATAAGGAAAAAATAAAAGTGCATACAAGATTTTTCTAAGAATTGACCCCTTGACCTACTTTTTGACCCTAGTTGATCCAATTTCAAACTCATCTAAGATATCATTAAGGCAATCATTCTGACCAAATTTTAGGTTGATAGGGCAAAAAATAAGGTCTCTAGAGTGCATATATACAAAGATGTTCTAAGATTTGATCCCATGATCTACCCATTAAATTTCATGATCATAAATCTACAATTTTAGAGATATGCTCCGGACAAAATCCAATTATGAACTATGAATGGCTTGTGTCGCTCCACAGGCTTGAATTTCTTGTAATTACAAATCTAAGTTTTGACTAGATTTTAGATATTTTGGCTTCTACTGATGTTGAAATGATTTTCAAAGTTTCATCTAACTATAACATATAGAGAAATGACCTCCACCCATAAAAGACATATTTTTCTTCAAATCACAATAATTTTTGGCTGAATTATTATGGATCACCCAAGGATCACACTAATGAAGTTTGATTGATATCCATCAGTTACATTCTGAGAAAATGATTTTCAAAGTTTCCATTATATAACATATAGAGAAATGACCTCCGCCCATAAAATACATATTTTTCATCCGATCACAATAATTTTTGGTAGACTGATAAAGGGTCACCCAAGGATCATTCATGTAAAATTTAGTTGATATCTATCAGTTATATCTTGAGAAAATGATTTTCAAAATTTCCACTATATAACATTTAGAGAAATGACCTCCACCCATAAAATACATATTTTTCATCTGATCACAATAATTTTTGGTAGACTGATAAAGGGTTACCCAAGGATCATTCATGTAAAATTTGGTTGATATCTATAAGTTAGATTCTGAGAAAACGTTTTGCAAAGTTTCCACTATACAATGTATAACATATAGAGAAATGACCTCCGCCCACAAAATACATATTTTTCATCTGATCACAATAAGTTTTTGTAGACTGATAAAGGGTCACTCAAGGATCATTCATGTAAAAATAAATTGGTATCCATCAATTAGAACCTGAGAAAAATCACTTTTTACCATATTTGGAAATTAGCCACGCCCATTAAATCCATGTTTTTCATTGGATCAAAATTTCTTGAACAACTTTTAAAGAGGGTCACCCAAGGATCATTCCTGTGAAGTTTGGTTGAAATTCATCCAGTAGTTTCTGAGGAGAAGATTTTTAAAGAAAAAGTCTACGACCGGACGCACCGACGCACTGATGCATGGACGGACAGACGGACGCACGACGGACACAACGCCATGACAATAGCCCCAGTGGCTTTCAGCCAGTGGAGCTAAAAACAACAAAGGGCAATAAGTAGAACAAGAGGACCATGATGGTCCTAGATTGCTTACCTGTGTCTCTTACATCACATTAATTAAATAGGCAGATGTCAAAAAGGAGATGATTTCTACATAAGATCAATACCATGGAATGTTTTCAGCCACAAGAAAGACAGATATGCCTTTTAACTCTTTGATTCTATGTAAAACGGGATGCACACAGGTGGAGCCCAAATGTGACCCCAGGGTCATGATATGAAAAAACTTGGTAGAGGTCCATAAGATGATGCTACAAACTAAATATGAAAGCTGTCTGCCTTCTGGTTTCAGAGAAGAAGATTTTTGAAGGTTTTTCTATTTTCACCCATCATACTCAGATGAGCTAAAAGGCATTTGCCAAGGTTAAGCCCAAATATGACCCAAGGGTCTTGATATGAACCAACTTGGTAGGAGCCCACTAGATGATGCTACATACCAAATATGAAAGCTGTGTGCCCTCTGGTTTTCTAAAAGAAGATTTTAAAAGAAATTTTGCTCTTTGATTCTATGTAAAAAGGGTTGCGCCTAGGTGGAGCCAAAATATGATCCTAGGGTCTTGATATGAATTAACTTGGTAGAGGTCCACTAGATGATGCTACATACCAAATATTAAAGCTGTCTGCCTCCTGGTTTCCTAAAAGAATATTTCAATAGATTTTCATATTTTCACCCTTTTTGTTACTCTATTCGCAGCCAGATGAAAACTTTCCTTTGCAGCAGAATGGGATAGAAGTGATCCCATAATACCTCCATAAACTAGAAAGCCATGAATGGCTTGAGTCGCTCTAAGGGCTTGAAATTCTTACAATAGCAAATCAAAATGACTAGATTTTTAGATACTTTGGGTTCTACCGATGTTGAAAATAATTTTCAAAGTTTCCACTATATAACATATATAGAGAAATGACCTCCATCCATAAGATACATATATTTCATCTAATGAAAATAAATTTTGGCTGCATGATAAAGGGTCACCCAAGGATCATACCAATGAAGTTTGATTGATATCCATCAGTTACATTCTGAGAAAATGGTTTTGCAAAGTTTCCACTATAAAAAATTATGGGGAAATGACCTCCGCCCATAAAGTACAAATTTTTCATCCGATCACAATAATTTTTGGTAGACTGATTATCATGTAAAATCTAATTGGTATCCATCAATTAGAATCTAAGAAAACTCACTTTTTACCATATTTGGAAATTAGCAACGCCCATTAAATCGATGTTTTTCATTGGATCAAAAATTTCTTGAACAAATTTGAAAGCGGGTCATCCAAGGATCATTCCTGTGAAGTTTGGCTGAAATTCATCCAGTAGTTTCTGAGGAGAAGATTTTTAAAGAAAAAGTCTACGACCGGACGCACAGATGCACGGACGCACATATAGACGGACAGACGCACGCACAACAGACAAAATGCCATGACAATAGCCCCAGTGGCATTTGGCCAGTGGAGCTAGAAAATGAGGAGAATTTAGCAGGCAGTCTATGCTCAGATACAGACTGCACATCTCGAGGAAGTAGCACAACACTATTGTAAGTGCCTATATATCTATCTAAGGTTGATCTTAGTCTTGACTATCTGCCAGAGTATGGCAGGACTGAGCCATGACCGGCACAAGAAGGATTAAATTATTGAGTTGAAATCAGATTCTGATCTATTGGTGTAAATCCACAATTTCATACCGTTAACATTTTTTCTGTGGCTTTGCAACCTAATTTGTGTTGAATATGGTCAAAAACCTTGAAGATTTATTTTCATATAGTGCAGGATACTATATCTATTGATCAATGAGGCCATTTGGAAGCAGAAATTTTCTATCTACAAAAGAAACCACTTTAATTTTTTGTCTACTAATGTTGGCATTGCCTGACATTGAGGTACAAATATCATTTATAAGTTCACTCCACTGGAAGATATTCACCTACCATGAAACTCCTGATAAAAGCTCACTGGAGCCATACAAGCATTGACAATGATTCATTTTCGGAAGCAATTTTTTAAGCAACTTGTCTTCCAACCCTGGCCCTTTTAAATCATTCAAATGATTGCTAAGAGGAATTTAACTTCAAATAGGAGAAAAAGCCTCACAAAAATGTGAACCATCACACAATAAGGGAACATCTAGGAACCCTGTAAAATAAACATTTGAAAAAGAGATTGGTTCTCAGCGCTCTAGATAAGGTCCGTTTTTCCGTATTTTACGGATGTAAAATTACTCGTTACGCATCATTTTTAGCAAAACTCCGTAAAAGATACGGATTGTTTTGGACGTGTACGGATATTTTTGAGTACGAAGGCGTAAATGTGAATCAAAGGGAAGTTACTCTTGCAGAAATTAAGATCACCATTTCGGCTATTCCCGATATTGACGAGCGTCTACGTTACCCGCTCGGACTTTTCTGTAGACTGGAAAGTAGCATCGCCGAAGGTTACCGATTGCTAGTAACGTTATAAATGCGCACTCGGAAGTTACCGATCATTTTCGACTATTCCCGTGACAATGGAATGCGGACCGTGGGAAAATAATTTGTAAACAGTGCGGTACCCCGCATCAGGACCCTTATTAATTTTTTGCCGTAAATGATGTGAGACCAGCTGATCTGCTGACCTAAATTTTCGATTCGTGTCACCGCTAAATTGCGATAATTGTAAGAAACGCAACATACGTCATGGGAATCTTTTTCAATAGTTTACTCAAAAGGTCTCGCTACGATAAATCCCACACAAGTTATCAAATCGTTTATGTACGAAATAACGTACTCCATCACTGAAAAAAGGTTCAGACAGTAAAACGAAGGGACCCTGAAACGAAAGGTTCGCAGCAAGCAGTTTTGTTTTCAACGGGTTGAATGTCTGCTTGGACAAGAGATATCTACAATCTGAGTAAAAATTGACAACTGATCAGGAATCTGCGGTTCAAAATTGATCATTCATCATAATTCATAATTCGTTTTGATGCTTTGTTATAATGCATATTTAAAATGTAAATTGCAATTGTTCTACTGACAGAAAGTAAAGTGAAAGTAGACTCCACTTTCTGATGCTTAACCTGGTTCAAGTAGTTATGCTTATTTTATGAAATATTAAGATGGTGATTTTGCTGCCAACTAGGCAAAAAAAAATAAAATGAAATAAAAATAAAGCAACAATTTAAGAGGATTCAATAGAATCCAAAACCATATAACATTTTTTTGATCCATTTAGGGAAGGGGGGATTTTTTCTGTTCTTCACTGTCTCAATTATTAAATTTATATACAAAAAAGGTATTTTCAGTTTCTAAGCTCAATGATTTAAAAAAGAAAAGAAAAGTCCATATTTAATGAAAGGGTTTCTGTATTTTGTTAAAGAGGTTTATGTACAAAACCTTGTTTTATAGGTTATAATGAAGAAACGAAATTCACTTTGCTTCAATTTCCTCTTTACCAAAAGTTGTACTGATCCCCCATATCAGGTACTGATTCAAAATTATTTCAATCAGTACTGTACTGATGGCCTCTAAAATTATCTGGAGCACTGGTTCTTTAGTACAGGTCAACCAGAGGTCACAGTTCAAAAGTCATTTCACATGAAGGAAGATTGATTATTCTAGATTCATAACATTAGTAAAATGGGAAAAAAATTTCAACACAAGTCAGTCTGCACAGTCCGCGCAGCCTGACTAGGGTCGACAATTGACCCTCCAGATGGTCCCTTTTTGCATGATTGGTCCCAAATATCAAAATTTAAGTAATTTCAATCAAGTGAATATTAAAGGGAGAGCACTCCCATTAGAGGATTTATCTTTATAGTATTTTCCGTTGAGATTCGGTCTCCCATCCTTCTACCTCTACTGCTAAGTATGCTAATACATCTCACTTTACCTAGAATCTCTAGAGGCTGTTTAAATGCACGTTTGCATGACTACTGAAAATATCAATTATTGTCTGCTATATCACAGGTATTTGGATGGTGTCATTCCCTCTACTTCTCAACCAATAACCAGATGACAGAATCTCGGCTTAGTCTAAAGAATTTGCAAACCACAATTTTTAGTTGGTGAAATTTAACTTGAGGGGCAATAAAACATTGTGTGGGACTGCGTTAACCCCTCCTGTTTTAAAAAATTTTGGATCTGTCCAAATCCAAAGTTTTTGCAGACGAATATTAAACATGGATTTAATTTGAAAAATACCCATTCAGTAGGGTAGAAAATAGTGTGGCAAAAGAAGAAATTGCTTGTCACAAGCGATTTCTTCTTTTTCCACAATGTTTTCTGAATCATAAAATCACAGGTACATAAAAAACAGGGATTATACAGGAAAGGGTTAAGCTTCTCTCTGTAGAGAGGTAATCATGGACAAAAGCACTGCCTATTGGTTCCAACTGCAGGTGCTTGATAATGCAAAAAAAATCCAATGAGCCCAGCTAAAAATGATCTTATAATGAAAATACTTAAGTTAACTGCTTTATGTACAGGGTTATTCAGATATTTGTGAAAATTTTACATCAGTATCTAGAGTAAACATTGGTCAAGTCAGATTTTTTTCTCAGAATAGGTGGATAACCTACAGAAAATGTACTTTTTTAATACCAACCCCCAGGTTGCAAATGAAATGTCATAATAAAGCTGTTATTACAAAATTTTGCTAGCACATCCCTGCAGATATGACAATTTGATTTCCACAATTTCTAATGTTGAATGCCGTATTTTGCCAAAATTTAATTCAGAGAAGGACCCACTCCTGGCCTCTTTCTCTGGCCCCAGTATTTTAGTAAAATTTTCAAAAAGTATATGGTCAAGTAAAGAAACAATTTAAAGGATTTTTCAGAGGTTTACAATTATCAACCCATTGAAGGGAGACATAAACTGACTCTCAATTAGTGTAGTTAGTGCTTTCAAGACTTCGATTTTCATGCAATTTTGCCAAGGCTTTATATTCAGCATGTCAATGGCTGAATTAAAATCTTTATGACCTAGTTTCTAGAGTTTGTGTCTAATAATATTTATGATGTACATTTATGTAGAAGATCAAATTACTGTATATTAGCATAACATGAAAAAAAAATAATTTACGATCTTCAGAAATTCAATTCAAATATAACTACTATTCATCATAAATCTGCAATGACTATACATGTATGTGTGAACAGTCAAATTACAGGAAAGCTCGGAATCAATTAATTTATTTTCTTTTTGGCACTTTAATATTAATGCTGATCCATAATGATTGAAAGAAGAAAAAGGTTAATATCATATTTTATATTCCTAAGGTTGCATGAATGAAAAGTCAGTGGGCCAGAATGACCCCTGCAGGAAATTTTTTGAGGGTCAAAACAGGAGGGGGGGCTCTAAAAACCTTCGTTTAAGGGTCAAACGTAAGCTCTGAGTAATCTAAATATTATTATACTCTTTTTTTCTACTTATGCAAAATAAGTTTATGTTTAATCGTATTGGACTAAAAATAAACCAAGTTATTCTAAATTTTCAAACATAGTTGTAGTAGTTATAGCCTACAAGAGCTGAATTGAAATGTTTGACATTGAAAAGAGACCTTGACCTTGGTCCCAAATTTTGTTTCAAATGTTACACTTACTCATAACTTAGAACAAGTCTGCCTAGTTATTCTGAAATTTAACTATTAATGAGGGAAATATAGCTTAAACCTATTTATTTGACACTTGATTGGCAAACCAGTTCTAACAACTTAAACTTAGATTAATCCATCATTTCAAAATCATTCATCTTGTCAATTTAACAATGTTGTAAACTATATGCAGGAGTTATGCTTGTGACATACCCAGAACAGTCAGATGCAGCTACTATTGTAATGAGAGTTAACAACAGGGAAATTTTGAATTTTTGGCATATCCGAGGGTGGGAGCTAGGCCTCAATTCCCCCCTTTCCCCCCTACACACTGGAATAGAAAAGATAAGTAATCAAGGTGGAAATATGAAAAATCAAAATATCAAATTATCAAATAGTTAAAAACATTATGAAATTGACACTCATTCCGATCAAAATGATTCTAAATAATTCATTCAGCACTCCTTTCATTCATTCCAACCACTCACGGTGACTCACTCACAGCGATCAAAAATGCTCTGAAATCATTATAAAACATCTTTCAAGACGAACAAAATTTGACTCAAATCAATTAAATTATTCTACGTTTTTATTGGCTGGTATGGGTTTTAAAGTGTCTGATTGGGCTACAAAGCCACACAAACCTAAAAAAGACCCTACATTTTATCAAAGGGAGGTAATTCATATCGCTAATTTTGTTCATCTTGAACAAAATTAGCGATATTGGATTTCCTCCCTTTAATTACACTCTTAACTCACTCTACATGCTCATTCAATATCATTCCAATTTCATTCCAAAATCATTCAACTTGTCAATTTCACATGTTGTTAACTGTTTTGTCTGTAGGTGAACAAAATGTTGTAGCTACAACCGTTAATATCACTACTTTCAGGGATCATTTTGGGGCGAAATATTGAGAGATTATCTCACTTTTCTTGGTTTGGCTAAATGGGATATTTTTGCTCATGATATTCTGGGCCAGAATTATAATTGTATTTTTTGTTAGATATATCCCCTCATTAGCAATAAATTTTTGATTCAGACATGTTATGTGAGTGTACAAAAACTTTACTGTTGATACTCGAATTCTCGTCTGCATATCACTCCAACTGAACTTTATCAAAAGCACTTGCGGACTAGCGCCCTATTGCTTAACCCTTTGCTGTTTAATCCCTTCTTTTTACGTGCCTGTGATTTTATGATTGAGAAAACATTGTGAAAAAAGAAGAAATTGCTTCTGACAAGCAATTTCTTCTTTTTCCACACCATTTTCTACCCTACTGAATGGTTATTTTTCAAATTAAATCCACTTTTAATTTTCGTCTGCAAAACCTTTGAATTTGGACAGGTCCAAAATTTTGTAAAACAGGAAAGGGTTAAAGGGTTCTTGGGCCTTTCAAGGCTGTAAATTGCAGCATTTATGATTAAAAGACTGCATAACGCGATTAGAAACCCACACACCAAAATATAGGTCAAGATTGTGTAGTAGATACATATATTTTGAAGTTCAATTATCCATGAAAGAATGGCCTGATTAGACTGGAATTACTCACCAAAATTTTATCAATTTCCAACTTTTCTATACCTACATGTTCCGCTTGTATCTATTTATAATAAGGTAATCAAAACATTTTTGTGTATTTAAGCACAACCATTTGTCAAAAATCCGAAAATATGTCACAAGCTTATGAATGTAAACACAGCATACATAACACAAGTTTACTTAGATTCCCATTTTTGTATTACATTATACTTCCCTATAATCATCAGTTATTTCATAAACTCCACACTTATATTCCAACAAAAGATTAATTTACTTATCGTTAGCACAATTAAAGACAGTTAATTGACAATTTATGGCTCACTGTTCGTCCGGAAGTCTGTAATCTGTTCGAAGATTTTGTGAGTATTTCGTACGTTTGATGGACGCCGACTCGATATCTACACACAAGTTCATAATATCTATTCTACTGCTGTTAAATCTCATGATCAGAGAAGAGATTTGTCGCACATTTTCTTATTATGTCACGCTCAATAAAAACACCTTGGCAAAACTGAATTCAATCGATGCACGTACTTTGAAATAGTTAAACTTATTTTTAAACTTTTCTATTTTGAGAAAGAAATAAATATGGCATGTACTAAGGTCAGGTTGCACATGTTTATGCAAAGGCCGCTGACCTTAACTTCTCTAAAGCCTCGTTTACATTTAGCCTACGGAGCCCGTACGGCGCCTATATCTCGCCGTAAGAATCAAATCACGCGTTGCCCGTGCGGTGACATACGGTGCCCGTGCTAATTATCGCAGGGTATTACGGGCACCGCAGACACCTGCGATCTCGTTTACTGAAAAAAAGGTTATACACATCTTTAGTGATCGCAAGTGTAGCCTGTGCGGACACCGTACGGAACCCTTGCGATGATCGCGCGGAAATCGCACGATATCCTAACTATCACTTGAAACATCCAAAATAAACCCCGTAGAATCGTGCGATGACCGCACGGCATCCTTTCGATATCCGTACGGAACCCGTACGATCTACGCACGGGAATCTCACGATTACCTTGCGATATCGCACGGCCGCGGAGATCCGTCTCATTAAGGTATGTTCCCTCTCAAATATTTTTAAAAATCACACCGTCACCGTTCGGCATTGTGAACACATATGCCGCAGACCGTTGCTGTCTGCGATGTCCAACAATCGTAAGAATAATTGTAGGCTGTGATATCGTACGGCGACCGTGGCAAATGTAAACTAGGCTTGAAGCTTGAATATTCCCTGTTCATGATGGCAATGGTCAAGGATAATTTGACATTCCCTGTTTCAGATTAACTTCCTAGGCGAATTTATAAAAAACGAAAAATCCTCATCCGGTCGACAATTTGCGGGATTCAGAAGCAGCCTCAGTATCGTCTTGGCTTCATTATGACGATCAATGCTTAGATCCACAGGTGAGAAGCGGGGACATGGAACCCAATTGAAATTCGCAAAAATCTGATTGTAAGTTTGACCCCCAATAGACAAACTTCTAAGTCCGCTAATGCATTCCACATTTTCTAGTCACCGAAGCCCTCATTTAAATAATGAAAATGTCCTTGAAAAATAGGTTTGATGTATCACGTCATGTATTCCTTGCATCACGACTAACAGTAGGCTTACGCTAATTAGTATTTTTTTTAACTTAAAAAATGCCTTAACGTTTTGACCGTAGCGATACAGTCCGTCAGGCTAGGACATTTAAATCCGTGACAGTGTTACCAGTAAGTTGCAAGCCTGTCCCGATTCATGTTCACAGTCAGGGCGGAAAGCTCAAATGTGCAAGGGAAAGTAGTCATGGAGCATTGAGGTAGCAATGGACTTGTATATGTAGAGGCCATTTTTTTAACGTATTTTCCAAAGAAGCCACGCGTAGATGACCTACTATCGGGGCAAAAAGCAATAGTTTTATCGTGAGGAATTGCGTTACGGCCATCACGTTAAATACCCGTTTATCTACGGGTGTATTAGTGTTGATGCACGTTTTTTACTCCGGTTTAATCATGCCAATCCCCATGGATCTTAGTTTTGTCACGTTCAATCACGGTATGTTTCAGCTTGTTACAGCTTTGTGGCAAGTTCCAATGGGGTCTTGCAGGGTGCGCGCGGTCGCGCAAAAGTATTGATGGCCCATCACGCTACCCGGTAGCGAGAATGAACATAACATGATTGATAGACGTAGAAAAAACTTTGATTGGAATTTAACCAAACACGACGGGCTCACCAGAACGTGGTTCACCGGGGTTGAACCGTTCCATACGTTCGGAACGGACCCGGTTTGTTAAAGTACAGTGCCCCGTCAGATAACCGAAGTTTAGCAGCTTGTTTCTACCCATAGTTTGTCACAGTCCGGTACAATGATAGACCGTGAGAAAACGTAACGCAACCTAACAGAACTTGAACATTAAAACAAAATTCACCTAGCTTCTTTCGGTGTGCTTCGATATTGACCGTGGCTGTCGTGCCCCAGTGTAGTTATCATGACTTCACCAAGTGTGACCCTCGCTTCCACTGCGAATCGTGATCGAAGCCATAGACGTATCTAGGATTTTGAAATTATTCCGCAGTCAGAAGACGACCAACATAGAATATATAGGATAAAGGCGATATGGTGGACTGTGACAAAAGATAAACACCCTCCACCCGCCCCCTTTTTATGATTTGAGTGTTGGTGAATGATCAAAACATCGTAACTACAGCTTGAACAAGCTGTAGTTTAGATGCTTTGATAATTCATCAACAATATTTTTCGAAATAGCATGTATTTGTATTCCGCAATTTACGCGTAATGTGCGTAGTTAGGCTCTTGTAGTGCAATCGAGACCAATCTGAGACTGGGGGAGTGGTAATTAGTATGTGACGATACTGCGTGTAGCTTATTCCTTTTTCTGCACATCCGAATTGCACAGAGCATTTTAGCAAGTTATTTATGGGAATTCCGTCATCCACTTTTCCGAGGATGGGCGGAAAGATTGCTACAGCTACCTTGTCATACAAAGATCGAAGTTGACCGACACGTCGGTGACTTCTTTTTTCCCAAATTATCGGAGTTCAAGATTAATAGCCGACGTCGGCACCTCGGCAAATTATGAATGGGGAGGGAGAAATCGCTGACGTCGCACATCGGGTTGAGATTAATGTTAAGAAGAAGACCATGGTGTTTCTAGATCGCTTTTCTATGTCTCCATGTAAAAAATCAACAAACATATTAATAAACAAGAGCTGTCACTGTAAGATGACAATGCCCCCGACACCGCTTTGATTTAGAAGTTATGGCCAATGTTAAAGTTTTTGGACGGAATGACGGACGGACGGACAGACGGACGGACAGACGGACGGACGGCCAGACGGACGGACGGACGGACAAGTCAAATTTATGATGCCTCCCTATCGGGGGCATAATTAGGGCGGAGTTTGTATGGAATTCTTTAAATAGCATTGGAATAGCATCACCCAAAAGACATCCCTGGTACTTTCAACTCAATTGGCCAAGTGGTATAGATGGAGAAGGTTTTATTTTATTTTATTTTGTAGTTAGGTAACCCTTGGTACCCACATCCAAGAAACAACCCTACCAAGTTTCAGCTTTGTAAGGTGATCTTTTAAGAGGTTGTTGACGGACGCACAAACGAACGGGTAATGGTCGGACAGTAAATGCAAAGAACACAAAGAAAAGTTTTGGGGACATTTTAAAGGAATTTAAAATAACATAGCACATTTCACATAGCAACAACAAGTCGACAGTAGCACAACCCTGTCATAAGTACATATTTTCTTTGGATCTAGATTCTACAGATAGATAGTCTATTCGGAATTTGAAGTACATGTATCTCAATAACTACTGTACAAACGATGTTTTGTGGATACGCAGCGAAATTGACCTGTCGAGACGATTCCATTGAAAACCCACAACACAGGGTTGCGTTTGGAAAAGAGTTTACACCAACGTTTCCCCTATTATTTGTTTCTCTTTCCATGTAGGTACTAACAACAGTGTCGCGTTACAGTCTCTAGCCAATCAAAGTTCCGTAACTCGCATCAATTTTATCTACCATGGTCGCCATGGCTTTTCTTCAGAAATAATGTTATCTAGAATACTAAGATCATTCCCATACGATGCACTAGAACTAAAGTCACTGCTAGAAGATAACATAATAGAGTCTACACTGCTATGAGATCTCACTGGTGTCGTTGCTATGGTGACGTCACCTGGAAACGACGAGTTGGGTGTGTGAGGTTCCGGTGTTGAACATAAACGTGACTGTACACGATGTCTGGTACCCGCGATTATAGGAGAAACAGTCAGTTGTGGGGTGGCCTGAGCCCGCTGAAGGTGAAACTGTAATCTGATTAAGGTCACAGGGTCAAGGATACCGGTCGTCGTTAGGAACTGAATTGCCTCCCTTGAGCAGTCATAAAACCCTTGACTGTAGGACTGGTTGACTGTTGGTCGATGTTGTTTTTTGGTCAGATGGTTGACAGTTAATTCTAGGATTTCAGCTTTATCCAGCTTAGTGTCATTGTCGATCTGGAAAAAAGTGTTTACACATATAAATTTCTAATAGATTGCTTGCTGATTAATAGAGCATTTATTTTGATAAAAATGTGTGTGAAACAGGGCAGTATGACTGTCACGATGCTAAATCGCGATTTCACTGACATTATTAAAATTGTTAGCTTCTCATGGGTTCTTGGAGAAATAGGAAGCTATGTATAGAGCTTGTATGTATATTTTTATTAAAGAGAGGTAATTGATATCGCCAATTTTGTTCATCCTGAACAAAATTTGCGATATAGGATTACCTCCCATAAATCTCACTCAAAACTCGCACCACACACTCATTCAATTCAATTCCCAAATCTTTCGAAAATCATTCACCTTGTCAATTTCACGATGTTGCTAACTGTAACTCTCGCAGGGGTGTGTGAATGGGAAATATCAAAACAACACCCTCCTACCAGTTGTGTTGTGAAACTTAGAAGTGGGGCGTTTTTCTCTCTCGATCAGCCTTGGCTGTGAAAATATCTCTACGTCTCAGCAATAGCGCATTACTAATGTAAGTGTCCATTAATTTACAGGCGCTTGTAAACAGTAGCATTACACTGCTTTCGCTCTGCCTTGCGTCCAAGATGAAAACGTACATGAATGATTGCTTCAACTATAAAGCTGACTTTGTAAGCAACGTAATTGACCTTTTTTAAGTTCCTAAACATTTTGTCACCCATAGCTGGGAGCCCGTCTTTCTAGGTGAAAAAAATAGTAAACGTTTCAGAACGATTTTTTAGTTTTGCTAGTGCTCTTTTCTAAGTTGTGGCGAACGTTTTGTAAACGTTAAAGTCAATTTATGAAGCATTTTCTGAAATTCTTTAAAATAAATGAGCCCAATTTCAGAGGCTATAGCTCATGGATTCCCGTTTTAATCAAACAAAAACAGCCACGACAACATTGACACGCCTCCTGCCCGTCCTTAGTTTTCAATTGACGGGTCGCCGGCCTCGCCCCTTGACCTCTGACACGATCCCCTTCCTCAGATTTAAAAAAAACAACATTTATCTCCAAAGTAAATGCTCACAGATATAAAACTACCAGAGAATTGTTGAAGATGTAGCGAAATGTCGTAACTATAGCATATTCAGGATGTATACATTTACGACGTTTAAATCGCCCAATCACTTGCCATTGAAACAACATGGCGTAAAATGTCGGAGCTCGACAGTTATCTCCTTACAAATCAGTATTTTGATTTATCAATTGATTTCTTGTTCATCCACCCACTTGATGATGACATTAAGATGGAGTAAATATCCGCCGCGTCCTGGGATCAAACCCGAGACAATGAAAATGTGACTCGTCACGCGAAAAGGGACGATCCGGGCAGTGCGTAATGTGTCGACCCTAGTCAGACTGTGCGGTTAGCGCAGACTGACCAGGGTCGAAACTTTTCGAACTTTGCTGACTTTCTGAATCTAGAATGACCAATCTTCCTTCATGTGAAGGGATTTTTGAATGCGACCTCTGTTTGACCTATTCTGGAACCCATCTCTTTTTCCAATACTTATTTAACAGACTTCTGAGATTGTCCCTTTTTGCGCGACGGGTCACAAATATGAGACTCCTAGTTTCTACTCACCTCTGGTCTTGATTGTAAAAGCATCGTTTTCAGACTTTCTATACTTGTATTTATTCGTTCTCTTCTTTTTCTCTCTATCAGGGGCTTTCTTAACTGAAAAATCGAATATGAGATAAACGACTATGACAACAAATCAAGAATTTCTCAGTGTTGTGAGCGAGACATAGTTGTCACTATGACGGTCCGGTGTGGAGGATGAATGCGTTCGCCCGTCCATCCGTCTGTCAGTGAGTCCGATTTTGTCCGGACAATTATTTCTACATTTATGGTCAATTTCAAAATAACTTGGCGTAATTATTCTTCATTATGAGTCGATGTGCTATAAGAAAGAAATTGTCAGATGGCTTCAAGTTCAAGGTCACAGCTCAAGGTCAAATTTTGAAAACCTTATCCGGAGCTTTTTTTAAATTTTGCGTACTCGATATCAGTTGTCCTCTGACAACAACCTAGTTTAAAATAAATCGGGATAATTACAGCAGACATAGAGGATATTGGATTAGTGGTCATTGAATGTCGAATTTATTAAACGAGTCATCTATAAATTGATAAAAACGAGACTGTGTCGAGTTTTTACCTGTTTTGGATTACGAGTTAAATAAATTCGGCCTTTAAGGAGCATAAATTTGATATTCTATTTATATATGACATTACCTTAATTTTTGTTGTAAAACGAGAAAATTACGATATTTATCGATTCAAGTTATTCAGCCTTTGCGGAATGACGTCTGAAAACATTATGACGTTATTTTCACAAAGAAAATTTAAAGTTTGTATTCGTTTTTTGGTCATTTGCAAAACTTTTCCACTTGTGTAATAACACCCGTGTAATATCGAAAATATTCAACGGGGTTATTTCGCTCCTGCGACGTAGGTCTCATAATAAATCGGCATTATTACAGCAGACATTACAGTTTGAGGTCATTTCTCTATTAAATCAATTTTCTTGGTCCAGAAAAAATGAATGATCTACAATCAAATCAAACCAGATCAGCATGCTCGATATTCATCTATAATCCAATCCGATTCAAATTATTTTTGCTTTCAGGATTTTTTCTTCTTCATGGGATTACCTCTGTCAAAACTAAAAGCCACAAATCCTTTGATAAATTGATGAATTATTATTAATAACCTATGTATAAAAATTCCAAGAGGCTTATTTTTTCTAAATCTGAGGCTTCGTCACGGAAAAGGGTGTATTAAAACATTTTTTTCCAGATTCCTCATAGTTTAAAGAAATGTCTGTTCTAGATTTCTTTTTAAGTAAACAAAGCTTACCTTTCTGAGATGAGAGAAATCATGACTGTCTTGTAATTTGTGCCCAACCATCTCGGTACAATATATTTTTGTTCAAGTTGACAGTGGAATACAGAGCTTGAATGGTGGTCTGAAAACACTTGTTACAAGTTTATATCTTTTCTTAAAAATAGCAAAGCTTCGCGAGCAATCATCTGTGAAATTGTACATCCGTTAATTTCGATTATTACTATTCTATACACGTGTAAACTCGTGCCCAGGACGGCGACAACGTCTCGACAACAATTATTGACCAATCAAACGATTGCTCAATTGATTAAGTTAAATTGAGTGTTAAATGACAAACGTCAATCAAACTTTAGGTAAAGCGGATAAGTACTTCACACCTTTTCTTTTAAACGCACGCATGATTTGTCACTCTTCTACAACAAAACACATTCTTTATTTGGCATTTATTACAAAATATATTTTGAGCCAAAATTTACTAATTTTTAAATTTACATATGACAATGATTGTACAAAGCAAAAATGCCGACACGAAATATGGTTTAAACCTATTTATTTTACATCGACTTGGAAACAAGTTCTTACAACTTAGATAAATCCCTATCGATTCTGCTTCCTGGTGAATGCACCAGTACTCGCGCTGAATGTGTGGGTCAATGAAAGAACCAAGATCGATAGTCGCTCCCAGGAATCGAACTCGGGACCTTTGGGTCAAGAGGCCGACGCTCTACCACTAGACCACGGACACCACACACGAAATAAATCTGCATGGACTAGATTCAGCAAAATTTACTAAAACATATATTACTTTCACTGATTTTTTTGCGTGTATTTTTTTCTCAAAGTAATTTGAGGGTAAAGATTCGCCAGTGTTGGTGGAAGCTACAATGGAAAGTGCTGAATTAATTTTAACAGTGCATAAGAGTAATGTTAATCTGACTTAAATTCGAGGATATCGTTGCAGACGAATTACTATGATATGAAGGAATATGCCAAATAAACTATTTAAAATTCTAAGAGAGTGATCAAATGATTAGAAAAAGCACTTGACCAAATTTTTTTTCTTAACTTATTGTAAGAACATCAATATAACGGTGATGGGGTGACTGGCGGGAGGACGTTTTGGCCAGGGACGTTTTGGCCAGGACATTTTGGCCAGTACGTTTTGGCCAGGACATTTTGGCCATGGACGTTTTGGTCAGGACATTTTGGCCAGTACGTTTTAGCCACGGACGTTTTGCCCATTTTTTTCCAAAGTAAAACCTTTTGGCAAAACTATGTTTGCAAAGACAATAAGCCTTATGATATCTATATGAATTTTTTACTATTTCATAGTTGTAATTTTGAGTGATGGCTCTGTGTTGATAAGTGTAAATATACAATAAGGGAAGTAATCAATTATTAAACCCCTTTGGAAATATACGTGGAAATTCATATTTTCGGATATATTCATTCACAAGCGAACTACATTTCAAATAAAGATTCACAGAAAAAAAGTGAAAATAATGAGAAATTTGATATTCTTTGGTGAAATAAATTCAACTTGGCAATACCGCTTCTATCAAACCCTTCTTTTGTTGTTTGAATGGGCTGTGCAATGCGTCAGTACTCACTGATTTAAATGGGACGAATTTGTATGGGGAATTTGGTAAATTCAATATACACAATTTTCGTGGGTAGGTGTTGGTGCTAAAACAGTAAAAAAAGATTTGATTATCAATATCAAGTTTCAAAAAAATGCCCCCGAGATTCCTTCCTAAATCAAAGAAAAATGAATTCAAAGAACTTTTGCACTAGAAACAGCCAAGCCTTTTCTGGCGAATATCTATTAATCACCTTAAGTATTAGAACATTTAAATGACACAAACAGCTCTTATCGGCAACAAAGGAATGAACACATAATTTTCAAAGAAAATTTGGATGTTCGACGATATCTTTGGAATAAGTCTCCACCAAAGCACCAACAACTACCCAAAACCTGCCTTTACACACATGCATCTGATCAGATATCACATAGCCAACCACTGCCTTGATTTGAGTAAGTTTCGTTTCGTCATACTCTTAGGGTCCTAATTTTGAAGCTCGACATAGACGAACGCATCGCCGTTTACTCAACTATTGCTATCGTTTGTGTTTTACTTCGATATGGAAAATGACTGTTCATTGCGAGGTCAAAAATAAGCATTTCTACGAAATGATTTTTGTACAAATCAAATTGGTCTAGTGCGACGTTAATTATGTTGTTCAGCATACATGTAGTTTATATCCTTTCACGCACGAAAACTTTTGTAAATTGATACAACGTTCCATCAATGATTCCTAACTAATGAATGCAGATTCCCAAAAGTGGGGATTTCACTTCTCTCTTCGCTAAATGAATCTTATGGAATGAACTGCAAAAAAGTGTAAATTAATATTCAGAGTAAATCTGAAGATCAATTTATGCCAGCAATTTGCGAAAAAAAAATGTTTATAAAATAGATATGAGTTGGGATAAAAGATTGTTTTGCAAATTTGATTGGATATCATCCAGGCAGAACCGCATTAATTCTGAATCAGCACAATAAAAAATAAAAGACTCTAATTCATTCTGCTTTAAAATTGAAAATATACTGCAAAATATTAATTAACAACCTCCTTCATTACATTCACCGCATATAAATGTCGGTGAGTGGAGACAATGATAACACATACGGATCAAAACATTTATTTCTTAACAAATATTGCATTTATTTTAGAATATAATTCTATGTCTTTTGGCAATTTTATTGTCATTTAGACAGGTTTTCCTTGAGAACCAGGAGAACGGATCGCTTATTAATGCATTCACCGTATTTCGCAAACTTACACATTGGCAGAAATTTAAGAAGGATGATATCAGGTTTTTAAAAAGTTTGCTTTGTAGCTTTTACAATTTACCAACCACAACTGGATTAAACTCTCAAATAAAACAAATATTGCAGTACGTTTATCCAAACCTTGAAGCAAATTGTATCCAGAGAGTTTTCAAATCGAGGATAAGAATCGGACCAAAAGCACAAGTAATAATGACAATGCCAATAACGCCGATGGCTTTACTACTTGTTCGTTCATCCGGAGCACTTGTTTTTGCTCTTCTTGTACTTGATAGTGTCTCTTTAACGACTGTTATCTCCCGAAGAATGGCCTGAAATACGGCTTCACTAGAATTACCAGAACTACTAGCAAAGTCTGAACAATTGCATTTACATGTAGGATTGGCTGTAGAAGTCTCTGAAGTAATGGAAAACGAAGTACTTGTAAGACAAGTTGTTGTTTCAGATGGGTGACTGGTTGTAGTCGATGGTAACATTTCGGTTGGAGATGGAGTTGTTTGCACTTCGGGTGTTGTAAATGTATGCGAATTCCATGTTGTTAAAGTATATCCAGTGGGATTCGCATTTATTTCTGCTGTTCGTGTGGTAGTTGTTGGTGTTGTAGTCGTCGTTGTTGGTGTTGTGCTCGTCGAAGTTCGTGTTGTGGTAGGCGTTGTTTGATTTGTGGTTGTGGTGGTTGTTGGTAGTGGTGTGGTTGTTGATGTGCTCGTGCTAGTCGTTGTGGTTGAGGTAGTTGGTGTTGTGCTAGTCGTTGTGGTGGAGGTAGTTGGTGTTGTGCTAGTCGTTGTGGTTGAGGTAGTTGGTGTTGTGCTAGTCGTTGTGGTTGAGGTAGTTGGTGTTGTGCTAGTCGTTGTGGTTGAGGTAGTACTGGGTGTAGTAGTTGATTGGTCGGGATCTAAAAACAAGCAAAGGGTCACACTTGTATTGTTAAAAAAGTCATGTACACAGATCTTAATGTTCATCTATGCCATCAAAGAATTCAGACATGCATCGACCTTGTTGAGGAGAGCGAAATCATATGAATGCGTGTCTTTTTTATTGCGTTTTATTGAAGTGTAAGCTGCAATTGTCTAACGCTCACACCATGTGCAAAGTCAATACGGTTGATACTTCAATAAATGCAATCAAATTGTCATTCAGCCCTAATAATTGCAATCGTTGTCATACTTTTTATCATTTGATAACTCAACCATATTGTTTATTCTTAATAGGGTATTTTCAGTTCTATTAGACTGAATATCTTCGTTTCATTATCGTTGCTACTGTAGCACACGGTTAGTTATTACGGGGGCTAGTGCAAGGTTACATGGCGAAATCACTGCTGAGATTCGCCATTGTTTTTTAACGTGCTCAATGTAAAGTACGGTGTACGGGCCCCGGTTTAATTTTTTATCCGAAAGACAAGTACATGTATCTTCACAGTGTACCAGTCCGGCAATTGAGCCCATGATATCGTATTTCATGTAATTTGAAGTCAGGTACTCTACCGCCTGGGCTAATCGGGATGACAAGATCGTTTGATAAGCCAAATTGTTAAGTTATATAGTCTGTTTCTAGTTCAATCTTTCGGAACGATACGAGTATAATCTATCTTTTGTACGCAATTTATTATTTTCGTAGTACTTCTCTTGCAAAGCAACTGGACAGAATCCTTCCAAAGGCAATCCTCAGAAAAAAACTTTAAAATTCGAGGATTTAATTGTAATGAAAACATACATTTCTGCCATTGTCATCCCGGATTGATAACGAAATTGTCTTGAACAAACGTTGTTGAGAAGACAGCTTATGTTCTCCGTAGATATACTGATAACGGTGTTGTAGTAGACCCGTCATAGTTCCGCAACCTTTCGGAAGTAATGAACTTCAACGGTGATAACCGAGGTTTCCTAATGATTTCATTAGGAAACCTCGGTTAATACTGTAAAAGTTCAACCCTTCTGAAACGTAGCGGAACGACTACGGATCCACTACCTTAATGTTAGATAATGCAATAATTTTATTTGGAGATTTAAAGTCTTTAATTAAGATGTTGCGTTTGGAATGGTGGCGAATATTTTTCGAGCGCCTACTATGCTGAGCATGCAGATCAAAGGCAGTGCAGAAAGGGGGGGGGGGAAGTAAATCTAGCCCTACTGCATTTTAATCAGAATTAATTTCAATAGATTTGGTTTAGAAGAAGATGAATTTGTTCTAAGATTTCCAGCAATTTTGGCCTTGCCATTACCATGGAAACAAGCCAGAGTTTTTTTTATTGAATTAAAAATCTATTAACAACTTAAGTAGAGTTTTTCCTCAGGGTTATCCCTGTCAAGATTCAGTTTGATTGGCCCTGTAGTTTATGTAAAGAAAAAAAAATATATTCAGCTGTTCAGTAATTTTCCGTCTTTCTGTTACCAGGAAAAAAATATTTTGTTGAATTAGAATTTCTTTCAACAACTTTGGTAGAGCTTTACCAAAGGATCATCCCTGCCAAGTTTAAGCTTGATTGGCCAAGTAGTTTAGGAGGAGAATATTTTTTTTAAAGATTTTCGGCAATTTTCGGCCATTTTTCAGCCTCTCCATTTCCAAGGAAACAGGGGTTATTGATGAAATTAAAATATTTTAACAACTTTTGAAGAACTTTTCACAAGGATCATCCCTGCCAAATTTCAGCTTGATTTGTCGAGGAGTTAAGGAGGAGGTGAATTTTTTCTAATAAATATGTCAATTTTGGCCTTTTTTCGGCCTTTCCGTTACCAAGGAAACCAGAGTTTCGATATAATTAAATTCTTTTAACAACCTTTGAAGACCTACATTCCTGCCAAAATTCAGCTTGATTTGCCTAGTGGTTTAGGAGGAGAAGGTGTTTAAAGAATTTGTCTGCCAGACAAACAGACGGACGGACGATGGACGGACGACGGACGGTGAGTGATCACAATAGATCACACTGAGCACTTTGTGCTCAGGCCAGCTCACAACAGTAAGGATAAGAACAAAAAGAGCAAGAAGAATAACATTATCAAGAAAAACACCAAGAACAAGACGATGAACAAAAAGAACGCGAAAAAAGAAGAAGAACGAGATCAAGATCAACAACAAGAGTAAGAAGATCAAAAACAATCATAACAACAACAAGAATACGACCAAGAAGAACAACAGCAACAAGAAAATCAGAATGATGAAGAAAACAACGATTCAAAAAGAATAAGAAGAGGAGCAAAAATAATAAGACGAAAATCAAGATCAATAAGAACAATAAGGTCAAGAACATCCACAAGAAGTTGTTATATATATAAACTATAAATAAACCTAATGGTATTTACCGTGTCTATTTTTAGACTGGGAATTTTCTTATCTCTTGATTCTGTTAGGTAAATGTATGTAGAATATTGTAGATCTTTCTAGAAAGGCCTTTTAGAAAGTGATTCAGACTCTAGAGTATTCTTATGTTCTATACTATTCCAGATTGTTCTATAGTATTATATAAAGGGGTTCCTACAGCATTCTTGGTTCACTTGATTTAGACTTATGGTTTCGTTTAGTAGTACTGTGTTAAACTAAAAGGGGATTTCTTGTTATCATAAAAGTGTGTTTGAAAGCGTGTTTAATTTTAAATTCAGATATTATTGGACTTATTATTTGTGGACCAGGGACTTAATCAAATTGGATCTAAAATTAAAACTTTAGGATTAAACATTCAAGGTATTGTAAATTGTTTTTGTATTAATTTCATATTGTCAATAATTCTGGTATTATTGTCAATAAATATTGTTAATTGTAAAGTTTGTTGCTGGCTTCTTTGTTCGTGTTACATTGGCACGTAACAATTTGGGGGATCGTCCGGGATACGAATATCAGACAAACAAACAAAACAAAACAAATCAAACAAATTCTTTATTTAAATCTGCTGTTCAAAATTATTTAAGAAATTAATTTCATATTTCAATTTTGATAACTCTAGAGTGCACTTTCACCATTATTTATCGAAATCTTACATTCTTATTCGGATACAGCAACAAGCTACCATGTCTTTTGACTTAGAAAAATTTACGCACGAACCTTCCGTGGAGTTGTTGAATTTGGGTAAAAAGCCTGATTTGCTCAATCTTGCCAAGCATTATGAATTAAAAGAAGTCAAGTCCTCTTTGCGAAAGCATGAAATTAAGAATATTTTGGTTCAATATTTTGTTGATGAGGACATTTTTGATGAAAAGGCTCTGTCTCTCATTGTTGATGTTCCATCAGTTTCAAGCTCAAGAGATCTTGAACTGTTAAAACTTCAACAAAGGGAGAAGGAATTGGAAATAGAAAGAGAGAGAGAAGAGCGGAAATTTCAAGAAAAGCAATTAGAAATTGAAATTGAAAGAGAAAGAGCACAAAGAGAAATTGAAGAAAAAGAAAGAGAAAGGCAATTTCAAAGGGAAAAGGAAGAAAGGGAAAGAGAAAGAGAAAGAGAAGAGAGAGAAAGGGAAAAGGAAGAGCGAGAAAGAGAAGAGAGAGAAATAGAAAGAGAGAGGGAAAGAGAAGAAAGAGCATTTCAATTACGATTAAAAGAATTAGAAATACAAGATAGAGCAAATCAGCCCAGAGATATGTAAAATGACCATTTTGATGTAACAAAACATTTTAGGCTTGTTCCTCAATTTCAAGAAAATGAAGTTGATACATATTTCGAACATTTTGAAAAAGTTGCAAATAACTTGAAATGGCCAAAGGAGCACTGGACCTTACTTTTTCAAAGTGTCTTAGTAGGAAAAGCTCGCAATATTTATTCGCAACTTAGAACAGAACAAAGCAATGATTATGATACTGTAAAAGAACTCATTCTCAAAGGTTATGAGCTGGTTCCAGAAGCATACAGACAACAATTTAGAAGTTGTAGAAAAGAATCTGGCCAGACTCACGTTGAATTTGCAAGAAACGAAGAAAAATTATTTGACAGGTGGTGCTATTCTACGAAAATAGACCAAAATTATGATAATCTTAGACAACTTATATTAATTGAACAATTCAAAAATTGCATTCAATCTGACATTAAGTAACTTTTAGATGAAAAAACTGTTGAAACTATACATGAAGCAGCTCGTTTAGCTGATGATTACTACCTTACACACAAAAATTCTTTCGTTAATAAAGCAAAACCTGCTTCCTCACATCCCCAAAATAAATCTATGTCTGGTGATTCATCTAGCATGTCTAGTCAATCGAATTCACCTAAACCAAAGTCTACTGGTGAAACCAATGTTCAAAATCCCTTATCTCGAGTACATTGTACTTTTTGTAAAAAACCAGGTCACCTTATTTCAGAATGTTTTAGATTAAAAAGGAAGAAGGAACTGAGTGTAGCCAAACCTACAGGGCTCACCAGCCTTCAGCCTAAATCACAGCCTTCTTTTGAGTTAAATTCAATTGTTAAGGCAGAACCAAATTCTAATTCCTGTATGGAGATTTTTGAACCGTTCATGTTGGATGGTTTTGTATCACTTTCAGGTGAAATGTGCCCACCTACCCCTATTAAAATTTTAAGAGACACAGGGGCTTCTCAATCTCTTATTTTAGCAGATGTTCTGCCTTTTTCTGAGAAGACTTCGTCTGGTACTAGTGTCCTTATTCAGGGTGTAGAGTGTGGTGTTATTAATGTTCCTCTTCATAAGGTTAATTTGTCCTCAGATTTGGTTACTGGTTCTGTGGTTGTTGGTGTTAAACATTCTTTACCATTTAAAGGTGTACATTTATTGCTAGGCAATGACTTAGCTGGAGATAAGGTTGTTGTTAATCCTCTTGTAACTGACACACCTAATGTAGGTCAAACAGATGATCCTATTTTGCAGGAAATACCTGATTTGTACCCTTCATGTGCAGTAACTCGGGGTATGGCTAAAAAAGCTTCCTTGAAAATTTCAAATGATATTGACTTAACTGATACTTTTGTTGGTCAATATTTCAATGACGAGATTAAAAAGTCTTTTAATCTTAGTCTGCCTGATACTCAGACAGACTCGTCAAAATTTTGTCAGTCATCTCCAAGGTCAAATGACCAAGGTCATGAAACGCATTCAAAGTCAAAGTTAATCCAGGAACAGCAAAATGATCCTGAGATTTCAAAGTTAATTGATAGGGCATTACCCGAAAAAAGAAATGTCTCAGAATCCTGTTTGTTACTATAAAAAGAATGGTATTCTGATGAGAAAATGGCGACCATTTGATGTCCCAGCTGATGATAATTGGGCTGTTCATCACCAAATTGTTGTTCCAAAGTCATATCGCCATGAAATACTTAGTATAGCCCATGAAAGTCCAATGTCTGGTCATTTAGGTGTAAACAAGACTTATCACAAGATTATGACTCACTTCTTTTGGCCTGGACTTAAATCGGACGTTTTCGAATATTGTAAAAGTTGCCACACTTGTCAAATGGTAGGGAAACCTAACCAAGTTATTCCAAAAGCAAGGTTACAACCCATTCCAGCTTTTGATGAACCTTTCAGTCGGATAATAATAGACTGCGTTGGTCCTTTACCGAAAACTAAGTCAGGTTCTGAATATTTGTTGACAATTATGTGTGCTTCTACTCGCTTTCCAGAAGCAATTCCTTTAAGAAACATTAAGGCAAAGTCAATCATTAAGGCTCTTGTCAAGTTCTTTACTTTTGTTGGCCTTCCAAAATCAGTTCAGTCTGATCAAGGATCAAACTTCATGTCAGGCATATTCCAACAGGTTATGCATGAATTAGGTATCAAGCAATATCGGTCATCTGCTTATCACCCTGAAAGTCAAGGTGCTTTAGAACGATTTCATCAGACCCTAAAAAATATGATAAGGTCATATTGTTTTGATACTGAGAAAAATTGGGATGAAGGTATTCATTTGCTATTATTTGCAGTCAGAGAATCTGTTCAAGAATCTCTTGGCTTTAGCCCCTTTGAGTTAGTTTTTGGTCATTCTGTTCGTGGGCCATTAACACTCTTAAAAGAGAAATTTCTTGCTGATGATGAAAAACCCTTGAACTTATTACAGTATGTTTCTGACTTCAGAAATAAACTGTCTAGGGCATGTGAGGTTGCAAGGTCAAATCTTAAATCATCTCAGAGCAAAATGAAGGCAAGATATGACAAGCATAGTGTTGATAGGAAATTCGAACCAGGTGATAAAGTCCTTGCTCTTTTGCCAATACCTGGCCGACCCTTACAGGCAAGATATTATGGCCCGTATACTATTGATAAGAAAACAAGTGATTTGAATTATATTATCAATACTCCTGGAAGGCGTAAAAATAAACAAATGTGTCATGTGAATATGTTAAAAAAGTATTTTGACAGAGATAGCTCTATTTCAAAACCAATTACAGTTGTAAACACTGTCCCACAAGAATCAAATGTGATTGAATCAGAAGTTAATTCAGACTTTAGTGAAAAATCCGTTCCTGGTCCACCTAAACTTGAGAACTCTGAAATACTAAAGAATCTTGACGACAAACTTTCACATTTGGAGCCATCTCAACGAGAAGAGCTGAAACAGTTGATTAATGAATATGAACACTTGTTTTCTGACATCCCAACAAGAACTGATAAAATATATCATGATGTCATTGTGGAAGATTCTCAACCAATAAAACAACATCCTTATAGAATGAATCCAGTGAAACAAAAAGCCCTTCAAGATGAAGTGAATTACTTATTGGAGAATGATTTTATTGAACCCAGCCAAAGTAATTACAGTTCACCATGTATATTAGTTCCAAAGCCAAATGGAACATACAGAATGTGTACTGACTATCGAAAAGTAAACTCTGTGACAAAAACTGACTCCTTTCCTATACCAAGAATTGATGACTGTATTGACAAAGTCGGTAATTCTAAATATGTCACCAAATTTGACATTCTCAAAGGATTCTGGCAAGTTCCGCTCACTGATAGGGCTAAAGAAGTATCAGCATTTGCTACTCCAACTGGTCTGTACCAGTACAAAGTTATGCCGTTTGGGATGAAAAATTCTCCTGCGACGTTTCAGCGGCTTGTAAATATGGTTATAGCTGGCTTAGATGGCTGTGACGCATACATTGATGATGTCATCATCTATACAGATACATGGAGTGACCACCTTCAAAGAATCAAACAATTCTTCGACCGTCTCAGTGAAGCAAAATTGACTGTTAATCTTGGAAAAACAGAATTCTGTCATGCTACTGTTACTTTCTTAGGACATCTTGTGGGACAGGGTCAAGTTAAACCTTTAGAATCTAAGGTCAATGCTATCTCTGAGTTTCCTGTGCCTGCTACTAAAAAGCAACTGATGCGATTTCTTGGTATGGCTGGCTACTATAGAAAGTTTTGTAAGAATTTTTCTATAATAGCTGAACCTTTAACAAATTTATTAAAGAAAAATGTTAAGTTCAAATGGAATGATAACTGTCAAGTTGCCTTTGATCGCTTAAAAGCCATAGTAAAGAGCACACCAGTTCTTTTAGCACCTGATTTTTATAAATGTTTCAAATTAACTGTTGATGCAAGTGATGTTGGTATTGGTGCTGTTCTTTTGCAAGAAGGCGATGATGGTATAGATCATCCAGTTTGTTATTATTCTAAAAAATTAAACAAACATCAGAAAAACTACTCCACCATTGAAAAGGAATGTCTTGCTCTGATTTTGGCAATCCAACATTTTGAAGTTTATTTAACATCTGCAACTTCTCCTATAGTTGTTTTCAGTGACCACAATCCCTTAAGTTTTCTTCACAAACGTAAGAGTAAGAACCAAAGATTATTGAGGTGGAGTTTGTCACTTCAAGAATTTGATCTTGATGTAAGACACATTAAAGGAAAAGACAATATTATACCAGATGCTCTGTCAAGAGTCTAAAATTTTGAATTGTCTTATCTTTAATATAAAATTGAATTTAACAGTACCATTTCACTATATTTTTTGTTTATATGTATATATGTTTGTATATATATCTCTTTTTCAATTCTTTTGATGAAAATTGTTTGTATTTTCATGCTAGATGTGCTGAAATGTTTCAACAAATCATGATATTATCAATTATGTAAAGTATATTATCATTGTATATGCTAAAGATAATACAAAAAGAAAGATTTATTTCATAAACCTTTCTTTTTTCTTTCAAGGGGGAAAGTGTTATATATATAAACTATAAATAAACCTAATGGTATTTACCGTGTTTATTTTTAGACTGGGAATTTTCTTATCTCTTGATTCTGTTAGGTAAATGTATGTAGAATATTGTAGATCTTTCTAGAAAGGCCTTTTAGAAAGTGATTCAGACTCTAGAGTATTCTTATGTTCTATACTATTCCAGATTGTTCTATAGTATTATATAAAGGGGTTCCTACAGCATTCTTGGTTCACTTGATTTAGACTTATGGTTTCATTAGTACTGTGTTAAACTAAAAGGGGATTTCTTGTTATCATAAAAGTGTGTTTGAAAGCGTGTTTAATTTTAAATTCAGATATTATTGGACTTATTATTTGTGGACCAGGGACTTAATTAAATTGGATCTAAAATTAAAACTTTAGGATTAAACATTCAAGGTATTGTAAATTGTTTTTGTATTAATTTCATATTGTCAATAATTCAGTATTATTGTCAATAAATATTGTTAATTGTAAAGTTTGTTGCTGGCTTCTTTGTTCGTGTTACATTGGCACGTAACAAAGTAAAAGAAGAACAACAACAACAACAACAAGAAACAAGAGGAAGAAGAACCACAGGAACAAGAACAAAAACAAGAAGAATAAGAAAAAGAGATGACAACTAGAACAACAAAAATGCCAGCAATGATGAGAACAACAAGAACAACAAATAGAAGAACTCAAAAAAGAAGAACGAGATCAAGAATAACAGCAAGAGCAAGAAGATCAAAAACAATTAGAACAACAACAAGAATACGACCAAGATCAAGAAGAAAAAAAGCGACAAGAAATACAGCGAGATCAAGAAAAACAAGAATAGCAAGAAGAAAAACAAAAAAAGAATAAGAACAAGAAGAAAAACAGGAACAATATTACAAAAAGAGGGACAAGAATTAGAAAAACAACGAGAATTAGACGAACACGATGTGCAAAAAAAAAAAAAAAAAAAAAAAAAAAGAAGAAGATCAATAAGATTAATAACAAGAATTACAACAAGAATAAGAATAAGAACAACAAGAACAAGAGAACAGCAAAAAAAAGAAGAACAAAAAGAAGACCTGAAAGAAGAAAAACGAGATCAAGGAAAACAGTAAGAGCAAGAAGATAAAAAACAATTAGAATTACAACAAGAATACGATAAAGAAGAAGAACAGCCACAAGAAAAAACAGCAAGATCAAGAAAAACAAGAAAAACAACTACAAGAACAACAAGAAGAAAAACACAAAAAAAGAACAAGAACAAGAATAAAATAAGGATCAATATTAACAAAACGGAGAACAAGATGAATAAAACAACGGGAATAAGGAAGTACAAAAATCAACAACATCAAAAAAAAAAAAAAAAAAAAAAACAAACAAACAAACAAACCAAGAAGATCAATAAGATTTAGAACAAGAATAACAACAAGAATAAGAAGATGAACAAGAAGAACAACAAAAACAAGAAGAACAAAAAGAACAACGAGAACTAGAAGAACAATTAGAGCGAGAACAAAAATAACAAGAACAAGAAGAAGAAGAAGAAGAGGAACAACATGAATAAGTTGAAAATCAAGATCAAGAAGAACAAAAAGATCAAGAACAAGATCATCAAGTACAAGAAGTAAGTAAAGGGAACAATAATTAGAAGAACAACAAGAATTAACAAGAAAGATACGAACAAGAAGAACATCATTAAAAGAATAATAACAAAACTAAGAACAAGAACAAAGGATTAACAACACGAACAAGAAGATCAAAGACGAGAAGAATAAGAACAAGTTATGCTCAACAAGAACACAAAAAACCCAAAGAAATCAACAAGAAAGAAAAACAAGAGCAAAAACAACAAAAACCAGAAGAAAAACAAAAAAAGAAGAAGTACCATAACAAGCAGAACAAGAAGAAGAACAAGAAATAAAAGAACAGCAAGGACAATTAGATCAAGAACAAGATTAACAACAAGATCAAGAAGAAAAAAATATCGAAAAAGAGAAGAACAAGAATAAGAAAAATTAGAACAAGAACAAGTATAACAACAAGAACTAGTAGAACAAGAACACGAAAAATACCAAGGACTGTAAGAACAACAACAAAAGATAAAAAAGAAGAAGAAAACAAGAACAAGAACAACAACAAGAAGAAACAAGAACAAAACGTACAATAAGAACAAGAGCAAGAGTAACAACAAAAACAAGAATGAGAAAAAAAGAAAGAAGAACAAAAGGAATAACCAGATCAAGATGAATAACAAGAAGATACAAGAAGAAGAACACCGAATACTACAAGAAGAACAAAAGAACAAGAACAAGAACAAAACAAAGAAGAACAACAGAAACTACCAGAAGAAGAACAACAACAAAAAGACCAACAAGAACAAGATGAAGAACAAGACCTAAAACCAGCAATTAGAACAAGAACAACAAAATAAAAAGAACAAGGAGGAAATTTGAACACGAACAAGAAGAACAGCAAGTTAAAGAAGATCAACAGAAGAAATAGAACAAGAATAACAACAAAAGGAACAACAAGAACAACAAGAACGAGAAGTACAAGAACAAGAAAAAGAGGATCAGCAGGAACAAGAATAACAAGAAGAAGAAGAAGATGAAGAAGAAGAAGAAGAAGAAGAAGAAGAAGAAGAAGAAGAAGAAGATGAAGAAGAAGAAGAAGAAGAAGAACCACAACAAGAAGAGCAAGAAGAACAACAACAAAAACAAGAAAAAGAACAACAAAAACAAAAATAACAAGAGGAGAAAATTCAATTCATTGGAGTTTATTGCCGAATTCAACAACTTTCATTTATATCTTGGCGGCTAGAGCACCTTACAATGAGGTCCTGGTATTTCTCTCACCAGTACAACCACCACATCCTTTCCTAGTCTCCAGCTGCAATTTTGACAAAGGTCTACGGTTATAAACCCATTGGTGAGACACAATTGTCAGAAAGAATTAGTGCCGCCGTCGGGGATCGAACCCGGGACCTCTAAATTGACTGTCCGACGCACTACCAACGGCGCTATGACGGCGGCCCAAGAGGAAAAAAAGAAGAACGACAAGATAAAGAAGAACAAGAAAAAGAGCAAGAAGTAGATCAAGAACATGGTCCTTCATCTAAGTCTCTTTGATCCCTGGGACAATACATCAATTTATTGGACAGATTTTAACAGGGAGATAATATCTAGATAAGATAAAAACCACGAAATGCTTTCTCACAAAAATTCAAAAGAATATGTCTTAGGTACAGCCCTAACATGAACATATGGACATGTAATGCACTTCATGAAATACAATTATAATTTAAAAGAAACTATTATAAAAAAAAGTCCATGCCTTCTCGTTTAAGCGAACAAGTTTTTAAGATTTCCTCCTTTGTGTCTATGTAAAATAGGGTGGGTTCATTCAGAGCCAATCATTACCAGGGGCATGACATGAAAGCATTAGAAGAAGTCCACTTTAAAATATTTCAAACAAAATATGTAAGATGTCTGCCTTTTGGTTTCAGCGAATAAGATTTTTAGGTCTTTGAATCTTAGTAAATAGGGTGGCAACCGGGTGGTGCCTAAATATGATCCAAGGGTCTTGATATGAACAAACTTGGTGGAGGCCTACTAGATGATGCTACATACAAAATATGAAAGCTGTCTGCTTTCTGGTTTTAGAGAAGAAGATTTTTTAAAGTTTTTCGCTCTTTGATTCTATGAAAAAACGGGATGCGCCCGGGTGGGGCAAATATGACCTCAGGGTCTTGATATGAATAATTTTGGTAGAAATTTACTAGATTATGATACAATGCTACCAAATAGGGAAGCTGTCTGCTTTTTGGTTTCGGAGTAGATTTTTTTTTAGGATTTTCGCTCTATGATTCTATGTAAAAAGGGTTGCGCCCGGGTTGAGTGCAAATATGTGCCAAGAGCCTTGATATGAACAAACTTGGTAGAGGCTTCTAGATGATGCTACGTACTAAATATGAAAGTTGTCTGTCATCTGGTAGAAGAAGATTTTTGAAAATTTTCCTGTTTTCACCCCTTTTTGTTAAGGGTTAAGGGGGAGTTAATGGTGGATTTAATCTATTTGAATAACTTTGGTAGAGCTTGACACAAGGCACATCCCTGCCATGTTTCATCAAGATTGGCCCACCGGTTTAGGAGAAGATGTTTAAAGAAAATGTGCACGACGGACATCGCATGACCAACGACGGACGACGGGCATTGGACGATCATAATGGCTCACATTGAGCACTTCGTGCTCGAGTGAGCTAAAAATAACAAGAAGAAGAACAACAAGAAAAAGAAAGAGAACAGGAAAAAAAAGAAACAAAAGGAACCAGAAGAACAACAAGATCCAGAAGAACAACAAGAACCAGAAAAACAACAGGAACAAGAAGAACAACAAGAACAAGAAACAGAAGAACGACAAGAACAACAAGAACAAGAACCAGAAGAACAACAAGAACAACAATAACAAGAACCAGAAGAACGACAAGAACAACAAGAACAACAATAACCCTAACCAGAAGAACGACAGGAACAACAAGAACAAGAACCAGAAGCACGACAGGAACAAAAGGAACAACAAGAACAAGAACGAGAAGAACGACAAAAACCAGAAGAACGACAAGAACAAGAAGAACAAAAACCAGAAGAACGTCAAGAACAAAAAGAACAAGAACCAGAAGAACAAACAGAACAACAAGAACAAGAACAAGAAGAACGACAAGAATAAGAAGAACACAAACCAGAAGAAAGACAAGAACAACAAGAACCAGAAGAACAACAAGAACAAGAAGAACGACAAGAACAACAAGAACAAGAACCAGAAGACCGACAAGAACAACAAGAACAAGAACCAGAAGAACAACAAGAACAAGAAGAACGACAAGAACAAGAAGAACAAGAACCAGTAGAACGGCAAGAACAACAAGAACAAGAACCAGAAGAACGACAGGAACAACAAGAACAAGAACCAGAAGAACAACAAGAACAACAAGAACAAGAACCAGAAGAACAACAAGAAAAACAAGAACAAGAACCAGAAAAACGACAAGAAAAACAAGAACAAGAAGCAGAAGAACGACAAGAACAACAAGAACAAGAACCAGAAGAACGACAAGAACAACAAGAACCAGAAGAATAACAAAAACAACAAGAACAACAAGAACAAGAACCAGAAGATCAACAAGAACAAGAACCAAAAGAACGACAAAAACAAAAAGAACAATAACAAGAACCAGAAGAACAGGAAACAGAAGAAGGACAAGATTAAGAAGAACAAGAACCAGAAGAACGACAAGAACAAGAAGAACAAAAAACAGAAGATTGACAAGAATAACAAGAACAAGAAACAGAAGAACGACAAAAACAACAAGAACAAGACTGAAGAACAAGAACCAGAAGAACGACAAGAACAAGAAAAACAAAAACCAGAAGAACGACAAGAACAACAAGAAGGACAAGAACAAGAACCAGAAGAATGACAAGAACAACAAGAACAAGAACCAGAAGAACGACAAAAACAACAAGAACAAGACTGAAGAACAAGAACCAGAAGAACGACAAGAACAAGAAAAACAAAAACCAGAAGAACGACAAGAACAACAAGAACAACAAGAACAAGAACCAGAAGAACGACAAGAACAACGAGAACAACAAGAACCAAAAGAATGACAAGAACAACAAGAACAAGAACCAGAAGAACGACAATAACAACAAGAACAAGAACCAGAAGAACGACTGGAACAACAAGAACAAAAACAAGAAGAACGACAAGAAAACAAGAATAAAAACCAGAAGAACGACAAGAACAACAAGAACAAGAACCAGAAGAACGACAATAACAACAAGAACAAGAACCAGGAAAACAAGAAACAGAAGAACGACAAGAACAACAAGAGCAAGAACCACAAGAACGACTGGAACAACAAGAACAAAAACAAGAAGAACGACAAGAAAACAAGAATAAAAACCAGAAGAACGACAAGAACGACAAGAACCAGAAGAACAACAAGAACAAGAACCAGAAGAACGACAAGAACAACGAGAACAACAAGAACCAAAAGAACGACAAGAACAAGAAACCAGAGGAACGACAAGAACAACAAAAACAAGAAGCAGAGGAAAAACAGGAACAACAAGAACAAGAACCAAAAAAATAACAAGAACAACAAGAATAAGAACCTGAAGAACGACAAGAGCAATAAGAACAAAAACCAGAAGAACGACAAGAACAAGAACCAGAAGAACGACAAGAACAACAAGAACAAGAACCAGAAGAACGACAAGAACAACAAGAACTGGAACCAGAAGAACGACAAGAACAACAAGAACAAGATCCAGAAGAACGACAAGAACAACAAAACAAGAACCAGAAGAACGACAAGAACAACAAAAACAAGAACCAGAAGATCAACAAGAACAGCAAGAACAAGACCCAGAAGAACAACAAGAATAACAAGAACAAAGAACAAGAATCAGAAGAACAACAAGAACAACTAGGACAACAAGAACAAGAACCAGAAGAACAACAAGAACAAGAACCAGAAGAACGACAAGAACAACAAGAACAAGAACCAGAAGAACAACAAGAACAAGAAGAACGACACGAACAACAAGAACAAGAAACAGAAGATGACAAGAATAACAAAACCAAGAGCCTGAAGTACGACAAGAACAACAAGAACAAGAACCAGAAGAACGACAAGAACAGCAAGAACAAGACCAAGAAGAATAACAAGAACAACAAGAACAAGAATCAGAAGAACAACAAGATTAAGAAGAACAAGAACCAGAAGAACAACAAGAACCAGAACCAGAAGAACAACAGGAACAAGAACCAGAAGAACGACAAGAACAACAACACGAACAAGAACCAGAAGAACGACAAGAACAACAAGAACAAGACCCAGAAGAACAACAAGAACAAGAAGAACGACAAGAACAACAAGAACAAGAACCAGAAGAAGGACAAGAACCAGAAGATCAACAAGAACAACAAGAACAAGAAACAGAAGATGACAAGAATAACAAAAAACAAGAGCCTGAAGTACGACAAGAACAACAAGAACAAGAACCAGAAGAACGACAAGAACAGCAAGAACAAGACCAAGAAGAATAACAAGAACAATGAGAACAAGAATCAGAAGAACAACAAGATTAAGAAGAACAAGATCCAGAAGAACAACAAGAACCAGAACCAGAAGAACAACAGGAACAAGAACCAGAGGAACGACAAGAACAACAACACGAACAAGAACAAGAAGAACGACAAGAACAACAAGAACAAGACCCAGAAGAACGACAAGAACCAGAAGATCAACAAGAACAACAAGAACAAGACCCAGAAGAACAACAAGACCACAAGAACAAGAATCAGAAGAATGACAAGAACAAGAACCAGAAGAACAACAAGAACAAGAACCAGAAGAACAACAAGAACAAGAACCAGAAGAACGACAAGACAACAAGAATAAGAACCAGAAGAACAACAAGAACAACAAGAACAACAATAACCCTAACCAGAAGAACGACAAGAACAACAAGAACAAGAACCAGAAGAACGACAAGAACAACGAGAACAACAAGAACCAAAAGAACGACAAGAACAAGAACCAGAGGAACGACAAGAACAACAAGAACAAGAACCAGAGGAAAAACAGGAACAACAAGAACAAGAACCAAAAAAATAACAAGAACAACAAGAACAAGAACCTGAAGAACGACAAGAGCAATAAGAACAAAAACCAGAAGAACGACAAGAACAAGAACCAGAAGAACGACAAGAACAACAAGAACAAGAACCAGAAGAACGACAAGAACAACAAGAACTGGAACCAGAAGAACGACAAGAACAACAAGAACAAGATCCAGAAGAACGACAAGAACAACAAAACAAGAACCAGAAGAACGACAAGAACAACAAAAACAAGAACCAGAAGATCAACAAGAACAGCAAGAACAAGACCCAGAAGAACAACAAGAATAACAAGAACAAAGAACAAGAATCAGAAGAACAACAAGAACAACAAGGACAACAAGAACAAGAACCAGAAGAACAACAAGAACAAGAACCAGAAGAACGACAAGAACAACAAGAACAAGAACCAGAAGAACAACAAGAAAAACAAGAACAAGAACCAGAAGAACGACAAGAACAACAAGAACAAGAACCAGAAGAACGACAAGAACAGCAAGAACAAGAACCAGAAGAACGACAAGAACAGCAAGAACAAGACCAAGAAGAATAACGAGAACAATAAGAACAAGAATCAGAAGAACAACAAGATTAAGAAGAACAAGAACAAGAAGAACAACAAGAACCAGAACCAGAAGAACAACAGGAACAAGAACCAGAAGAACGACAAGAACAACAACACGAACAAGAACAAGAAGAACGACAAGAACAACAAGAACAAGACCCAGAAGAACGACAAGAACCAGAAGATCAACAAGAACAACAAGAACAAGACCCAGAAGAACAACAAGACCACAAGAACAAGAATCAGAAGAACAACAAGAACAACAAGAACAAGAACCAGAAGAACAACAAGAACAAGAACCAGAAGAACGACAAGACAACAAGAATAAGAACCAGAAGAACAACAAGAACAACAAGAACAACAATAACTCTAACCAGAAGAACGACAAGAACAACAAGAACAAGAACCAGAAGAACGACAAGAACAACGAGAACAACAAGAACCAAAAGAACGACAAGAACAAGAACCAGAGGAACGACAAGAACAACAAGAACAAGAACCAGAGGAAAAACAGGAACAACAAGAACAAGAACCAAAAAAATAACAAGAACAACAAGAACCTGAAGAACGACAAGAGCAATTAGAACAAAAACCAGAAGAACGACAAGAACAAGAACCAGAAGAACGACAAGAACAACAAGAACAAGAATCAGAAGAACGACAAGAACAACAAGAACTGGAACCAGAAGAACGACAAGAACAACAAGAACAAGATCCAGAAGAACGACAAGAACAACAAAACAAGAACCAGAAGTACGACAAGAACAACAAAAACAAGAACCAGAAGATCAACAAGAACAGCAAGAACAAGACCCAGAAGAACAACAAGAATAACAAGAACAAAGAACAAGAATCAGAAGAACAACAAGAACAACAAGGACAACAAGAACAACAAGAACAAGAACCAGAAGAACAACAAGAACAAGAACCAGAAGAACGACAAGAACAACAAGAACAAGAACCAGAAGAACAACAAGAACAAGAAGAACGACACGAACAACAAGAACAAGAAACAGAAGATGACAAGAATAACAAAACCAAGAGCCTGAAGTACGACAAGAACAACAAGAACAAGAACCAGAAGAACGACAAGAACAGCAAGAACAAGACCAAGAAGAATAACAAGAACAATAAGAACAAGAATCAGAAGAACAACAAGATTAAGAAGAACAAGAACCAGAAGAACAACAAGAACCAGAACCAGAAGAACAACAGGAACAAGAACCAGAAGAACGACAAGAACAACAACACGAACAAGAACAAGAAGAACGACAAGAACAACAAGAACAAGACCCAGAAGAACGACAAGAACCAGAAGATCAACAAGAACAACAAGAACAAGACCCAGAAGAACAACAAGACCACAAGAACAAGAATCAGAAGAACAACAAGAACAACAAGACCACAAGAACCAGAAGAACAACAAGAACAAGAACCAGAAGAACAACAAGAACAAGAACCAGAAGAACGACAAGACAACAAGAATAAGAACCAGAAGAACAACAAGAACAAGAACCAGAAGAACAACAAGAACAAGAAGAACAAGAACCAGAAGAACAACAAGAACAAGACCAGAAGAACAACAAGAAGAATTCAGTACTCACCGTAGCTTATACACTGAGTGAAATTATTTCTCAAGAAATAACAGTCGCCAATAGGAATTTCATTGTTGATTAAATCTGCCTTGAATTCTAGAATTTGAGTGCCTGGATTAACGTAGTATCTGTTTTTCACACAAACCCAACGATTTAGATCGTCCAGGGATAGGACATCTGCTGCGTAAAACTGTAATATAAAAGTAAATGTGTTAATCCTTAACCCGCTTAATCTATTTATTTTCTTTATTGAATTGTCATTTGTTGAATTTTAAACCGATGCGTCACAAGTTTTCCCACACAAGTTGAATTAAACAGAAAGGAAACAGTATATACAAATGATCATACTGTACACATGTGCAGGCTGATCTTTGGCTTTAATGTCAATGTCTGTCCAAGCTTTATGTCAACAGGAATATATCGTGAGCAGCATGGGAAGGATTAACTGGTACTAGTTAACAATACATGTAAAATCGATTCCGATCGAGTGACAACCTCTACGTAGAGACCAATTACATAACCATTATCAAAGGTAAATACGTGCAACTACAAATCACTGTTACTTAATCCTATACCAGTAGAGAAAATATCAGAGAAATATAAACCCGTGCATGATAAATAGAATATATCACTACATAAAAACATCTTCAAAGTTTTAAATGGCATGAAACAAATAAATGATTCGGAAACAAAACATTTAAGAGGCTAAAATATAGTCTGATAAACAATTATATTAATAAAAATCAAATCAGCGCCTTTCTGCTATGCAATAGGTGAATTCTTGTAAGGAGGACAAACTGCGTTTCGATACACTGTATTAAGACCCTCCCCCCCCCCTTCAGGATAACGAGGCCCTCGATGAGACGTTGTCCTGTTCTCGGGTGTGATCTCACTGAAAATGGCGTTGATATTATTACCAGTATCATCGTACTTTGGTAACCAACGAATGATTTCAATGTTTCAATGTATTCTTACACTGAGCGACTTTAAATACGTAATACCTGAAGGCAGCACTAAAATGGAAAGATAAGTATACAAACTGGGACTAAAAAATAATTGTTTTGTTACCTTAATAAGTTATCCAACATTTATAGTATTTTGAAACATTCTCTTGTGCTCCAGTTACGGTTGCAATTTTAAATAAACCATTCAAAATTTATTTTTTTCCTTTGCTCTACTTTAAGGACGATATTTTCTTTTGAAATTAAACAAAAGCAAAACGAGTTTTAGAGTTAGGCGATATGAATCAATGGATTGAACAAATCACAAATACTGCGTTTAATCTTGTGTGGTCCAGAGACGGCACTAAAACGTCGTGTGATTGTCAAGACATGACGTCACATTCTTTTTTCCCATTTCTTTCGTAAAACCACCAACGTTGTTCAAGTGAATACGGATTCAAATTGATTTCATTTTTTTAAAAACAGTTTTCGAAATGTATATCCTTCATACGTGTGATTTAATAAAACTAATCAACCGTGAAAATGCAATTTAAAAAAGGGTTGTAGAGTAGATTGCTACGCCGGTGCTTACCGAAGCATCGGATCGAACAGCGATTGAGTCGACACAACAAAAGACCATATCTGATATGAAAATATCTAAATTCAGTTACAACAAATAAACTTATCCGTGCTCTAAAGTCGTTTTTTTACTTTGAATTGGATTTTTCAAGTCTCTCGGTATATATCGACTATCCTCAAAAGCGAGTGAATTTCCATAAATTGTTATGACCAGTAACTTTGGCTCTTCCATACCATGTCAAATATCACTAATAATACCTACTTCAAATCCTAAGATATCCCGGTCAAATGTGATATTAACTGTCCATGAGCTCACACTGCCATCCGCATCAAATATGCAAACCCCTTCATATCTGTAACCTGCGATAGAGCTTTCATACCAGGGGAAAGTTTTAACACCCAGTGGTGAGCCGACAACTGCTGTTGGTGTTTGATGGACGACAAACCTGTAACATAGATTATAATATGATCTACGTCGCCGGAGTGAAATAATCCCGTTGAATATTTTTGATATTACACGGGTGTTATAACACTAGTGGAATAACTATGCAAATGAGCTCAGAGCGAATAGCAACGTTATATTGTCACCACGAAAATGACGTCATAATCTATGTTTTGTGACGTCATTTTGAAACGGCGTTAAAAGTTTCGCGGAAAATTGAAACGTTGAATTTCAAGAATTTTGACGATTTTTCGCTAAAATTCGGGTCAAATTATAAACAGAATATAAAATTTGTGCTCATAAAATACAGAATTTATCAAACTCGTCATCTAAAACATATAAAAACTCGTTTTTATCTGTTTATAGATGACTCGTTTAATAAATTCAGTATTCAATGACCACTCATTCAAAATCCTTTATATGTGACACGTACATAGACATCGTGAATAAAGATTCTTAAACCGATTCATGTGATCACCTTTTCTAATGACAACCAAGTTTCTAAAATAAGAATTTATTTGTGAGAAGAATATTTTAAAGGCATACGCGCGCATGAGATGCACAGCATAGCGGTAATACATTTCTTTAATCAAGGAAGATGACTCAGCTGGTTCTAAATTGATGGAAATGGTTGTAAAACGAAACTGATAATTTCCCTCCAGCTTGACGTCATTATAGTTGCTACACGACGTCGAAACGTTGCTTAGCAAAAGTGCGCGCTTTTACAGCTTCAAGCGAAGATTGGTAACGTTACATAGTCTTTAAGAGGTAAATGCTGCTGAAATAAGGTCTCTATGCCACGGCCATTTTTGAGGGCCAAATAAAAAAAAATGAATGATTTAGGTAAAGGGTCACCAAAGGAATATCCATGCCAAGTTTGGATAAAGTTGACCAAAATTAGTGGGGGCGAGAAGATTTTCAAAAGGTCACCCAATGAACGTGTATGAAAAGCTTCATCGATATTGCCTTCTGGATAAGGGGGAGATTTTTGGCTTTCAAAGTGAAATTTAGCTGTGGACTGCCAACCGAATATTAAAAATCAGAATTTCTTGAAAAGTTTTGTTTATAATGGCTTGGATGGAGAATTTTTAAAAATAAAGATTTCAAAAGGCATATAAGCCCCTTCCTGCCACTTACATATTTTTTTGTGTGTGTGGGTGGAAGAAAAATCATTATTTTTTGGCAAATTTAAGTAAAGTTTCACCTAAGAATCATTCATGCTAAGTTTCATTAAAATTGGTATATAAGCTGTGGAAGAGAGGCCAATTGAGATTTCTTGAACAATTTAAAAAGAGGGTCACTCAAGGATAATTTCTGCCAAATAATTTAGAAGATGTATAAAGTTTACATAAAAGAGAACATATATTTTTTTGACAGTATGGGTTGTATACCTTGGTTTATTTGACCCAAATTTGACCTCTGTAGAAAAAATGCTAAAATAACAATTACCGACATATTTTATCTTTTATCTATCCCCCCCCCCCCCCCGCTTTCGATGTATCTTTTGTAGAAAAAATAATAACTAGTTTACACATACTTAGATTTTTGAATTGAACCGGTCAATATGTGTCTTTCTTAGATTTACGTAATTTTTACATTTGAGTATAAAATATCGTTTATCTTCTGTTTTGCTTCTTTCACACATAGGCATACTGGATCATTTCTTAGAACTCTTCTATTGCTACACACGGACAGACTGACGGACGCGCGAATGTACGCACGACGGACACGTCGCCATGACATGAGCTTGCTGGCCTTCTGACAGTAAAGCTGATAAAGAGATTATCCCCTTTTTTGATTAAGATGTTTGAAACAAACAAAAGATTCAAATTTTGCGTGAATCCAATTTACAATCCTGCAGTCTGACAATGTATCCTGATCCATACCTCCACAAAAACTAGTCTTGAGTTTAAAAAAAAAATATCTCATACTTTTGATAACAAAGCTAATCGGCAATTCAACTTACAACATGAGAAATATAATAACCAAAACCATTTCCCAGCCTCACACAACAAAAATTCACGTCGTAACTTAAGAATCCCTTTATGTTACTGTTAGTCGTTTATTTCAACATAGTGTCTTTACAGCAGCTTTTTTTAGCTAAAGTTACGACATTATTGTCTCTCAAGAACGGTATTTGAAACGAATCCCCCAGAATTCATCAAACATTGATTAAATATTGCGATGGACATAATTGTTAATAGGAATCGCCGCTTTGTAAACAATTTTGTATTATTTGCTTACAATATTTGCCAAACACTCAACCTGACAAACATGAAAATCCGACACTCATAATAATAACTTGTTGCTAGATTATATGGTATTGATTTAAAGCGTCTGAGTGGTTAGTTAAGACCAACACACAAAAAGTCCGCAGATTTTTTTGAAAGGGGTGTATTGGAAATAAGCTTATTTCGCAAAGTCGGGAGAAATTAGCGATATTATATACCCCCCCCCCCTTTAATAACAACTAAAACTAGCTCCTCCAACAAATTCATTTCATTCCTAATCATTTCAAAATTATTCAGCTTACCAATTTCATGATTTTATTTACTGTAGATAGTAATACCTGTATCCATACACTTCAACATACTTCCACACAATCACACTTTTTTGGAAAATGATAAAAAATAATATTTTTTCGTCAAGCAATTTATTCATTTTCACAATGTTTCCCTTCCAAAGAAAAAATGCTACTAAATTTAACCAACCAAAAATTTTTAGACTACAACTTCTATGAATTGGAGCAGTTTTTAGATTCCGTCGTCTAGTGATGTGTTGATCATGTATCCCAACTCCACATACGCTTAAAAAATACGTAATTTCGTTCAAGTAAAAATAAATCTGTCGACAGGCTAAGGATACAATTATTTACATTGTGAAATTGACATTCACCTCAATCAAGACCATTCTAAATCGCTACTCAGCGCTCCATTCATTCATTTTAAACACTCACTCAAACCATTCAAAAACGCACAAACCCATTGAAAGAAATAGAATAACCAACGACATTCACTATAAATTTTGATCGACAAAAATCACGATTTCACAGACATAATTCAAATTTTTAGCGTCTTATAGGTTCTTGAAGAAATTGGAAGCTATGAATAAAACTTTAGTGTATTTTTCATTAAAGGGAGGTAATCAATAACGCAAATTTTGTTCATCCCGAATAAAATTTGAGATATAGGATTACATCCCATTAAATTCACTCAAAACTCGCTCCACACACTCATTCATTTAATTCCTAACTCATTCCAAAATCATTCACCTGGAAAATTTCACGATGTTGTTTACTGTAAGGTTCTCTTAGGGAAAAAAATTCCCCAAAGGTGTTATTGAAATTGGCATGAATGGATTGGTTAAGCAATTCACAACTTGTGTGTTAATCGAGTTTTTCTTCCGACATAAATATATCATATTTTTCGAAGCAACAAACCTTTCAATCATTCAGTGCGCACAATTACAGTGCTAATAGAACTTTGATTTTGATAAAAGTAACGTTGTATATGTAGGGTAGCTTCAATTCTAAATGTCGCGCGAATAAGTGTTACTAACTTTATCAGTGTAGATTGAATGTATTGTTTATCTCGTGACGAACTAGTCAAAGTAAATATAGATATCTTGATTCGTTTTGGATATCAATGGAAAGTCAAGTAGGTGATCAAAGATTAATTCTCCTTTTAAATGTATTGTGTATTTGTTTTATAACTTTCTCTTGTGTTTGTCGGACTACACAAAGTGTTAATAATATAACTACCATGTGCTATGGTATCATATTTCCTTACGTAATTTTAAGTGAAAGGTGAACTTTAACTTTTCGATAAAAAGCAACCGTTATTATACACATTTGCAGTTCTCAAAACGAAAGTGATTAAACAAGTTAAAGATTAAGAATTGAGGGATGGTCCGGCATTCACAGGTATAAGTCACAACTATCAAGTGATATTTTAGGCTAGAAAATTAACGACATCAATTAAGAAGTAAAACATCAATGGTGTGCAACTTGAGCGTTGTAACTACAGCTCAATAAGTTGTAGTTACGGCGTTAAGGTTTGTCCAACTTTGAACATATTTGAAATGAGGTCGCAAATGCCGTTCGTCAACCGCCGTACATCTAGTCCAAATAAGCGCTTCGATTTGTAAATCGATTGATTCTTTTTTCGACGGCGATCCATACACCCTGATGCTATGAAGTGATATATAGACAAATGACAAAACGCTGATGATACAATGGATATAAATACGGAGAAGAAGCCACTTGTTGATAAACCAACGTCGTCTGATAACGTTTCATTGACGACATGGCGACGTTTTCTAATTGGACCAATATTGTCAATATACATGTTAGGATACATGATGTCATACCACACTATCACAGAATATACCAATCATCAGTGGTTAGTAATTGAGTCGGACAAGGCGGGAATACCGATAAATACGTCATCGACGTCAAACTCAAATTGTGATGATAGAGCCAATAAAAGTTCAAAATCTTACAAAGCGAGTACTAAAGCAGCGGAGATGGCGTCCGAGTATCTTGTGTATTTTAGCATTGCACAGGGACTGCCAGCAATAATTTCAAACATGATCCTTGGATCGTATACGGACGCCCTCGGGAGAAAATTTCTACTGGCTGTCGGTATATCTGGAACTGCAATCAGGTTGATACTATCGTCCGTTGTGATATATTTCAAATTCAATATGTTGTATATTGTTGGGGCGTGTATAATCGAGGGAATATCTGGTCAATACGCGACAACGTTACAAGCGTCTTTAGCGTACACAAGTGACATCACAGATCCTACAAGACAACGTGTTTTCGGCGTAGCTTTGATAATGTTTATGCTAGGAACGTCATTGACTTTGGCAAGTTTAGCTGCTGGATTTCTAATAGAGAGTTATGGCTACCTCATACCTATGGCAGTATCAGCGATAATGCTGGTCATATCTTTTATACTCTGTGTGTTATTACTACCAGAATCGTTTCCAAAGAATAAACGTATAGCGAGTAAATCTCTGAAAACCGTCATTTGGAACAGTGTATCATTCCTTTCTGTTAACGACGTCAATAACAATAGGTGGAAATACAGGTTGTTATTTCTAACGCATGCGTTGTGTGATTTTAGTTTCCTTGGAAGGATCGGTACAGAGACAATTTACCAAATGTCCCCACCATTCTGTTGGTCGGCAGATAAGGTTGGGATCTTTGGGAGTGCACGGACGATGGGAATGATGGTAATAGGTCTGGGATCTATCAAATGTCTGAAAATGATGCTACCTGACGTCTCTATAGCCATGCTGGGAGTGACGTCATATCTCGTCGGATTTGTGCTCACGGCTTTCGCGAAAAATGACATTTGGTTATATTCAGGTAGGTGGACATAGAGGATATTGAATGAGTGGTCATGGAATACCGAATTTATTAAACGAATCATCTGTAAACAGATAAAAACGAGTTTTTATATGTTTAAGACGACGAGCTCAATAAATTCGGTATTTCATGAGCACAAATTTCATATTCTATTATAAAATGACCCGTATCTTTACGAACATTCGTTAACATTCTTGAAATTCAACATTTCATTTTTCCGCAAACTTATAACGGTGTTTAAAACTGACGGCACAATTTATACATTATGACGTCATTTTGGTCATTCTGCATTGCTATAAATTATAACAAGATGGCGTGAAACGCCTGTATGAAAAAGGAGAATTACGTAGAACTTCATTCGCAATAAAATTCACGTATCATTTGTTTTACTATGTACTCAGATATCATCGCCCATTTATGACATCATACATCATCTTTGGCGGGAATGTTGGTGCTTTTGACGTCATATAACCCACGTGCTAAATGACGCTCTTCGTTTTCTGTGAAATTCTCCCAACATCAATATCAATACTTATCTTTTAATTTACTATTTTTCCACCCAGAAAAGGTTAAAAAACTTATTCCAGATTTGTGATCGCGCAATAATGGATATAATTTCATTTCGTGTTGATTTGTCCATGGTTAAAGTCTGGTTTGGGAGGGGTTATGTTCAAAGCAAAATCCTCGGGCACCGCGCTCGGTCTTTTCGGACTCACAAACCTGAAATGAAATTATTTCATGAATAAATGTTGAAATGCGTCATATGGATGAGCTATATTGGATCAAAATATACTTACTTCCGAAAGAAAGTGTGCACTTTTGAATGTTAATTATCTCTGCAATTACACAATCTATAATCATGAAACGTCGTATGACTATCCCAAGAGTATGTGGAAACGATTTTTGAAAACAAAAATCAAAATCGCGCGATGAGCAAAATTTTTCTGCTTATTTCAGACATTTGATTTTGCATAATTTGCATGTGCATCACGCGTTAGACTAATAATTGGTCTTAAAATGCATTCAGTTGAATCTTTGCGTCTTTCCTGAGCAAAAAATAACATCTTCAATACAATTATGCATGATGCTACAGCGTGGTTTGACTACCCAAAACGTCGTTGAACAAAATAGAACCTTGTCAGATTTAGAACGTATTTAAAATTGATTGAGCATTCATGTTCCAATAGAAATCGAGGTCATCATTTTGTAAGGCCTTTAATTAGCAAATCAAGATGTCATAAAACGTCATACAACGACAGGTTACTGACCTAACAACGTAGCAATGTCTAACGTTACCGTACAAGTAACGTCCGCATTAAAAAATAAAACTTTTGTTTGGAAATAGCTTAGTATAGGTTCTTAAATTCTATAATGCAACATGAACACATAGCTCTCATCAAAGGAAAAGTTGTAAGGGGGTCAAATCTCAACAATTAAAGTTCTGTCTGCGCGTATGCCGCATGCCATACTTTATCAAAATCTGATTTGACTTTTTTATTTCAAAAGGTCTTGACTAAAGCATGGTATCAAATTTACTCGATAACTTACTCCAACTTTGTAAAATCAAGAGAAAAGCAAAAAGTGAAATTGCACAATTTCTTATGGAACTCAGTATATCTATTATACTGTCAATATTGCAGCTGGTGTAGCCAACTGTTTTGGGGCGCTAGAAACTACCATGATACGAACTATTGCATCGACTTTGACTCATCCTAGTCAACAAGGTAGGTCAAACATTCTTCACACAAAAAGTGTACTTTACCAGAAACAGAAATGACACAAACACACACACACACACTGGCGTGTAGAGAACTAGGGCCCTGGGAGGGTAGCAGAGGTCTTGTCAGTCATGAATTATAGTTAAAAATAGTGTTATAGGATTGTTATGGGACCCATTAATCGTGAAATCAAAGTATCGTATCGCACACTTATTACAAACGAATGTGTATATCGTAGCTGAATCCCTGGATATTTGCATAAAAAGAGCATTATTTAATCCCGACAAGCAGAGGACACAATATAAAAATATTTTTTACATTGATTATGTTAACAGGTTAACGCGTTAGAGAGTATGAAAATAGCAAAATAACAAACCTCTAAGGAGCATTTATTCATTAGGCTGGCTAAAAAAACCTTGTTCAATTTTGAGAAGGGGACAAACTGTCGATTTGAGAAATTTTTGTGTTGGAATCATGGGATATTTCGTTTTTTCTAAAGAATTGGTTAATGGACTAAGACTATAGCCCCTCGTTCTCGCGGACGGCAAAAATTACCAGCACTCGTTCGATAACGAACTAAAAGCCCATCCCAGGTCAAAACCTTTCATTATTCCTGGATTCGAATGAACAGTCAATCTTCCTACATTCTAAATAAAGGAGTCCTTCTCCTAGTTGATTAAAAGATAAGCATTAGTTAAATTCTAACCAGAAGCTATTTTCAACCAAACAGGTTTATCAACCAATCAGGTTTGTTGTTTCAATTGTACCACTTGAAACAACAATCACGATTGGCTGAAATCAACTTTCTATAAATATACGTATTACCTATACTTTTTTGGCCTGGTTTAGCAGGCGATTGGAAATAACCCATATGTCCTTGAAATCGCAAAAATCGGAAAAAGATAATCGAGTCAAAAACCGAACAACATATGTACTACGTAGCTTTTTGTGATCATGCGCGCAAAAAAAAAAATGGTCTGTGCGTCACGAAGTGCTTGTTGTGTTCAAAGCAGTGCTTGCATATCACTACGCTGTAATAAAATCAAAGTACTTATAGTACTGAAGGCGATGGAGCTGAATAGACGAAACAACACACGAGGTCAATTTTCTTGAATATAACCTTGATTATTCACCTTGTCCTTATCATGTTTACCAGATATTTTCTTACGTATCACAGCCAAAATCACTGCTGTGTTAAAGATACATAGCTTTTTTTTATCAGATCTTGACGGATGACCTTGCTAATAGGGAAAAGTAGAAGACACATCTAACTAACACTTTCTCCCTAATATTAACTACCCTTTCTGCTAAAACTTTTACTAATTTGCCCACATCATTAAACCCTTAAACAGACGACAAAATTTAAGAATGGGCAATCTTGTAACAGGTTGCATACAATAAAGCAAAGTGATTGTAGTTTGATATATATCTAGGGTAGAAATTAAAAATAATGGGGTATGAGTATAGGGTGGTCCATATTGCTGGAAAGGGAAAAAATGGTCATATCATTTCTTGTGTTCCCACAGTATATTACAAGTTCTTTATGGAAATCAATTCTATGTATAAGAAATAGAAAAAAACAGCATTACTACGATTGTTAGACGGAATTATCGAATGGATAAATTGACTGACAAGTAGCAAACCAATCAACTGAACTTAAATGATAAAAACGCGAGAGGCGTCTGTCTGCAAAGCGGTATCGGGCGTAGCAATCTATACCTTGGGAATTCGCTATTTTTTGCGCTGTATAGCGAGCATACCATTCGACATTGATCCTTTGAAGTGAGTTCGGATCCCTTGGTTTACCTCGCCTAAAAGCCATGCTATAAAGATTTAAAAAGTGGATTGCATGCCTTCAAATGTCACAATGCATCTTTATAAACCAGGCCTTCAGCGATTTTAGCGCTTTGATATATAAAAAGGGGCCTTAAAGTTGATCTGCGATGTTACATGCCCACATTTTAGCGTTTTACTAGAATCAGTTTAACAGTTTTATTTTTTCTTAAATGACGCGTCAGATTAAAAGAAATTCCTAATATCATACGTTGAATATTTCAGATTTAAATTAAATAATTAATGTGCATCAGCTATTGCAAATGACGCGCCATGCAAAAAGGAACTACCCGTAGAGGTGACGCACATTAGATCAGACAGTATAACGATTACTTTAAGGCTAATTACATTTGGCACGGCCGCCACACGATTTCGCAGTCTGCGATTTCTCGAAGGATATTTTTGACATCGTGCGATTATATTTTTGTACGGCGTATGTGTTAAGGTTCATGTAAAGTGTTTGAGACCCAATTTTAAGGGCGCTTCATTAGCCAAGAAAAAGCAGTATGTCCAGGTATATTGTATATCAAAATGAAGCTATTTTTGAGCACAAGCAGTTGAGCAACATAAGACCGCCATAGCTATAGCGGCAAAGCCAAAACATTGTGGAAAAGGGTCATTTGTACAGAACAAGCAACTGCATGATAAATGGGTAAAATTGGCTCATATTTTAACAAAGTACAGTCTAAAGTACTATCCAGGTAGTACTACAACCTTTGGTATAAATCTCGGTCTCAAAAAGCTCCTTTGAAACAATCAATTTCCATTTATTTTTTCAACATACTTGTCAAACATGTTTGGTTGGTTTTCAAAATAGATGTTAGGTATGGTGCAACAGCACACCATAATATTGTGAAATATTTTCTGCAATTCATTTTAAATTATAGTTTTTGAATTCATTGATCTCTAATAAATTACTATATATTTATCATTCAGTGAGATAGAAATTGATATATTGCTTAACAACCTTACAGGTTAATAAACTATTAATGTCCATTTATGTTGTGATAACACACTATACCTTGAAAAGATCTACACGTTTACAAAATTAGAATGACATATATGACATATGTGTTTATAAAATAAGTCAAAATAAATTGCTTGCATAACTACGTTTTGGGCTCGAGTTTTATACCAACGTTTGTAGTAGTACCTGGGTCGTATTTAAGACTGTAATTTGTTAAAATATGGGCCAATTTTATCCAACAGTCATGCAGTTGCTTGTTCTGTACAAAATGACCCTTTTCCACAATGTTTTGCTATACCGCTATAGGCATTGCAGTCTTATGTTGCTTAATTGCTTGTGCTCATAAACAGCTTCAATTTGGTATATAATATACCTAGACATTTGCCTTTTTCTTGGCAAATGAAATGTTTTAAAATTGGGCCTCAAACACTTAACACGAACCTTAAAAAAAATCGTGCTGTGTCTGAACGGGTTGTCATAAAACTGTCCTAAGAATCATTGAGATGCCCATGCGGCGATCGCAGATTATCATTCGATCCCCGCAAGGAGACCTTGTGATTTGTCAACTACATGTTTTTCCTCTGTACGATCATCATAAGTTACGCGTTGGATGATCCGTTAAAGACTTCGAGGTAAAACATTGCACGGTGACCATGCAATGTCCGTGCGTTGATCATGCGAAGCCTAAACGACATGTGTACATCCTATGGTCTCCGTGCGGTTTAATGATTTTTAAAAACTTGTATATCTTTTTTATACAAAATCGCAATGGTCAACGGCACCCGTAAAACCGTGCGATCATAACCGTGCGATGATCGCACAGACACTGTATGCCACCGCACGGCTACCACACAATTTTGAGGTTACGCCAAGTTTAGGGCGCCGGACGGACTCTGTAATCCATACATGTAGTTTACAACTGAAACAAAGCAAAGGGCCAGGGTCGAACCTCGGAAAAGAAACATTTAGATATTAGGTTTACAATTTGGTACTTACGTTTCTTAGGTCTTCTGGGCTTAAGATAAGAATTTCTTCTTGACGATGTTTTAAGACATTATAATTGAACCAATCTTTGAAGCATTGCGTGTAAGAAATAGGGGTGTCATAACATTTCAACATTCTGGTCGAACTTGGGTAACTAAGGTAAACCTAACATCTTTTTTTCAGGTGCGCTTTTCTCTGGCCTCGCGTCCCTAGAGATGATCGTTAACCTGTTGAGTAACATTGGTACGGGAGCCATCTACTCTCAAACAGTATCATTTATGCGGGGATTTGTGTTTCTGGTTCTCAGCTTTTGTAACCTTCTAGCCATTCTGTCGCTAGCGTGAGTACAACTTTACAATATTGTGACCCGTCACGCGGCCATTTAGGATGTATGAAAGAAGTATGGATTTTAGTGGATCTGCGCGACCTACGCAGGCTGGATTTGGTGGAAACTTTCGCGAATATACGACTTAATGAAACTATAAAAAATAGTCTATTTACCTACAAACTCATGGTTGAGCTATGTGGGATCTATTTTTCCAAATATCTATTTAACGAAATTTCCAGATATTCTTTTTCGTGTAACGGGTAATAACTTATAGCAAAAATTAAATAGGGGAAGGACAGATACTAAGTTGGCAAAACTTGTCGTCAGACCCCATTTCAAAATTTTGTAGAATAAATTTTATGTTCAAACCAACAAAAATTAAAATATGTTTTTGGTTTTTTCGTTGACCTGGCGGGGCTTAGCCGTGACATCAATTTTCAAATTTACCTTTCAATATATATATATTCTTTAAGTTATTCTGTAATTATCTTTTGTGCGTGTGATTAACTATAGCCTGAAATCGAAATGACTTACGTGCCTAGCAATTGTGAACACATTTCATCGTTGAAGCCTCGTACGGTTGGCTTCCTACCGACAACTTAACGTGTCAAGATTTATATATTTCGATTATCTTTAAAAGTAAGTAAATATCAATAAGATTGATTTACCTTAACTTTAAATGCAACGACCAATTACCATTACCTAGATTCGAGCTGTGGTTACGAGGTATATAAAATGCAACGATGATTCATCTAACAGTGATTGCTACATCGTCTTCTTTCGAAACGCATGCACAATTATTAATCGTTTAACCATGCCAAATATCTTTTTTGATAACATTGATATGAAAATTCGCTTTATAAACTGTACTTACGATGTTGGATGTTTCAAACCGAAGTAATGTGATTTCGCATTACATTTCTCTTTTGACTTTCTTACATTTTTTCAGGTGCTTGCAGGTCGGTTGGAGAAAAGAGAAACCTTGTCAACTACGCGAGATAACTAGCTAGTTATTTCATCAGAAAGTCCTGCAACTGCCTTTTGATTCCCCCGACTCTTGGCCGATGGCACTTTAAAAAAAGCTTTATTGGTGGTTGGCAGTGGTACTAGGCTACTGAGGAATTACGACAATACAGGGACTAATATTGCCGTCAGGTTGGGGACACGCTGTTCATCCCAGCGGCGGTACCAGGATTTCTGTAAAGGGGGTTCGAACATTCATAAAAGGGGATTCGTTCTCTTAGTATTAAACAATTTGAACCCTTAATTGTGTTTAAACTTATTCCCTTTTTGGACATATCAACGAGTTTGTCTCAAGATTTATTTTTTGGAGACAATGTATCCTTATAGTCCAGTCAAAATAGCGAAATATGGCCTCAACCCAAACCAAATTGCAACAAAAACGTTCTTGAATTTTTTGAGTAGCTTGACCCTCCCTAGATGACATACTAAAAGTAGGACAAAATCGGAAGATACATATTTTGATTTTTCAATACATTTTGATATCCACTAGTAATGCCTGTAGTACAACAAATTTGATGAGAATATTGTGTAATATACCTGGAATAAAACTGATTTGTGCAAGCAAAACTTATCAAATATCCTTTGAATTACCTCTAGAAATTTAACCACATTTTTTAAAAATGGTTTGAGTAAAATGTATGGCATTTTAAACATAAAAAGACAAATTCAAATTAATCTTACCCCACCCACTTGATTTAACATTAGAATGGACAGAAAAATAGCTTCTGGTATTGAAACATTTTCATATACATCCTTATCAACAAGTTCAAAACACTATTATTGGATTGATCTTTTTGTATGTCTGCCTGTCCCACAGGCAATTGTTTCATGACAAAAGACCATGTATCCAACATCTGCCCATCTAAACTCATTCAGTAGTCGCTGAATTCAAATTTTGATGGTTCCTTAGTCTAATTATTATTTTGACAACATTCTCATCAGCTTATTTGTTCTTGATAATTTTCCTTTTCATGTTTACTAGAGTGTGTAAAATATGCTCAAAACGGTAGAGTTGATGAGGCACGGGACTAGTTTGACACCTTGTCTTATATGATAACGCACATTTGTGTATTTGACAAAAATTGGATAATGAAAAATCGTCAAAATTCTCATAATGAAATAATTGTCTAAGAATAATTTTCTGAAACTTCAATCCCAAACAGTTCAAAATGAAAGTATATATGTCACTTACCTAGTGCTACTTTTCTTTTTTAATTCAGTATAACAATGACACATAGAAACTTTTAAAATTCTGAGATTACCTTACCTAAAACTTTAAAAGGGCCTTTGCAAAAGTAAGATACGACATTGGAACCCTGGTCATTTGATAACCTTAAAGGGGGCTACCCGAGCTACATTACAATAAAATTTCATAGACAATTTTGTTGTAATTTCAGATACTTAAATCTTAAGTTTTCGGTTGTACAAACTTGTCTAATCTTCGTAATAATATGTCTTAAATTTAACCCATTGAAGCTTAAAATTATGTGTCCTAGTTTGCATTCTAATAACGTTTAACCCAAATTGTTCTTAAGGTTCTCTAAGAGAATCATTTTTGGTTAAATTTTGAAGTTTTCTTACAACACCTAATTAACATTATTTCATTCATATCAAGACAAGTTATATCAAGTTTTGTTTGTTTGAATGGGGGTTTACGCCGTTTTCAACAATCTTTCATTTATATCGCGGTGGTAGCAGCACTTTACAATGGGTTCCTGGTATTCTCACACCAGTACCACCATTACATCCTTTCCTGGCCTACAGCCTACTATAAAATTAATACAACTTTATTAACAAAGCTGGTATACAGATTATCGAGCAATGTTATGGTTAGGGTCCTTGTTATTTTTTCAAAAGAAAAAAAAAAATCTTTTTTATCTTGTGGAAATATACTACACAAATTAGCTAGGTGGTCAAATTCAAAAACCTGTTCAATTATTTCTTGATTCATGTTTAATTTATTAGCCCATGATCAAGTCAATTAATTTAAAACTAAGATTGTGGTTTCCTGAACTTTTTTTTTAAATAAAAGCATTTTACCCCTTTCAAATCTTATACCTCGTGATATAAGGGGCGTTTGTAATTGATCTGCATAGATTACTATGAAAGATTCGTTAGACAACTTCATTCAAAATTAATATTTATGCCTCACATAGTCTGTCATTTTAATAATTTCGATATAAATTGTTTGTGAACATTCACTTGTAGAAAAGTTTTGAAGCATAATCTTGTTATTATTTGTTCTTCATTCATTTTTAAAGGATAGACTTGCATAACATTCTCAAAAGGTTTTGAATCATTTCTTTTTTTTGCTACTAATACAGCATACTCTCTTTGTATAAGTGTTTTAATTGATGACGAATATTTATCCACATTAAAATTAGTTTATTGACTCTTGTTTTCAATAAAAATCAATGCTTCAAATAAATTGGCAATCGGAGCACTTTATTTCCAATTCATTCCTGTGCCATTCTTCAATTTAACACGTAATGTTTTTAGAAATGTTTTTGAAATTCGTCAAATGACAAGCAAAACCTGTTTCTTAAGTCATTGATGTGATGCACTTGCTTAAAAAATTTCAATTTAAACTTTCTTAACGCCTAATATGAAAATCGCAAAATCTAAACGCAAACTTTTGACATTCACAGTTTACCTTACTGTTAGATTGTCAATTAACTTTTAAAATATATATTTAATGGGACCAACATCACACTGCATTCGAAAGAACTAGTACAAGACAATTCAACTGCTTCGCAGCCCAGATGATTGTGCGCTGGGATTCCAGTTACGGGATTCCAGTTACGAGGTAGCCGCCATCTAAGCGCAGTTGGTAGCGCGTCGGAAATCAATCTAGAGGGCCCGGGTTCGATCCCAGACGGCGGCACTCAATCTTTTGTCACTATTTGTCTCTCACCAATAGGTTGATAATTGCAAGGATGTGGTGGTTGTACTGGTGAGAGAAATACCAGAAAACCATTGTTAGGTGCTCCAGCCTCCGCAATATAACTGAAAAAATGTTGAAAGCGGCGTTAAACCTCATTCAATCAATCAATCAAGTTACGGGTTTCAAGGTTCAATCTCTGACAGCAGCACACCCTGTCTGACACTTGTCTCCAACCAACGGGTAGAAACGAGTAAAAAATATCTGGGATTAGAAAGATGTAGCCCGGAAACGTAAGGTCGATAGTATGTTCTTACAACATTTTTTCACATAATACTAGCATTATCCCTAACAGGCCCTTTTTGAAAACTGGGCTTTTTTTTATCATAAAGCTACCCCCCACCCCACCCCCCACCCCCCAACACACACACCACCACCACCACCAAACTTCATATATATATGAATGTCTTTGTGCTTTGTGTAGCTCCAATTCCATAATAGGATGAGGCAATAAGACAAATCTATGGCTCTTGATATATTTTCAAAGTGCAATTAAACTCTTATGTACAACAGACAGACAACCCATGAAATACGTCATTTTTGTCATTTCTTTATATATTCTAGAGAACATGTCAACCCACCCTATCTAAAGGTTGAATAAAATCAAATCTAAATTTTAGAAAGATTTATTTTTTTATGTGCTAAATAAGACTGGTGGTTATATCTACAACTATTTTTAGTTACACTTGCTCACATAACATTTTGTACATGAGGGAGGAAGGGCGGGGGGGGGGGGGGCTAAAAAGGTTCAAATCTACTTAAACTTGGACATTGAAAAGACTTTGGACTGTTAAAAATGTTTCAGACCTATTTCTTGGAGCCAACGCCCCTTTTTTGCCAAAGCGATCATTTTCTACTTCTTTTCAATGTTAAAGTGAGTGGGTGGGGTAAGATGTTTTACAAATTATCTCTAAAACTGACCAAATAACAAAGAATATCCCATTTTCAATCAGTCAATGACTTATTACAATCAACTACATGGCTTTTGATATACCAACAACTTCTAATTTAGAATTAAACATGTTTTATGTCAAAAAGTCTTTACAGGTCTAGTTGGGAAAAATCTATGAAAAAAATCACGAAAAAAATCAAAATACGTATCTTCCGATTTTGTCCTACTTTATATATGTTAAATGGGTATGTCTATGGATGTCAAAAAACACAACATTGTTTTTGTTGCAATTTGTTTTGGGTCCTACCATAATTTGACTGGACTATTAGCTCAGACTACACAACTGTGCAGGCTGATCTAAGTCATTGTGTCTTCCAAACCTTTGTTTACAATAGGAATATGTCCTGAACAGTGACAGAATAGTTAATTGAAATTCTGAAAAAAAAAAGAAAAAAGGGCTTCAGAGGTGGTTCGTCTGAACCCCCCCCCCCACCTCTGGATCCGCCACTGCATCTATCGGTGCATCGGTCAATAAAATCAACACTGATTAGAAGTATGATCCGACGAATCGATATCGGCTACATTAAAGGAGGGACCCCAGTGAGAATTACTTCCTGAGGTCGTTGTATGGTAAAAGTAGTTCTTAAAGAAAATGTAGTCCCTCAAAGATAGAGCTGTTTTAAGTGTTAAACAGTGATTTACATGTAGTTTTGCATGATTTTTAAGTTATTTCACCTCTGTTCTAGAGTTTTGAAGTGCATTTTACTATCTCTTTGCAGGAGTTTGTTCTCCAGATGGGGGATGAAAAATATACCGCGTGATTTCTGGGCCTGTAGCTTAGTTGGTTCCGAAAGAAGGGTTCCCTTGCTGTGACTGTAATATCTAAAAAACTGCCTTATCAACCTACATGACAATTGGTTTTAAAAGGAAGTTCTTAGAAAGAGGAATTAGCATCTGTAACTCCCATACCTCAACGAACGATCTGAAAAGAGCTATGGCTTGGAGAAAAACACTGATTTACCATAAACTAAAGAGGACAAAATTTCACCGGGGTCTGACCTAGATGGGAAAATATGAACTTCTTTATTTAAGGAGATTTCAACCTGAAACTTTGTACAAAAGTTGGGATTCATACTGGAATGTCAATTGGCAGAGAATTTCTTTCAAGGTTTGTGTATTTTTCTATATTTGAGTATTTTACACGAATGTCGTAAAAAAATCTACATTTGTGGGAGAGTGATCTCCCTTTGACTGGAAGCTTGTTTTGTTTTCATCTTTTTGAAACATTTTGGCATGCAGGATGAGAAAACTAAACTGTTAAATCAACCTAAGACAACAATTCATTGATATCATGGTAATTTATGAGAAAATTTGTACTTTTTAAGGCCCCGTGAGAGCTTCGAATGTACATTTTTCCGAATTTTACAGCCGACAAGTACAGGAAAAGATCACTTGTCCGATTAAGATCTATTCTTTCAAATTTAAGGACAATTCTTCGCTGTACAAAGCTTCAATTTGCCATGTTGTAGATATGTAAAACCTTGCCATTATATACTTTTTGTGCTGGATAATTTAGACAAGAGAAAACTTTGAGATGAAAGGAGAATTTGCTAGATGCAAGTATTTTCTCCTTTCCTCTAAATGATTTCCAATCAGTGCAAGTATTAATTCTAAAAAACATAAATTGGCTTAAAAGTTGTAATCTCTTACATAGTTATATGACTTTGTCTAGATTCTACACTCACTTTTATTTCCTTTTAGTATTGAGCAAAATTGAGAAATGTACTTGTCTGCTTTCAGAAGGCTATTTCTGACAAAATGGGTATGTGAATTTCAAATCCTGTTAATGTGAATCAAGTCCAAATTAATTAAAAACAACAACAACAACATCTTTCCCTTTCAAATAGTTGAAAAGAGAAGGTTTGTTTGAAAAGACAATGATACTCAAATCAATAATAAATGAAAAAAATAACATGTGTAAGGGGGGGGGGGGGGTAAACATGAAGAAGGGGGGGGGGGGGGTATTCGGAAGGACAGTCAGCCGGGTTGGCATGACTATTTCGGCCAGCAAAGAAAAATAAATAATGTTTGCAGACAAAGACCAGATCAGATCCCAGTCAAATTTTCTTCTCTCTGTTGAGCTTTACATCAAGGCTTTCAGAGTGAACCAAAAATGACTGATAATCTTTGAAAATAGTGTGCAAAATAAAAATATTGTACTACTTGATTGTGAGTGACAGTTCTTTCATATTAAGAGTAATGACTCTCACTCTTTTATTCCAGTGAGACAGATCTTGAATTGTCATCGACAAATTACTTGCCGAATGCTGTGATTGGTACTTTCTTCGTCGCTCAGTCTAGACTGTGGATAGTTGTCGATACCAGCTCTTCGTATTGGTCGGTTTTCCTTGTAAAGATGGTCACAGAAGCATGTCTTTGTCCGATTTCTTTAGCTATTGTAAGTGTTATTTATGTTGCATTAAAATCAATTAAGTGAAGATAAATGGCCTCTGTGACTATATTTATCTATATTCTGTAATGTAAAACTAGGCACATGCCATCTGCATGCTCAGGTTAAAAGATGCTTGACATATTAACTGACATCAAACCTGTTACTTGCTCTATGGATTAATCTGAATGATATAAACTTTTTGAGTGCCAAATCTAGCCTATGATGTGCTCTACTCTTAAAGATGTTTCTTACTGACTATATCACACTTATAATTAATGGAATGGTTGTTTTGCCCCTACTCAAATTGATGTAAAAGGTAAAAAAGATGGCTTAAACGTCACAAAGAAAGTATTTTTGCGCCATATTTCCATGATTTTGCGACAATCTTGCATACTTTGGTGGCCAAAAATTGATTAAAAATTATCCATAAAGCATCAAAAAGATACTCCTGTATAAGCAGCACACACAAAATATAATATTATGTATATATCCCTTGAGTATTATTGAAATTATAGCAGTTTTATAATGATAATTAGGATGCAGAATGAAATTCATTTTTAGCATGATTTTTTCATAAACACCTGCATGTTTCAAACTTCTCCAGACAAGGCAAAAAGTGGATGGAACCATCTTATGATATCTTATTTTTACTCAGATATAAAGAAAAAACCAGCAGAAAATAAAACTTGGTGTTTCTCTTGAACATGAAATTTTATTTAGGAGGGACCCCAGTGAGAATTACTTCCTGAGGTCGTTGTATGGTAAAAGTAGTTCTTAAAGAAAATGTAGTCCCTCAAAGATAGAGCTGTTTTAAGTGTTAAACAGTGATTTACATGTAGTTTTGCATGATTTTTAAATTATTTCACCTCTGTTCTAGAGTTTTGAAGTGCATTTTACTATCTCTTTGCAGGAGTTTGTTCTCCAGATGGGGGATGAAAAATATACCGCGTGATTTCTGGGCCTGTAGCTTAGTTGGTTCCGAAAGAAGGGTTCCCTTGCTGTGACTGTAATATCTAAAAAACTGCCTTATCAACCTACATGACAATTGGTTTTAAAAGGAAGTTCTTAGAAAGAGGAATTAGCATCTGTAACTCCCATACCTCAACGAACGATCTGAAAAGAGCTATGGCTTGGAGAAAAACACTGATTTACCATAAACTAAAGAGGACAAAATTTCACCGGGGTCTGACCTAGATGGGAAAATATGAACTTCTTTATTTAAGGAGATTTCAACCTGAAACTTTGTACAAAAGTTGGGATTCATACTGGAATGTCAATTGGCAGAGAATTTCTTTCAAGGTTTGTGTATTTTTCTATATTTGAGTATTTTACACGAATGTCGTAAAAAAATCTACATTTGTGGGAGAGTGATCTCCCTTTGACTGGAAGCTTGTTTTGTTTTCATCTTTTTGAAACATTTTGGCATGCAGGATGAGAAAACTAAACTGTTAAATCAACCTAAGACAACAATTCATTGATATCATGGTAATTTATGAGAAAATTTGTACTTTTTAAGGCCCCGTGAGAGCTTCGGATGTACATTTTTCCGAATTTTACAGCCGACAAGTACAGGAAAAGATCACTTGTCCGATTAAGATCTATTCTTTCAAATTTAAGGACAATTCTTCGCTGTACAAAGCTTCAATTTGCCATGTTGTAGATATGTAAAACCTTGCCATTATATACTTTTTGTGCTGGATAATTTAGACAAGAGAAAACTTTGAGATGAAAGGAGAATTTGCTAGATGCAAGTATTTTCTCCTTTCCTCTAAATGATTTCCAATCAGTGCAAGTATTAATTCTAAAAAACATAAATTGGCTTAAAAGTTGTAATCTCTTACATAGTAATATGACTTTGTCTAGATTCTACACTCACTTTTATTTCCTTTTAGTATTGAGCAAAATTGAGAAATGTACTTGTCTGCTTTCAGAAGGCTATTTCTGACAAAATGGGTATGTGAATTTCAAATCCTGTTAATGTGAATCAAGTCCAAATTAATTAAAAACAACAACAACAACATCTTTCCCTTTCAAATAGTTGAAAAGAGAAGGTTTGTTTGAAAAGACAATGATACTCAAATCAATAATAAATGAAAAAAATAACATGTGTAAGGGGGGGGGGTAAACATGAAGAAGGGGGGGGGGGTATTCGGAAGGACAGTCAGCCGGGTTGGCATGACTATTTCGGCCAGCAAAGAAAAATAAATAATGTTTGCAGACAAAGACCAGATCAGATCCCAGTCAAATTTTCTTCTCTCTGTTGAGCTTTACATCAAGGCTTTCAGAGTGAACCAAAAATGACTGATAATCTTTGAAAATAGTGTGCAAAATAAAAATATTGTACTACTTGATTGTGAGTGACAGTTCTTTCATATTAAGAGTAATGACTCTCACTCTTTTATTCCAGTGAGACAGATCTTGAATTGTCATCGACAAATTACTTGCCGAATGCTGTGATTGGTACTTTCTTCGTCGCTCAGTCTAGACTGTGGATAGTTGTCGATACCAGCTCTTCGTATTGGTCGGTTTTCCTTGTAAAGATGGTCACAGAAGCATGTCTTTGTCCGATTTCTTTAGCTATTGTAAGTGTTATTTATGTTGCATTAAAATCAATTAAGTGAAGATAAATGGCCTCTGTGACTATATTTATCTATATTCTGTAATGTAAAACTAGGCACATGCCATCTGCATGCTCAGGTTAAAAGATGCTTGACATATTAACTGACATCAAACCTGTTACTTGCTCTATGGATTAATCTGAATGATATAAACTTTTTGAGTGCCAAATCTAGCCTATGATGTGCTCTACTCTTAAAGATGTTTCTTACTGACTATATCACACTTATAATTAATGGAATGGTTGTTTTGCCCCTACTCAAATTGATGTAAAAGGTAAAAAAGATGGCTTAAACGTCACAAAGAAAGTATTTTTGCGCCATATTTCCATGATTTTGCGACAATCTTGCATACTTTGGTGGCCAAAAATTGATTAAAAATTATCCATAAAGCATCAAAAAGATACTCCTGTATAAGCAGCACACACAAAATATAATATTATGTATATATCCCTTGAGTATTATTGAAATTATAGCAGTTTTATAATGATAATTAGGATGCAGAATGAAATTCATTTTTAGCATGATTTTTTCATAAACACCTGCATGTTTCAAACTTCTCCAGACAAGGCAAAAAGTGGATGGAACCATCTTATGATATCTTATTTTTACTCAGATATAAAGAAAAAACCAGCAGAAAATAAAACTTGGTGTTTCTCTTGAACATGAAATTTTATTTAGGAGGGACCCCAGTGAGAATTACTTCCTGAGGTCGTTGTATGGTAAAAGTAGTTCTTAAAGAAAATGTAGTCCCTCAAAGATAGAGCTGTTTTAAGTGTTAAACAGTGATTTACATGTAGTTTTGCATGATTTTTAAGTTATTTCACCTCTGTTCTAGAGTTTTGAAGTGCATTTTACTATCTCTTTGCAGGAGTTTGTTCTCCAGATGGGGGATGAAAAATATACCGCGTGATTTCTGGGCCTGTAGCTTAGTTGGTTCCGAAAGAAGGGTTCCCTTGCTGTGACTGTAGTATCTAAAAAACTGCCTTATCAACCTACATGACAATTGGTTTTAAAAGGAAGTTCTTAGAAAGAGGAATTAGCATCTGTAACTCCCATACCTCAACGAACGATCTGAAAAGAGCTATGGCTTGGAGAAAAACACTGATTTACCATAAACTAAAGAGGACAAAATTTCACCGGGGTCTGACCTAGATGGGAAAATATGAACTTCTTTATTTAAGGAGATTTCAACCTGAAACTTTGTACAAAAGTTAGGATTCATACTGGAATGTCAATTGGCAGAGAATTTCTTTCAAGGTTTGTGTATTTTTCTATATTTGAGTATTTTACACGAATGTCGTAAAAAAATCTACATTTGTGGGAGAGTGATCTCCCTTTGACTGGAAGCTTGTTTTGTTTTCATCTTTTTGAAACATTTTGGCATGCAGGATGAGAAAACTAAACTGTTAAATCAACCTAAGACAACAATTCATTGATATCATGGTAATTTATGAGAAAATTTGTACTTTTTAAGGCCCCGTGAGAGCTTCGGATGTACATTTTTCCGAATTTTACAGCCGACAAGTACAGGAAAAGATCACTTGTCCGATTAAGATCTATTCTTTCAAATTTAAGGACAATTCTTCGCTGTACAAAGCTTCAATTTGCCATGTTGTAGATATGTAAAACCTTGCCATTATATACTTTTTGTGCTGGATAATTTAGACAAGAGAAAACTTTGAGATGAAAGGAGAATTTGCTAGATGCAAGTATTTTCTCCTTTCCTCTAAATGATTTCCAATCAGTGCAAGTATTAATTCTAAAAAACATAAATTGGCTTAAAAGTTGTAATCTCTTACATAGTTATATGACTTTGTCTAGATTCTACACTCACTTTTATTTCCTTTTAGTATTGAGCAAAATTGAGAAATGTACTTGTCTGCTTTCAGAAGGCTATTTCTGACAAAATGGGTATGTGAATTTCAAATCCTGTTAATGTGAATCAAGTCCAAATTAATTAAAAACAACAACAACAACATCTTTCCCTTTCAAATAGTTGAAAAGAGAAGGTTTGTTTGAAAAGACAATGATACTCAAATCAATAATAAATGAAAAAAATAACATGTGTAAGGGGGGGGGTAAACATGAAGAAGGGGGGGGGTATTCGGAAGGACAGTCAGCCGGGTTGGCATGACTATTTCGGCCAGCAAAGAAAAATAAATAATGTTTGCAGACAAAGACCAGATCAGATCCCAGTCAAATTTTCTTCTCTCTGTTGAGCTTTACATCAAGGCTTTCAGAGTGAACCAAAAATGACTGATAATCTTTGAAAATAGTGTGCAAAATAAAAATATTGTACTACTTGATTGTGAGTGACAGTTCTTTCATATTAAGAGTAATGACTCTCACTCTTTTATTCCAGTGAGACAGATCTTGAATTGTCATCGACAAATTACTTGCCGAATGCTGTGATTGGTACTTTCTTCGTCGCTCAGTCTAGACTGTGGATAGTTGTCGATACCAGCTCTTCGTATTGGTCGGTTTTCCTTGTAAAGATGGTCACAGAAGCATGTCTTTGTCCGATTTCTTTAGCTATTGTAAGTGTTATTTATGTTGCATTAAAATCAATTAAGTGAAGATAAATGGCCTCTGTGACTATATTTATCTATATTCTGTAATGTAAAACTAGGCACATGCCATCTGCATGCTCAGGTTAAAAGATGCTTGACATATTAACTGACATCAAACCTGTTACTTGCTCTATGGATTAATCTGAATGATATAAACTTTTTGAGTGCCAAATCTAGCCTATGATGTGCTCTACTCTTAAAGATGTTTCTTACTGACTATATCACACTTATAATTAATGGAATGGTTGTTTTGCCCCTACTCAAATTGATGTAAAAGGTAAAAAAGATGGCTTAAACGTCACAAAGAAAGTATTTTTGCGCCATATTTCCATGATTTTGCGACAATCTTGCATACTTTGGTGGCCAAAAATTGATTAAAAATTATCCATAAAGCATCAAAAAGATACTCCTGTATAAGCAGCACACACAAAATATAATATTATGTATATATCCCTTGAGTATTATTGAAATTATAGCAGTTTTATAATGATAATTAGGATGCAGAATGAAATTCATTTTTAGCATGATTTTTTCATAAACACCTGCATGTTTCAAACTTCTCCAGACAAGGCAAAAAGTGGATGGAACCATCTTATGATATCTTATTTTTACTCAGATATAAAGAAAAAACCAGCAGAAAATAAAACTTGGTGTTTCTCTTGAACATGAAATTTTATTTAGGAGGGACCCCAGTGAGAATTACTTCCTGAGGTCGTTGTATGGTAAAAGTAGTTCTTAAAGAAAATGTAGTCCCTCAAAGATAGAGCTGTTTTAAGTGTTAAACAGTGATTTACATGTAGTTTTGCATGATTTTTAAGTTATTTCACCTCTGTTCTAGAGTTTTGAAGTGCATTTTACTATCTCTTTGCAGGAGTTTGTTCTCCAGATGGGGGATGAAAAATATACCGCGTGATTTCTGGGCCTGTAGCTTAGTTGGTTCCGAAAGAAGGGTTCCCTTGCTGTGACTGTAATATCTAAAAAACTGCCTTATCAACCTACATGACAATTGGTTTTAAAAGGAAGTTCTTAGAAAGAGGAATTAGCATCTGTAACTCCCATACCTCAACGAACGATCTGAAAAGAGCTATGGCTTGGAGAAAAACACTGATTTACCATAAACTAAAGAGGACAAAATTTCACCGGGGTCTGACCTAAAAGAGGAATGCCCGAACTGTGTTTTCGATAGCCTGTTCGGAATTGAATTTGTTGATTAGCAATCGGCTACTAATCGGAAGCTTTCGACTAGGTTACTGCAAATCATCTGAGGCCACTTGACATATCTTTTCGTACCTATCTACCAACCCCAGCTGTATGAAAGATAACCATTGGTTGAATACAGATAGGCAGCTATTTTCGACAAATCAGGATTGTTGATTCAATTGTACCAATTGAAACAGCAATACTGAGTGGCTGTAATTAGCTCCCGGTTAAAATTTAACCAATGATTTCTTCGTATACATCCGGGCCCTGGAAGTGATATCTGCGATTAAATGTATGTGCAAGAATGTCAGCTTGTATTCATTTGTAGCAGTTAATTACGTGTCAGTCTGATGTATTTTCTTGCATAAGAAATAGTCTTAAATGAATCTGGATGCATTATTTTCAACATTTTCATATCTCCATGAATTCGAAGAATATTGTTTTCATCTTTTGTCATTTAATATCCTGAAATAAAAGATAAAAGATTGTCCCACAATAGGACAAATTTCCATTGGAATTGCATTGGGCATAAAAATAAATGGGTGCGATAAACTGATTTCATTGAGTAATAGAACATCTCTTTCAGCCGATCAGAATATACGAATACTGATGTACCCAACTAAAATGAATTATTATTCAATAAAACAATTTATAATATGATCTACGTCGCGTGAGTGAAATAATCCCGTTGAATTTTTTTGATATTACACGAGTGTTACTACACTAGTTGAATAACTTTGCAAATGAGCCCAGAGCGAATAGCAACGCTATTTTTTTAACCGCTGAAATGCCGTCATAATGTGTATAATGTGACGTCATTTTCAAACAGCGTTATAAGTTAGAGAAAATTGAAATGTTGAATTTCAAGAATTTTGCTGAGTTTTCTTAAAATATTGGATAATATTATAAATAGAATATAAAATTTGTGTTCATACAATACAGAATTTATTAAACTCGTCATCTAAAACAGATAAAAATTCGGCGCAGCCTCGTTTTTATCTGTTTATAGATGACTCGTTTAATAAATTCGGTATTCCATGACCACTCATTCAATATCCTCCATATATTCAGCATTTCTTTAAAGTATGTGTAGTGACGGAGGAGCAAATGGTGCGAGAATTACCATTTGAAAAAAGTCAAAAATTAAAAGAAATTGAAACAATATTAATGTTAAGGTCACATAAAATTCGGCCAAGCCTATACGTCGGTGAGTCCTAACCTTCACCGACCGATTGGCGAAAAAAAAAAAGCACTGACCAGGCGTCGGTGATGTCAGGACAAACATATATTTCGCAGTCACATTAAACCGCGGATGTTACGATGTCTTATTTTTTGGCCAGAGTTGGGGCAGAAATTATATATGGTCGATTAAAAATAGCGTGCAGATGATACGTCGGCGGGATGACGTCGACATGTCAGCGATTTCCCGGCGATTTGTCGCCGATACGCAGCTGTGTGTCGCCGACTGATCGACGATTCCAAATAGAAATGAAAAGGCTAGAACAGGACAAAAGTACGTCTGCCATGTGTAAAATATATGTCGCCACTTTGCAAGTGTTTCACGAAAATAATTGTAGACATTATTTTAGCATTAACCCGACTTTGAAAGTGAATGAGTGTAAAGTGAATTATTTTTCTAGCTGATTTGAAATATTGACATGAAAATCGCATCCTTGCGAGACTCATATATGTGCACAGTGTCACGTGGATTAATTTCGGACCAATTTTTATTTCGTTCATAAGAGAGGTTCTTTTTAGGTTAACATATTTATCAAACGCCAATTCGTAAATAGCAATCTCTTATAAGTAGCTTGATGCAAAGAGTGATTTGGTTCTGAACCAAGTCAAATAGTCAAAACAACGGCCGAAACAATTCGAATGAAGCTTTTACCTCATGTTGAGTCAAAACACCAATTCCAGAATTGTTTGAGCCGTTGTTTTGACTCTTTTAGCGTTTAATAAATATGTTAACCTAAAAAGAACCTCTCTTATGAACGAAATTGGTCTGAAATTAATCCATGTGATATATGTGCACATGTACGAGATTCGTAAGCATGCGATTTTCCCACCAATATTATTATATGTCAGCTAGAAAAAATATTTCACTTTACATTCATTCACTTCAAAGTTGAGTTAAAGCTAAATCATGAAATATAAATGTTACGTTTTAAAAGCCTTTTAAATCTTTGAGTGAATGTATTATTCTAAAAAGGCGATTACTGTATTTTTTGTATATTTTATCTTTTTTGCTGAAAGTGAAATAAAGCACTCCTTAGTTTATTTCAACTGGGTGTACATGTTAAAGCAGGACACTTAATGACATTAAAAAACTTTAAAATCTAGCTAGATAGATATTGTTTGCAAAACAGAAAGATAATATAATATATATAAGTTGCAGACGCATTAGCTCGGACTCGCTTCAATCGCGCAAAATCCTGCGTCTGTGTAGTCTCTGTAGCTAGTCTAACTAACACATGTAAATAAAGATGGCCTATAGTCATTTTTAGTCATTCAAAACAGACCAACAAGTATGTAAAGTTTCATTTTTTGCTAAGTATATATAAAATGTGTCTTGTTAAAGCCCTCGATTAATGTAAATCGCAAAGGGAGTCTTTTTATATATAAAAATCACAGAGTTCTGTCCTCGGAATCGGATATCCTTTTTAGACACAATATAATATGTTCCGACAAACAGTGAACAGTGTGGACGGTTAAAAAGTTCTTTAGACTTTTTTGAAGAATTTTCGCATATTAAAGTGTTGTTTATTAGGAATTTGGTATCAAAGTTTTCGGATTTGAACGGCGAACCGAATATTTCAAGTGAAATTTGACTTAACCGAGGATTTATGAAGTTATTTCGGAATAAATATTACCCCTATTGTGGATGGATTGTGGATGGATTGTGTGAGTACTATTCAAATTCACATACATTTTTTAACAGTAAACAACTCAGATCATTTTCTTCAAAACAGTTATTACAGTTATAACAGTAAACATTGCAGTTGTATGCTATAAATAGAAGAGGTAAAACCAGCTAAAGTGAATAGTAACTGAAAATCTTGTCGAATAATACCAGATTGATCGAATAATCACGATTTAAAATGTCGGCACGCGGTCAAGCTCAAAGTCAAGGCTCAAAGCACAAACAAAACAAACAAAATGATGGTGTTAAATGTAAGTCGAATGACAAAAGTAAATTGAACAGTTCCGGCGAAGCAGAACATGAAACAGATACTAGCAATAGAGAAATATACAATATGCTGATTCAAATTAAAGCAGATCTTGCAGAATCACACAAAGTAGTGCGAACCTGTTAGACAGGATGAAGACTATTGAAACAAATGTATCAAGATTAGATCATATTGAAAGCATGGTTAAATCGGTCCAAAACGATATGAGCAAAATGAAAATAGAAAATGAATCGTTATCGGCGAAAGTAGGGGAAATCGAAAAATCATGTGAAACGATGTGCTGTTTTTACGATGAATTACTCGATTCAAAGTATGCTGTTGAAAATGACATCGCCGAGTTACAAAATGCAAATGCTCGCTTGGAAAAAGACCTAAAAGAAGCCAGTGAAAAACATGAACAATTGCAAGAAGATTTCTTAGACCTTTAAACACGCTCAATGCAGGAAAACCTGATATTTTTTGGTATAGAAGAAAACCATGGAGAAAATACAGAAATAGAACTGCGCGAATTTCTCGTTAATAAAGTTCTCCCAGAGGAACAAGAAGAAATTGACAGCATAGTTTTTGATAGAGTCCATCGTCTTGGTAAAAAGAAGTACAACAAAGGGAAACTGATTGACCGACCTATTATTGCCAAATTTGAGCGTTATAATGACAGAGAAAAGATTCGCAAGGCGTCCTTCAGTTTAAATAAAGAGAATAATGGTTTTGTTGTCCGTGAACAGTTTCCGTTCGAAATAGAACAGCGAAGAAGAGAGTTATACTCAATAATGAAAGAGTACAAGAAAAATAAAGACAATAAAGTAGTGCTCGTCAAAGATAAATTATTCATAAACGGCAGACAATATATACCAAGGTCAAACCCTGACGCACATATTTATCCCGACTTTAACAAACCACAACCGACCAACCGTGAGAGGGATGAGCGTTCTAGTAGACTATCGTTTGTGGGTAAAAACATGCGTCTGAGTGAAAATGAAGAGGTCCCCTTATCAAATCGCTTCGAACAGTTAGTCGAAAAACATCATTCAAATATAACGCCGTGCCAAGAGAGAAGAGTAACTAAAAAAAAGGCTACGTCACCCTTAGAAGAAGACTTTAATAAAAAATACAAATTCGGATCACCGCTGAATATGCAATCGACTCCGGTACAAAATCAATGTCAAGTGCAAGTACAAGTGAATTCGGTCTATTCTAACTCGACCGTCGATAATGAGGACGCTATGTCGCTAAGCACGGGAAGCACGAGACCAAACGACGCAGGGGGTCCCGATCACGTATAGGAATGTGCGGGGGAGTCACGACTCCGAGCGATATCACGATTAAAGACAGACTGTAACCAAAACAAAAGCGAAAGGCCATCAGAAAATGTACTACTAAATCCTATAGTTCAAAATGATCAATGTTTAAAGCTGCTTACTCTTAATGTATGTGGTTTATTAAAAAAGCTTAGATGTCCAGACTTTTTAGAGACGATTAATAAGTACGATTTAATTGGGTTACAAGAGACAAAAATTGATGATACCGATTATGTTAGTATAGATGGATATGTCTTTTTTAAAGATAATAGATGTACACTATCAAATAGAAAATCAGGTGGAATTGGGCTTTTAGTTAAAAATAGTCTAGCTAAGTTCGTACAGATTCTGAATACAGATGGCAAAGTGTCTATCAGGTTTTCATTATCAGATAGACTGGCGGGCTGTGGTGATACAGTTTGCGGAGTATTTTATGTACCACCGGAAAGTTCACCATATTCCGTAAACGATCCGTTTTTATCAATTAAAGCAGAATTGGATAGCTTCAAAAGCAAATATCAAAATGTTATTTTGTTTGGTGATTTTAATTCTCGTACCAAAACAAAGCTGGACTACATTGAACTTGATACGTCTATAATGCGATCTACATATTCCGAGGATTTACTTGAAGAATATAACATTGAAATGAATAGTTTCATGAACACTAACATTAAACTATGTAGAAATAATACAGATAAATAATTGAATAACTATGGTTACCAAATGATTGATTTTTTTACAGGAATATAGCCTATATATTTTAAATGGCAGAACAAAAGGGGATTACTCGGGTTGCGCAACGTCAAAAAATGTAAGTACAGTAGACTATTTCATATGTAATACGAGACTTTTTCCTTTCGTATCTAATTTAGAAGTTTTAGACTTTTGTCCGATCCTTTCGGATGTGCACAACCCAGTTTCTTTAAAATTAGATTTCAACTTAAAACAAACCTGTAACTGTACTACCTCAAATGAGCCACAAATCAAACTATGGGATTCATCTAAATGTGATCGATTTTACGCAAACATAGATCGTCAGTCGGTAAATGAAATTTTTCAGAGCGTTACCGAATTATGCGATAAAAATAATGCAGAGCAATTGCAGCTAGACGGGATAGTAAATTCCATAGGGCAAATTCTCAACAACGCTTGCTCAGCCAGCTTTGGAACACACAGTACAAATTCAATGTCTGAAAACTGCGAAATACACAAGTTTAAGGGTCCGGTAACACAGAAATGGTTCAGAAATGATTGCTTAAGAGCTCGGAAGAAATTTCATCGTGCAAAGCACCAGTATAAACTCAGAAAAACAGAAACAAACAAATTCTATTTAAGAAAATGTAGTAACGAATATAAAACAACAATGTCAAAATACTCTGGTATCGATAGAAATCACAAGGTTCAAAAACTTAAGAAATTGAAAAGTTCAAATCCCCGTAAGTTTTGGAAAATACTAAATAAGGATAACAGGTCGAAACAGAACAGTGAAAACAATCTGAATATTCAGGATTTTCAAGATTATTTTAAAAATATTAACTCAAACTCTTCAGAAGACAACAGCGAAAATTTGAATACCAACGACAGTCGCGAAAATGATAACATCGTGATAAATAGCCAAATAACCAACGAAGAAATAGAACGAGCCATTAATCGCTTGTCAAACAATAAAGCATGTGGTATTGATAACGTATTTAACGAACATATTAAAAATAGTTACCCACTTTTCGCCGACGTGTATTTTAACTTATTAAATCTAATTCTAGACACTGGGGTTTTCCCAACTGTTTGGTCAACGGGTATTATTAATCCTATTTATAAAAATAAAGAATTGAGGACCGATCCGTCGAATTATAGACCGATTACCCTCCTCAGTTGCCTAGGTAAACTTTTTACTAGTATAATAAATTCCCGTTTGCATAAATTCATTGAATCTGAGCATGTTATAAACGATTGCCAATCTGGTTTTAGAGAAGGATTCTCCACAACGGATAACATTTTTATTCTTCATAATTTAATTCAAATCGCTTTTAAAAATAAAAACAAACTATTTTGTGCGTTTATTGACCTTAAACAAGCATTTGACTCAGTATGGAGAAGCGGAATTTGGCACAAATTACTCCAATACAATATAAATGGTAAATGTTTCAATTTAATTAAAAGTATGTACAACAACGTCAAATCGTGTGTTAGGCTTAACGGTGTTTGTTCAAATCTTTTCTCTTGTCAAGTTGGGCTTCGGCAGGGTGAGAATTTATCACCCATAATCTTTTCTCTTTACCTAAACGATTTATATGACTTTTTCAAAAACTCAGATATTCTTAAGGGTACGGGAGTTCATTTACCAAATCACGTGATTAGCACTGCAACCGAATATCTCAAGATTTGCTACTTCTTTATGCTGATGACACAGTTCTGATAGGTGATAGTGCAAATGACTTACAAAATGCGCTTAATTTATACGAAATATACTGCAAAGAATGGCATCTTAAAGTTAATAACGATAAATCAAAAATAGTTGTATTTTCTAAAGGTAGAAATACGCATTATAATTTCACGTACGAAAATGAACCAATAAATGTTGTAAACGAATATAAATATCTTGGGATTATCTTCAGCAGGTCCGGTAATTTCTTTAAAGCTAAGCAGGAGCTTGCAAAACAAGCAACTAGAGCAATGCATAGTTTACTGACTAAAATCAAAAGGCTTTCTTTACCTATTGATATGCAAATTGATCTCTTTGACAAAACAGTTAAACCCATATTATTGTACAGATGCGAAGTTTGTGGATTTGGAAAAAAAACGATGTTTTGGAAAAAGTTCAGCTCCGTTTCTTAAAGTATATCCTAAATTTAAAAAAATCAACGCCATCTCATATTGTTTACGGCGAAACAGGCGTATATCCCATAACAATAGAGATTGAAACAAGAATGATACAGTTTTGGACAAAAATCTCCTCAAGCACACCGAATCAGCTTTTATCATATATACATCAAAGTATAGCACACATGTTTTTGAATTCAGATATAAATTTACCTTTATTTAATTGGTTGAAGAATATCAAAAGCATATTAATCAAATGTGGTCTTATCAATATCTGGAATGATTTTTTAAACATTAATCCTAAATGGCTAAGACTAAGGATAAAACAGAAGCTAAAAGATTTATTCATCAATTCATGGTTCAGTGAAATTGAAAATGGCCATAGTCTAACCACTTATAGACTATTTAAACGTTCATTTGGATTTGAAAATTACTTGATTGAAATCTCCCCAGCACTAAGAAAACACTTAATCAAATTTAGAACGAATAATAATAGACTCCCAATCGAACAAGGGCGGTGGAATAAAATAGACATAAACGATAGACTATGTAATCTGTGTAAGAACAGCATAGGAGACGAGTACCACTATTTACTTGAATGTAAAACTCTCTGCAAAGAACGCAAATCGCTTTTACCATCACAATAAATATCGAACCCTAACGTAATTAAATTTGATCTTATTATGAATAGTACTTCAACTCATGAATTAAACAACCTTTGTAAATTCATTAAAATTATACTTGATAAAACCGATTAATTTCCAGCTAAAACTGAACATAAAACCCTCCACATTAGTCTTTAGATTTTCTGACATCACTGTGCATATCTATTTGTACCTAAGAACGTTTGTATGATTATATATCTAAATGTATTAATCCATGAGCATAGGTTGGTTCCCTTTGCCTGAGTTTGACCTTCACTATATAGATGAACTGCTCTTATTTATTTATTTATCTTTTTGATGTAATTACTACAAAGCAAGACAAATGCTACTACCAGGATAAACTACTAACAGTAGAGAATTATATGTATATACTTAAGATTTCCATAAGTAACGGTTATTGATATTTAAACAACTTTTCTCTAAAGGTCAATCCTGGGTCAACTGAACTAAGCTATACTTGTTCCATTTATTCAATATGCATGGAGTTTGATATGCTTGTTTCAGAACAGACAAAATAGTGTAACTGGTAACTACTTTCAATATTACAAAAAGATGTAAAATATCGCTGGTGCTGTTGTTGAACCACGTGACTATATGCTTACCAAAGCTGTAGTTGCTGGGTTTTGTAACTACACCGGCGATACGAAATAATGGATATTGGAAACTGACTTAATTTGAATGAGTGTTTCTTTTCTTTGTATTTCATTTCGACAAGGAAGAGAACCAATATCTTGCTTCTAGATCTGAAACATGTAATGATTTATGCGGATGACGCTCTCTTACGCACTTTTCCTTCCAAGGGAGGGGTGTAGTGAGGGAGCGATATCCAAATTCAGTCCAAATTTATTTAAATTGTTGATTAATACTGATTAATTTCGGCCTGTGACGCTCCCTAATATGGAGCCTTGCGGATGCAGTTCCGTCTTGGGATGCGTCCCGGACCGTATATTGATTAAATCTTTTATGCACAAAAAGTACTGATCATAACTGAATTCATTTTACCGTCACACTGTTACATTTGTATATGCTCTTCCTCATGCTTTCTGTTAAGGAACTGAGAGAAATAAAAGATATTGTATTGTATTGTATTGACCAAAATAGAGACTAGTAGACTGTATAAATTAAGATCAGCCTGTACAGATGGGCAGTCTGATCTAAGGCTAAGTACAAAGCATGTTTTGTACTTGATTATTGTGGGAAAAACTTGAGCCAGATTGCTTGTAGTGTTTCCAAATAAGTAAATAGCTTGAAAGTTTATTTGAATTCAGCAGGATAAGGGTTTGTAGAAAATTGTTTGTTGGTAGTCAGTACAATGTGAGTATAGAAAAAGTTGGACATTGTAATTCATGAAAGCAATCCATATCACCAAGATATAACTCTTGGAGCAAACTATAATCCCCTTTTTATATGCCACCGAAGGTGATCGTATATTGGTATCATTCTATCTGTCCGTAAGTCCGTCCGTACGTCTGCAATTATCTTTTGAGCGCAATTCCTCCATTATATATGGTCGATTTGTATGAAATGTTCACAGAATGATGATCCTAGTCACCTGACTTTGCGCATATTGTCAGGGTTTTGTGATATATCCGGCTGTATCAAAGGCAAAGGGAGTCTTTATATCCACAATCTTGTGACCGCAACCTATCCTAACAGTCGGATTTCATTAAAAAAAACCAAAACAGAATATTCCCAGTCAGCTTACCTTAGTAGATAGTTTTTTTCCCGCCTCATGGAAAAGGGGCCCACAATTCACAAACCTTGTTTACCCAACTTTTCAGGTGTGCAATTATCTTTTGAATGCAACTTCTCCTACATGTATTATATGATTTGGATGACACTTTCACAGAACGTTCCTATTCACTTTATTTTGCGCTAACTGTCTGGCTTTTATAGTACCTTGCTGAATCCTGGTAATAAATGCAAAAATACCAAAAGCCGTTCGAACTGAAGTCTTCTACATTAAAGGTCAGATATCAATAAGTTTTGCAAAGAATGTTACAAATCACCTGACTTTGTGCATAATGTTGGTGTTTTGTTATATTTTGCAACATCAACATTCTGTTGGTTTCATACAGACACATGCATTCCCACTTGCTTGGACTCAATTATCAATACTCACCATACGGAGAGGATTGTCTTCATCTGTTAATGTAAATATGTGTCCATATAAAATCAAGAGATTGTTGTAAGGGACGGTGGGCATTTGACGCTTTCCAACATCGCAGTACTTTCAGTGTTTTGATTTTTTTCCCGATAACAATTAACATGTAAAATAACTTAATCAAAGTACTGTCAGCACTGTAAATCGGGCGTCATTGAGAGGCTGTGAAAGTGTAATAGTTCGTCAATCAAAAGGGCTAAAATTTGGACCATAAAAGTTGGTAAAATATTTGCCCAATTTGTGAGTATTTTGTCTTAACACTCAATCTTTTCGAGGAGATCGCCAGCTCATCCAACTAGTGTTTACAGAATTATATCCACTCAACTTGAGAGATATGTCACAAAACATTTCTATTCAACTTGGGACTGAACCCAGTTCAAACAGGGTGGATTATCCAACATGCTACCAACTGCGCTTTACGGTCAGACGTCAAGGGGGCAGAACCGGCATCAATTTGATGCCTAAGGGAAGCATTTATATAGAGGCAGATGATGGCAAATCCCGGTCATGTCTTTGCAGTGTATAATCACAGTAACAGTTGAGATGCGAAAATTGCACATGAAATTTCAACAAAATTATTTAGCCTTGGTCCAAGTGGACTGGAAAAGCTCTTATCGCGCAGAGAGCTAAAAGTTAAAACACAATGGGGAACGATTTTATCCAGGTAGCAATGACGCAATATCGGACAAACAATATTTCGTAGGTGTTGTTATAAAATCTCGTAGTTACGATATTTTATAACAGCACCGACGGTTTATCAAAATGTTACGGTAATCCTAGGCCTTAGCGCAGTTTGTAACGCACCTTCCACTCGTTCGAGAGGTCCGGGTTCGATACTCAGCCGCGGCAAATACCCTTTCAGGCAAAAATGTCGTCCATCAATGGTTTTAAGTCCCGAAACTATGTGATGGAGCAGCTGAAGCCTGGGTAAGGGTGTTGTAGTAGCACTGGTATGAGAAACAATAGGAATACATGGTTAGGTGCTCCAGCCTCTTAATATGAACACATCAGTCGAAAACGGCGTAAACCCTAATAAACCGATCATAATAAACGCAATGGCAGAGAAATTTGTGCTAAAATAGACTAGGATTAAACTATTTCAGCTATAGAAGCAGACGATTCCAACAGACGACAAATGAAGAAAGAACTCGAGACGAAGGAAAACGGAGAGGAAGGGTGGTAAGGAATTGTTGTTGTTCTTTTATGAAATATTAGAAGCTGTTTCCCCTTTTTCACAATGTATCCCCTCCGCAGGGATAGACATTGATCACATTAAACAGTTTTTAGAACATCAAATTAGAACGGCACGAAGATAATTTCAATTCCTTTATTCAACCGAAAAGATTGTCAAAAAACGCTGAAAATACTAATTGGTAATTATTAAAAACGAAAATTATAGCAGATTAGGTATAGGCCTCTTCCTTTTTTGTCGCAAAAGTGAAAGGGATAAAAAATGTAGATTGTAACTGAAAAGGCCGTTTCCGCGTTGTTTGTCTTGAACAAATAGCCCAGTCGATAACACGCACGATGTTATTGTCCAGCCTCAGTAAGCGTGGGTGACGTGATAATCGTAACAGAATTTGATTGGTTGTCAACCCTACAACTGGTAAATGACCGTTCGAGAAAAAAAGGAGCAGTAATATTTTAACTGATACAAATTTATTATACAGTTAACCTTTTGTACGTTTTAACTCCTTTACTCAGCCGAAAATCATGTTATTAACACTGTAAATACTAACTGGTAATTACTAAAAGCGAATATTACGTCATATTTTGTATTAGTCCCTTCTTTAATTGTCGAAAAAGTAAATAAGATAAAAAAAAAGTTTGTAGATTTGGACTGAAAAGGCCATTTCTTCGGTGTTTGAAACCACATAGTTTGGCTCGAACACATTGCTCAGCGGATAAGGGTAAAAATGTAATGTGTCCACCTGATGCGATTTCTGGAAAACGGTTTATATAAATCGGGTGAACCCGATTTAAAAATGGAGGCTGACATTTGTATTGTATTTTGAAGATCAGACACCATTTACATTTTAATAAATTATAATAAGAGTGCCATAAAAGAAAACAACGAAACGGTTTTACAAACTTATACGCCTGAATAGTGTTCCTGGGTGTATTGGTGTGCTCATGTGATAATTTCTGTGGAAACCTAATTTGAAATGTATTTCCAAATTTTCGAGTTTTTTCATATCAAAATTGGAATTGATTCGTATTCCAACTGAAGTATCATCACATGCAAACGGAAAATATACACGTAGTTATCACTGCAAATGTTCTTGTTTATCAAACGCATTGATCTCAACGGAAATGCTGATCTGTTCGTGGCCAGACACGTATTGTTACAAGAGTGAAGATACAGTTGATTCTGTGTACAGCAGCCACTAAAGGAAAGGGGTGCAATGGGAGATTTAGATAAGATACACCTTTGACCGGAAGTAGAGATTAAGAGGTATACGTCACTAGCAGACAGCAAATTTATATAGAGTAAGGAAGGAATTTCGAAATTTTCAAACAAAAAATTGCTCTTTATAAAGCTCAAATATGATAAATATATTAAACCAAATGAAAGAGAAAACAAATTAAAAACTGGCAATGTGATTTTTAAGCCAGGTATACTTTTCAGTCAGTATACTGGCTTATTGCTGCCAGACGGGATGGAAATTGTTGACCGCTTCATCGCCAATACCAAAAAGTAATTCCTCGTGTGCACTGACCGACAACCGCTAATCTCTGTATCACTTGACTTTCATTTTAATTTAAATCAAAATAACGACAAGAAAATTGTTTTGGGTCCTTAAACAATGTTTAATTTTTACACAATCGTAAATCGCGTATGAAATATATATATGTACCGCGTCGAGCGATTTGGGGGTCTAAATGAAATTTAGAACAAGTCTGGTTTTTCCGCGATTTATATGACGTCATTTTCTTACGTAATGTTATTGTGGTCGAAAACCGATTGAAATGTTTTTAGCGAGTGTTTTTGTGATTATTTCATGGCATTGCGTTCAAGGACGTGGATGAAGAGTTAAAGTTGAGTATATTTTTATTTATCTAAACAGTTTTGTGTCTATTTATGGTGGTAACATGATGAAAAACATATCAAAATCGTCCGAGTGTTACAATGTACTCAATGAAGGTCATTCAAAAACGGACAAAAATAACAAGTTAGAAAATAAGATCTGTGATTATCTATCTTGTTAATGTTTTGCATTCCTTCTTAGAATTCAATTATCGACTTCTATAATTGTAACCAACAATGATCTTTCATTTATTTGATTTGTTATTGAATCTATCTACCTAGAATTATATAGTAGATACATGCTTCACATGCGTGATCAATACAGTAGCACATCTTTGTAAAGTGTAAATCAATACTGCACAGATTTGAATTGTCCTAACGTTAGTGTTGATTTGGGCCCATATATATATATACACATATTTTTTCCCATCTTCTTTATCAAAATCGTAAAAAACGACCCCATTTTAAGAAATCAATAATATATGGTCTTAAAAAGCATTGGCAAACAGCCAGAGAGGCCGTAGCCTATTGTATACGTCTACCGCCCATAAACTTTTGTACATTCTCGGCGTGGGTTCGAAGCGCCCCATCGATGAATCATGTTGAGCTACACTTATTGTTTTAGTTTTTTAACATCTGTTACACCATAAAATTTGAACAAAAATCAGATAATAGAAAAAAGCAAGCTGATCCTCGTCCATCCTTTGTTTGAATATTGCGATTGCGACTTTTAATAACATACGTCTACGAAGCAGCCTTTTTCTGGGAAATTACAGTTTTGCGATGAAATGGTAAAAATTCAACGGGTATATAGATCTAGTGTATTTTTTCTGTTTAAAAAATAGTGAATGTGAACTATTTATATGTTGTGTGTGGCCGTCCAAAATGATGTTCACGATCATCGTCTAGGAAAACTTAGTGAATTATATAGGAATATTTTTAGCTTTTCAAATAGCATGTTCCCTGCTGGATTTAAATTTCATATGGTATTTCGTAAATGGGCTACTGTCACTATAATATTTTCTGTACTTTTCGAGGACTTTAATTCAAATCACCCATGCGTTCATAATGTAAACGTTTTCGAAACGTCCAGAATTACTACCACGCCTGCACGTGATCCATGGATCCTTTTGGGGCGAGATATTGAGGGATTCTATCATTTTTCTGTCATAGATATAATAGAAAATGGCTTAAAGAGAAAATATTTGAACCGTATTGTAAAATAGTAAGGGATTTGTTCAAATATGAGATATTTTTGCTCATTAAAATCTAAGCTAAAAATTGGAGTTACCCCTGGTAATCTCACGGGGTAAAGTGTCTATGCGCCTACACTAGAAGATCATTTTGTATTGATATATTTCAGGAACGAGACCTGTACATCGTTTATACAGACGTGTTAGGCAAAACCTTGCCAGTGTTATAAACCGCTTTGGAATATCGATCCGTTTTGGAATTTCTTGGTATTCCAAAGCGGTTCGATCCGTCTCAAGACGGTTCATCTTTTTTATCCTTAATTATTGCTTAAGAGACCCAGTTAAATGATAAGCTTATTGTGTATCTCTTTATATCCCATAGGGGGTTAATCACTACGTTTATTCCAAGTATGACAGTTACCATTATTGGTCAACAATATCCAATATACATTGCGCATATAAACTACTGTAAATAAGTTCTTCTGGATAATATTGAACGTTAAAAAATATCCGATTGATAAACTATCACATACACACAAACAAAAAGAAAACAATGATATATAAGTATTATAATTGAACAAATGGAAAGGGAATGCATATGCATAAAAACATTACTGCAGCAATTTGGAATTAAATAAAGTTGTGGGAAGAAGATCGACATGTTTTCCCTTTTTCAGTAGTTTGTTTTCACAATTCCAAAAATTTAAACGGCTTTTATTTCGCAATAAAATTACCAAAGTTTTTTGCCTATAAGAAAGATCGTTCTATCTTTTACCAGTGAGTTTTTAGCAAGATCAGGGATTCTCGATATACCGTGGCAAGATAGAAATTTTAAGTAGTATTCCGAATGATTATTTCTTAAGCTGGGTACTAATTTCAGAGAAGTAAATATATCTTGACCTATCATTTCAAAATTGGTTAATTGTCAAAAAGCATTTTAGAATCATAAATATCTTAAGATACATTATGCAAAAAAGTAACTATATCGGTTCATAGTTATTTAAATACATGTATCCGAATTTGTTGATTAGTTAGACCAGCAATGTGCATTAAGTTTCGATCCCATTCAGTCTGCGCAGTACACGTGGTTTAGCTAGGATTGACACTTAGGCATCGACCAAATGGTCCCTTTTTGTCCAATGTATAAAACTTCTCTTGATAAGGAAATCGAATGTAAAAATCAAATATGGATTTGAGGGTTTGGGTTGACCCATATTGTGTAGACCATAAATCTTTTTATAAGATGTTTAAGAATAGAGTCATTGACGAATTTCAACAAAATATGTACGCATACATTAGTGCAAGCACTCTTTTAAGTACTTACAAATATTAAAAAACAGCACCGGAATAGAGAATTATTTGAACGTTTTACCCTTTAAATGGTTTAGCTACATTTCAAAGATAAAGCTTTCATCTCACTCTGTAAGAATTGAGACTGGCAGATACGGCAACTGTAGAATTGAGAGAAATCTGCGTTATTGCGAATTGATGAGTTTCATTTCCTCCTTACCTACAATAAATCCTCTGATATAAGACGTATTTACATAGATAAATTCTTTTACCCACGCCCAAATGTATATAAGTTGTCTATACTCCTTAAGAGCAAGTATAAAAAGACTCTATTAAATTAAAAGTTTTATTAAAGAAGCTTTTGCACGACGATCAAGTTTGATAAATAACGTACTAAATGAGTAGTGACTGTAATGTAAGATAAGATATTGAACAGTTCAGTCATTAGTTTTATTTAGAACTTGCTTCTCTTCCAATTGATCTATTAGGATACTTATATTTTAAGTCTTTTGAAAATGTAATATAGTTTTTGATAGATCCAGAAATGTCTTGAATTCTTATACTTTGCTAATGTGACTAATTATTTGTGGTTTTGTTAAAACATATATGACGAGAAACTGTAAAATTTAAGTCAATAAAATACTGTCTATTGTAAAAATCAATACAAACCTCTGCATGTGTGTATCTAGCAATCAACATAGAATATACAATGTGAGTAAGAAAGGGGCAATCAAGCAATAGATAACTAATTTTATAATCTACTTCTTTTACCCTTTATTATTTTTTAACAGTTTCCCTTGAATTTATTGTTAACAATTAATGTTCAAATCAATTGAAATGCCCTGAAAATCCAATTTGTACTATACATGTATTTTTTCTCTTCAATTAATCTAATTTGATTGCCCCTTTCTTACTCACATTGTATATTCTATGTTGATTGCTAGATACACACATGCAGAGGTTTGTATTGATTTTTACAATAGACAGTATTTTATTGACTTAAATTTTACAGTTTCTCGTCATATATGTTTTAACAAAACCACAAATAATTAGTCACATTAGCAAAGTATAAGAATTCAAGACATTTCTGGATCTATCAAAAACTATATTACATTTTCAAAAGACTTAAAATATAAGTATCCTAATAGATCAATTGGAAGAGAAGCAAGTTCTAAATAAAACTAATGACTGAACTGTTCAATATCTTATCTTACATTACAGTCATTACTCATTTAGTACGTTATTTATCAAACTTGATCGTCGTGCAAAAGCTTCTTTAATAAAACTTTTAATTTAATAGAGTCTTTTTATACTTGCTCTTAAGGAGTATAGACAACTTATATACATTTGGGCGTGGGTAAAAGAATTTATCTATGTAAATACGTCTTATATCAGAGGATTTATTGTAGGTAAGGAGGAAATGAAACTCATCAATTCGCAATAACGCAGATTTCTCTCAATTCTACAGTTGCCGTATCTGCCAGTCTCAATTCTTACAGAGTGAGATGAAAGCTTTATCTTTGAAATGTAGCTAAACCATTTAAAGGGTAAAACGTTCAAATAATTCTCTATTCCGGTGCTGTTTTTTAATATTTGTAAGTACTTAAAAGAGTGCTTGCACTAATGTATGCGTACATATTTTGTTGAAATTCGTCAATGACTCTATTCTTAAACATCTTATAAAAAGATTTATGGTCTACACAATATTGGTCAACCCAAACCCTCAAATCCATATTTGATTTTTACATTCGATTTCCTTATCAAGAGAAGTTTAATACATTGGACAAAAAGGGACCATTTGGTCGATGCCTAAGTGTCTATCCTAGCTAAACCACGTGTACTGCGCAGACTGAATGGGATCGAAACTTAATGCACATTGCTGGTCTAACTAATCAACAAATTCGGATACATGTATTTAAATAACTATGAACCGATATAGTTACTTTTTTGCATAATGTATCTTAAGATATTTATGATTCTAAAATGCTTTTTGACAATTAACCAATCTTGAAATGATAGGTCAAGATATATTTACTTCTCTGAAATTAGTACCTAGCATAAGAAATAATCATTCGGAATACTACTTAAAATTTCTATCTTGCCACGGTATATCGAGAATCCCTGATCTTGCTAAAAACTCACTGGTAAAAGATAGAACGATCTTTCTTATAGGCAAAAAACTTTGGTAATTTTATTGCGAAATAAAAGCCGATTAAAATTTTGGAATTGTGAAAACAAACTACTGAAAAAGGGAAAACATGTCGATCTTCTTCCCACAACTTTATTTAGCAGTAATGTTTTTATGAATATGCATTCCCTTTCCATTTGTTCAATTAAAATACTTATATATCATTGTTTTCTTTTTGTTTGTGTGTATGGGATAGTTTATCAATCGGATATTTTTTAACGTTCAATATTATCCAGAAGAACTTATTTACAGTAGTTTATATGCGCAATGTATATTGGATATTGTTGACCAATAATGGTAACTGTCATACTTGGAATAAACGTAGTGATTAACCCCCTATGGGATATAAAGAGATACACAATAAGCTTATCATTTAACTGGGTCTCTTAAGCAATAATTAAGGATAAAAAAGATGAACCGTCTTGAGACGGATCGAACCGCTTTGGAATACCAAGAAATTCCAAAACGGATCGATATTCCAAAGCGGTTTATAACACTGGCAAGGTTTTGCCTAACACGTCTGTATAAACGATGTACAGGTCTCGTTCCTGAAATATATCAATACAAAATGATCTTCTAGTGTAGGCGCATAGAGTGTTTGTTAAAAACAAAAAAAAAGAAAACAACAATCAACAACAATATCAAAAAACAAAAGTTACGTGAATTCAGACCTTGTTTAGGATGCGAACAAGTTTGCGAACGTCTAGACACTTTACCCCGTGAGATTACCAGGGGTAACTCCAATTTTTAGCTTAGATTTTAATGAGCAAAAATATCTCATATTTGAACAAATCCCTTACTATTTTACAATACGGTTCTAATTTATTTTCTCCTTAAGCCATTTTCTATTATATCTATGACAGAAAAATGATAGAATCTCTCAATATCTCGCCCCAAAAGGATCCATGGATCACGTGCAGGCGTGGTAGTAATTTTGGACGTTTCGAAAACGTTTACATTATGAACGCATGGGTGATTTGAATTTAAGTCCTCGAAAAGTACAGAAAATATTATAGTGACAGTAGCCCATTTACGAAATATCATATGAAATTTAAATCCAGCAGGGAACATGCTATTTGAAAAGCTAAAAATATTCCTATATAATTCACTAAGTTTTCCTAGACGATGATCGTGAACATCATTTTGGACGGCCACACACAACATATAAATAGTTCACATTCACTATTTTTTAAACAGAAAAAATACACTAGATCTATATACCCGTTGATTTTACCATTTCATCGCAAAACTGTAATTTCCCAGAAAAAGGCTGCTTCGTAGACGTATGTTATTAAAAGTCGCAATCGCAATATTCCAACAAAGGATGGACGAGGATCAGCTTGCTCTTTTCTATTATCTGATCTTTGTTCAAATTTTAGGGTGTAACAGATGTTAAAAAACTAAAACAACAAGCATTTGGAAGTATTGCATGGCAATACCAAGTCCCCTACCGGATTTATATATATATCCCTAGAGCAGTATCTTTTTTGGTGGTAAAGGTATAACTACCTCTCCAAAATACTAGTTGTATCAGATTTTATGTATCAGCTCAATATCTCTGAGGATAAAGAAAAAAAGTCTGTAAATTTCCTGGTAATTTTCTAAGTCCAGCATCTGTATCTTCCACAAGATCAATGGACCGGAACCAAACTCAAACTCATTCTGTAAGACATTGATGCGGACTCACATACCAAAAATCAGCTCAATATCTCCAAGGGTTAAGAAAAAAAGTCCGGAAACATGAAATTTCCTGGTAATTTTCTAAGTCCAGCATCTGTATCTTCCACAAAAATCAATGGACCGGAACCAAACTCAAACTCGTCCTGTAACTCATTGATGCGGACTCACATACCAAAAATCAGCTCAATATCTCCAAGGGTTAAGAAAAAAAGTCCAGAAAACTGAAATTTCCTGGAAATTTTCGAAGTCCAGCATCCGTATCTTTCACAAAAATCAATGGACCGGAACCAAACTCAAACTCCTCCTGTAACTCATTGTTGCGGACTCACATACCAAAAATCAGCTCAATATCTCCAAGGGTTAAGAAAAAAAGTCCAGAAAACTGAAATTTCCTTGGTATTTTCGAAGTCCAGCATCCGTATCTTCCACAAAAATCAATGGACCGGAACCAAACTCCAACTCCTCCTGTAATTCATTGATGCGGACTCACATACCAAAAATCAATTCAATATCTCCAAGGGTTAAGAAAAAAAGTCCGGAAAAATTGAAATTTCCTGGTAATTTCTAAGTCCAGCATCCGTATCTTCCTCAAAAATCAATGGACCGGAACCAAACTCAAACTCGTTCTGTAACTCATTGATCCGGACTCACATACCAAAAATCAGCTCAATATCTCCAAGGGTTAAGAAAAAAAATCCGGAAAACTGAAATTTCCTGGTAATTTCTAAGTCCAGCATCCGTATCTTCCTCAAAAATCAATGGACCGGAACCAAACTCAAACTCGTTCTGTAACTCATTGATGCGGACTCACATACCAAAAATCAGCTCAATATATCCATGGGTTAAGAAAAAAAGTCCGGAAAACTGAAATCCGGACTGACAGACGGACGGACAGACGGACAGACGGACGGAGTGCAAACCTATAGTCCCCTTCGGCTTTCGCCGGTAGGGGACTAAAAAGTGTAGCTCAACATGATTCATCAATGGGGCGCTTCGAACCCACGCCGAGAATGTACAAAAGTTTATGGGCGGTAGACGTATACAATAGGCTACGGCCTCTCTGGTTGTTTGCCAATGCTTTTTAAGACCATATATTATTGATTTCTTAAAATGGGGTCGTTTTTTACGATTTTGATAAAGAAGATGGGAAAAAATATGTGTGCATATATATATATGGGCCCAAATCAACACTAACGTTAGGACAATTCAAATCTGTGCAGTATTGATTTACACTTTACAAAGATGTGCTACTGTATTGATCACGCATGTCAAGCATGTATCTACTATATAGATCTAGGTAGATAGATTCAATAACAAATCAAATAAATGAAAGATCATTGTTGGTTACAATTATAGAAGTCGATAATTGAATTCTAAGAAGGAATGCAAAACATAAACAAGATAGATAATCACAGATCTTATTTTCTAACTTGTTATTTTTGTCCGTTTTTGAATGACCTTCATTGAGTACATTGTAACACTCGGACGATTTTGATATGTTTTTCATCATGGTACCACCATAAATAGACACAAAACTGTTTAGATACATAAAAATATACTCAACTTTAACTCTTCATCCACGTCCTTGAACGCAATGCCATGAAATAATCGCAAAAACACTCGCTAAAAACATTTCAATCGGTTTTCGACCACAATAACATTACGTAAGAAAATGACGTCATATAAATCGCGGAAAAACCAGACTTGTTCTAAATTTCATTTAGACCCCCAAATTGCTCGACGCGGTACATATATATTTTCATACGCGATTTACGATTGTGTAAAAATTAAACATTGTTTAAGGACCCAAAACAATTTTCTTGTCGTTATTTTGATTTAAATTAAAATGAAAGTCAAGTGATACAGAGATTAGCGGTTGTCGGTCAGTGCACACGAGGAATTACTTTTTGATATTGGCGGTGAAGCGGCCAACAATTTCCATCCCGTCTGGCAGCAATAAGCCAGTATACTGAAAAGTATACCTGGCTTAAAAATCATTTTGACTTTCAAACACATTGCCAGTTTTTTATTTGTTTTCTCTTTCATTTGGTTTTATATATTTATCATATTTGAGCTTTATAAAGGGCAATTTTTTGTTTGAAAATTTCGAAATTCCTTCTTTACTCTATATAAATTTGCTGTCTGCTTTTTGTTTGTTTGTTTGAATGGGTTTAACGCCGCTTTCAACAATTTCGCAGTTATATCGCGGCGGCCGGAGCACCTAACAATGGATTCCTGGTATTTCTTTCACCTGTACTACCATTACACCCTTTCCTAGCCTCCGACTGCTATCTCACATAGGTTTACGATTATATCAACCCATTGGTGAGAGACAAACGTCGGAAAGGATATTTGCCGCCACCGGGGATCGAACCCACGACTTCCAGATTGGAAGTCTTATGCCTAACCAACTGCGCTATGGTGGCGGCTTGCTGTCTGCTAGTGACGTATACCTCTTAATCTCTACTTCCGGTCAAAGGTGTATCTTATCTAAATCTCCCATTGCACCCCTTTCCTTTAGTGGCTGCTGTACACAGAATCAACTGTATCTTCACTCTTGTAACAATACGTGTCTGGCCACGAACAGATCAGCATTTCCGTTGAGATCAATGCGTTTGATAAACAAGAACATTTGCAGTGATAACTACGTGTATATTTTCCGTTTGCATGTGATTATACTTCAGTTGGAATACGAATCAATTCCAATTTTGATATGAAAAAACTCGAAAATTTGGAAATACATTTCAAATTAGGTTTCCACAGAAATTATCACATGAGCACACCAATACACCCAGGAATACTATTCAGGCTTATAAGTTCGTAAAACCGTTTCGTTGTTTTCTTTTATGGCACTCTTATTATAATTTATTAAAATGTAAATGGTGTCTGATCTTCAAAATACAATACAAATGTCAGCCTCCATTTTTAAATCGGGTTCACCCGATTTATATAAACCGTTTTCCAGAAATCGCATCAGGTGGACACATTACATTTTTACCCTTATCCGCTGAGAAATGTGTTCGAGCCAAACTATGTGTTTCAAACACCGAAGAAATGGCCTTTTCAGTCAAAATCTACAAACTTTTTTTATCTTATTTACTTTTTCGACAAATAAAGAAGGGGCTAATACAAAATATGACGTAATATTCGCTTTTAGTAATTACCAGTTAGTATTTTCAGTGTTAATAACATGATTTTCGGCTGAGTAAAGGAGTTGAAACGTACTCTTTTTTGCAGGTCACTTAACCCATTACTCCATGTAATATTTTGATATTGATCCAAATTAGGAGGATCAATGGACAACATTTAAATAATATGTACTTTGAACATAAAACATTGGTCACAATTATCTTTTTTCTTAACCAATACTTCTTACTCTAAGAATAAGAACATAAGACGTAATTAAAACAAAAGGCACAAATTATCAACAAGTTATTTCTTAGAGAACCAGGGGTTCGAGAGGGCTCGAGACACTCTACTGGCTGATGATACTTTTCGTCCCCGAGTTGTGTGGTAAAAGCAGAGAATTTTCAAAGAATGGATACTCTTATTCATATAAATTATTTGTGTAAGAATTAAACCAATCAGGTAGAAATTAAATATTTCATGATAACATACACAAATGTTCAATTAAAACTGAAACCCTAACCCCAAGACGTTTGGCATATTTTCGACTTTTTGTGAGGGATGAAGCTCCAATAAATCAAACAAATCTGTGCACATTTTAACCGGAACCAACAGAAGTAACGCAACTTATTGTTATTCGTAGTTATTTACATGCGGTTAAAAGGGCGGGGTGTCTTTTCGATTATATGTTTTGCCACACCCTAGTAGGTCAATATTACTGAATTTTATTTATTACTAAGTTATTCAACTATTTTGATTGAACAGTCTTACGCACAAGAAACAGTTAATTTTGGGATCAGGTTTTTTATTTAAACAATGAGAGATATATAAGTGGTAAAAGCTGTGTTAATCTTTCGAATGGTAGTCCGGCGTTCATTTTAGTAGTTGAGCCGCGTCAATCAAAAAGGGGTCTAAATTGCATTTTGGTCGAAATATATTTTTTGATTGAAAATTGAAGTGTACTCTTTTACGAGTCATTTGGTATAAAAAATTCAAAGATATTTTAATAATTGCCGACGTAGCAAAACACACCACCGATGCGAACGTCATGTTTAATGCTTAAAGACGTCAAATATGTTGCGTCTCAAATTGTTAAAAAAATATTTGTTTATGTCGATGAAAGTATGTTTTACTTTAAAATGAAACGAATTCACATATAAAATGAAATGCTAACTCATTTCATTTTACATGTGAATTCGTTTCATTTTAAAGAACATGCACATGAGTTACTTGACCAATTTTGTATTTCTACAGCACTATTCTGTGGTTGCTTAGCAACACAAACAAAATATACAAATGCTTGTTCATTAATCGAAAACTTTTGATATTTATTTTCGACACTGGCTTTGGTTCATTACATGCACTCAATTGCATCGCAGAAAACACGTCATTCACTTGTCAATTCATGAACTTATTAAAAATCAGCAATCTCCGGACAGTACATGTCCTGATAAACTTATTGTATGTAAGGTGGATTTAAACAATAAATGACGTTGTCGGCTCAGTCCTCTAGGCTGCAGGATGGAAGGTGTGTTTCGTTCTCCATGAAACTGACATGTTTTGTTTTTAGCTCACCTGAGCACGAAGTGCTCATGGGAGCTTTTGTGATCGCGGGAAAAGGGCCCTAAATGACAAATTTCTTGTTTACACATTAGAAGCGACAAAAATGGTCCAATTTTCTTGAAACTTGGTCAGAATGTTTGTTAGGTCATGAGGATGAAGTCTATTGAAAATGGGAAGGATCCGTGTCATATCACGGAAAAAGGGGCCTTAATGACAATTTTGTCAACAATTTCTTCAAACGACATCTCCTCCTAAACTTATTGGTCAAAATCAACCAAACTTGGCAGAAATATTCCTTTGGTCGTCTCTTATGAAAATTGCTCAAATGGACAGTACATGTCCTGATAAACTTATTGTATGTAAGGTGGTTTTAAACAATAAATGACGTTGTCGGCTCAGTCCTCTAGGCTGCAGGATGGAAGGTGTGTCTCCTTCTCCATGAAACTGACATGTTTTGTTTTTAGCTCTTATGAAAATTGCACAAATGGAAAGGATCTGTGCCATATCACGGGAAAAGGGGCCTTAATGACAAATTTCTCGTTTTCACTCTAGAAGCCACAAATATGGTCCAATCTTCATAAAACTTGGTCAGAATGTTTGTTAGGTCATGAGGATGTAGTCTATTGAAAATGGGAAGGATCTGTGCCACATCACGGAAAAAGAGCCCTAAATGACAATTTTGTCAACAATTTCTTTAAACGACATCTCTTCCTAAACTTATTGGTCAAAATCAACCAAACTTGGCAGAAATATTCCTTGGGTGGTCTCTTATGAAAATTACTCAAATGGAAAGGATCCGTACAATATCACGGGAAAAGGGGCCTTAATGACAAATTTATTGTTTTCACTCTAGAAGCCACAAATATGGACCAATCTTCATGAAATTGGTCAGAATGTTTGTTAGGTCATGAGGATGTAGTCTATTGAAAATGGGAAGGATCGGTGCCATATCACGGAAAAAGGGGCCTTAATGACAATTTTGTCAACAATTTCTTTAAACGACATCTCCTCCTAAACTTATGGGTCAAAATCAACCAATCTTGGCAGAAATATTGCCTGGTCGGTGCCTTATGAAAATTGCTCAAATGGAAAGGATCTGTGCCATATCACGGGAAAAGGGGCCTTAATGACAAATTTCTTGTTTACACATTAGAAGCCACAAAAATGGTCCAATTTTTTGAAACTTGGTCAGAATGTTTGTTAGGTCATGAGGATGAAGTCTATTGAAATGGGAGGGGTCGGTGCCATATCACGGGAAAAGGCGTCTTAATGACATTTTTGTTTACTCTCTAGAAGCCACAAATATTGTCCGATCCTCATGAAACTTTGTCAGAATGTTTGTTAGGTCATGAGGATGAATTCATTTGAAAATGGGAAGTATCTGTGCCATATCACGGGAAAAGGGGCCTTAATGACAATTTTCTCGTAAGAGCTCCAAACGCCATAAATATAGTCCAATCTTCATGAAACTTGATCAAAATGTTTGCCAGGTCACAAAAATGAACTCTGTTGAAAATGGGAAGGTTCATGCCATATCATAGGAAATGGAGTCTTAATGATAATTTACTTGAAATATCAGGTGAGCGATTTAGGGCCCTCAGTGTCCTCTTGTTTTGAATAGTCATCTACTCCTCGACAGTATTCGTGACTTTCTTTGACTTTAATTACACCTGGATCTTCATCAGAAAACGGAAAAACTGATACTTTCTGTAAAATTTATGCACTAAATTAGCCAATAACCGATCTTACTATAATCTGTTAAATCTAATGACCATAAAACATCAATAATTTGATTCGAGTTGATAAAACATTGGCTTGTTGATGGATAAGACACTTGTTGATAATGAAACGGATAAAAGAATTGTCGCATATTTTGAAGTTTAAGAAAATGTAACCTTGATCGCATGATGAAAATTCGGCTAAGGGGAAATTTAGGTGAACATTGCGGGCTTTATAGGCTTTAATTTTCACAGACGTTGATAGATTTATGTTCTTAGATTAAGTATTCCAGGCCTTATATCTAACCTTATTTTAGGAAAGGTGTTAACCATTCACTTAGGGATGTTTTCCAGTCCATTCAGCACCGTAATTAATACATAGCGGCTTCATTCGTCGTTTAAAATTTAGTCCCGAAATCTCGCAGTTACCCCAGGTTATCAAGTCAGTGCGTCTATGTTGAGCCGTTTTATATGAGCAAAACTTCCATCATCTAAACAACGGAATGACCTTCAAAAATAATAAGTTGTTATTAAGTTTTGAATTAATCAACCAACCAACCGACCGATCAATCAATCAATCAAAAAATCAATCAATAAATCAAGCAAGCAATCAACAAACAAATAAACAAGCATTCATTCAATCAATTAATCAATCACAATTTATTAACCAACAAACAAATGAATAAATGATTTAAGGACTGCTAGACGATGTCTTCTTCAAGTCTTCATATACAATACTTTAGATTCAAGTCATGAGTAGTATTTTTTTAAGATAATCAAATAAATCATGCTAAATGACACTGTGGTTACGTGGTTTTAGATTAAAAACGATCAAAAGTTGTTGCTCATATACCAACATTGATAAGTATACGAGAAAACAATTTTACAAAGCACTCATACCTTAAAGTAAAACGTTGATTAGATGATAACGGAACGCTTGTGAGCAAATACCCCCCCCCCCCCCCCCCCCCAAAAAAAAAAAAAAAAAAAAAAAAAACAACCTGCATAACATACGTTAGAGATGGAAATTGCCCTGTGGTTTAATCATGGTACAGTTTACGAGGCTCTACTGAGGGCTTCATGATTAAACACACAGGGCAAATTCAAGTATATCCCTTGATATTAATGACATTAGAATGGACGAGAGAGAGGGTGGGAGAGAGAGTGAGAGAGAGAGGGTGGGAGAGAGAGAGAGAAAGAGAGAGAAAGAGAGAGAGAGCGATGCAGAATATTATTATTACCTGGACAATTTTCGTCATGAATCGAGAATGATCATGACAGTTTTTCGTGTGCACTGAGCGTCCGGTCTACAAAAGAATTAATTGCCGTCGTCCATGAGTTTTATATCAATATGATCCGATTGTTTCATCTTCGTCAATGAGGAAGTTGTATGGCTTGGAAATACTCGGTCAGATCAGGTGGCAAAATTTTGCATTTTCCTCAGTGTAATGAACTACACAAGGTCCATCTGTCTCCAAAAGTAAGGTGGGCATACATCTTGTGTAAAATCAAAAGTAAACAGTGGTGTTGTAACTAACTGTCTCGAGACGGCTCGCTCTCCGTTTTGGAATTCCAAGCCCGATCGATCCGTCTCGAGACGGTTTGATGAGAATATTGTAAAGAAAAATGAAAAATAACAGAATTTTCTTAGGAAAAAATGTTTATAAAAATGTGCAAGTTAAGTAAGTATCTTGAAAAATGATAATAATGATTTTTAAAAGGAAAAATGTTGTATTTTATAGCAAACTCTGTACCCCGGGATACTCTGTATAAATAAGAATGTTGACAGAAGTATGAGCAGTCAGTTATAAATAATAACGATTACTCACAAGGGTGTGAGTAAAACAATTATTCTCACTTGCTCTCTTCATCAACCCACTCACACCATTAACTAACAAACACAGTTCTGTAATAGGAATGAGGCTTGTATTCTTGGCGCAGACTTTACAATAACAATAACACAATTTCAGATATTGAATGTCTTTTTAGGAACCGAATATGCTGTTCTTTCGTAGACAAACATCGTAATCTGAAAAAGACTAACATAAATTTGAATACAAAGGAAATACGGACCAATCACGACAAAGTGAAAATGGGTGGGTGGGTGGGGGAAATGCCCGTCTTGTTCTTCCATGTCTGCGCTTCAAGCCTCAAATGGCTTTGGCATGCCTCTGAAAACCTTTTATACTGGTCATATATGTCTACATATACACGTATTTCACGACCCTTGAAACACCGGTCTAACATATGCATCTTACACTATACACATAAACCGCGGCATTCAGAAAGCCGTGATAATAATTTCATTTACTCACAAGGGTGTGAGTAAAACAATTATTCTCACTTGCTCTCTTCATCAACCCACTCACACCATTAACTAACAAACACAGTTCTGTAATAGGAATGAGGCTTGTATTCTTGGCGGCTTTCGAATTAAACAAAGAAAGCAAGGAATTCATCCTACAAATACAGTAAAACCTTCACATCATTAATAAAACAAGACGCTTATCAAACTTATCTGAATAACCTCAGTGCGGCATTAATCCAAATCAAATTTTAAGTATGAAATATAATTAAAAGAAAATAACTCCGAACAAATATTGAGAGCATGTTAGGCGACATTTAAAGCTTATTTAAAAAAAAATGTGATACTTATACTCAAAGACTTTCTTCCAGTAAGCTTTCTACCAACTGTCAATCCAACATTGTACATCGCCAACACAGTTCCATGCCCTAAGCTGTAGCAACCATCACCGCCAAAATCATGTGCCACTGTACCTGATCCGTCACTTCAGTAAGCTTACACACACCTCTGACATCATCTTATTTTTGATTCCAACACTGCTACGTTGTTTACGTTCAATACTTAACCTTACTTTACTTAACCTTTTGAAATGAAATATTCATGCGCCCTCTTGGCGATCAACTTCAAATAACAATCTCAGTAAATACAACAAATCTTTCCCAACATCAGTACATTTCTCAATTCTCCACCCAAATATAACAAGAAACATCGATTCTATCCTTCACGGATACGAACTCGATGTTCTGTAACTATCTCCTCTATACGCCATCTTGGCTAACAACTCAAAACAAACAAATCAAATTCAACTTCTCAATATTATCCCATGTTTATAACAAACCCAGCAATCTACACTCTATGAGTAAGACTTCACTGCTTTGTACGACGGTAGATTTAAACTGAAATAATAGGACATTGGGCTTACCCTAAATAATAAAAGATAAGACCCTGACATCCCGTATTCTCCCAGCTTATCCGTACCGTGACGCTATAAAACATAATGCCGACGTCCCGTTATATAACTGAGGAACCTGTAGCGCATTATTCAAGAACTAAATATTCAACCGTGACATTTTTGTTTTAGTATTCACGTATTCACATGCGCCAGCGTTTAGAATATCAAGCAACTGTTCACGATCTAGACAGGTGACCCTGTCCAACCTACCCTCAAATATTGGATCAATAGAATAGGACAGGCTCCAGTCAATTTCAACCTTATAATCCTTGTAGCCGAATATAATCGTGTTTATATCATCAACCATACCTTAAAAACTCTTTCTCCAAATAAAAGAACTACACCATGTCGACATCATTGTGATTTAATATCCGTGAACAACATATCTGAAAAAGCCTCTTCAAAAACAAATATACTCTTAATTGATCATTTATGATAAACTGAAACAAGATACTATAAGTCTAAGTGCTTAGAAACTGACAAAAGTTGATATAAAGAGTCTTGTACGTATCCGTCCTTAGCCCTATCCGAACTCCATCGACCTTGTCTCTTCAACAATCTCGACTCAATACCTTTATTTGCACAAGTAGTAGCCGCTCCAGCCCTTAAGGAATGTAAACCGAAAGAAGCCGAATTGTAGCCCAAAATTTCGAGTTTACGTTTGAAAATCGTTCTAACAGCCGAATACGAAAGACTCTTCTCAGACGAAATAAAACACGTTTTCTCTTTTTCTTTGAAAGAAATACTTCTAAAAATAAAATAATCAGGGCTAAGTTTCGTATTAATGGCACGCAAATATCTACTAAGTATTTTAACAGGACAATAAGGTGTATCACTAGCGGCGATAAACACCGAATTTCCCTGCCTGTACACATCAGTCTTGGATTTAGGTACCGTAATTTTACAATATGAATCAAACAACTCAACGTCTGATCGTTTAATGTGCAGAACTTCATTTATTCTAAATAGACCTGCGTAACAAATAACAAATAAGGCTACATCTCTCAACTCCGAGACAGAACAATTATCTACAGCAAAAGTATTTATGCACTTTTTTAGCATTTCGGACGTTATAGGTTCTTTTCTATTGGTCGGTTTACTATTGTTTCTGACACATCCCTCTAAACACAGTTTCAACCAGTCATCGTCAGAAGGATTTAAATTAGCACCATGTACTTTATGCATCCACTTTATGCTATAAAAAGTTTGATAAAGTTTTGATTTACCACATCGAGTAAAATTGTTTGCTATACTGACCAGATACAGAGCCACCACCTCGGGTTTAGTAGGCAAATAATCGAAGTCTCTTTCAATGCACCATTCACGGAATCTGTTAAAAGTGTTAGAGTAAGCAGTCCTTGATGTTGTCTCGATAGAAGAGAGAGTAGCCTGTTTTACATCCCTGAACAGATCATTATTACTCAGTCTCGAACACAAATCGGTCACATTGAGCCATCTCTTCGAGTTGAACAAACTATCATGTAAAAACAAAAAATACATAATGAACTATTCTGAGTAATTCTTATGATTATCATAGATTATCTTTATCACTTTTCCTTATTATCATTAATAAAAGCATAATAATAGCATATATCCATCGGTACAGAAACTTAACTCACTTATCTTCAAATTCAGCGAACGTTAAATTAATTCGAAGTTCTTTTCTAAAAAATAAATACGAAAACCAATCAAATCCATTATTAAACGTTTGAGTCTTAAGTTTAAAATAAGACGTAAACGATTGAGAAATTACCCCGTTAAGTCGTGATTACAAGAAATCAAGCCAAATTACCTTTCAAACACAACCCAACAGTTAATTCAGTTACAATTTCAACATTCTACTCTTAAAACAAAAATATCAAATATAAATGAACAATTTAAACCTAACGATAAGTTTACCTTCTATGTAAAGACGTCTGCTATGAATAAACTACATGATCTCGAAATCGCCGAAGCGTTACTAACAACTGCCCCGCATACAAACAATACCCGGATATATATGAATAACTCGTTACCATAAGACACAAATATTGCCTATAGCTTAGTTAATTTGACCTGAAATTGACCGCTATGAAAAATTAACTTAAAATTTATAAACGAACAAATCGATAAATTACAAAATGTACATCACCTTCCGTACCGTTTGTAACTTCTCCTACGAAGCGCGTGTAAAGCCGACTTTAAATTATCAGAGTAATCCGTCTAAATGACAATATTTAATTAACGAAACCATCGTTTAACTACTACTAAGTTACCTATCCAGAGTTGTCTAATCTGATCACTAACACCTTACAAGTAAATTGAGTAGAACCAAAAATTGAACGTTTATTAAAACCTTGAACATAGATTCCCTCTGATTTCGGAAAAATCAGAACATCTTTAACTATGTGCGAAGCTATGTTGTTCGTACCAAATATCATTGGAAAAAATGGACTCGACGGCCAAAAAGGGGCTACTAACGTACCGGCGGCACGACATCTTACCAGATGATTTATCGCCCTAGGAATCAAAGAAACGGGTGGCACCAGCCAATTATTTTCTTCAGCCCAATGCACCGAAAAAGTATCTACATGTTCGCTATTTTGACAACTGAATAACGAATTGAACCTTGGCAGCTTGGTATTATATGCATTAGCAAATCGGTCAATATCATGGGGTCCAAACATTTGATCAACAAAATTAAAGAAATCGATCGACACACCGTAATCGTCGTAATCGATAAACTTACTGTAAAAATCTGCTTCCGTATTACGATCTCTACTAATCCATTCTACCTTAAGAGATATACCTTGTGAAATGCAAACACCGTAAACTTCCAAAGCCAACGCTTGCAAATCAACCTCGCCGCTACCTTTATTAATGATCGAAACCACGTTTTGATTATCCGTATGCCATAAAACGCATTTACCCGATAAAACCATCCTAAAATTATGCAAACCTAATGACAAAGCCAAAAGTTCTCGATGCGTTGAACTTTTTGAACGTTCCTCTTCAGTCCAAGGAAAATGAGCAACCTTCCCGTCTTCCAAGTGCAAAACTACTGCGCCCGCGTCATTTGAAGCGTCAGAGAAAGCTAATACGTCCGGTGCGAATGATTGAAATAACTTCTTCTGAAAAGGGGAACTGATCTGCCTTTCCCAGAACTGAACACACATTATAACATCGGTGTCAAGGGTTAAAAGGGGCACCCGAAGAAATCCTAGAATTAACGTGCACAAGTAAAGGCTTCGTCATCTAAAGACAAACGTTCCCCATTACCAAAGACATGGAAACAATTTTACCCGCTAAACGAGAAAGAATGCGAGCCCAAATGACAGGAAAACGTGATTTGATATCGTGAATTAACCTTAACACATCTTTAATTCTCCTCTCCGGAATTCGAATATAACCACCCTCAAGATCAACTTCATAACCTAACCATTCTAAACGCTGCGTAGGAAAAAACTCAGATTTCCCTTCGTTGATAATAAACCCAGCATTAGATAAAGCTTTAGAAACAAAACAAGCATCCTTATAAGCTAGAAAAAGATTATAATTAACACCCCAACCATCATCCAAGTAAACAACTAATTTCAAACCATTATATCTACAGTATTTGACTATGGGTCTGAGCATCTTGGTGAAGAAAATAAGGGGCTATGGATAAACCAAACGGTAGGACGGAAAAAACAAAATAAGACTCCTTTCCATTAACTTTCCACGAAAAACCTAAATGAATTTGGTGAATGGGCCTTTCCGAAAATATAGAAATGGAGTTATCGAACTTGAATACTCTCCGGTGCATTGGAACAACGAACGGTCATAACTCCCCATTTCCGGATAGCAAATTTCAGATCGATAATATGGCTGATATAGGAACGTCTTTGAAATCAACGCGAAAAAACGAGTTATAATTTATTGTCTCTAGAAATTAAATTTGACTCTTTGAATTTTTGTTTGATGTAGAAAAAAACGAAGAAAGGCGACTTTTGATTTATAAGGTGAAATGTAATATGGTGGTGTTTTTTTTCTTCTTGATAAAGTGTCGATGTCCGTCCATGAAAATTATTTGAACGTCTTTTGAAAACAACTTTGATTTGATTGTTTGTGTGAATTTCTTTCGTGATGACTATTCATTCTCATTATTTCAATAAAAGCCCCGGCATCATCGTTTGTAAAAAAAACAGACGCGCTGATTAGCAATAAAACAGACGACAAAAATGAAAGGCGGTCAAATTTAGTTCCATACAGATATAAACTTAAAGTGTGGAAATAAAAGACAAATACAGTTAGGTGTAATTTCAAAAATGTAGAAAGAAGTCCACGCAGTTGGTATTTCATGTCTTAATGATCCAAATTAATATATGTTCTTATATCAAAATTGACTTTTAAGTACATGTGAAAATGTACTCACAATTTACGTAAAGACTTTTCTATCTTTTTTAAATCGTCAATAATAATGCATGTCATATTACATGCATTCATTTCGAGGGTTAAAAAATAAATGTTTCAAGTTGAATAGTTAAATAAAGATTTTTTTTCTGATCTGTTTAGATTTTAGTTTAACACTAACCTCATACGAATACATAATATTATCCAAATTCTAGTATTACCGAAACGCAGTAACATCCCTTAAATAAAATTTTGTTTTATCTATCTCCTTGTTAATAATTGATTTAAAAAAAAAAACAATTACTATTACGTAATGTCATATGCCACGTGCGCCGCTTCATTGTCAACAGTGCGATGTTTATTTAACACACGTGTTGTAACTTATGTCTGCTACTGTCGTGGTTTACCGCTCTTTGATCCCGATGGGGTCCTTGGCCCATCGAAAACCCTTTCTACAAAGTAACACACGCATACATACAAAAAAGATATGATCATATTTTTTTTAAAATTATTACTTATTTTCGGTCACTACAGCCATATTTCATGAGTGTCTAATCATTAAAAATAAGCAGGGCATTGCATTTGCATTCATTGCCAAATGTATGCTCTTAGCTTAGCCCTGTCCTATTCACACTTTTATTTAACAAGTATACAACAAAGGCAAAATGAAATTTTGAACAGTGCTGAAAGGGGCTCTTGCCGGATAAAACTGCTTGATTCTAAATGAATATTTCATACATGACCCCTATTACGAACGTGAAAGAACGTGAAACCAACTTTAGCCTAGTCTGACGTATCTATGCAATTAACAGACTGCGCTGACATTTTCTTTGTTCCATAGAATCTACGCGGTGTGAACATTTATTGTGCCTAAACAAATCACTCCTGTGAAAATTAACTTTGCGCACTAAGAAATGAAAAATGTATGATAAAAATATCGCAAACGCTAACATATCCATAAACATTCTTCATTAACTGAAAGATCGCCTATACGACTGTTTGAGTTTTCTTTTTGCCACGAAGTTTCAATATCGATATACCACAATTTCTTAAATGTATGTGTAAATTGAAATTAGATTAAGCGCCAAGTGATAAATTTATTTCTTTTTTTAAAAAATTCTGTCTCAAGCATATATTTAACTTCTTGTTTTCTAATACGAAAAAGAAACATCATAGTTATTTTTATTTCGAGATTGGACAACTTTTAAAAATACAAAAATGGGTTAGTTTGAACCGCGATTACGACGTTAGAAGCAACTCGAACAATGATTTATATAGATGAACAATAATTTACTGTTGGGCCGGCTACATATTGTATGATTTAAGATTATTTGATTACAATTGGATTTTTATCGAAAAATACTTGACTAAATAAATAAAGGATAAAATAAAAGAAATGTACAAACAATGAACTATCTGTAAAATAACTTCAATGACAACGAAAATTACAAAAATAAAACGGTTTTAAACAATTATTAGCGTCATTATCGTCTGCAAACGGACTTTCATCCGTAATCTTTCAATGCTTTCTGTAAAGATTTGCTACCCGAACAAGGGAAGTCACTCTAGCGGATTATAGGGAAAAAGGGAGGTAAACCACTTTTCGGAAAGGCCCATAGGCCTAATAGAAATATGATGATATCCGCTGGTCAAATCAAATTTGTACATATAACCGCCCGGAACAATATACTCCAAAGCAGTATTAATGTTTTCAAACTTGACGTGTTTTTTCTTTACATAGTGGTTTAAGTGGCTTAAATCCAAAATAGGGCGTTTTTTACCACTATGATTTACAGAGACCGACAGAGGATTTACAGTGTAAGGCTTAAAAGGTACTTCAAAAATACACTGTTTTTGTAACAAATCTTCAATTGTTTCAGCAACAAAGCTTGAATGCTTAAGAGCGGACGAATTATTCCTTAAGTAAAAAAAGATGGTGGTCTCTGCTCAAAAGGAATAATATATCCGTTCTTAACAAAATCTAAAATTTCATCATTTGGTTTCAAAACATTCTTCCAAAAGGAAAAAGATGCTTTTAAGCGACCCTTTACGGACCCTTCAATTTTACGGCAAGTATTTTCCTTTTCAGTTAGGAAATCAATATCAAAAGAAAACTTATCAGAATGGCGACTCTCGAGACGGTCTAGGCTCGGCTCTCTCTCTCTCTCGTGAAGGAGCGGTTGTTTGTTCGTTTTCCCACAGGCTTTGTTCCGATTCCGTCCAATCTATTGTACCCGATGTCACTTCTGATATTCTCCGGGCACTGGCTAATGAAATGTCCCAATCTTCCGCACTTGAAACATGACCCTGGTGCCCTGCGCGGGAGGTAGTTGTTTCCCGCCACACTGCCTCCGCTGTATGGGCCACGAAAAAGCTGATTATCTGCAACAGAAGAAGTAGACGGCGGAAAAGAACGGTCTTTGACAAGGTCGAGTTTCCTCTTCTTTGCTATCTCCTCGGCCTTTCGAATTCGTCTGTCGTCGTCGGAGTCACTGACAATGTCAAGGGTTTCATACTCCCTTATAGTAGTCCAACCTGCGTCTGACGAATCTGCGATCCTAATAAGTTTATTTCTATGTTTTAACTTACTGCGTGCTTGTTCGATACAAGAATAGGCCTTGGCAGCGTCTCTCGATTTTACAGCACGCTCGATAGAATCTAGAGAATCTAAAATTTCAGAGTTAAATGAAAACTGTTGTTAACCAAAATGTTACCCATAACATATTAGATTATAAAAGTTCATATTTCATAATTGAAATAAATCCTTTTTTTAAATGTACCTTTTTCAAAGCCACAACTTAGTTGTATATTGCTGCTTTTATATAAAACTGTTACTTTTTTTTCATAAACAAAGTTTTCGAAATATCTTTTAGAAGCATTTTCCTTGCGAAAGGGATTACTGAATGAGTTAAGCTAATGTCGGCTATTCAAAATATTTTCTCTTAAAAAATTCAAAAAAATGTGTCCTACAATATTTTGTATATGTACCATCTAAAACCTTTATCTTTCGATATAAAATTGTGTTATTGGTAGAAAAATAGTTATAATTATTATCAATTACATTGCAGAATTATATTTGTTTTGTCACTCATGTGGTCATGATTATATTGTATATAATGTATCATGGGCCATTGGCCTAAATACTTGAACAAAATATGTCTATGTCTATTCGGTCACTTTGATAAAAATATACGAAGTTAATAACCTTAACCTTAATTTGTTAAATATGTGAAGCAGTGTGATTTCAGAAAAAGAGAATTTTATTTAAATTTAATACTCGATATAGGAAGAAAAAGGCAAAGTAAGATAGATAGATAGGTAGGTAGGTAGGTAGGTAGGTAGGAAGGTAGGTTGGTTGGTTGTTTGGTTTTTTGGTTGATTGTTTGATTGATTGATTGATTGATTGATCAAATGATTGATTGATCGATCGATCGATTGATTGATTGAACGGACTTTCGAAATAGAGTTTGACTGAATGAATGATTAATTGTGATTAATTGTGATTGATAGATTGATTTCGCAATTGACCGATTGATTGTGATTGTTTTCATTGATTGATTGATTAATTGATACAATACAAAAATGTTTTTATACAAATATTCTCAATGTCTGAAAGACCAATATCTACAAGAATGGAGATCAAGTTGTATCGAAAATAGGAAATTGAAATATTACAGTTCCTTTAAAGTCTCATTTGAACAAGAGAAATATCTATCTATTATTGATATTGGTAAATTTAGATCTTGTTTGGCTAGATTTAGAAATGCTTCACATCCACTAATGGTCGAAAAAGGCAGACATTACGGAATTCCAAGAGAATTCCGCTTTTGTGTTTACTGTGATGCTGAGGTCGAAGATGAGTTGCATTTTATTTTAATTTGTCCGTTATACAATAATCTCCGAGGACGATATATTGATTCTAGGTATAGTAATATTCCAACAGAGACTTCATTCTATAATCTAATGTCTTCAAAAAATGAAAATGTAATTCGCAATTTAGCCATGTTTATATTTCATGCGTTAGACAAACGAACTGTCTTTTTGAATTCACAAGAATTGTAAATTTCTAACAAAAAAAAATTGTATTTTTATATATATGTATACATAAATAAATGAGTAGCTTTCAATGTTGCGCGGGCCATGCTCTGACCTCATTGCGAATGAGATCAGATCTTGGTATCCGACCTGCCTTGAGGCTTCTCATATCATTTATCTTATTAAAATGATCTGGTGTTGAATAGCACAAGAATTCCTCTTTTTACTTGATTAAATAGCGCAATCACAAGCCAAAACTTCCCTATATGGTTGTTTAAGATTGAAGTGTCCGAAACATAAGGGTTTAGTCAAATTGGTATACTTGAATTAATATGTTCGGAATTTTGTTTGTGTATGACCCCAAAATGCTTTGTTAATCACACCTTCACAATAATTGTTTTGTACTATGTGTTTATATTGTGTGTATGGGCCGTTGGCCTTATTATACATTAAACATTGAATTGAATTGATTTATCGATCGATCGATTGATTGATTGATTAAACGGACTTTCGAAATAGAGTTTGACTGAATGAATGATTAATTGTGATTGATTTCGCAATTGACCGATTGATTGTGATTGTTTTCATTTGGTCAATTTGAGTTGATCTCATATGATGTTTTTCGTTTATAGAACAGAACAGAACAGAACAGAACTTTATTTCAACTTAAGCATACATAGCTCATCATTGATATAATTATACAAATTAACAAAACACATTGAAATGGCAGTATGAAACACATACATTGAAAAAACGAAAAACATTTTATCAATAAAACTATTATCTATTATCTCGGTGAGACTGTTACATATTTTCGTAAATTTAGTTTAGGATCAAATTAAACTTTATCCTGGCGTAACTTAAAGCTTTAATACAAAATAGTGATTTGGTTTGATCAGGGACTTAGGGTCCATGGTTTGATGTTATCTTTCTTGATTTTATATTAGAAGTGATCGGCTTTTCCTTAAAATTGGCTCTATCTTATCTAAATAATATAGACCTTGGCTGTATACATATTGGGCGATATAGTCCCAGTTTGCTAACAGTCAAAATTAATCAATACAATTTAATGAAAATACTAAATTATTAAGGGCATAGAAATATCTGAATTAGTTTTCTAGGTCAGCCATTAATGTCTGATAACTTACGATTTGCGATTGTAGAAAGTAGTTGATAAGAAATGCCAAAACAACAGAATATACTAAACCTTTTCAATTCAGAATGGACAAATTATCGTTTATTCATTAGAATTTGGTAAATTTTAGTTGTCATACTATGTGTCATTTTAATATAAAACATTCATTGACAAAACCCGGATTCTATTTATGATATTCGACGTTGAGACGTTTAATACATGTATATGTTCTTTTAATATCATTTAGCGAATGAACAATGTGCTTTATTTTGACTCAAATGGTTTTCGACTATTGTTACGTAAATATAATTAATCATATACCTTTCAACTTTTTTAATGCTTCTTGTTGATTACAAATAAAGTAATGAACATTGTTTTCAAAATTGATATCCCCTCCCCCTATTTTGAATTAAGAAAAGCATTGCTTATTCGAATAGATTACATAATTCTCCTGTGTCTCAGACCCATTTCTGACATTTTGACAAGTATACGAATTAGAAGTAATAGCAATCTCCTTAAAATCAGATCCACCATATTACCTACCGCTACGCCCCTGCACGATTGTGCAATATAATCTCAGCATACATTGCCTACTTTCTCTTCAATTTTTTGCCAAATCGTAAGCCAGACTGATTAAAATGTCCGAAAACATGTAATTGACAAAATATTTGAAACATAATCTAAAATTCACTAGTAAGGAATAGTGTAAAGAAGATGTGTTTCTTTTTCTAAATCTAAGTTGAAATAAGCAGATCATTTATCTTAAATTTAGCATATTGAATTAAAAATATTTTTTATTTAAATCGTTTTGCAAAGAAAAGTTAAAGAGATCAACAGCATATTCTAAATATCTAAATTATCTTAATTACGACAATTTGAGAAATTAACATAGTGTTTTACTTTGTGAGGAAAGTCTTTGGTTAAAGTACATTTATTACTAAGAATTATGGGTTAACAAATTTAATCTATTTCATTTTTTTTTAAACTAAAATAGACATTACAAGATGCTTCAAGTTAATGTAAAAAAAAAAAGAAAAAAAAAACAAGAATAGATAGACATGATTAAAACACAAATCTTAGTTCATTATTTTTGAGGCATTGTTCATTACAGACTTTAAATGTGATAAAATCAAATACAAATATATTCGTGAAATAAAAATATAATAATATGAAAATTAAGGATATATATTTGTAGAAAATATGTTCTCAAGAAGGAAATCTATAATGAAAATAAAAAAGCATAATCCCCTGCATGTGTATCTCTACAAGAAACATTTGATACACAAGTTACTTAGATAAGGGTCATTAAAAACTCGTTGTCAATTGCATATCTCATAAGTTATTAACCTAGACAATTTAAACTGACTACTCCTTTACTGTGTTTAAAGTCAATGAAATTATTATCACGGCTTTCTGAATGCCGCGGTTTATGTGTATAGTGTAAGATGCATATGCTAGACCGGTGTTTCAAGGGTCGTGAAATACGTGTATATGTAGACATATATGACCATTATAAAGGTTTTCAGAGGCATGCTCACGCCATTCGAGGCTTGAAGCGCAGACATGGAAGAACAAGACGGGCATTTACTTCAAAGAGAAGACACGTCTTCTTTGATGAAAGATTGTTTTGAGAAGAAATTTGATGAATTAAAGAAAGGTATTTCTCTTGAAACTGAATGGACAGTAGACGAGAGAATTAAATCCGTCAGGAAAGAAAACAACATTTCGCTCAGACAAATAGGTAACCAACAACAGTTTTTATTTAACTCTGAAGTTTTAGATTCTCTAGATTCTATCGAGCGTGCTGTAAAATCGAGAGACGCTGCCAGGGCCTATTCTTGTATCGAACAAGCACGCAGTAATTTAAACATAGAAATAAACTTTTTAGGATCGCAGATTCGTCAGACGCAGGTTGGACTACTATAAGGGAGTATGAAACCCTTGACATTGCCAGTGACTCCGACGACGACAGACGAATTCGAAAGGCCGAGGAGATAGCAAAGAAGAGGAAACTCGACCTTGTCAAAGACCGTTCTTTTCCGCCGTCTACTTCTTCTGTTGCAGATAATCAGCTTTTTCGTGGCCCATACAGCGGAGGCAGAGTGGCGGGAAACAACTACCTCCCGCGCAGGGCACCAGGGTCATGTTTCAAGTGCGGAAGATTGGGACATTTCATTAGCCAGTGCCCGGAGAATATCAGAAGTGACATCGGGTAAAATAGATTGGACGGAATCGGAACAAACCTGTGGGAAAAGGAACAAACAACCGCTCCTTCTTGGACACGAGAGCCGAGCCTAGACCGTCTCGAGAGTCGCCATTCTGATAAGTTTTCTTTTGATATTGATTTCCTAACTGAAAAGAAAATACTTGCCGTATAATTGAAGGGTCCGTAAAGGGTCGCTTAAAAGCATCTTTTTCCTTTTGGAAGAATGTTTTGAAACCAAATGATGAAATTTTAGATTTGTTAAGAACGGATATATTATTCCTTTTGAGCAGAGACCACCATCTTTTTTTACTTAAGGAATAATTCGTCCGCTCTTAAGCATTCAAGTTTTGTTGCTGAAACAATTGAAGATTTGTTACAAAAACAGTGTATTTTTGAAGTACCTTTTAAGCCTTACACTGTTTATCCTCTGTCGGTCTCTGTAAATCATAGTGGTAAAAACGCCTTATTTTGGATTTAAGCCACTTAAACCACTATGTAAAGAAAAAACACGTCAAGTTTGAAAACAATAATACTGCTTTGGAGTATATTGTTCCGGGCGGTTATATGTACAAATTTGATTTGACCAGCGGATATCATCATATTTCTATTAGGTCTATTCACCAAATTCATTTAGGTTTTTCGTGGAAAGTTAAAGGAAAGGAGTCTTATTTTGTTTTTTCCGTCCTACCGTTTGGTTTATCCATAGCCCCTTATTTATTCACCAAGATGCTCAGACCCATAGTCAAATACTGAAGATATAATGGTTTGAAATTAGTTGTTTACTTGGATGATGGTTGGGGTGTTAATTATAATCTTTTTCTAGCTTATAAGGATGCTTGTTTTGTTTCTAAAGCTTTATCTAATGCTGGGTTTATTATCAACGAAGGGAAATCTGGGTTTTTTCCTACGCAGCGTTTAGAATGGTTAGGTTATGAAGTTGATCTTGAGGGTGGTTATATTCCAATTCCGGAGAGGAGAATTAAAGATGTGTTAAGGTTAATTCACGATATCAAATCACGTTTTCCTGTCATTTCGGCTCGCATTCTTTCTCGTTTAGCGGGTAAAATTGTTTCCATGTCTTTGGTAATGGGGAACGTTTGTCTTTAGATGACGAAGCCTTTACTTGTGCACGTTAATTCTAGGATTTCTTGGGATGCCCCTTTTAACCCTTGACACCGATGGTATAATGTGTGTTCAGTTCTGGAAAAGGCAGATCAGTTCCCCTTTTCAGAAGAAGTTATTTCAATCATTCGCACCGGACGTATTAGCTTTCTCTGACGCTTCAAATGACGCGGGCGCAGTAGTTTTGCACTTGGAAGACGGGAAGGTTGCTCATTTTTCTTGGACTGAAGAGGAACGTTCAAAAAGTTCAACGCATCGAGAACTTTTGGCTTTGTCATTAGGTTTGCATAATTTTAGGATGGTTTTATCGGGTAAATGTGTTTTATGGCATACGGATAATCAAAACGTGGTTTCGATCATTAATAAAGGTAGCGGCGAGGTTGATTTGCAAGCGTTGGCTTTGGAAGTTTACTGTGTTTGCATTTCACAAGGTATATCTCTTAAGGTAGAATGGATTAGTAGATATCGTAATACGGAAGCAGATTTTTACAGTAAGTTTATCGATTACGACGATTAAGGTGTGTCGATCGATTTCTTTAATTTTGTTGATCAAATGTTTGGACCCCATGATATTGACCGATTTGCTAATGCATATAATACCAAGCTGCCAAGGTTCAATTCGTTATTCAGTTGTCAAAATAGCGAACATGTAGATACTTTTTCGGTGCATTGGGCTGGAGAAAATAATTGGCTGGTGCCACCCGTTTCTTTGATTCCTAGGGCGATAAATCATCTGGTAAGATGTCGTGCCGCCGTTACGTTAGTAGCCCCTTTTTGGCCGTCGAGTCCATTTTTTCCAATGATATTTGGTACGAACAACATAGCTTCGCACATAGTTAAAGATGTTCTGATTTTTCCGAAATCAGAGGGAATCTATGTTCAAGGTTTCAATAAACGTTCAATTTTTGGTTCTACTCAATTTACTAGTAAGGTGTTAGTGATCAGATTAGACAACTCTGGATAGGTAACTTAGTAGTAGTTAAACGATGGTTTCGTTAATTAAATATTGTCATTTAGACGGATAACTCTGATAATTTAAAGTCGGCTTTACACGCGCTTCGTAGGAGAAATTACAAACGGTACGGAAGGTGATGTACATTTTGTAATTTATCGATTTGTTCGTTTATAATTTTTCATAGCGGTCAATTTCAGGTCAAATTAACTAAGCTATAGGCAATATTTGTGTCTTATGGTAACGAGTTATTCATATATATCCGGGTATTGTTTGTATGCGGGGCAGTTGTTAGTAACGCTTCGACGATTTCGAGATCATGTAGTTTATTCATAGCAGACGTCTTTACATAGAAGGTAAACTTATCGTTAGGTTTAAATTGTTCATTTATATTTGATATTTTTGTTTTAAGAGTAGAATGTTGAAATTGTAACTGAATTAACTGTTGGGTTGTGTTTGAAAGGTAATTTGGCTTGATTTCTTGTAATCACGAGTTAACGGGGTAATTTCTCAATCGTTTACGTCTTATTTTAAACTTAAGACTCAAACGTGTTATAATGGATTTGATTGGTTTTCGTATTTATTTTTTAGAAAAGAACTTCGAATTAATTTAACGTTCGCTGAATTTGAAGATAAGTGAGTTAAGTTTCTGTACTGATGGATATATGCTATTATTATGCTTTTAATAATGATAACAAGGAAAAGTGATAAAGATAATCTATGATAATCATAAGAATTATTCAGAATAGTTCATTATGTATTTTTTGTTTTTACATGATAGTTTGTTCAACTCGAAGAGATGGCTCAATGTGACCGATTTGTGTTCGAGACTGAATAATGATGATCTGTTGAGGTATGTAAAACAGGCTACTCTCTCTTCTATCGAGACAACATCAAGGACTGCTTACTCTAACACTTTTAACAGATTCCGTGAATGGTGCATTGAAAGAGACTTCGATTATTTGCCTACTAAACCCGAGGTGGTGGCTCTGTATCTGGTCAGTATAGCAAACAATTTTACTCGATGTGGTAAATCAAAACTTTATCAAACTTTTTATAGCATAAAGTGGATGCATAAAGTAATGGTGCTAATTTAAATCCTTGTGACGATGACTGGTTGAAACTGTGTTTAGAGGGATGTGTCAGAAACAATAGTAAACCGACCAATAGAAAAGAACCTATAACGTCCGAAATGCTAAAAAAGTGCATAGATACTTTTGCTGTAGATAATTGTTCTGTCTCGGAGTTGAGAGATGTAGCCTTATTTGTTATTTGTTACGCAGGTCTATTTAGAATTAATGAAGTTCTGCACATTAAACGATCAGACGTTGAGTTGTTTGATTCATATTGTAAAATTACGGTACCTGAATCCAAGACTGATGTGTACAGGCAGGGAAATTCGGTGTTTATCGCCGCTAGTGAGAAGAGTCTTTCGTATGCGGCTGTTAGAACGATTTTCAAACGTAAACTCGAAATTTTGGGCTACAATTCGGCTTCTTTCGGTTGACATTCCTTAAGGGCTGGAGCGGCTACTACTTGTGCAAATAAAGGTATTGAGTCGAGATTGTTGAAGAGACAAGGTCGATGGAGATCGGATAGGGCTAAGGACGGATACGTACAAGACTCTTTATCTCAACTTTTGTCAGTTTCTAAGCACTTAGACGTATAGTATCTTGTTTCAGTTTATCACAAATGATCAATTAAGAGTATATTTGTTTTTGAAGAGGCTTTTTTCAGATATGTTGTTCACGGATATTAAATCACAATGATGTCGACATGGTGTAGTTCTTTTATTTGGAGAAAGAGTTTTTAAGGTATGGTTGATGATATAAACACGATTATATTCGGCTACAAGGATTATAAGGTTGAAATTGACTGGAGCCTGTCCTATTCTATTGATCCAATATTGGAGGGTAGGTTGGACAGGGTCACCTGTCTAGATCGTGAATAGTTGCTTGATATTCTAAACGCTGGCGCATGTGAATACGTGAATACTAAAAAAAAAATGTCACGGTTGAATATTTAGTTCTTGAATAATGCTACACAGGTTCCTCAGTTATATAACGGGGCGTCGGCATTTTGTTTTATAGCGTCACGGTACGGATAAGCTGGGAGAATACGGGATGTCAAGGTCTTATCTTTTATTATTTAGGGTAAGCCCAATGTCCTGTTATTTCAGTTTAAATCTACCGTCGTACAAAGCAGTGAAGTCTAACTCATAGAGTGTAGATTGCTGGGTTTGTTATAAACATGGGATAATATTGAGAAGTTGAATTTGATTTGTTTGTTTTGAGTTGTTAGCCAAGATGGCGTATAGAGGAGATAGTTATTGAACATCGAGTTCGTATCCGTGAAGGATATAATCGATGTTTCTTGTTATATTTGGGTGGAGAATTGATAAATGTACTGATGTTGGGAAAGATTTGTTGTATTTACTGAGATTGTTATTTGAAGTTGATCGCCAAGAGGGCGCATGAATATTTCATTTCAAAAGGTTAAGTAAAGTATGGTTAAGTATTGAACGTAAACAACGTAGCAGTGTTGGAATCAAAAATAAGATGATGTCAGAGGTGTGTGTAAGCTTACTGAAGTTACGGATCAGTAATGGTACAGTGGCACATGATTTTGGCGGTGATGGTTGCTACAGCTTAGGGCATGGAACTGTGTTGGCGATGTACAATGTTGGATTGACAGTTGGTAGAAAGCTTACTGGAAGAAAGTCTTTGAGTATAAGTATCACATTTTTTTAAAATAAGCTTTAAATGTCGCCTAACATGCTCTCAATATTGTTCGGAGTTATTTTCTTTTAATTATATTTCATACTTAAAATTTGATTTGGATTAATGCCGCACTGAGGTAATTCAGATAAGTTTGATAAGCGTCTTGTTTTATTAATGATATGAAGGTTTTACTGTATTTGTAGGATGAAATCCTTGCTTTCTTTGTTTAATTTGAAAGCCGCCAAGAATACAAGCCTCATTCCTATTACAGAACTGTGTTTGTTAGTTAATGGTGTGAGTGGGTTGATGAAGAGAGCAAGTGAGAATAATTGTTTTACTCACACCCTTGTGAGTAAATGAAATTATTATCACGGCTTTCTGAATGCCGCGGTTTATGTGTATAGTGTAAGATGCATATGTTAGACCGGTGTTTCAAGGGTCGTGAAATACGTGTATATGTAGACATATATGACCAGTATAAAAGGTTTTCAGAGGCATGCCCACGCCATTCGAGGCTTGAAGCGCAGACATGGAAGAACAAGACGGGCATTTCCCCCACCCACCCACCCATTTACACTTTGTCGTGATTGGTCCGTATTTCCTTTGTATTCAAATTTATGTTAGTCTTTTTCAGATTACGATGTTTGTCTACGAAAGAACAGCATATTCGGTTCCTAAAAAGACATTCAATATCTGAAATTGTGTTATTGTTATTGTAAATTCTGCGCCAAGAATACAAGCCTCATTCCTATTACAGAACTGTGTTTGTTAGTTAATGGTGTGAGTGGGTTGATGAAGAGAGCAAGTGAGAATAATTGTTTTACTCACACCCTTGTGAGTAATCGTTATTATTTATAACTGACTGCTCATACTTCTGTCAACATTCTTATTTATACAGAGTATCCCGGGGTACAGACTTTGCTATAAAATACAACATTTTTCCTTTTAAAATCATTATTATCACTTTTAAAGATACTAACTTTACTTGCACATTTCTATAAACTTTTTTTCCTAGGAAAATTTTGTTATTTTTCATTTTTCTTTACAATATTCTCATCAAACCGTCTCGAGACGGATCGATCGGGCTTGGAATTCCAAAACGGAGAGCGAGCCGTCTCGAGACAGTTAGTTACAACACCACTGTTTACTTTTGATTTTACACAAGATGTATGCCCACCTTACTTTTGGAGACAGATGGACCTTGTGTAGTTCTTTACACTGAGGAAAATGCAAAGTTTTGCCACCTGATCTGACCGAGTATTTCCAAGCCATACAACTTCCTCAATGACGAAGATGAAACAATCGGATCATATTGATATAAAACTCATGGACGACGGCAGTTAATTCTTTTGTAGACCGGACGCTCAGTGCACACGAAAAACTGTCATGATCATTCTCGATTCATGACGAAAATTGTCCAGGTGATAATAATATTCTGCATCGCTCTCTCTCTCTTTCTCTCTCCCACCCTCTCTCTCTCACTCTCTCTCCCACCCTCTCTCTCGTCCATTCTAACGTCATTAATATCAAGGGATATACTTGAATTTGCCATTTACCATTTTTTTTAGGGGGGGGGGTATATGCTCACAAGCGTTCCGTTATCATCTAATCAACGGTTTACTTTAAGGTATGAGTCCTTTGTAAAATTGTTTTCTCGTATACTTATCAATGTTGGTATACGAGCAACAACTTTTGATCGTTTTTAATCTAAAACCACGTAACCACAGTGTCATTTAGCATGATTTATTTGATTATCTTAAAAAAATACTACTCATGACTTGAATCTAAAGTATTGTATATGAAGACTTGAAGAAGACATCGTCTAGCAGTCCTTAAATCATTTATTCATTTGTTTGTTGGTTAATAAATTGTGATTGATTAATTGATTGAATGAATGCGTGTTTATTGGTTTGTTGATTGCTTGCTTGCTTGCTTGATTGATTGATTTTTTGATTGATTGATTGATCGGTCGGTTGGTTGGTTGATTAATTCAAAACTTAATAACAACTTATTATTTTTGAAGGTCATTCCGTTGTTTAGATGATGGAAGTTTTGCTCATATAAAACGGCTCAACATAGACGCACTGACTTGATAACCTGGGGTAACTGCGAGATTTCGGGACTAAATTTTAAACGACGAATGAAGCCGCTATGTATTTATTACGGTGCTGAATGGACTGGAAAACATCCCTAAGTGAATGGTTAACACCTTTTCTAAAATAAGGTTAGATATAAGGCCTGGAATACTTAATCTAAGAACATAAATCTATCAACGTCTGTGAAAATTAAAGCCTATAAAGCCCGCAATGTTCACCTAAATTTCCCCTTAGCCGAATTTTCATCATGCGATCAAGGTTACATTTTCTTAAACTTCAAAATATGCGACAATTTTTTTATCCGTTTCATTATCAATAAGTGTCTTATCCATCAACAAGCCAATGTTTTATCAACTCGAATCAAATTATTGATGTTTTATGGTCATTAGATTCAACAGATTATAATAAGATCGGTTATTGGCTAATTTAGTGCATAACGTTAACAGAAAGTACCAGTATTTCCGTTTTCTGATGAAGATCCAGGTGTAATTAAAGTCAAAGAAAGTCACGAATACTGTCGAGGAGTAGATGACTATTCAAAACGAGAGGACCCTGAGGGCCCTAAATCGCTCACCTGATATTTCAAGTAAATTATCATTAAGACTCCATTTCCTATGATATGGCATGAACCTTCCCATTTCAACAGAGTTCATTTTTGTGACCTGACATACATTTTGATCAAGTTTCATGAAGATTGGACTATATTTATGGCGTTTGGAGCTCTTACGAGAAAATTGTCATTAAGGCCCCTTTTCCCATGATATGGCAAAGATACTTCCCATTTTCAAATGAGTCCATCCTCATGACCTAACAAACATTCTGACAAAGTTTCATGAGGATTGGACCATATTTATGGCTTCTAGAGAGTAAACAAAAATGTCATTAAGACGCCTTTTCCCGTGATATGGCACCGACCCCTTCCATTTTCAATAGACTTCATCCTCATGACCTAACAAACATTCTGACCAAGTTTCAAGAAAATTGGACCATTTTGTGGCTTCTAATGTGTAAACAAGAAATTTGTCATTAAGGCCCCTTTTCCCGTGATATGGCACAGATCTTTTCCATTTGAGCAATTTTCATTAGGGACGACCCAAGGAATATTTCTGCCAAGTTTGGTTGATTTTGACCCATAAGTTTAGGAGGAGATGTCGTTTAAAGAAATTGTTGACAAAATTGTCATTAAGGCCCCTTTTTCGGTGATATGGCACCGATCCTTCCCATTTTCAATAGACTACATCCTCATGACCTAACAAACATTCTGACCAATTTCATGAAGATTGGACCATATTTGTGGCTTCTAGAGTGAAAACAAGAAATTTGTCATTAAGGCCCCTTTTCCCCTGTGTCTTTTAGAGAGTAAACAAAAATGTCATTAAGACGCCTTTTCCCGTGATATGGCACCGATCCTTCCCATTTTCAATAGACTACATCCTCATGACCTAACAGACATTCTGACCAATTTCATGAAGATTGATCCATATTTGTGGCTTCTAGAGTGAAAACAAGAAATTTGTCATTAAGGCCCCTTTTCCCGTGATATTGTACGGATCCTTTCCATTTGAGCAATTTTCATAAGAGACCACCCAAGGAATATTTCTGCCAAGTTTGGTTGATTTTGACCAATAAGTTTAGGAGGAGATGTCGTTTAAAGAAATTGTTGACAAAATTGTCATTAAGGCCCCTTTTTCCGTGATATGGCACGGATCCTTCCCATTTTCAATAGACTTCATCCTCATGACCTAACAAACATTCTGACCAAGTTTCAAGAAAATTGGACCATTTTTGTCGCTTCCAATGTGTAAACAAGAAATTTGTCATTTAGGCCCCTTTTCCCGCGATCACAAAAGCTCCCATGAGCACTTCGTGCTCAGGTGAGCTAAAAACAAAACATGTCAGTTTCATGGAGAACGAAACACACCTTCCATCCTGCAGCCTAGAGGACTGAGCCGACAACGTCATTTATTGTTTAAATCCACCTTACATACAATAAGTTTATCAGGACATGTACTGTACGGAGATTGCTGATTTTTAATAAGTTAATGAATTGACAAGTGAATGGCGTGTTTTCTGCGATGCAATTGAGTGCATGTAATGAACCAAAGCCAGTGTCGAAAATAAATATCAAAAGTTTTCGATTAATGAACAAGCATTTGTATATTTTGTTTGTGTTGCTAAGCAACCACAGAATAGTGCTGTAGAAATACAAAATTGGTCAAGTAACTCATGTGCACGTTCTTTAAAATGAAACGAATTCACATGTAAAATGAAATGAGTTAGCATTTAGTTTCATTTTAAAGTATAACATACTTTCATCGACATAAACAAATATTTTTTAACAATTTGAGACGCAACATATGTGACGTCTTTAAGCATTAAACATGACGTTCGCAACGGTGGTGTGTTTTGCTACGTCGGCAATTATTAAAATATCTTTGAATTTTTCATACCAAATGACTCGTAAAAGGCTACACTTCAATTTTCAATCAAAAAATATATTTCGACCAAAATGCCATTAAGACCCCTTTTTGATTGACGCGGCTCAACTACTAAAATGAACGCCGGACTACCATTCGAAAAATTAACACAGCTTTTACCACTTATATATCTCTCATTGTTTAAATAAAAAATCTGATCCCAAAATTAACTGTTTCTTGTGCGTAAGACTGTTCAATCAAAATAGTTGAATTACTTAGTAATAAATAAAAATCAGTAATTTTGACCTACTAGGGTGTGGCAAAACATATAATCGAAAAGACACCCCGCCCTTTTAACCGCATGTAAATAACTACGAATAACAATAAGTTGCGTTACTTCTGTTGGTTCCGGTTAAAATGTGCACAGATTTGTTTGATTTATTGGAGCTTCATCCCTCACAAAAAGTAGAAAATATGCCAAACGTCTTGGGGTTAGGGTTTCAGTTTTAATTGATTATTTGTGTATGTTATCATGAAATATTTAATTTCTACCTGATTGGTTTAAATCTTACACAAATAATTTATATGAATAAGAGTATCCATTCTTTGAAAATTCTCTGCTTTTACCACACAACTCGGGGACAACAAGTATCATCAGCCAGTAGAGTGTCTCGGGCCCTCTCGAACCCCTGGTTCTCTGAGAAATAACTTGTTGATAATTTGTGCCTTTTGTTTTAATTACGTCTTATGTTCTTATTCTTAGAGTAAGAAGTATTGGTTAAGAAAAAAGATAGATATGTGACCCATGTTTTATGTTCAAAGTACATATTATTTAAATGTTGTCCATTGATCCTCCTAATTTGGATCAATATCAAAATATTACATGGAGTAATGGGTTAAGTGACCTGCAAAAAAGAAAATTAAAGGAATCAACTCTATAAAGAAATGTGACTTTTATCACAGAAAATGTGGACAAACTTCAAATGCAACCTCCTAAGGTATTGGTTAAAGTTCTCTGGTTGTTAAAAATGCTATTATGACCCTCTTTTACATAAGTTTTGTTATGCCTTCAAATGCATGTATTTAAATTTGTTTTATGAAATAGTGTGCTCATAAATTACTGTCAAATATTCTGACTTGTGCAATTTTAATTTTGCATGTTATTTGAATAGCTTTTGATTAAAGAAAATCTAGTCAGTTTTAACTGCATGGTGCATGTACTCAGTACTGATATATCAATAGCATAGGATAAGTGGAATATAGTCATATTTAAGTTAACACATGTACTCACATGATTTTTATTAATTATTGGAATGAGAGAATGGACTCAAGGTTATTTGCACATTTAGCCATGATATGCCTTGAGGAAATTAAAATAGTGCTCAATCCAAACAAATAATAATCTTAAAAAAACTGCTACAAGGTCAAAATTGATAGGTGTCCAACTTCTGTATGATTATGTGAGGAAACTAGACCTAATAATGTAAATATGTTAATTACTAATAAAAAGGATCAGAGTTATGAGCCTGTATCTGGAATAGATATCAAGTCATGGAAAGAAGTTTGTTAACTTTTCAATGCCTGGAGATGCATTTTACCATTCTGAATCGGACACATTTAGACCAATTAAACAAGAATTCAATAAATCTATTTGTATTGTTCAAAGCAGATAGTGCGTGAGAATATTGATGCAATATCAGAAAATGCTCATTATTTGCTTTTGCATCTGACTATTTTAAAGTCGTCTGCTACAGGATACAAAAAATGCGTTTGCTGGCGTTCAATAATTAATGGAGTGATATAGGGGTACTCAACCATCTTGATAATTCATTTCGGAAGTACTGCATATCATCAAGAGAACAAGGAAAACAATTTTCTTGCTTATAAATTATTTTTATTGTAGATGCGTTTCATATCCTCTGATCAATACAATGTTCTCATGATATTGCATATGTTTATTTTTGTAATGCTTTTTATCTTTTGAAAGATTTAATGCAAGTGTCTGAAATTAAAGGTTACAATTACTTTTTTGTACTATATTATGTTTTGTCACTCCCTGAAAGGAGAACGAGTTCAACCATTTACTCAAGACCTGGGTTTCAGTACTGTCAGTACTTTGATGTTATCTTGTAATTAATAATTGAAATCCACTATAATCAAAGCACTTTTATTACTCCAAACTGTATACTTTTAGGCTTATAGAATTAATAATATTTGACTTCCATAGCAATTTTACTAGATTCATAGTATTATCACGAAAGTCATCATGTTTAAGGTTATTCTGTATAAAAACGATATAACAGTTCTTATTATCGTCAGCATATTTGTACTTACTTTTTTTCTATCTTCTCAATTAGATAATAGACACACAGCTATATTTTTCACAGCAATGAATAAATTTTCATTTCTTTGGTGAATCATTAAATTAAAAAGATTTTTATAGTGATAGTACTCATATGGTTACAATAAGAATAATAATGATCATAATACTACTACTACTACTGATGTCAGTATGAGTGAAAAACTACCGCAACAACATAAATGATTAAACTAATAACAAAAAAGTAATATGATGATGATAAATAATAATAATGATAATAATAATGAAAATGATGGTGATAATGATAATAATCATAATAATAATTATAATGATGATGATTATAATAATAATAATGAAATAAGAATCATTAAATCATCAATGATGGTACTACTTCTATGTCTTCTTTACTACTTAGAAATAATTATACTTCAACTACTTTTGCTATATAACTACCACTACTTCTTTTACTACTGCTTTTCCTTACTACCGTGGTTACATCTTTTAAGTAACAGCTTAGAATAAGTAATTTTGATAATGATTATTCTTATTCTGCTGGTAAAACTAATAATGACTACAATTTCTTAGAATACTTTGTGTTCTACTTATGATAATAAAAAAGCCACTGCTAATGACTGCTGCCGGTAATAACACAATTTAGTATAACAATGAAAATTACAATAATACTATTTTCTACTACTATTACTGATAATATTTATACTACTTAAGATATTAATGGTTTTAATACTAAGGGTATATATTTATTCTTTTATTATGATGATAATAACAGATACTCCTACTATTGGTTTAAACCTATTTATTTTACATCGATTGGGAAACAAGTTCTTACAACTTAGACTAATCCCTCTCGATTCTGCTTCCTGGAAATTCACCAGTACTCGCGCCGAACGTGTGGGTCAATGAAGGAACCAAGATCGATAGCCTCCCGGGAATCGAACTCAGGACCTTTGGGTCACGAGGCCGACGCTCTACCTCTAGACCACGGACACCACCTACTTCTATTAAAAGTTGTAATATTAATTGTATATAAAATGATATAATAATGATGATAATGATACAAAATGGATAAAGTAAAAGAACTTTTAAAACATACTTTTATTACTAAGGGTATATATTTATTCTATAATTATGATGATAATAACAGAAACTACTACTACTGATGGTTGTAAACAAATGGTATATAAAATGATATGATAATGATGATAATGATACAAAATGGATAAAGTAAAAGAACTTTTAAAACATAGTGTGATAGTTATTGAGCTTGGGATACTATGTGTATCAAATTAAGCCAAATTAAAATGCATTAAGTGCTTTGAAATACATTTTTTTCGAATTAATTTATGGTTTGAATATCAAGTATTGACCTGTTTTGGGAAAAGTAAAGAAAAACACACACACACACACTCACACACACACACACACACACACACACACGCCCACACACACGCCCCCCCCCACACACACACGCGCGCGTGCGCGCGCGAAGGGTAAAAGCTTTATCAAAGAATCTGGAATTGAGTACTATAGGTCAAATCACTGCTCAATTTCACTTTGATAAATTCTCTGGCATATTCTCACAATTTGAAAAAAACTGGAATAAAAACAGTGTTTTTAAATTACTTAAATATTTTTTCGACCCCCGTCGAAGACGGGATATATTATGTGATCACCCGAGGCGTCCGGTGACCAGCGTCCGGGTGTCCAACAACAACATAATCTGGATCAATTAAGTTTAGCCCATTTTTGTATACATCTGATATTCTGGAACGTATCAAATAAAGTTTCCAAAAGGGTCACTTTGGACAACTCATAGTTTTTTAATCAATGTGGCGGCCGACTTCCAAATAAAAATAATGTTTTTCTTATATTATCCTTTTTAGATTATCAAATCACGATCGTTTCATAGGTGTGTCACTATCACTAGAGCTGTCCAGACTTTCAAGGGGGGGGGGGGTAACCCAAAAAACATTTTTGTAAGAATTATGCCCTTATTTCGTTCTTTTTACATTAACTTTCACCTATGTGATTTTTACTTCATCCAATGGTGAAGATTATAAAGCACAATGAAATTTACGTGTTAAGGAAAATGCGCAAAAAAATATGGATTGAATGATTAAAGGGATTGAGATCTAATCTACGTTTGAATCATTTACCGGCAGAAATAAAATGAATAAAATTAAGATACTGTGTTACCTTTATCTACGCTTGGGTAAAAATAAAGAAAAGTAAAACGACCAACGCCCTATTATTCTAGTATATTGACCGGGAGGCAGAACATGCAATTGGGTTGTTTTTTGACCCGTGTCTTTCATTTCCACAATTTGGCTGTCTTTCCCTTTAAATTGGGATGTGTTGCAGATATACATACAAATCTTATTTAGAAAAATACACTCCTGCTGGGTTGAGATTTAAGCATGGTAGAAAAAAAAAACACCAAAAATTAATAAAAAAAAAAACCCAAACAAAACAAACAAATATTTGTTCGTAAAAATCTATTTCTTCTTTTTCTATACTCCCATTACCATAACTACACAGTCGCCGATTTCGCTGCACTTCTCATAGGGTTACACTCCTATCTGATTTGGCCGTGTTAAATTATATAGTATTCTTAGAACAAGAAGTTAAGCGCCACCAGTTTTTTGACAGAAGATTCTTAAAGGCAAGGAGCCTGCATTAATTCAAAATAACAGAGATGTAAATATTGAGTTCCAATGTTGAAAATGGTATGTTGACTTAACAATTTCACAACAACACATGGGTGGTTATAAATTTTATTGACTTTGTACCTTGAAATGTAAATGACGTATTTTCACCTTTTTATAAAACATAAAAAACTATTGTCAAAGCCGACTAACGGTGTTGTCTATGACACGAAACTTGGTTTTAGAAGTCAGATAACACAAATGCGATTAATTCCAGTCACATCTCAGTCAGTAGCGGGTGTAAGATCCGTGAGAATTGATCACTGCGCGCACCCTCCTCGACATGCCACGAATCAGCCTCTAGATGATGTGTTGAGGGATTTGCTGCCACTCCTGGTGCAGTGCTGCTTCTAACTCAACCACATTTTGTACAGGAGGCTCTCTTCGACGTATATGGCGCCCTAAAATGTCCCACAGATGCTCGATGGGGTTAAGATCGGGATTACAAGCTTGCCATGGAATGGTGGTGATGGCTTCACGTTGCATAACGTCCGCCACGACTCTTGCTCTGTGGGGTCTGGCGTTATCATCCATGTAACACTGGTCTTTTGTTCGAAGAGGGTGTTTGTCAAAATGTGGAATTACCACAGGAAAAAAGGATGTTATCGCGATATTTATCGCCAGTCAATGTTCCTGGAACTGTCACTAGGTCCAGTTTACAGCCGTAGGAGACACAACCCCCATATCATAACGGAGCCACCTCCACCCTGATAGGTTGGTTGGACGTACTTTGGTGCAAATCGGGTATTAGGTTGTCTCCAAACACGAATTCGGCCATCGGTGACATGCAACAACATCCTGCACTCATCTGACCAATGGATCCGACGCCCATGATGCCAAGTTCCAACGTGCCCTCTTTCTACACCATATTAGACGTTCATTGATGTGTCTCTGTTGTTACTTTGGACGTTTGAGGGGTCTTCGTGCCTTATACCCAGCCATCCGAAGTCGATTCCGCATTGTTGAAATAGAGACACGTCTGTGTGTATGACACTGTGGTGATACCCCAGCTGTCTGGCAATGGCTCTACAAGACATTCCAGAATCTCGCATTCCAATCATTCACCATCTTTCATTTGCAGACAATCTACGCCTTGCCTTGACTGAGTTTAAACAATTGCACGAGCTACACGACGTATAGAATGAGAGATGATAAATAGATAAACGTTAGATAGAGAAACGAGAGAAGATTAATTGAACATTTTGTTCTATTAAAAGAACGATTGTTTTACATTACTAAAACATAGGTTTTTGCCGGATATAGCCGCGATTTGAGGGTGGGAAAATCTAGACGACGAAGTTTGATAAAACGTACAGAATCGAGTAGAGGAGCTCTCCATCTAGGTCTACACATATGTCTTGTATCCGACAAAAATCATATTTTTGATATTTTTAGGCTTGAAGATCGCGAGTCTACATATTCCGGATACGAAAACTTTCGGATACGGTAGTGCTTCGGTTAAAAGTAGTCCCGAGACATGATACGAAAATCAATAATCGAAAAGAAGTCATGCGTCATGAAGGAGACGGTTAAATTTCAATTTTAAGTGAAACTTTTCAAAATATAGCTGATTTTGACGCAATGTACAATCCAACTTTGATTGAGCGCATGTAGAAAAAAGTGGTTCGAAATTTCGTTACTAGGAAAGTTCCGCCGCCATCTGAATTTCAGGCCTTGGAAACGTGATCCCTAATTCAAAATTATGCAATATAAGGTAAGATATAAGAATTTGTTTCACGCAATGCCGAACATTGTTATGATTTTTGTTTGTTTGCAGAAGAATCTTCACTCGGATCAACCTAGAAACCCTTCACAGCACAAAAAATGCTTTCGTCCTCGACCTATTTCGCATTCAAACGAATTTCTCGCTAACAACTACGGTTTTAAGTAAAGACGGAAATTATTATCTTAATTATTCAGAAACAACAGCAACTTCAATAATAATTTGTTGTAAATGAAAATTGCGTCTTTACTGTAAAAATGGTGGCTTGGTGAGAACTGGTAGGTGAGTAGGTTTGGTCTTCAACTATCGATAGTAAGCCAAGCAACATCAGTATTCTGGTCACCTTTATTACCCCTGGTCACCACCCTCCTAATAAGCAATAGATATTTTTTAACATGGCAGGGTTTTTGGGAAGCAGCACGTGTAAAGGAGTTTATCAGTGTTGTGAATTGCTAGTTTAAAGAAATTGATCAGATTTTGATCATGACTCCAAAAATACGCACTTTACCCAAAAGGCGGGGGTTCGGGGGCGCAGCCCCCGATGTGCAGTAATTTCTGCCTTTGGGATTCTTGGATGAATTAAAAAAAAAACCTTTGATAAACTAAATGGAGACTCCCTCCAACAAGCACTTGAATATTTCTTTTAGAAAAAGGCAGGTGTTCGGGGGCGAAGGCCCGATGTACAATTTCCTATTGCCTTCTGGATTTAGAGAAGAGAGAAGATTAATTGAACTATTTGTTCGATTGATCGAAGGAATGTTCTTCACCACTAAAACATCAAATTCTGCCGGTTATAACCGTGATTTGAGGACAGGAAAATCTAAAAGTGTTTAAAGGGGGGCTCCATCTAGGTCCTCAACTAAGCCTTGTGTCTGGGAAAATTCGTAATTTGGAAAAAAATCAGTTTCAATGTGAAAAATACACGTATTTCGCACAGTAGAGTTTTGGATATGCTATGTTATTTGGTTAAAAATAGTTACACAAAAATATTAAAATGATTCACAACAAAAAAATGTTTTCGTCTAGGGAAATACCTTAAAATTATTTTGAAATTAATTCGTAGGATGAATACAATCAAAATACACCAGATAACCCCCATTCTAGTAATTCGAGCTTGAATGCGCGCATTCAGAAAAATTTCGGTTAGACGTCATGTCTCAGCTTTCCGCCATATTTCTTTTCCAGGTTTACAGATTGAAAAGACAAAAAAAGTAAGAACTTTAGCAGTTCTACTCGTTTTCATAATAATTTTACAATTAATGTTTATCTGGATGAGCATTTTCCCTCCAACTGACGCAGCCGACAAAACAGAATAACGAAATAATGCTTTCAGAACCGTCCTATCTCGTCTTAACATTCGATTTTGGCCTCTTTTTCTCATCTTGTTATATTTGTCTTTTACTTAAAAGTTGAATACCGTTAAATAGATCTACTTTTAAATATGAGGGGGATAATCCTTTTTTAATGACGCATCCAGTGAGGTTGTGCCAGCAATGAACCCTCAAGATCTCCAACCAAATTATTTCAATTTTGCAGGACGTTTAGTAAAATTCAGAGGTGCGTTATTAGAGAGTTTTCTTTAAGATTTTTGAGATGGAGCAATTTTGAAATTAAAATTGTTAAGCAGCTGAATATGAATCTTAAGATACCTTAATTGGGAAACAAAGGTCGTTTTACATTGGCTTAAACAGGGGATCCGTTACCCATAATAATGAAAATGGTTTCTTATGACATTTAAAAAATTATAATAAGCGTATTTTTACATCTGGCTCTAAAATGCACACCTTGAGTCATGAAAGCATACTGAATCCCCAAACCCTGTAAATTTAAACCAAATTTAAAAAAAAAAAAAAATTCCTATGTCTGCCACAGCTTTTTGCCATCTTGTAATAAAAAGTTGAATTACTTTTATAAGCCTGCAGGGGTTCGGGGGCGCCGCCCCCGACATGCAGTTATGATAAATTATCATTAATTAAATGGAGTTACTAACGTCTAACCTTAGTCTTATTATCTAGAATTTCAAAAGTCTGTTTTCTAAATTTATTTGAATACAGACAACATTGCTGCCTAAAAATTGAAAGTTTTCCTTTAAAAGACTTTGTAAATACATCCACGACAAGCTTCGAAAAGGGGGGGTATTTTTGAAAATTATATAAAATGTGTAATTCCGTCTATAATAATAGACACCAAGCTATTGCACTTTACCTTATGGATAATTTGTTGTTGCAAATATAGTTTTCACTTCAAAGACATTTTCTATAAGCATGCAGGGGTTCGGGGGCGCAGCCCCCGACATAAACTAGGAAGTCTTGCATTTTGAATATTTTATTTATTTTGGCAAACATGTTTGGTGGCACTATCTCTAAAAAGGTTCAAATCACTACTTAATTGTGATAATTCTACATAAACAATTTGATAACAATCGCAGATTAGTTGGGTTGAGCCTCAAGATCTCTTGCTAAATACCCCCCAATACCCCCACTGCACCCCCAACCCACCCTCTGGAGTTGAGTACTCTACTGTCTGAGCTTACTGCTTACATTCTCTTATAATAGAGAAATAGGAGAAGATTAATTGAACTTGTTCTATTAATAGAATGATTGTTCTACTTGACTAAAATATCATATTTAGCAGCATATTATAGCTGCGATCTGGGTCTAGAGAAATCCAGAAAGAGATGTGAAATAAATGGTTCATCATCATGTAGTAGAAAACTCCATCTAGGTCAGCTGGTTTACATATCCAGGAAAAAATCATATTGAAGAGATACATGTATTTGGTCTGAAATGTGTTAATGACCAATACCGGACACGGAATAGTTATTCAATGCATAATATTCGGTTAATATAAATTGAGGGTCTATGTTTTGTATTTGACTTCACTGGCTGGGGAACTATTCTTGTATTCAGGCCTAAATATATAAAAGCTTTCAAACATGGCTAAAAAACCTTTGAAGGTTGGGGGCAGCAACAGGGGAAACTTGTTTAGTTCTACATTAAACAAAAGAATATTCCTTAGGAAAAAGTGTTAATGTCTTGGCGTGGTATCAAAACTGTACAGGGACGAATTGTGTACTATCCAGGTAAGCATGATTACCTCCCCTGCAAAAAGAATGCACCATTTACTATTTGCTTGTTGAGACAAGAAGTCATTAGTAAGAGTCAGAAAATTTGATAAAACTGCGTAAAAAAAGGACGATAGAGGTTGGTAAGACAATTTTTAAATGGAAATACATATATCCTTTGGGTGTGTGTGATTTCTTGTGTTAGTTTGTACATAGTTTGTATTTGATCTTGAATTTAAATTGTAATGAATTTCATGTAATTGGGTCATTTTGTTTGACAAACACCCAGCTTGTCATTTAAGTTTCTTCAACAGGTTTGGCAAGGACAATATTTTCTTCAGTGAATCTACAAGGGAAACTCCTCAAATATTGGCCAGATAAACCTCAAAACATACCCTATTTATTTTAATAATTGCACATTTTCTAATAATTGCCTATCTCCCAAAACTCCGCAAAAAAACGGCCATTTTGAGACCGGTTTTCGGAAAAAATTGATGACTGTAATAATAACCCCATCCCCAAATTTGAGAAATATTGCTGGAATGTAAACTTCCAAATTATTCCAACAAATGCTATAAAATTCATGCAACACCTTTGACAAATCCAAAAAAATTCCAATGATTCATGATTTGTTTATTTAGATGAACTGGCATTCTTTTACGAGATTTACTGAAGATTAGGAAATGTTGGTCATCTCTATGTTTGTGATGGTTGTGACTGCATAATTTACTCAGATTTGAATAACTTCTATTTAGCTTTTATGTTTATCTTAAACACTGACTATTACAAATATTTTCTAAATCCAGTGTCAAAGAAATAAAACGTGCATGATTACCGGTAAGACGTACCTGCAACGTTTTCAGCTCTCACTGGCGGAAAAATGAATATTTTTGTCCGAAACATGGTTACTATCTTTTTATCCTAAATTACAATATTCTTAAGACACAATTGAATAAAAAGAATTTACTGATATTCAATGATTTTTGCTTCGATTATCCAAAATTAAATTGAGTAGCAATCTGCCCAATACGTAAAGGCAAATTAAATAAAAAAATTTGTCTCGCAATGAGGAAAAGGATGCTGAACAGTTCATTTCACACAGAGGGTGAACAGAGGATCAGAGAAGCCAATGGCTTTTTTAGTCCCCTACCGGTGTTCACACCGGAGGGGACTATAGGTTTGCCCTCCGTCTGTCCGTCCGTCCGTCTGTCCGCTCAAATCTGGATCCCACGATAACTTAATAACTAAGCAAGCGTTTTTGATGAAAGTTGGTATATAACTAGATGGCAATGTGTAGATTATGCACATCATTTTATTTTTGTTTTTGACTTAAATTGAGGTTGCTATGGTTACAGAAATAGTGAAAATATGGCCAAAAATGGGATCCTGCGATAAGATAATAACTAAGCAAGCTAGTTTGATGAGACTTGGTATATGACTATATGGCAATGTGTAGATTATGCACATCATTTTATTTTTGTTTTTAGACTAAAATTGTTGTTGCTATGGTTAAGGAAATAGTGAAAATATGGCAAAAATTATTGGATCCTGCGATAAGTTAATAAGTAAGCAAGCTAATTTGATGAGACTTGGTATATGACTAGATGGCAATGTGTAGATTATGCATTATTTTATCTTTGTTCTTTGACAAAAAGTGCGGTTGCTATGGTAACGGAAATAGTGAAAATATGGCAAAAAATGGATCCTGCAATAACTTAATAACTAAGCCAGCTAACTTGATGAAACCTGTTTTAAAATGTAAAAAAAATTATAAGCCATGATAGTCAGGGTGGTGATGCAGCAGTATTAATCACCTCCAGTGAAAGTTCTCATTTCTTACCAACAAGACTGAAGAAAAACATCTTGGATCAGACAAGGTAACTGTTATTGATACTATTTCTTGCATCTGTCTATTGCTTGCATGAATTGTTTAGTGGGCACAGCAGAGACAACAACTCATGTAAGTCTTGTTTAACCCTTTCCAAAACAAGACCTGGTTTTGACGTCCCTGATAGAATTGGCGTGGGAAAACATTGAGACAAACGAAGCCGGTAGGGGACTTTATGTGTTGCATACAACACCAGATACTTGTTTTTTTAAGTGTTGCAAGAAGTTGCACGTACCCAACGCTTGTCTTGGTAGATGCCAAACCTTTTTAAAATTATTGTTTAGCCGTCTCCTTGCGACTTTGTTGCGAATTTTAAAATTGAGGAAAATAGGATGCTTAATTATATTTTCGCAACAGGTAGGCGATATGACAACCTCCTATTACGGCTTTTTAATTCATTTCTTGTAATTTTGCGAAAAATATACGAAAAGCAATTAATAGGTTACAATTGAATTGATTGATTGATTGATTTGAGTTTTACGCCGCTTTCAACATTTTTTCAGTTATATCACGGCGGCTGGAGCACCTCACAATGGATTCCTGTTATTTCTCTCACCAGTACAACCACCACATCCTTTCCTAGGCTCCAGCTGCTATCTCACATAAGTCTACAATTATCGACCCATTGATGAGAGACAAAAAGTCAGAAAGAATGAGTGCCGCCGTCGGGGATTGAACCCAGGACCTATACATCAACAGTCCGACGCACTACCAACTATGCTATGACGGCGGCTAGGTTACAATTGAAATGCGAAGTGAATATTAAAATAAGTGCATGCAAAGACTATGATCAGATGTAGTTATGATCCTTTGGAATCATGACAGCAATTTGCCGTAATTTCTAATCTACAAAAACGCAGAATAATATAATTTTCTGAATCTATAGAATCACTTATTGAAAACTAAAAACAAGCATTATCAAGTAATTTCAGTCTTCTTCTCATGAAATCTGTCTTCTTTGCTCGAAATCTGTGTTAAGAAGTCAGAAAAAAGAATACTGATGAGTTAAATAATTGATATTTAAATACGATCGTCTGGCATAAGTTTCTTGCTCAATTGAATAGAATTCAAATTTAAAACAGAACAGCATGGTCGTGGGCGTTATTAGATGCCCAAGTCGACAGTTTTTTCAGGCACCATATCAGAAAGGGAATTCTTTTGCTATTCAATGATCAAATAACTTTCAATTTATTCCATTGTTTTATTGTTTGCGAGAATCCATTGGTTTCATAGCAATGTTATGTAAAGCAGCGTATTGCTCTGTTTATTGAAAAACGGTGACAATGAACAAACTGTAAGGTCCAAGTCGTGTCATTATCATGCGTCTTTGTTCCTCATTTTTGGAAATTTATTTTGTATTCACCAGATACTCATTGACATTTTTTAGGGACATTGTAGGTCCGTACATAGGAAGTTCGAGTTATTGCCCAACAAAATATCTCCAATAATCGCCCACCCCCAACTGCGTTAAACATGATTATTCTAATATACACCCGGGTGATTATTAGAATAAATATGGTACTTGTAAAAGAAAACATTGATCATTCTTGCACCTCTTCTTTGTCCTTACAATTTCGCTTCCCACTGTACGGTTCCCGTCTGTGATTTGAAACAGGGGTTGGGGGCGACATGGATTATTTTTCAACATATTAAGTTTATTAACCCATCAATGTTAAATATTTTAGAAATATTCCAGGATTATGAATGGCTTCTCATCTTGATAGGTGTATTTCTAGAATTTCATACAATACTGGGAGTCCATCAGACTCCTTACTTGCAGAAACAAGGAGTCTCGGACCCCTGGACTCCCCCTTGGTTTCAAAGCCTGTTAAAGCTGTATCTATATGATATCCCTCGGTGACCATAAGCTGTATTTACTGACTGTATATGTACATACAAAATGCAAGTTTGAAAATGTAATGATGAGATTACAGAAAATTAAAGCAGGGTTTGACACCAACTACTTTTCCAACGGCCTGAAGGACCTGTTAGCCCAAAATTTTACAGGTCCTTCCTGATAATAACAGGTCCTACATGATGAAAATCATGTTTAAATTTTTATAATTTAAGGAATAAATTGCGAGGAAAACATTGTTGGAAAAGAAGAAATTGCTCTTAACAAGCAATTTCTTCTTTTCTACAATGTTTTCCATTTGGTAATTATGCAAATTTTAGTATTTCAAAGGCAATTATTGTTCAAACTGGACAGAATTCCAATATGAAATGCCACAAAAAACTACAGGCCTGAAGGACCTGTAGCATGATAACATCTACCAGTCCGCCCTAGAATCCACAGGTTTCGGGCCTGAGGATTGGTGTTAGTCTCGATCCCTGTAAAGGATATGTGCTCTCAATAAGCGGACCTCGATGTAATATATGTCCAAGATTTCAGAAATAAGGTCCAGAAAATTGGACCCGGGTGTAAAAAAAACAACAGAGATTAAAGGAAAACGTCCTGAATTTGACCCCGGATGTTGTACGCATTTACCTGTTAAACTAAAAGAATTTAAAGTAAGTCTATGCTTGCAAAAAATAAAGATATGAAACGAGCATATAAATTTAGCTGGACAAAACAAGTCATGTGTAAAGTGCGGAGTAATAGTCTGTCACTACAACAACAGTCTATGATTGCAATCCCGAAGACGTCATTAAAATTGTCTGCAACAACATTGTCTTCAGTTATGCAGATAATTTTGGGTAAGATTAAATAAGTTAACCCTTGTCACGCAGAATAAATTCAAGCTATAATTTGCATCAAAAGGGCTGTACAGCACTGCAAGTACTAACTGTTGGTCAATTTTCATTAGCAAAGCACAATTATCTATTGAAAATTCTGGTTTGAAAATGACAAACAGGTGCTATAGATAAAGATCAGACTGCACATATGTACAGGCTGATCTTTGTCTATACCTCCTGCCAAAGCAAGAATAGAATAGTCCAGGTTCAGCATGATGAGGGTTAAGATACCAAAGCCTCAAGATTAGCAAGAGTTGCATGATTGATAGTGGTTCTAAAATAAGCTGCCCAAGTTGTCCGACTTGTCCATTAAGCTGCAAGGATAAGCAGATTTTCATGGCTCGGTTGTTCGTAGACTATGAAAAAGTCTCTTGGAGAAAAATATTTTCTCTGTAAAGTTTGCTTTTTTCTGATATTTCATGTAATCGCATGTCAACAGTAAGTCTATTTCTAGGATACTTTTAAATTTTTTTAGCAACATCAATTTTGTTTTTAATATTTTTCATTTGCAGACTCTTCAACAGACAGATGAAAAATATCAACCAAATTTCTCATGAGCGATCCTTGGGTGACCCATTATCCGTCAAAAAATACCAAAAAAAACCCCAAACTATTGGGATCAGATGAAAAATATGTCTTTTATAGGTAGATGTCATTTCCTCAAATGTTATATCTAGAAGTCAAAACTTTGAAAATCATTTCTCATACTCAAGCTGATAATCAACTTTAGTGATCCTTGGATAACCCTTTATCAATTTACCAAAAAAAAACTGTTGTGATCAGATGAAAAATATGTCTTTTTATGGGCAGAGGTAATTAGTCCCCCACCGGTTACCGGTTGGGGGACTATAGGTTTGCTCAATTCCGTCCGTCCGTCTGTCCATCCGTCCGTCCGTCTGTCCATCCGTCCGTCCGTCTGTCCATCACGCTTTTGTCCGGGCTATATCTTCTAAACCATATGTGCTAGCAACTTCAAACTTGGTACACTTGTATATCTCATTGAAGAGAAGTGTCATGTTCAAGAACCGTTACTCTGCAACGCCCATCTTTTGAGTTATTGCCCTTTGTTGTTTTTACCCTTACATTCTTGTCCGGAACATATCTCCTAAACTATGTGTGCTAGCAACTTCAAACTTTGTACACTTATAGATCTCATTGAGGGGAAGTGTCATGTTCAAGAACCATAACTCTGCCACGCCCACTTTTTGAGTTATTGCCCGTTGTTGTTTTTACCCTTACATTCTTGTCCCGAACATATCTCCTAAACTATGTGTGCTAACAACTTCAAACTTTGTACACTTATAGATCTCATTGAGGCAGAGTGTCATGTTCAAGATCCATAACTCTGCCACACCCACTTTTTGAGTTATTGCCCTTTGTTGTTTTTACCCTTACATTCTTGTCCGGATCATATTTCCTAAACTATAAGTGCTAGCAACTTCAAACCTTGTACACTTATAGATCTCATTGAGGCGAAGTGTCATGTTCAAGATCCATAACTCTGCCACACCCACTTTTTGAGTTATTGCCCTTTGTTGTTTTTACCCTTACATACTTGTCCGGATCATATCTCCTAAACTATAAGTGCTAGCAACTTTAAACTTTGTACATCTATAGATCTCATTTAGGAGAAGTGTCTTGTTCAAGATCTGTTACTCTGCCACGCCCACTTTTTGAGTTATTGCCCTTTGTTGTTTTTACCCTTACACTCTTGTTGGAACATATCTCCTAAACTATGTGTGCTAGCAACTTCAAACTTTGTACACTTATAGATCTCATTGAGGCAAAGTGTCATGTTCAAGATCAATAACTCTGCCACACCCACTTTTTGAGTTATTGCCCTTTGTTTTATTACCCTTACATCTTTGTCCGGATCATATCTCCTAAATTATAAGTGCTAGCAACTTCAAACTTTGTATACTTATAGATCTGATTGAGGACAAGTGTCATGTTCAAGAACTGTTATTCTGCCACGCCCACATTTTGAGTTATTGCCCTTTCTTGTTTTTACCCTTACATTTTTGTCCGGATCATATCTCCTAAACCATAAGTGCTAGCAACTTCATACTTTGTACACTGATAGATATTATCGAGGACAAGTGTCATGTACCAGAACTGTTACTCTGCCATGTCCACTTTTTGAGTTATTGCCCTTTGTTGTTTTAGTCTTACATTCTTGTCCAGATCATATCTCCTAAACTATAAGTGCTAGCAACTTTAAACTTTTACAGTTATAGATCTAGTAAGTAGGAGATATATTATAAGAGAGGATTTTTTGTTATCCGGTGGGGGACTCCTGTATTGCATCGCAATACGACATGCACTTGTTTCTCTCTGTTTCATGGTCGAAACTTTGGAAATCATCTTCTCAAAATTTAAGTTTTGGATATCAACCAAATTTCACATTTAAGTGATTCTTGGGTAAACCTTTATAAGGCTACAAAAATTAATGTGATAAGAATGACTAAAATATATTTTATGGATAGAGGTCAATTGTCTTCGTGTTATTTAGTGGAAACTTTGGAAATCATCTTCTCATAATCTAATAGATTGATTTCAACCTAATTTCACTGAATCAGCTACTCAAGCAGCTCTAGTTAGTTTCATACTTCTTTGAAATCATCAAAATATTCTTCTTATCTCTAAATTGAAAAAAATAGAATAAATGATATGAGTTAAATAGATTTGATTTTCAGTTTGCTATTTGGACAAGATTTCTGATCAGCTGAAAAAAATGCCTTCATACCTCATGGACATCAAATCTGATCATGCTGATATTTTTGTGCCCCTGTGCAAAATGGTTAAACTAAAAACATCATTCTCAAATCATTTGTAAAATATTTTAAATAAATTACATATTTATGATTTATAAAAGAAGAAGGTACATGTAATGTTTTTAAGTCTTGGAGGCATGAAACTAATATTTGATCACACTAAGTGAGTTTTGTATCAATCTGCTTAGAATTTTCATATAGAGTGATAATGCTTAGAATTTTCAAATAGAGTGATAATGTTATGGTTTCATATCTCCATAAACACCCAGTCATAGAGACTTTTCAATTTAAAAGATTTTTTTCTGTTTGGCCTTATTTCACAATCAGGGTCTTTTTGCCGCACATTACTCAAAATCATGTATGAAGGTTCGATTCCTTCCCCAGACTGTATAAAATGCTGGTGCACAAAGGGACAAATTGTCTGGAGGTCCCACATGATTTTGATATAGAGGGCTCAGCGTGAAACAGTTGTAACTGCCTATAAACATATAGGCAGTTACAACTGTTTCAAATTGAGCCATCGATATGAAAACATAATTGTACAATCAAAGAAGAGAACAAATAACATAATGTGTAAAAAATACATACTTCCTAGTGATTGGTTAATTGTTTCATTGAAATAATACAACACTCATGGCAGTTATTATAATGACATTTTGATATTTATATAGTGTGATTAGCTTTTTAGTTTCAAGCCTCCATGAATAAAAAAGACATACCCTTGCAGGGCAGGGCATTTTTTCACTCGGAAATCTTTGAACAACTTAAATCACAGGGCCGAATTTAATGAAACTTGACCAAAATGTTTCCTTGGATATTCTTTCTTTAAATTCTAATTGCCTCATAAGTATGGGAGTTGCAGGGTTTGGTATTCTTACTATGAAATCCTTCAAAGATCTCCTCCTAACAGCTGGGCTAATTTCAATGAAACTTTGCCAGAATGTTCCCTTGGTGATTATTTCCCAAAGATTGTTGTCAAATTTTGATTAGCCTGGCAATTTTCCACTTTGAAACCAAAAGGGACATCTAGCTCTCCTAAATCATAAGATCAATTTTAAAGTCATAGAATGATTTATTCAATTTACATGAAAATGTTATTGTGTTGTACAATTTCAATGTGTGATGCCAATGTGATGTCGGGGCGTTTCAAATGTGACCTTGACCTTGAATTTTATAACTTTAAAATTTGGCTCTAAACTTGCATATATTTTCTGCTCAGCTCAGACAATTATATTTCATAAATGCACTGATTAAAATGATCAACCTTATATTTGAGTCTGAGCGCGACATTTCAAATAATTTTAAATGTTTGCCTAGCAAAGACTTTGGTCAGCCTGTGCAGTTGCACAGTCTGACAAATTCTTCACCATGCACTAGATAGATAGATAAGGTCAAATTACATATTCTGGCTGTCAGCATATGTAGGTCAATGCTGCTGAACGTTTGTACCTTGGGTAGTAGTGAAATTCTTTGAAATGTCACACACAGGCTCATTTAATACAATGAAATTCCATTCCATAACTAACTTCATAAGGCTTTAGATTTTCACTTTGCCTAACCTTGTACATCTAGCTTAAACAAAAATGTTTTGTTTCTTTTCTACTTCTAAAACAGACTGTTATTTATTAGATTATGGACTTTATAATATAAATAAATGATCCTGAACTTTTATCTTTAGTCAAGTGCTGTTTATGACAAGCAGCAGTTTAGACGAGCTATGTCGTCCACAGACAACTCTTGTAAACTTCCGGCTCCGTCAAGCTCACAAGGGAAATTTTAAAAATGGAAAATATTGTTTTATGAACACATCTTGTTTATTATATGCTACCTAATGTAGACGTATTTTGGTACCATCCCCAGCTGTCTGTGGATATATCTCCCGAATCCCCATATCTACCAACCTCCACATTCCAACTCTGTGGATTGTTTTTTAGAGAAAAAAAATATGATTTTTATTATTGCTCATTCTTTCCTATAAAACCCTTCAGGTGTCACCATTCTTGTGTTTAAACACGGACCCTAAATATACATATATTTAAGTATAGTTTTAGATCCTGATTTCATTGAGGAAAAATCTAGACATCTTTGCTCCATGATATTAAATAATGAGGAATGAAGAAGCATATTTTTAATTTTGTGGAAGTATTAAATTAAAACCAAATCACATGTATATATGAATCCACTTTGGACCAGACATATTCATTAATTTCAATTAATGTTCTCTCATTTCTCTCCCGCGAAACCCTTCAGGTGTCGCCTATCTGGTAGAGGAATGAAGAGAAGAATGAATTGAACTTTGTTCGATTCCTTCGGAACGGAATGTTCTACACCGATAAAACATACGATTTTGCCGGGTATAGCCGCGATTTGAGGGCAGAAAAATCTAAACGATAAAGTTTAATAAAAGTTACAGAATCGTGTAGAGGAGCTCTCCATCTAGGTCTACAGCTAGTTTGTATGTCTGGGAAAATTCGCGTTGAAGAGAAATTACGTCCAAAAGTGTATATCTCTCGTCTTAGCAAGACATTATACATATGACGTCATAATCGACGTTGCCATGCAATATCGTGCGAAATGACGCGCTTTTAAGTTCCGTATTTCGTTTCATTTTAGCACTAAAAGAATAAGATAGCCGTTTTTATTTTTCGTGTAACGTTTATAAATCCTTGATTTATTGAAAACCAAACGCTATATATTATTCGGTAGCCCTTACACTCGTTAAAATACTTTTTTTTGTTCACTCAATTTAACATAAAGCCTAGCGAAAAAAATCCTGTATCGTTTTTCCCCATTTCCATTTCCCCCATATTCGCAAACAATTATGAATAAGATCAACCGTTATTTGGACATTTAATTCAACTTCTCTTCATTCCTCTTCTGCGAAACCCTTGAGGTGTCGCCCACCTAGTATTTATAGAAACGTTCTATTTAAAGAACGAAAGATTTAACACGGCTAAAGTTTGCTAGTTTGCCGGATATAGCCGCGATTTGATAACAGCCAAAACTCAATGTACGATTTTTATGAAACTTTTATAACCGCCAGAGAATACCTCCATCTACGTCCTTACAAAATCCCATACTCGGGAAAAATCTAATTATCGAAATATATGAGTTTAAGCTGTCGATAGAGATAAAGTATTTACCGAGTGTTTTACTGTTTCTATGCTTCTAGACTGGGCCAGGGTGATACCTGTCCTTCACAAGGCTGTTTTTGATAGTTGTAGTTGGGAGTGATTCCGGTGTTCTTTCGCATGTCATGTTGCCAGTTGGCCGGCTTCCACTCGACTCCCCAGTACCTGGATAGACTGGTGCCCCTCATTAACTTTTCCTGCCACACTTCAGGGTCATGACCTCGTTGTTACCAACCTTTGACCCAATGTAAACCCCTCGTCACAACAGAGATGATGACGTCACCGATCCAATACGTCACGCAAACATTTGTAATAGTGTCCGCCATTGTTGATTCAACTGTTCAAGTGAGAAGTGTATAAATTGTGTAATGGATTGTTATTCCATTAAGGTAAGCAAACGATGAATATGAATAAAGAAGAAATATCGATTATGCCGATTTTACGCAAGAAAGGCAGTTGATCCGGGTAGAGCGAGCGAATGCTCGCGTTTTCAGATTTCTTCAGTCGAGCCACCTCGGATCAACTGTCTTTCGTCTCTAAAAAAAACCTAGAATATCCACGTTTTTCCTACTTTCTTCTTTTATATCAAGTGGGCATTAAGGGAAATTGGCCCGATCTAGTGCGTTCAAGATTCAAAAAGTTAAACGTTTTCGAACGTTTGAAAACGGGATACTGTATAGTCCGTTTGACTTCTATATGGACCATCATTTCACCGAAAATCTCAGAATTAAATAAATGAATCGTATCTTTTTCTTGCTATATCATATTTTCCACTTAATATCATGACGAATCTTTTTTTTTTTCCAGAATTTTTGAATGTAAAATAATGATTTTGTCCGTCCGTCTACATGTTAACTTCCAGCCTTTCATACCTTCTTGTGACTTTATTAAACGGAACAGCGACTTGCCCAACTAAAAATAGTTCTGATTTGCATAGGGGCCGAGTCAAAAGTGTATGGTCTTAAGTTAGTCGTTTTGGTATAAAATCAAGTATTTTTATGAAATTAATTTTGTCGAGGATTTTTAATTCCTTGGGATATCAAATCTGAGTGTATTCTCTCTTTGTTTAAAAACCGTTCAGCCAGATAAATGATATGGTTACAAGCCTGTAATTTGCATTGTCTAGAATCAATTCACGTTCTAAATAGAAAACTCAAGAGAAAATGTGAAAGTGCTTGCATCAAGTAATAATTTCAGATGGCTGAATATCCAATACTGATAAGTGATTGATTTTCACAGTGAACTTTGTCCGCAAAAAAATATTCTACTCCGTCAGGATTTGAACCCCGGACCTCTACATCCCAAAGCGAGTGCTCTACCACGTCGCTGCATAAGCTAGCTTGTATGGCAAGGCAGAACAAACACCCGGTCCCCTTATAGTCAACCCTGGCTGAGTAGCATACAGCCCCTAAACAATTAAGATTCTTCCAAAAATCTTCTCAATTCAACATCATCAACTACCTAATCACATAACCACCACCTCGTGCGGGTTATTTACAGTGGGTGCCAAACGCAACCCGTAATAAAATATTCGTCTCCGCAGGGATTCTAACCCGGGACCTCTACATCCCAAAGCGAGTGCTCTACCACATCACAATAAAACCTAGCTTGTACGACAAGGCAGTGCAAACACCCCTTATAGTTAACCCGGCTACACTTGTACAAAGCCTAATTTAATGAGAAAAGTTTCTATTTTTACAACACTGGTTTGGAGTTAGCATCTAGACAACATGGATTTATAACATTTTTGAAAAAAAAGGTTGAAACTGTGCTAAAATAAGAGAAAAACCCTCATTTTGAAATTTGAAGCCTTATTTAAATAAATAAAAACAAAACTGGATCTACCATTGATTTAAAGTAAATATGAAATCATTCAAAAAATGATTTGCCTATCAAATCCTTTTGTGGCCCTCCCCTCCCAAATTTACCAGCCAGACCGGCAGTTATTGAACATTTTGCCTGTTTGTTCATTTAAAGCGGGGGTTCGGGGGCGGCAGCCCCTGACATACATCAAATTAAAAAAAAGCAGAAATGTCCAGAGAGAAGATGTCGTAACTCACCATAGCATACAGACAACTTATAATATTCTGGTCACAAACACGAAAAAAGTTCTTGAAAGTATGCAGGATTTTTTACTGAAGTGATTGAGTCATGGGAAACTGTTTGCATTAGTGCCCCTGTTGAAGGATCAGACTTTCTGAATTTTGAGTATGAAAGTGCTGATAACCCACTCACTCAGTAACTCAATCATCATTATATTGTAGCCCCAATTATATTTTATAAACTACTAAGAAGTATGTACAGTTTATTGAAAAGATATATTATTAGTTATACGGTTTCTTGCCGGGGTATATGATGATTTATTCCCGTCTGGAAAAAATGATGTCACCAGAGCCGTAGGCGAGGGTTGACATCATTTTTACTGCTGGGTATAAATCGTCATATACCCAGGCAAGAAACCGTATTACGAATTTATTATACTTCAAAGTTTTAGGCCTAAATATCTGTCTTTTGCCTATTTAAGGCCTTGGTATAAACCTAATTCTTTTAAACCACCAACATCCCTTAATGCGCCCCTATGAAAAGTAAACATGTTCAAAGTGACGTCATATATAGCTGTGACGTCACAATGATACACTCTGCGATGTTGTGATATGAGAAATTTGTCTCTTTAAATGTACAGATTGGTTAAAATTTAAGGTAATCATTGACATCTTTATCATTTTTTATTTGCACATTATTACCCGACATGTTATATAAATGTAGTAAAATGTGTATACTCGGGTCGTGTTATCCGCGAAGCGAGAGAATCATGGCTGCATTACCGTTTCGATTTTTTGACTATATCCATGGCGAGGCACCTTAAGGAAAAATTAGAGGTAATACCAGAGCGGCCGTAGATATCAATGTTTGTCAGGTCAGCATTAACCAATGAAAATGCTAGAATTTTCTTTGCAGTATAATAAAGATTGAGAGATGATAAAAAGCTAAACATTCTTTTTATCAATCTAATGATACGAATCATACAACACCGCTAAAGTTTGCTATAGCCGGATATAGCAAGGCTCATGCTAGTGTTTGAAACTAGGGAGTGTTAGACCCCTTACCTATTAAACTCTGGGGGTCAAAACAGATGTTAAAGGCGTCAAAAGAGCAGGAAGAGTAAATTAAGAGTAGACTTTTGTAAGTTTAAGCCTTAATTGCCCTATTCTTGTACATTGTAACTTGGGAAGCAAGCAATTTATTTGTAAAATTTTAAGGTGGCAATGGACAGCGGCCTCCCGTCTCTATAAACCGGAAGTGGGTTTTCGTTTATTTTACGGCTCTTTTTGCGCGTTGTTTAAAAAGGCCGGTTTTCGCAAGATTCTACTATGGAAATAACTTAGAATAACGATGGTAAAACTTCATATTTTAGCATCTTTTCAACGCTTGATATTAAATGAATGACTGGATCATTAAAATCAACAATAAAAATGCGTTAAAACCGTCATTCGATTAGGAGGGGTCACTGTAAAATAACGAAATACTTTCTTATTTGTATGGAAAGGTATGCTGAATATTTTACCAAATACAGGAAAAATATAGGTTATAAACATATCGGAAAATGAGAAAAATTCAATGGGTAATTTCTTAAAAAAAAATAGGTTTTTGTGGCATTTTTACACAGTAAAATTACAAAAAGTAGTGTATTTTTCAACTTTTGAAGGCAAATCATGCAAATGCAATTGATCAAAGAGAAATTTTCTTGTCAATAGCCATTGTGTACATGTATAAGGTCTATCAAAATGTATGTGTTTTATAGCTATAACCTAGTATTGAGTTTATACCAGACCTGAAACGAATATAACCGTTTTACAGAAAGAATGGCCTATACCACTCAAGGGCAGATAACTCTAGCATGAAAACGAGCGTGGAAAGGTTCCTTCAAATTTTGATATAATGACTACATAATTAATGTTAATCTACAGCATATGTGACCAAGAAAAAAATTCATTGGGCGGAAAAAAATGACGCCATTTGTCCATTGCTACCTTAAATAGTCTATAGGATGCATCATAAAGTTTTGACTCTTAGAAAATTCTCTCAAGGGGGTATAAATGACCCACTTGGGAGAAATTTCTAAGGGCCAAAATAAGATATCGGATTTTTAGGGACAAAACCCTTGTTTAAGCATCAGATACGAGCCCTGATATAGCTGCAATTTGTCACCTTGCCTGATCCTCATTGAAGGTGCCAAAAAGCTTACTTTGTTTATCTTTATTTCAAAATGGTATTGGTGTGAAGTTCACTATTTTTGGAGATCACATGACTAATGTCAAAAGAAATTGGAAATGATGTCACCATTTTTGCGCGAAGTTGAAACCATGTGCTGACAGAAAAAAAACTTGCTTGAAAGGACAAATGAAAATGAATTTTTGTGTGTAACAAAGCATATGAAGTTAAAAGGTCTCACTCTGGTATTTTAAATAATGCATATGTTGTACATGTTGCATTTGTACTTTTTGCATTTTTGAAGTATATTTTAGACCTGGGTTACAATCATAAATTTCGTCACAGAATTTGTTTATTTACAAGGCCTGTTATTCAATGATATAACGCATTGCATATTGGCTGCCAGGCATTTAGAATGGGTTTCTCAGGTGAATATAATTAGACTGGTCCAAAAAGTTTTAGAGCTGAGGCAGTATTGGCTCAATTTGGCTTGCCCATTAGTGCATTTTAATCTGGATCTTCACTGTTCAAAGAATTCATCATTTATCATTGGGATTGATTTCTATTATCAATATTGGACATTTTTTCATGCGCAGGAATAGCATATTCTAGTAATTGTTTAAATAAGGCAATATTTCTCAAATTATGATTAATGATGTGAAACGCTCAAAAGGATTGCTGATGTGAATTTTGGGTTCTATAGTAGATAACTTTGTATGAGTTACTGAGATCATAAACTAGAATAGTTATTATTGGACAATATTTCTATTTTTGTGCAGGGAAGATTGATGTTGGTCCTTTACCTCGTTAAATAGACTGATGTCCATTCAACACACAGTGTTGACCAAGAGTGGGCTGCACACTTCATACAGTCCGATCTTGATTAACATTGTTAGACTATTCAACCGTGTGTGGGTCTATCCATCTGTCCTTCCGTAAACTTTTACTTTAAAAATCTTTTCCTCTTAAATTACTGGATGGATTGCAATCAAATTTCACAGGAATGTTTCTTGGGTGACCCTCTTTCAGATTCCTTCCAAGAATTATAATCGGTTGAAAATCATGACTGTAGTAGGCGCGGCTAAATTCCAAATATGGTAATTGGTGGCCTTTCTCAAAAACTAAATGATGGATATAAAGCAAACTTCACATGAATTATCCCATGTATCAGCCTATAAAAAACCATTGTAATAGGATAAAAAATATGTCATGTATGGGCAGAGGTCAATTCTCTATTTGTTATATACTTGCAACTTTGAAATTGATTTTCTTAGGATCTTATCAATGTAAATCAACCAAATTTTACTTGAAAAATCAGCGGGTGACCCTTTATAGGCCTACAAAAAATTGTTGTGATAGGATGAAAAATTATTGACTTTTATGAGCATAGGTCAATTCGCTTTGTGTTATATATGTTGAAATTTGAGATTGATTTTCTCATGATCTGATTGATGGACATCAACCAAATTTTACTGAAATGATCCTAGGGTAACCTTATATTAGGCTACCCAAAATTAATGGGATTGGATTAAAAATATGATTTTTATGGGCAGAGGTCAATTCTCTATAAATTATAGTAGAATTTCTTGAAGAAAGCACTTGCCAAAGTATCTTTTTAAAAACTTAAAAGTATGTTATGTTTGAGTGTATTAGGTTACAATAATGATTTAGCTGACTTGACTTTTAACCCTTGTCATGCTGAACCCGAATATTCCTGCTTTGGCACGAGCTATAGACAAACATCGGCCTGGAAAAATGTGCAGCCTGATCTTAGTCTACACCACCTGTTTCTCACTTTCTGACCAGGATTATCAATAGATTTAGTTTTTGAAATAAAAATTAACATACAGTTTGTACTTTCAGTGCTTCTTGTCCTTTGATTTTGGTGCAAATTTTTAGCCAAAATTTATTCAGCATGACAAGGGTTAATTGTCATTTGATTATCTGTTTTTTGATGTCTATTGACGGCACATATCCACTTTCAGACATAATTATGACGGCTACCAAGGTTTAAAAATAACTGCCAGACATGAATCAGTCACTTGTTAAGAAATAAAAAGGATGTCATTGTTATGGAGACCTTTCAATTTATCTTTTTGTTTTACCTTTCAGATTATCAATTCATTCTGAATCTGTTTGGATTTATTTCATAAACAGGGTCTTAGTGCCCCTTATTACTCAAAATCATGTATGGAGGCTCGATTCCTTCCCCAGACTGTATAATTGCTGGTGCACAAAGGGACAATTTGTCTGGAGGTCCCACATGATTTTGTTATGAAACATAATTAAATGATAATAGACAAAAAAAAAAAAAAAAGAAAATAACTGTGTCAAAAAAAAAATAATACTCGCTTCCTAGCGACTGGTTAATTAGTTCAATTAACAGTACAATTAGTACAATTATACAACATGCATGGTAGTTATTATTATGAAATATGGATAATTATATGGCATGATTAGGTTTTTTAGCTCACCTGAGCACAGAGTGCTCAAGGAAGCTATTGTGATCGATCCTTGTCCGGCTTCCGTCTATCCGTCACGGCGTCAACTTTTTCTTTAAACAACATCTCCTCCTAAACGTATGGGTCAAAATCAACCAAACGTGGCAAAAATATTCCTCGAGTGGTCCCTTATAGAAATTGCTCAAATGGAAAGGATCAATGCCATATCACGGGAAAAGGGGCCTTAATGACAAATTCTTGTTGACACTCTAGAAGCCACAAATATGGTCCAATTATCATGAAACTATGTCAGAATGTTTGTTAGGTCATGAGGATGAACTCTTTTGAAAATGGGAAGGATTCATGCCAGATCACAGAAAAAGGAGCCTTAATGACAATTCTGTCAACAATTTCTTTAAACGACATCTCCTCCTTAACTTATGAGTCAAAATCAACCAAATTTGGCAGAAATATTCCTTGGGTGGTCCCCTTTAAAAATTGCTAAAATGGAAAGGATCCGTGCTATATCACGGGAAAAGGGGCCTTAATGACATTTTTTTTGTTTACACTCTAGAAGCCACAAATATGGTCCAATCATCATGAAACTTTGTCTCAAAATTTGTTAGGTCACGAGGATAAACTTTTTTGAAAATGGAAAGTATCCGTGGGATATCACGGGAAAAGGGGCCTTAATGACACATTTCTTGTAAGAGCTCCAAGCGACACAAATATAGTTCAATCTTCATGAAACTTGATCAAAATGTTTGCCAGGTCACAAGAATGAACTTTGTTGAAAATGGGAAGGTTCATGCCATATCATAGGAAATAGAGTCTTAATGATAATTTACTTGAAATATCAGGTGAGCGATTTAGGGCCCTCAGGGTCCTCTTGTTGTTTCATACCTCCACAAATTAAAAATACCTACCTTGCTGGACCTCAGCACTTATGGGCAGAATCTTTAGTTACAAATATTCCCCCCGCAGTTTTTAAAAAGTTTTCCTTTGATTAGCCCCACTGGCCAAATGCCAGGTAGCTATTGTCATGGCAGAGTGTCCGTTGTCCGGGCGTGCGTCCTTGTGTATGTAAACTTTTTATTTAAACATCTTCTCCTCCCAAACCAATTGGTGGATTTAAACAAACCTTGGTAGAAATGATCCTTGGGTGACCCTCTTCTTAAATTGTTCAAGATATTTTAAATTTTGTATATCCAAATATGGGCGTGGCAGTGCGTTATATTTTTATCTTTGAAATCACCAGGTCAATTTTAATGAAACTTGGCATTGATATTCCTTGGGTGACCCTTTACTTAAATTGTTCAAGGAATTAAGATTGGCCAATAAATATGGGCGTGGCAGGGCAGGGCTTATTATGAGGCTGAAATCTTTGATGGATATCTCCTCCTTAACCATTGGGCCAATTTCAGTGAAACTTGTCACGAATGTTCCTTGGGTGACCCTTTACTTAAATTGTTCAAGAAATTTTGTTTGGCCCATAAATATTGGTGTGGCAGGGCTGGGCTTATTTGAGCCCAAAATCTTTGAAGGAAATCTCCTTCTGGATCACTTGGCCACTTTCAATGAAAACTTTCCAGAATGTTTCTTGGGTGACCCGCTCCCAAAATTGTTTGCAAAATTTTGATTGGCCCATAAATATGGGTGTGGCAGAGCGAGACTTAAATTTTGCCCGAAATCTTTAAAGGACATCTCCTCCTGAACCATGTGTGAGATTTCAATGGAACTTTACCAGAAATTTCCTTGGGTGGCCCTTTCCAAAAATTGCTTGCGAAATTTTGATTGGCCTATTAACATGGGCATGGCAGGGTGGAGCTTACTTTGAGCCCGAAATCTTTGAAAGACGTCTCCTCCTGAATCTAATGTTTTGATAAGACGGGTAAAGTAATGCAGGTTAATGGTGATTGAGTATTATCGTCCAATGTGGACCAGGCCCAGTTAATCATTATAAAATTAATCTTTTAAGAGATTTCAAATTGCTGTTTTCATTAAAAATAATCTTTATTTAAAGAAAGTCTAAAGATATTAAAGCCAGTGGAGCGACATAGGCCCTTTTGTGCTCTTTTGAATGTGACCACAACCATAGAACGCCTATGCCGTTTAGGCCACAATCTTTAATAACACAGTATAATATCTGAAACTGACAAGTTGTACTATTTTGAAATCATTTTGGAATGATATTGATTTGAGAAACGAGTTTTGAGTGAAACTTAAGGGAAGTTATACGGTGTCGCTTATTTAATCAAACAGAAATTATCAATATTGTATAACCTCCAATTGAAAAAAAAATACTTCGTTGTTTTCTCTTTCTTGTTAATGTGTCCATTCAAACAATTACACTGTTGGTTATGGCCTACATTTAAAGAGCCGGGATATGTTCATTTTAAGTAATATCGATGGCTTAGAGCAAAATCAGTTCTAAGACCTTATGCATCATAAAGTGCCACTGAAGGTGTATCCGGTAAATTTCTATTTATCGTCTCTCATTCTATCCCGCGAAACCCTTCAGGTGTCGCCACTCTAGTAAGTATCTCTGACAGAAAAGCTGATTTTCCACTTTGCACGAGCCCTGGCTTTACAGTCATTGCACGAGACTTGTCGAATATGCACGTGCATCCGAAACGTTTTTAATCAATAGCTACAAACATAGATACGTTATTAAAGTTTTCGATTGAAATTTTATTAACTTAAAACTTAGTGGCGCTTAACTTTATGTTCTGAGTATAAATTGGCACATTTCGTCAGTACGTAGCTCCTCAAAAAAAGTCGTTTTGGCTATAAAAGTTTGTAAGTCTTAAAGAAAATTCTCTGTTCTGGAAATCTATGTCCAGAAAATGCATTCATGAGCGGTTCATTTTCTCACAATTTTTAATGGCGCACAACCACCCTAAAAATTCTCATGGTACAAAAGAGTTTCCTTACTTGGGAACCACCATCAAAGGTCAGGCTCTCAGAAAAAAATAGTTTCCCCATAGATTCAATTAAAACTATGCATGAAATGTAGCAGAGGTCTGGCACTTGGCTTAACCTCATTTCAAGCATTTTACTGTTATTTAAACATCAAAAAAATGTGGCAAAAGGAGCACAGCATTTTTTCTAACCGGACTATTTTAGGTACTCGGAAGTTATTCAAGACCGGAGCGGATCCAAAAATAATTTATCACAACCGCCCTTGCAGAATCCTAGGAAACGTGTCGACGCACTTGAGTTTAAGGTAGAACAGGATTTACTCATTATTACCTACTTCTAGTCTTCTGGAGATTGTGGACAATCTCGAGACCAAACCTATTGGTAACCAAACGATGAAACTTGATCACATTCTCTTATCACGTGAATTATTTTGGTTTTAGGGTACAGTTTTTTTTCACGCGTTCACGATAATTGCGGATTATTTTTTGAAAGAATCCGAAATTGAGAAGTAAACTAGCCAAATTACGTCATTGCTTGGCTACGCCCTGCCAGTTAAATTGCTAAACCACGCCCTGCCTGTAAAATAAAAACGCAGAACAACCTGCCTCAAAATGATTCAGATTATTATATCTAGTCGCGGCATATGTAATCAGCAATTTTGTTAGCCATATAAACTGAATAGAGTTAAAAATGACCATAATTCTTTTTATATAAAGATATCTAAGGTATTTATTTACGCATTTTTACATTGAAGATTGGCGTTAACAGTTTAATATAAAATTTCCAAAATTTTAAAAATTACACGTATTTCCAACGTCAATAAATACTCGTCAAATAAAAATGTAAAAAAAGGAAGAGATATTTAAACCAAAATTTCCTCGTTTATCGTTTTGTTCATATTTGCATTTTTTCGTAAATACACACTTTTCTATTTTTGTTTAATTTAGTGTTTAATGGTCTGTACACTATACACACGTAACAGATTCTGTTAATGTTTTATACTTATGAAATAATTTCATTTTCACGTTGATATGGCCAATTATTAAGTGTAATGGAGGAGGGGTTATATGTAAAAGGTAAAGGCGGAACCCGATTTTGCTTTTCATATAACTCCTCCCCAATCAGACTTCACAGAAAGCGAAGCACGTCATTTAGCACGTGGGTTATCTTACGTCAAAAGCACCAACGTTTCCCAAAACGAAGACATTCAGTACAATAAATAGGCGGAGCTATCTGTTGTTACATATAAATAAACCTAATGGTTTTTACCGTGTCTATTTTTAGAATTAGTCTGAGAATTTTTCAATTACCTTGACTGGTGGGTAAATGTATGTAGAATATTTTAGATCTTTCTGGAGAGGACTTTTAGAAAGTGATTCAGACTCTAGAGTCTTCTTATGTTCTATGCTATTCTAGATTGGTCTATGGTATTATATAAAGGGGTTCCTACAGAATTCTTAGTTCACTTGGTTTAGACTAATGGTTTCATTTAGTAGTACTGTGTTAAACTAAAAGGGGATTTCTCGTTATCTTAAAAGTGTGTTTAAAAGCGTGTTTAATTTAAAATTCGGATATTATTGGACTTATTATTTGTGGATCAGGAACTTAATTAAATTGGATCCAAAATTAAAAACTTTAGGATTAAACATTCAAGGTATTGTAATTTGTTTTTGTATTAATTTCATATTGTCAATAATTCTGTTATTATTGTCAATAAATATTGTTAATTGTAAAGATTGTTGCTGGCTTCTTTGTTCTTGTTACATTGGCACGTAACAATTGAGGGCTCGTCTCGAGATACGAACATCAGACAAACAAACAAACAAAACAAAATAAATCAAACAAATAATATTATTTAAATCTACTGTTCAAAATTATTTTAGAAATTAATTTCATATTTTAATTTTAATAAATCTCGAGTATACTTTCACAATTATTTATCGAAATCTTATATTCTTATTTGAATACAGCAACAAGCTACCATGTCTTTTGACTTAGAAAAATTTAGGAACGAACCTTCCGTGGAGCTATTGAATTTGGGTAAAAAGCCTGATTTGCCAAGCATTATGAATTAAAAGAAGTCAAGTCCTCACTGCGAAAGCATGAAATTAAGAATATTTTGGGTCAATATTTTGTTGATGAGGACATTTTTGATAAAAAGGATATGTCTCTCATTGTTGATATTCCATCAGTTGCAAGCTCAAGAAAGCTTGAACTGTTAAAACTTCAACAAAGGGAGAAGGAATTGGAAATTGAAAGAGAAAGAGCACAATAAGAAATTGAAGAGAAGGAAAGAGGAAGGCAATTTCAAAGGGAAAATGAAGAAATTGAAAGAGAAAGAGCACAAAGAGAAATTGAAGAGAAGGAAAGAGAAAGACAATTTCAAAGAGAGGAGAGAGAACGAGAAGAGAGAGCAGAGAGAGAGAGCGAGGAAAAGAACGAGAATTTCAATTACGATTAAAAGAATTAGAAATTCAAGATAGAGAAAATCATCCCAGATATATGTATAATTACCAATTTGATATAACAACACATTTCAGGCTTGTTCCTCCATTTCAAGAATATGAAGTTGATACATATTTCGAACATTTTGAAAAAGTTGCAAATAACTTGAAATGGCCAAAGGAGCAATGGACCTTACTTCTCCAAAGTGTTTTATTAGGAAAATCTAGCAATATTTATTCTCAACTTAGCACAGAACAAAGCAAAGATTATGATACTGTAAAACAACTCATTCTCAAAGGTTATGAGCTGGTTCCAGAAGCATATAGACAACAATTTAAAAATTGTAGAAAAGAATCTGGCCAGACTCACGTTGAATTTGCAAGAAACGAAGAAAAATTATTTGACAGGTGGTGCTATTCTAAGAAAATAGATCAAAATTATGATAATCTTAGACAACTTATATTAATTGAACAATTCAAAAATTGCATTCAATCTGACATTAAGTCACATTTAGATGAAAATAATGTTGAAACTATAAATGAAGCAGCTCGTTTAGCTGATAATTACTACCTTACACACAAAAATTCTTTCGTTAATAAAGCAAAACCTGCTTCCTCACATCCCCAAAATAATCTATGTCTGGTGATTCATCTAGCATGTCTAATCAATCAAATTCACCTAAACCAAAGTCTACTGGTGAAACCAATGTTCAAAACCCCTTATCTCGAGTTCATTGTACTTTTTGTAAAAAAAACCTGGTCACCTTATTTCAGATTTTTTTAGATTAAAAAGGAAGAAGGAACTGAGTGCAGTCAAACCTACAGGGCTCACCAGCCATCAACCTTAATCACAGCCTTCTTTTGAGTTAAATTCAATTGTTAAGGCAGAAGCAAATTCTGATTCCTGTATGGAGATTTTTTAACCGTTCATGTTGGATGGTTTTGTATCACTTTTAGGTGATAAATGCCCACCTGCCCCTATTGAAATTTTAAGAGACACAGGAGCTTCTCAATCTCTTATTTTAGCAGATGTTCTGCCTTTTTCTGAGAAGACTTCGTCTGGTACAAGTGTCCTTATTCAGGGTGTTGATTGTGGTGTTATTAATGTTCCACTTCATAAGGTTAATTTGAACTCAGATTTGGTGACTGTTTCTGTGGTTGTTGGTGTTTAACATTCTTTACCATTTAAAGGTGTACATTTATTGCTAGGCAATGACTTAGCTGGAGATAAGGTAGTTGTTAATCCTCTTGTAACTGACACACCTAATGTAGGTCAAACAGATTATCCTATTTTCCAGGAAATACCTGATTTGTACCCTTCATGTACAGTAACTCTGGGTATGGCTAAAAAAGCTTCATTGAAAATTCAAATAATATTGACTTAACTGATACTTTTGTTGGTCAATATTTCAATGACGAGATTAAAAAGTCTTTTAATCTTAGTCTGCCTGATACTCAGACAGACTCGCCAAAGTTTTGTCAATCTTCTCCAAGGTCAAATGACCAAGGTCATGAAACACATTGGAAGTCACGGCTAATCAAGGAACAGCAAAATGATCCTGAGATTTCAAAGTTAATTGATAGGGCATTACCCGAAAAAGAAATGTCTCAGAATCCTGTTTGTTACTATAAAATGAATGGTATTCTGATGAGAAAATGGCGACCATTTGATGTCCCAGCTGATGATGATTGGGCTGTTCATCACCAAATTGTTGTTCCAAAGTCATATCGCCATGAAATACTTAGTATAGCCCATGAAAGTCCGATGCCTGGTCATTTAGGTGTAAACAAGACTTATCACAAGATTATGACTCATTTCTTTTGGCCTGGACTTATATCGGATGTTTCCAAATATTGTAAAAGTTGCCACACTTGTCAAATGGAAGGGAAACCTAACCAAGTTATTCAAAAAGCAAAATTACAACCCATTCCAGCTTTTGATGAACCTTTCAGTCGAATAATAATAGACTGCGTTGGTCCTTTACCAAAAACTAAGTCAGGTTCTGAATATTTGTTAATAATTATGATTTTGGTATTGGTGCTGTTCTTTTGCAGGAAGACGATGATGGCATTGATCATCCAGTTTGTTATTTTTCTAAAAAATAAACAAACACCAGAAAAACTACTCCACCATTGAAAAAGAATGTCTTGCTCTGATTTTGGCAATCCAACATTTTGAATTTTATTTAACATCTGCAACTTCTCCTATAGTTGTATTCAATGATCACAATCCCTTAAGTTTTCTTCACAAACTTAAGAGTAAGAACCAAAGATTATTGAGGTGGAGTTTGTCACTTCAAGAATTTGATCTTGATGTAAGACACATTAAAGGAATAGACAACATTATACCAGATGTTCTGTCAAGAGTCTAAAATTTTGAATTGTCTTGTCTTTTATACTCAAATTGAATTTTACAGTTACATTTCACTATAGTTTTTGTATATATGTATGTATGTTTGCATATATAACTCTTTTTCATTTCTTTTGATAAAAATTGTTTGTATATTCATGCTAGATGTGCTGAAATATTTTAGCCAATCATGATAATATCAATTGTGTGAAGTATATTATCATTGTATATGCTAATGATAATGCAAAAAGAAAGATTTATTTCATAAACCATTCTTTTTTCTTTCAAGGGGGGGGGGTGTTATATATAAATAAACCTAATGGTTTTTACCGTGTCTATTTTTAGAATTAGTCTGAGAATTTTTCAATTACCTTGACTGGTGGGTAAATGTATGTAGAATATTTTAGATCTTTCTAGAGAGGACTTTTAGAAAGTGATTCAGACTCTAGAGTCTTCTTATGCTCTATATAATTTAGATTGTTCTATGAAATTATATAACGGGGTTCCTACAGCATTCTTAGTTCACTTGGTTTAGACTAATGGTTTCATTTAGTAGTACTGTGTTAAACTAAAAGGGGATTTCTCGTTATCTTAAAAGTGTGTTTAAAAGCGTGTTTAATTTTAAATTCAGATATTATTGAACTTATTATTTGTGGACCAGGAACTTAATTAAATTGGATCTAAAATTAAAAACTTTAGGATAAAACATTCACAGTATTGTAATTTGTTTTTGTATTAATTTCAAAATGTCAATAATTCTGTTATTATTGTCAATATATATTGTTAATTGTAAAATTTGTTGCTGGCTTCTTTGTTCTTGTTACATTGGCACGTAACACTGTGTACCGATTAAAACACATAGCATATGAATTTTATTTTGGATAACATTCTATGTAATTTCTTCGTATTTCATATCAGCGTTTTTTCGCCATCGTGGTATAATATTATTTAAATTTCCCCTTTGCAAACCATTTTCCCGGATTCTGTATTTCCAGTTAATTGCTTCGGGTAGAACTACATACTTTCTGAGCTACCTAATCTAAATTGGTATTAAATGAAAAGAAACAATATTTATGAACAACATCTTGCATTTATTTTGCATTATATGACGTTTTAGCGTTACCATGATGTCGCAAATATTGGTACCTCGCGCTTATTCTCCGCCGCCGTCATAGCGCAGTGGTAGCGCGTCAGAATACCATGCTAAAGGTCCCGGTATCGATCCGCGACGGCGACACTTATAAATTCCGACTAGTTGTCTTACACCAATTGGTTAATACTTATAGACGTATTTGGGATAGCATAGCATAACGAAAGGCAAGGAAATGATGTAATAGTATAACTGGTTTGAGGAATAGGCATACCAGGAACCCATTGTTATGTGATTTAGCTGCTGCGATATAACTGAAACATTAATAAAGAGCGTAAAATCCTATTCAGCGAACAATCAAACATCGAATTCCTTACATTAAACAGAGTAAGAAGATATTGTTTGTAAAGTATGCGCAAAGTGTGTACAATTTAAAAACGTTTCAATGTTTAATCTATCTTGTACTCTATCTTGCCAAATATAATTTACAATGAGGCATAAGCATAAATATAAACATACAATTTGCGGACTAGACAGTGTTTTTATCTGTATTTCCACACCTTTGGTGAAATACTTATGGAATTGTAGTACACGAAACGTTGCTTGTGGTCACGTATCAGGGATAATCAGGATGTTTATCAATGCCTGCCTAACGAAGTGACCATTACTTGCGCAAAATGTCCATAAAAAAACCCTATTTCACTTAATTTGAACGTACATACTTCTGATGAACGAAGTTTTACATTGTGATCCGTTTCTTTTTATTGCCAGTATACAATGTAGATGTTGTCTGGAAGAAAAGTAATATTTAAATTTCGGTTTAAAAAACTTGAATAGTGACCCATTTACAGAAAATTCCAACCTGTAATCGAACCTTATTTTCGGAAAGTACCTATTCATTTAGCTGTGTTCCAGTTTATATGTTAATATCACATTTCAAAAACATAATATCTTGTTGGGTCTTGTGAAAATGTCAACAAAAATGCCATTTTTTTAAAAGAATAAAATCCACGCGAGACGAACTATGGTAACTGTTCCTTTTGATAAGTATCGAGGCAAAAATCTGAGGTATTGCTAAAGCCTTGGCACTGTCGTCCTACAAAATCGTTTGCATACTATGATACTTGTTCTAAAGGTATTCGATTTTGGTATAGTGGAACCATATTGACCTAAACCTTGCCTTTGTGTTGATTTAAATAAATTAAATATCGGTCGTTTCCCTTCGGTATAACATGACTAACCTACGGAATTCGATCGTAAAGTTGGAGTACACGTGTACAAGTCTGTTAACCCGTTATCGCCCATGCTTTTCATTTTTCCGGCGATATTTGGTTACCCTCATGAACCAGTGAATCAAAACACTAATTGAGTCTCGTACTAAATAAACTTTAGATGCGGATGAGAAAAGTACACATTTTCAAATTTCTTTACATACAATTTATGTTTTTGACTGGAAATGAAATCCTCTCTGACAGTCTCACACAAGCAGGAACAAATGGTTTTGAAAATGAATCTTCAGCTCAATGAATAGGTGCCCTGTATATCGGTATACTATAAGTCCACGCATACCAGTAATTTGTACAATATAACGGATTGTCCATGCTTGATCGTCACGTGCCGAAGTATTTTCGGAATTGTGTTCATGAGCCTAATTATTTATTCTGCATAAATGTCAGGTTCAAGTTAATATGCGTTCACTATACACTAAGTGTCTATACATGGTAAAACACTTGGTGCAGTTATTGAACCTCAATAAGCATTTGCTCAAAAGAACAACCTTTAATATCAAGATGGGAGTAATTCTTAACCCCTTATGTTGTAGCAGACACCATTAACGTAGCGCACTGGAGTGTCGCTCTAGAGGTACCGATGTCACATTGTGTAAAGAATGTTGACAAGACAACCTGATAAAAAACAAATAATCCAACAACTCAATTTCACGCCGCTTCATGAATAATTCACTCGAGCTAAAGCTCTCGTGGATTATATATTGAGCCTTAGAACTCAGAAGCGAGGTTACATTTTCAAAAAGTAACGGTTAGAATTTGTTTTTCTATAATTTATGTCGAATAGCAGCTTGAGGCTCGGAAAGGATGTAATTGTAGTACTTGTGTGAGAAATAGCAGGAATTCATTGTTAAGTGTTCCAGCCGCCGCAATATAATTGAAAAGATTGATGAAGCGGCGTGAAATTTCAAACAAACAATTACAAACAAACACAAACAAACTTATTTCTTTTGCTTCTTTTCCCCTCTCCTTTTTCCGACTAATCACTTTAGGTTTTATCTTTGATATACATCTTGTTATATTTTACTATAACGAAAAAAGAATAGAAGATCAAATTTTCTTTGTAGTGCCTTCAAGTGAGGGTTACAGGATGAGCACATTATCTGCGAACTGTGTTAATAAGAGATCATCAGATATTCCAGGAACGGTCATTAGTATATTTGAGCGAGATGAAATGGAATTATTTAAATTCAGAGATCAATTGAGATCGAAAAATATACGTATCACGAATGATCTTAGTTATACTCATCGACAAATGATCAGACGAGCAAATCTGGCAGAAGCTCTTCTTGTATTAATCAAATATTGACTTGCATGAGTTGGAATATTGAGACTTTGCAAAATAAAATATGTAATGATCTTATAAAACATTTAAGTATTGTAGGCTTACACGAAACCTTGGCTGATGAGTTTAATTTCAATAATAGAGATATACTCATTAGTAGTTGAACAGCCATAAAAAAAACAACTCCAAATTTCTACACATACATATATACCTATGACACACCTTGAATGATCAATTTCAATGACAGAAGCCTTACTTGGGTCAAATGGATATATATCATCCCAGACCATATTATGCTACAACATGTGAACAAAAGTTTACTCGTCAACTGGTGACAGTAAGAATCTTCTCCGACCGAGAATATTATTGTTGAAACTAATGATATTATTTTGAAGAGAAAAGCCTTCAACACCATTATTGCCATATGTAAACCTAGCCCTTGCAAACACTTTATGTAATTTACCCCTTTTAAAGAGTTGATGTTGATGTCTTTTCCATACTATGGAAGAACAGGAGGGCAATTTCGACTTACTACGAACGATTTGTGACTTAAACTTTACTTACCCAGGCTAAAAATTCGTCTGATCAAAGTCACTAATGGTTAAAATATCAAATCAATCTGCAAAAACAAAAACATACATATGATGAACAAGTGTCAGATTTTGAGATGTGTCTATGAAATGGGCTGATTTCCACAGATAACGGGGTGGTGTACAAGGTAGTTTGTTGAAACAAAAAGAGGCCCAAATGGACCTATTTCGCCCTAAAGGCTTTAATACCTCCAGAATTAATAAAAGAGATGCTCTAAAAATAAATCAATTGGTCACTTACAGAAAATCCATGCCAAATTTTATTGAAAATGGCCGAATGGTTTCGGAGAAGGTTAAAAGCGAAAATAAGTCTCGCTCTGCTTTGCCAATATTTGATGGCAAATTTTTCTTGAACAGCAAAGATACATGGTCCTAAGAGGAACATTCTTTCCAAGTTACGCTGAAATTGGTCAAATAGATTGGTGGGATAAGATAAGATTTTTTAGTATAAAAAGGTTTTGCCCTGTAAGCCTATATTTTAGGGCCAATCAAAATTTCTTAAACAACTTTGGCAAAGGATCCTTGATAATCATTTCCACTAAAGTTCATTGAAATCGGCCGATTTATTTATGAAAAGATATTTTTTAATATTTAGCCCTACTATTCTTATGTTCGGGGCCCCATCCTCCCGCGTCCAGATTTTGGATCAATAATAATTTCTTGGACAATCTTAGTAAAGGGTCTCTCAAGGAACATTCATGCCAAGTTGCATTGAAATCGGTTTCGGAGTCGATTTTTTTTAAGAGTTTAAAGGGAAAATAAGCCCTACCCTGCCACGCCCGTATTTTTTGGGATCGATCGAAATTTCCTTTTACAGCTTTGGAAGAGGGTCACACAAAGAACATTCTTTTAAGTTTGGTTGAAATTGGTCCTTGGTTTGGGAGGACAAGACGTTCAGAAAATGTTTACGTATGGACGAACGAAGGACGCAACGCCATGACAAAAGCTCGCTTCGGCTAATGGAGCTAGAATTCATCACATGAAAATGTCCAAACGAATTATCATCGTATAAACTGAACGGCATATCTTCAACAATCTCAGTGCTTTAGCTGACGTACTCATTGGGTTGGATACAGAGACAAACCACTGACATCCAAATTCTAAGTACCACGTAAGACAGTTAAGCATATTGTTTGTTCTCCTACAGTTTGAAAGTCATTGCGACTTTCTTCAGCATGATATGTCCTGAACATTTGCAGCCCTTGATTTTACAGGGTCAAAACAATGTAAAGACATGTTGTTGTACGTTGCAAATGATTGAATATCAAACGTTGACAAAGAGCACGGACAAGGGTAATCGTCTTATCTTGTTTTCAACGAATAAACACGTCAGGTAAAGAGGTCTATTGCAATGAGAAACTTGAAAATAAAGGAACTGAATATCACCTAGATTTTGAGGGCGTCTGCATATCACCTCTGAGAGTCTATATTTTGAGGGTGCCTAGAAGTGTTGCTTATGTGTGTTAATATTAATTACAGTAAGACACAGAAGTTAATGTGTGCTTCTTCTGATGTTTTCGACCTTTGAATTTAAAATTCGATCAGTATTCAAATTTTTGGTATTAGACACTAGCTATTAATCCATATTTCCTGTATCTATTTTTTATGAAAACTTATTTTTCTTCATACATATTTTTATACCACAAAAAGGTAAGGTTTTATAGACGTGATTACGAGCGAATCTTGGCGTGCAAAAACAATGACTCATAATGGAAATGTTCGTCGTAAAACTTTATTTGTAAATTGATTTAATTTTCAGGTAGAGAATAGAGTTTAAAATAAGTCGATATAAAAGTAGGAAATCTGCCAGTAGATATTTGTCACACTTTAAAGTTTGTGGTTAATCGTTAAAGTTACCCATTGAGTAGCTGTGCTATTCTAATATATCGCTTAACTTATAATATAAAGTGAATAAGTAGTGAAAGTACTTTTAAAAGAAATGGCAGGAGTAGATGGACCTATAGCTGAAGGTATAAAAGAAATCGAAGAAAAAATTAAAAAAGTTGGCCTTTCACAGATCAAAGAAATCGCAAGGCAAAAGAGGATTCAATGGATTGAAACAGAAATCAAAATAGGGGTAACAGGGCAGGCTGGCGTAGGGAAATCCACCTTTATAAATACGTACAGAAGCATAACACCAGGTCAACAAAAAGAAGCGAAAATAGCCCCAGTGGGTGAGAGACACACAACGTTGGCAGCAACACCCTACCCGGATCCAATTAACAGCAAAATTCAACTTTTTGATCTACCAGGATTAGGAGCGCCAGGCTTTCGGAAAAAGAACTATCTTTCTCATGAAGGTGTTCGACTTCAAGAATATGACTTCATCATCATTTTAACCAGCGAAAGATTCAGAGAAGATGATGTATGGCTGTACAATAAGATATGCCATGAGATGCAAAAGCCTGTCTTCCTCGTTAGAAATAAAATTATGGTGAATGTTGAAGTAAAAATGAAGCGAAAGAAGATTACAGAAAATGATGCTCTAGCTGAAATAAGGATTGAATGTGAAAAGGAACTACAAGAACATATCAAGGATTACAACGAAGATGAAGGTACGAAATACGGTAAGGACGTCAATATATACTTCATTGACTGTCACCAGAAAGATCACAAACTTTTAGATTTTTCCAGATTACTTATTGCGTTTGCAAAGTCCTTGCCAAATGAAAAACACGATGCTGTTTTGTTTAATCTGAGACACATCACACCAAGGATCCTAGAGGAGAAGTATAACACATTGTGGAAAAGGATGTTCCTAATTAGCTCCCTTTCCGGCATGGGAGGTATGGTTCCCATACCAGGTGTATCTATGCTTTTGGATTTTTCGCTTATTATGCAAGAAGTTAACGAATACAGGCGACATTTGGGAATCGATGTCTCCTTCATCCCAATTTCTACGGATGATAAGAAAAGGGCGATGATTGGCGGAATTATAACCTTTTGGACAAGATTCAACAAAGATTGCCTATACGCAATAATCATTTCAGAAGGGATAGAGCAATCCATCGCCTTCATTCCGATTATTGGTACAGCGATCGCAGCAATAACATCTTTTAGTAGTACACTTATAGTGCTACGTAAAATCTTGAACAAAATGTATGAGGATGCCAAGAAGATTTATGGATATTAAAGATATTCCAGAAAGACTCAAACAACATATAACGAAATTCGGATGTATTTGTCTTTAAATTCAATTAAACCAAGTGATCACTGATTTTAAACGAATTATGTACAACAAAAAAATCATAATCGACAACAACAAATATGACTCATACATCACCGTAACTTACTGTCACAAGTGACGTTATCAAAATTTATTACTCTGGGAAATCAAATGTCTAAGATAAGTCGGTGTTTTTGTTTTACACCAACTCAATTACATTTTCTGATATTAATACAACGGTAAATCGACAAATGATTAACTTTTTTCTGCAACTCATGCTACAAGCCGGTCCATGTGAATACTACATAAAGGCAAAAAGATTCATTGGGTGCACTTGCTGCGATAACCAGGTGTGGCGCATTTGGACAATATTTAATTTTATTGACATTTTAATTAAAAATAATAAACCGAATCGAAATGTGTGTAAGCTTGCACGGATTATCATTTTGACTGGCATCTCGTTGATATAGCAAATGTTATCGTCGGACATCAGCGTGCGCACCTTTAAGTTACTACAATTACATTGTCTCGTTCCTGTGATAAGCGATATAATGGTCGCATACAAGTGTCTATCGAACATCTAGACACAAAATGATAAGAGATATTTTAGCCCTACCATCCCTTACTGCGTATTGAGAACTTGAAGTTCGTAATGACGCCATCACGACCTTTTACGCAAAATATGGAACAATGTCGATTAGATAATGCCTTGTTTAAATTCTTCGAAAATCTTATTATTTATAGAAATGTACGTAAAGTCGGCGTTTTTGTTTTACATCAACGCAACTCAAACTTGCAATTACATTTTCTCTGATTGTGATACGAGGATTGATTGACCAACGATTAACTTGTTTCTGCAACACATGCCATGAACTGGTCCCTGTCAATACTACATTAAGTAAAAAGGATTCATTGAGTGCACTTGCTGCGATAACCAGGTGTGGCGCATTTGGACAATATTTGATTTTATGAACAATTTGATCAGAAATGTGTGTTAGCTTGCATGGAATATTATTTTGACTAGTATCTTATTGATATCGCAAATGGCTGTTGATGCGGCAATTGTATTCCCGAGCATTGGTTAAACGAAATCCTATCCGACGACTCTAAACGCCTCTATGTTGATTTAAGCACTAAAATTCAATTTCGACAAGATGCTACAGAAAGGTTTAATCCCTAATAAACCCTTATAGCTCACCTAAGCACGAAGTGCTAAAGGTGAGCTATTGTGATCGGTCAATTACAAAAAAATCATCTCCTATGAATCTAATGATCAGAGCTACGTTGTACATTTGTTGTTCGGTTTTTTGACTGGATTATCTTTTTCCTAGGCAATTTCCAGGACACAGTGTTGTTTCCTATTGCCTGCTAAACCAGGCCAAAAATTGGTATCGACACTGATAGATCATGGGATTTCGCACAAAACTAAAAAAAAACATATTGCCTCTCTCTCTCTCGCACTCTCTGTCTCTCGCTCTCTCTCTCTTTTCTCTCTCTCTCTCTCTCTCTTTCTCTCTCTCATAACCATAACATATAATGTATCAAAGTCGTCATACGAAAAAGATATAAACTCGACTAAGCTTTTGTCAGTTTATAGATGACTCGTTAATAAATTTGATATTTCGATATCTTTATTTACAACGTTAATGTACCTACAAATACTGCACTGTACATAATGTACAAGCCATGGTGTTTGCGTTTATCAAACATTGGGGTTAACCTAAAAATGTATTTCTTAATTTTAAACCTTTTACATAAAAAGTCATATATATTCAGTCTTGGACAACCTTTATGATTCTTTGTCTGCAGAAATTAATTATTTATTAACTTCCTTTTTGCATGTAAGGGTTGAAGCAAAGATAAGTTTGTGTCAAAAAAGTAACTATCTAGAGAGAATCTTGTCTCCAAATTATTATTGCATATCATTTCCTACCTGGTCAGGGTATGGCAATCTTAGTAGCCAAACAAACTGAATGGTAATTAAGGATAACATTTTTTTCTATATAACGTTCTGTAAGGAATGAGTTGCGTGTTTTGTAAGATTACAGGCTGTTGACAACATTTGATTTCAACACTTTTCAAAATTATTTCCGTATTCCATGTTTACTCTTCAAATAAAATACTAAAAGATACGAAATATCCACTTCAAAATAACATTGTTGAATTTATTTATGTTTTAATCCTTGCTTAGCCCATCTTTGCCCAACGTTTTTATCGCAGTCCTTTGTGATGTCTGCCGTCCTTCGTCTGTGGTCCACCTAAGAGGCCACAATAAAGGCTAAATCTCATGAAATTTTCGTCAGAATGTTTGTCTGCTCAGAAGGATGAATTCTATTGAAATAGGAAATGATCCATGCAATATCCCGATATATGTGCCTTAATGACCTTTTTCTTGTTTACACTCTAGTGGCCACAATAATAGCAAATTATTCACGAAACGTTGTCATAATGATCATCTGATCAGAAAGATGAGCCTTATCTAAATTTCCATTAACGGATCTATTAGAATCACGGGAAATGGACCCTCAATGGAAATTTTCCGTTTAAACACGAGATGCCATAAACATGGCCCTATTTTCTCGAGCTTTCGTCAATTTGTTTGTCTGAAGAAAAGAAAACCTGTTGAATATGGTAAGGATCGATTTATACTCATGCGAAAAGGGGACTTGTCTTTTTATTCTATTGTTCTTATTTGCATCCCAAAGACCACAGATATCGCCCAATCATAATGAACATGGTCGAAATGTTTGTCTGAGCGAAAATATAACCCCTATAAAAAATTGGAATGATCCATGCGATACCACGGAAAAAGGGTCCGAAATGACATTTACCTCCTGACACTTGATGACCGTCTTTTTTAGACCTTGGTCGGAATGTTTTTTCTGATCAAACGGATGAACAAGACAGGAAAGGGTACATGGCAAACTAAAGGAAAGGGGGTCTTTATGACAATTATTCTTGTTTACACTCTAAAAGCAATCGTTATAGCCCATTGTTTATAAAACTTGTTTGGGATGTCTGTCTGCTCACTAGAATGAACCCTATTGAAAATTGTATAATCCCATATAATGGATTATAAAAGTACCAAGATGACTTTTACTGGTTAATAGGACTTTTATTAATTCTCATTTACTGATCTTAATAGATATTTCAGTTTTTGACAAGAGAGTAGTCAATGAGACGAAGATGAGCGATATAGGCCAATCGTGAAATCGTCATTTTTTGCACTTGTTTGTAAATACACATGATACTATTAATGTACAATTTTATGTACATTTTATGACTTTGTAAAATATACACGTAAAACAATTATCTGTTTTCTTCTAAAAATAAACCTTCCCGAAAGTATTACCTATTTCAAAAAGATATATATCTAAAATGCTTGAAATTAGATAAAAGCGGAGACATTGAACATTGACGACAATATTCCAGGTTTAGAGGACATCGATAATTTGATTCATACAATTGATATAGCCAAAAGATCTTATGAAGTTAAAAGGCCGATAAGTTTGGTAGACAACTACTTAACCTTTTGTAAGACATATTTCTGTGCATTTATATATTGTCGCCTTAGTAATGATTCTAGCCAAGGCATTTTACATTTTTAAATCAGAATGGATGTAGTGTTATTGATTATCTTGTACTTTCAAATGAACTATTTGATATCGTGACGCAGTACAGAAAGTACGAGTATGCCGGTTCTATTGGGGATAAAAAATAACTGTCCTGCAAAATATGCATGACACCTTCCATTATGATACTGCAACTTATTGTAACATAAACTATAACAAGAAAAATTCTTGACCTCAGGATGGTCAAGTATCACTCCACTGGAATTGCCCCAAGGACACCAGAAGAAACATTAGTTTGATTTAAGCGAATTTAAGTTATTCATTATTTTAGACAGCAGGTAAAGGTCTGTGAAAATGTTAATCTTTCTATTCATTTTATATGTTCCTCTACCCAATATTCTAAATTTAAGAAGGTGAATGGTCAGGGTCATGGTCAAGGTTATAAACAGGATGCCAGAATTAAAAACAACCATCCCCAACACTTACAATTAGCAAATTACTGTTCTTAGTCTTATAATTTAATATTTTATGTAGAAGGTCAAAGGTGTAGGTATGATCAAAGGTTCATCATGATGCTAGAATCAAACACAATCATCCATCAACCATTATTTTTGACTTAATGCAGTCATAGACCCTTGAATTATAAATTTAAGAAATTAGATCAAAGGTCAAGAACTGGGTCAAGGGTTAAACATGATGTCAGAATCAAAGGCAATCGTCTACCAAACGTACGTATTGACACAGTCCTAAGCCTGATTCAATATTCGACAAAGTGGGTCAAAGATCAAGAACTAGTTCAAGGGTTCAAATGATGCGAGAATCAAAGATAATCATCTTCAAACCTTAAGTATTGATTAAGTCCTGGTCCTTATAATTCATGTTTAAGACAGTAAATCAAAGGTTATTGCCAGGTTCAAGGGTTAATAGTTAGCCCGGTATTAAAGCCAACATCAACCAACCATTGTTAATGCAGTCTTAGTCCTAATCATTCATTTTCAAAATAGTATGTCAAAGGTTTAAGAATTGGGTCAATGATTTATCTCGATTCCAGAATCAGAGCCAATCATCAACCAACCTTAAGTATTGACTAAACACAGTCATAGCTCTGATAATTGAATTTTTAAGAAAGAAGATCAAAAGTCACGGTCAGGGTGAAAGAATCAGAAAATCATCTTCCAACCTGTATTATTGACATACATTATTTAAGATATTCATTTGCAATAATGAGGCGAATTTGTTATATTTACTCCACCAACCAAAGTTAATTTTGAAATGGGGGTACCGATGTTCTCATGCAAGTTAAATTACTTTTCCCAGGGACTTTTTTGTTGAATTTGAGGTTCGCTAACTAACAAATGAACGGGCTATCTGAACTCAATGGACACTCGCATCTGTAACATTATTAAACAATACGTTTCGTGATTTACCGTAGTGACCGATAAGAAGTTGGTTTTAGTTTATGCTTGAATTATTTAACACTTTATACTTTGGGATTATTGCAAATATTTTTAAAAAGGATATATGCATACAGCCAGTACTTTGGATTTTTAACAGAGATAAGTAGATAATATTTTGTCCTTAAAAATTTGTTGTTTGATTTTGATAATCAAATTGTAAACCGTGTTTGTTTGACTTCTGTTGGCCCATATCACTTACTTTCTTGAAAATTGAACTATTAGGGTTTCAAAAGCATTAAATCAATAATAAAGGTAAGCAGGTCATTGTGGCATCATGATGAACCCTTGACCCCTACATTGACCTTTGACCTTTTTTTCTAAAATATTGAATGATAAGGTCAAGAACTATATTTTGCAAATAAGATGTATTGGAGGATCATTGTCTTTTTTTCTTGCATCCTGTGTAACCCTTGACCTTGACTATAATTCAGAATAAAAGGGTAGATGGTTCTATTAAACTAATAGTATGATTCATATTTTCACAGACCTTCACCTATTAGATATAATCAAAATTCGCTTAAATTATATTAATGTTTCTTCTGTTGTCCTTAGAGCAGTTCCAGTGGAACGATACTTTCCCCTCAAGTACATCTTGTTTAATGTTTCTCTGAAAAAGGTTTAGGTGGATTTTGTTCAGAGCCATTACAGCTGCCTATGTAAAACGTGTATCAGAAGTTACTCTGACTTATTTGACTCATCTCAACGTCCAATGGGCCTCAAAGTCCTATCCCATCTTTTTATTAATGACCTTGGCGATATTAAGTTAGTTATACCCCCCACAACGAAGTTATGGGGGGTATACTGGAATCGGGTTGTCCGTCCGTCCGTCCGTCTGTCAGTCCGTCTGTCCGTCCGTCCGTCCGTAGACATAATTTTGTGTCCTCTTCTCCTCCCACAGTTTTGAACCAATTTTGCTGAAATTTTATCAGGTTGTTTCCTATTATATGAAGTTGTGCACCTGCAATTTTCATCCAGATCCGATCATTAGTTTAAGAGTTATGCCACTTTGAACTTTTTAAGGAGGGGGTACATTTTTCTAATTTTGTGTCCTCTTATCCTCCCACAGTTTTAGACCAATTTTGCTGATATTTTATCAGGTTGTTTCCCATCATATGAAGTTGTGCACCTGCAATTTGCATCCTGATCCAGTCATTAGTTTCAGAGTTATGCCACTTTGAACTTTTTATGGAAATGGGGGCAGTAGTCAAAATTTAAAATTGCAAAACCTAGTATCCATAAGGGGAGTTACCAAATTGGGTAATTAATCCTATCATTTGAAGTTGTGCACCTGCAATTTTCATTGTTTTGGGGTCACATAGGTCAAAGGTCAAGGTCACAGTAAATTTTTGTTCAATTTTCGTTTCCGGACTCTAAGTCGAGAACCAAGCGACCTAGAAACTCTATGTAAATGTTACTTATGACTCAAGGAAGTGCCCTATTGTTTTAAGGTCACATAAGTCAAAGGTCAAGGTAACATTATTGTTATTAACATTTTTGTTCAGTTTTCGTTTCGAGACTCTAATTCAAGGACCAAGGGATCTAGAATCATGAAACTTCATGCAATTGCTGTATATGACCTCAATATTTGTTACAAACACATCTTGCATTTAAAGCACTTATATTTTGACAAAGTGCTGGTGGGGGGTATAAGTCCGCTGTGCGACAGTTCTAGTTAATGATGCTTAAGGCATACAATCGTCTTCCGCATTTACAGAAAAATTTATGTTAATGCTTACCGATGACATAGGCCTTGTTGTATGTTGACATTGACCAACAGATCATCATTATATCACATGACAGATACTGTATCACTCAAAGCAAAAAAAAATTTTGGTGTATGTTTTAGAATCGTTTGATAACATGCCATACAATACTGTATCTACGTTCTTGAAAGATATATGCAAAGATCTCTCTAGTTTTATTATACGGATCTTAGCTTTTGAATTTAAAAAAAAAAATTGCAAAAAAAGTTTAGACTTATGTATGTATACGACTTACTAATGTTAATTTTAAATCATGAAATTTGTATTTTTGGAGCGATAGAGACATAAACCATTTTGTCGTCAAACAGAATGATTGTTGAAATTAAGAAGACATTTCTATGTCAATATTTTCCACGGCTAAAAGTCAAATATATTAAAGACTTGGGAGCCAGTTGCATGTAAAAAATAAAGTTGGATTATTGTTTTGGCTTTAGAAACTCTTTTGGACAGGAACAATATCTCTCATGCAAATAGATCATGTTTTAGCTGATTTAGAAGTGCTTTACATTAACCTTTGACCGAAAATGGGGGGCACAATGGCATAATCAGAGAGTATCTCTTTTTTTGTGATTGGCATATTGAGGAAGCATTAAGTTTAGTGTTAATTTGTTTCTTTAATAATGATTCGAAATATACAGATGTATTACATGTAACATTATTGTATATGCTTATGTAATCAAAAAATGAAACTACGATCCGAAATTGAGATATGTTATTTTTTCATGCGCCAGAAAAAAGAAAACTATATTTAGACTCACATGAATTATACTATAAATACTTATTGAAATACACTTTGTCTCTTTAGAACCAAAATAGAATGAAACTTGTTTTAAATATGTATCTTTCTATAGATGTATAACTATAAATTGATTCCTTTGATTAGTTTCTGTTTTTTAACATTTTTTAGATTGTTCAATTTTCAAGATGTTGATATTGTCATATATTATGTACACTTGCACATTATGTTTGTACGGTTAAATGTTTGTATAGGTACATGGGCTTTTGGTCTTAAGAAACAAATAAAATCTGGAATTTGGATACATAATTTCTCCTCTTCTCTCAAACAAGAGAACCATGATGGTCCTAGATCGCTCACCTGCGTCTCTCTGAGCCCTGAGACATCGCATTAATAAAATAGGCAGATGTCAACAAGGACATAAATTCTACACAAAATTAATACCATTAAATGTTTTCAGCCTAGGGCAAGATGTAAATGCCTTTTCACTCTTTGATTCTATGTAAAAATGGATGCACCTAGGTGGAGCCAAAAAGTGACCACAGGGTCTTGATATGATCAAACCTGGTGGAAATCCACTGGATGATGCTACATACTAAATATGAAAGCTGTCTGTCTTCTGGTTACAGAGAAGAAGATTTTTGAAGATTTCCTATTTACACCCATCAGATGAACTAAAAGGGGGGGTGCATGGGTAGAGCCTAAATATGACCCAGGGTTTTATTTTGAACAAACTTGCTAGTGGCCCACTAGATGATGCTACATACCAATTATGAAAGCTGTCTGCCTTCTGGTTTCAGAGAAGAATATTTGTTTTAGATTTTCCTTTTTTTACCCTTCGGACTCAGAAGAGCTTAAGGGGATGCGCCGAAGCAAGGCCGAAATATGTCCTCATGGTCTTGGTATGAACAAATTTGGTAGGGGCCAAATAGATGATGCTTCATACCAAATATGAAAGCTGCCTGCCAGCAGGTTTCAAAGAAAATATTTTTAAAAAAATTCGCTCATGATTCTATGTAAAAAGGGTTGCGGCCGAGGGGAGCCCAAATATGACTCTAGGGTCTTGATATGAACAAACTCTATAGAGGACCGCTAGATGATACTACATAACAAATATGAATGCTGTATGCCTTCTGGTTTTAGAAAAAAAAATGGAAGATTTTCACCCTTTTTTTAGGGAAAAGGGAAAGTTAAAGGTGGATTTCATTTATTTGAAAAAATATGGTATAGTTGACCCAAGGAACATCCCTGCCAAGCTTCATCAAGATTGGCCCACCTATTTAGGAGGAGGAGATTTTTGAAGAACTTGTGGACGGCGGACGACTGACGACGGACATTGGCCGATCACAATAGCTCACAATACCAATAACAATTAGTTAGTTTGAATTTTTCTAGACGAACAAATGGAACCAAGGGGCTCCGGATAACCTGTATCACTCCACTGGAAGTTTCAGCACAGAACAAATCTTTGCCCAGTGAAATTTAATCCTTGTTTATTTGTAAGGAGATTATACTTACAGGTTTTAGTGAAATCTTGGGCATATCATTAAACCAAGATATTTTGAAAGGTTTACATAATAATCGTAATTGATTATGTGAATTTTATGTAAATTTGAAGCAGTAGTTTCATAGAAGAAGATTTTGTTTCAAATTTCATCATATGGTACGATTTTTCAATGACACAACAGCCCGCAGAGCACATGTCATCAGACAAATCAAAACATTTAAGGAAGAAATCTGAAAGAGCATGTTCCAAGCATCATTCCTGTGAAGTTAGGTTGAATTCTGAACAGTAATTGAATTCTGAACAGTTATTTCAGAGAAGATGTTTTATATTTCAGCATATGGGACCATTTTTCTATGACACGTAAGCCTGTTGAGCCAATATCATCATCCCAATAAGAGTTTTACGAAGAAATCTTAAAGAGCTTGTTCTAACCATCGTTCCTGTGAAGTTTTGTTATATTCCGGAAAATAGTTTTAGCTTGATTGAATTTTGACTACAGTTTAAGAGAAGAAGATGTTCAAAGAAAAAAGATAACCGACACACGGACGCACTAATGACAGACACAAGGTCACGATATAAGCTTCGCCGGATTATGTCATGTGGAGCTAAAATTTGCGACATGTTTCCGCAAAAAATCAACTGTGTATAATATCAAACGTGACCAGTCAGGCGAAAGGGGACTTTCTGTCTAGTACGGCCTTTTCGTGATGGGTAATTAATTTTATTGGGATAAACCGCTGTAAAAATGAATACCAGAGTGTAATTTTTTATTGTTGTTGTTTGTGGACGTTTCTACGTCCACAGAGTAAATAAGTGTGAACAATCCAGTTTAATGTTACAAAGCTTTTCAAATCGTAGTGTCGATTTCGGTTTACTCTTTTCAAGACGAGAATCTCCCAGACAACCGCGCATTTTAAAAATGTCGTTTATTGGTCAGGAGGATCAGTGCCGCCGGGGATCGAAACCGGTACTTTATGATTGACATTATGACGCGCTACAATTTGAAGAGCGAAACTTTGATGTACCTGACAATTATTTATAGCATTTTTATTGGATTCTGTTTGCCTTCAGGTTCCACATTTTTGCAAAAGACGCGGAAAAATCGGTCGAGTAGTCCAGCCAAGTTATTGACTTAATTGTAACAAAAACGATTTTGATGATTTTAGCTCATGGACATGTCCATTTGACATACATCTGCCTAGTTCAACTCGAAGAAAAGTGGAAAAGTGGTTTGTTTGTCATAAAAACAATGTTTTTCGTCAAAGGGTTTTGGAAATGTTTTGACAATACAATACAACTCTTTCATTTACTTTGTTTCTTATAAGGAGAGACAGAGATAAATGAAATTCCATTACTTAGAGTTTATAGTACTTGTATAAAGACTTACAATATTTGAAACAGAAAAGAAAAAGAGAGTAAAGAAATACATCAAATTTTACACACATATGAAAAATATTTATCATTGGAAAAATTTACCATAGGAAAAAAGTATTGCAACATCCGATTTTCATCAAAGCAGTCTAGGGAAAGGTGAAGTATGATAACTTTGGGCATTGGAGATACAAGAAAATATTGTCAGTAAACAGTAATCTTTAATGAAACGAAAAAAAAAAAAAAAAAAAACATCGAGTCAGCAATTTCATGCAAATTTGGACTTTGTAACAAGAATATGATTTTCCACAAATATTCTTACATGATTAACTAAGGCTGTATCAAGTAAGCTAGGTGAGATTTCAATCCGGTCATTGTCTCTTAGCCAAAAGGAATCATCGCCATAACTTTACAGTCAACATCGTGGATATTTACATGCAAAGGCGTTCAAGGAACTCACTCTCCTCCTTTTACCCTAGATCAAAAATTGCTAATGAATGTCGCAAATACTCTTGCAGCATTTGTCAAAACAGTGGCTGATTTTGAATTGAAAAAAACAACAACAACAACAACAAAAAAAAAACTAGTTAACTTACTTTGCAACCATAATAATGCCCCAGACATACTTTATGAGGTTCATTTCTGGCTATCTGGTAAGTACTTTTATATTAACATAATTTAAATGTTGCAATACTTGTTTCCGTGTGTATATTATTTAGATATTTGTTGGTACAGCAAATAAAGGGAACATATTTGTTAATATTAGAACTTATTAAGGATTTTTGTAAGTGTTTGAGACCCAATTTTAAGGGCACTTCATTTGCCAAGAAAATGCAGCATGTCCAGGTACATTATATATACAAATGAAGCTATTTATGAGCACAGGCAGTTAGGCAACATAAATATGTAATAGCCATAGCGGTATGGCAAAAACAATGTGGAAAAGGGTCATTTTGTGAAGAACAAGCAACTGCATGAATTCTGGATAATATTGGCTCAAAGTTACCAGGTACTGCTGCAACCGTTGGTATAAAATTCGTACCCAATCGTAATTACGCAAGTAATTTATCTTGACTCTTTTTACACATTGTCATTCTTATTTTGTTAACAGTTAGGTATGGTGTAATTTCACAATATAAATGGACATTCATATTTTACATCAGGGTTCCCACCCGTCAGTCCGAAATTTCCACATTCCATCATTTTGAATACCTGTCAGGGAATTTTAATTCTGGAGTATTTAATGGAAAGGCAGTCCCTTAAGATTTTATTACCAAATCTTTACTGAAAAGTCTAATGTCTCATTTCTGTATTAATTTCAGAATTTATCCCTTTAAGTTCCTTTTTCTATCTTTCATTGAGTGGTAGTTCCAGTTTTGAGGTTTTAATAACATTTGTTTGGTAAGAATACCAATGAATTGATTGTACTAAACACAATAACATGGAGCCTTATCCACACTTTCATGTGTAGGTAAAATGATTTCATAATTTAAATTTATCATTTTTGCACATCTTGAAATCTAATCTTATATTTGTAATCAAGCTTCAATTCTTTCTGCACATCTTTCTGATGGTGTCAACAATACAAAAAAGATGTTTGTCACATTTCCCATAGTAGTTATGTTGCAAATATTAGGTTTTTTAGCTTCAGACAAGACCATCATTGAAAAGAAGTGTGATGAAATCTAAATGAAATAAGTCCTGGTTTCTTTGGTCCTTGAATTGCATAAATGACAATTACTTTCTTTTTAACATGCCTTATAACATTACGTGACAGATTTTTGTCTCACTTATTACATATTGCTTATTGCATATTTTAATTTAACTCAATCAGTTACAATTCATGATATCATCTCAATCTGGTCCAAGGCTTTTGTTTGAACCTGAATATGTATTACATCCATTGAGAAAGAAATCCCTCATCTTAGATTTATTCCACTCGATTCGGCTTACTAGAAAATAAACCAGTACTTGATCTAAATGTGAGGGCTTATAATAATGAAATAAAAGAACTAAGGGACTCAAAACATCTCTGTCACCAAAGGCTTTGACTTTTGATATATGATATGGTTAATTTTGCATAAGACCTACCGGTATTTAATTAGTTTGCTTTTGTATATGTGTACTTTATGTATTATTACTTTATGCACTATTATTCCATCAAGAACACTTTAAGCTGATTGTCAAAGACTTGAAGTTTTCACTAAACAAGGAGACCTTGGCCTTTGATTTTCCTGAGATTAAGTTTCTTGTGCTATATATGATTTGGTGTAGAAAGTCGCTTTCAACCCCACGCAAGCAAACTTGAGTGAGGAAAATGTCTTATTATCTCTATACCCTATAGCGCTCAAAATTGGAGATTTAAGGGAACATTTCTAACGCTATTTCTCACATAATTGCATTTGAAGATCAATAGCAAAGTTGTTAATGAATAGGAAAACATGCGCTGAAAAGTACATTAAATGTCAGGGAAAATCACTTTCTTGTCAGGGAAATGTCAGGGAAAAGTCAGGGAATTTTTGGAGCGTTGGAACCCTGTACAAAGTCAAAAAAGTTTTGCAACAATGTTGGTTGTATTGTAAAAAAGATCGTGTTAATATCAATTTAGTGAGTTGGTGTTAGACCGACAAGCTTATCGATATGCTAGCCGCCACCATAGCGCAGTTAGTTAGGCATAAGACTTCCAATCTGGAAGTCGTGGGTTCGATCCCCGGTGGCGGCAAATATCCTTTCCGACGTTTGTCTCTCACCAATGGGTAGATAATCGTAAACCTATGTGAGATAGCAGTCGGAGGCTAGGAAAGGATGTAATGGTAGTACAGGTGAGAGAAATACCAGGAATCCATTGTTAGGTGCTCCGGCCGCCGCGATATAACTGAAATAATGTTGAAAGCGGCGTTAAACTCCATTCAATCAATCAATTATCGATATGCTATCCGAATCAAGAATGTTTTCTTAGCAGGTCACCAGTTAATGCGTAACGTGAGATTTTATGCGTTTTACGTCGGTAGTTCCAATTTACAAGCTATAGTCAGTCTGAAATTTGCGCTTTCCATCATTACTTCAACAGGCTGAAAGCCACTGGGGCTATTGTCATGGCGTTGTGTCCGTCGTACGTCCGTGCGTCCAGTCGTAAACTTTTTCTTTAAACATTTTCTTCTCAGAAACTACTGGATGAATTTCAACCAAACTTCACAGGAATAATCATTTGGTAACCCTCTTTCAAAGTTGTTCAAGAAATTTAGATACAATGAAAACCATGGATTTAATGGGAGTGGCTTATTTCCCAATACGGTATAAAGTGAGTTTTCTCAGATTCTAATAGATGGATACCAATATAATTTTACACGAATGATCCTTGAGTGACCCTTTATCAATCTACATAAAATCGGCTGGAAAATATGCATTTTATGGGCGGAGGTCATTTCTCTATATGTTATATAGTGGAAACTCATCAAAATCATTTTCTCAGAATGAAACTAATGGATATCAACCAAATTTCACTGGAATGAACCTTGAGTGACCCTTTATCAGTCTATAAATCAAAGGAATGAAGGTCCTGAAAGTCGCCATGAGGATGATACCATGATATTTTGGAACTTTGGTTTAACTCAGATTTTGAGATAAGAATAATCCGACAGTATTGTTTACAGGCAAACAGTTGATAAGAGATAACAATAGCTCACCTCCAAGCACTTACTGATATAAAAACAGCTGAATTACAAGCTCCTTTTGTTCAGGTTGCTGTTCAATTTCAGATGCTAAGCCTTTTCTATCAATTCAAGAGTTCTGTTTGGCAGATTATAAGCAGAATCTGACTGATCGAATGTAGTTTTAAAGCATTTTTAACAGTATGGCATATTGTGATGGATGCAACACCTACACATCGATTTCCCACCACTATTACCACATCCTCTCTGGGAATTTATTGCACTTAGGTTTATGATTATCAACAATTAACCAAACGGCCAAATTTTAGGGTGATACAATATGAAAAGAGTTGCAGACGACAAAATATATTATATTAACCCTTTCCCAAACAAAAAACATTTTTATGCCCCCGTATCGAGAGATCGGGGGTATATTGTTTTACTCATGTCCGTCTGTCTGTCCGTCTGTCCGTCCGTCTGTCTGAAAACTTAACCTTTGCCTTTTCTCCAAATGTATTTGACATACAAAGCTGTACACCAAAGTCAAGGTCATGTGACAAGGTCAAGGTCATATGACAAGGTCAAGGTCATCTGTCAAGGTCAAACTTGAAAAAAATGCTGTTCCGGGGGCATTCGTGTTTCACAAACACATCTTGTTTCACTTTTAATTTCAAACTCCTGAGAATCAAAATCCAAAGTCAATTTCCAGTTCAAGATGTATTAATTGTCAAATGATATTCATAGAGAATATCAAGTTAAAACAAAAGCCCGGTTCAAATTCCTGATATTGTTCATTAGTGCATGTAGATCTAGTTTTAGTTTCAAACTTCAATGATCAAGACAATCCATATTAATTTAAGCGGTTAGTGGTCCAAGCAATTGGACAGATATGCAAAGTACACTACAAAAGACCCAACGTCTGAATAATTGTATTTTTTGAAAAAAAACACACAAAAAAAACCCACTGAGCATATCACTTCAGTTCAAAACGAAAGTAAAACCGAGCTGACTGATTTGACATCGATGTTCAGAATTTAATTCCGTTCGCAAATAGCACTCTTGAATTCTTATCAATAATGTCTCTACTTGACCGGTTCAATGTAAACTGATATCGTGTAGAATTGAAAATTGTGTACTGGATTATCAAAATCGTAGTATCATAAAAGCGGTTACAAAATAAAAAATAGGTCAATACTATGGAAGCCCTCGGCTCAAGCACTATCAGAATTTTTTTCTTATATAAATTCCCAACGCACTAATTAATTCATCAAATACATTGAACGAATATTTGTGTGGAAGTGAAATACAAAGCGGTACTGTTTTTGTTTACATTTATGAATCTGGGGCGTCAATCTTTCTAATATGGCGGCCTACGGCTACGGCTTGAGAATCGCTAGAACGATGTTTTTGAAAGGCTAAATCAATGGTGTGGATGGAAGTTTTCCGTTAAATTCAACGTTGATTGATGAATGAATAATAACAGATGGACAAGCCAAAACAATTTGTCTACTCACCTAGTGATTAAACGTGCAATACAAAGATCGATGATATTCCTGACAATAAAATTTGTAGAATTCTCGGCGTACTTATTTTGCTACTCAAATTCACTTTTGACATCAAGATATCCATTATGAAATTTTCATAAGATTGTGTTTATCTTCAAAAGGAAAAAGATAAGTCAAAGTATTTCACTAAACTAACAAAATAGCTGTTTTTGTTAAACTTTCTAAACTACTATTTGGTGTCATTGGGTCCGGTGCAAAGAGAGTAAATTCCAGAAAAAAAGTAGTTCTTTGCCTAAACCAGTATACAGACACACTGTACATTATCACCATATACGCCCTTTCCAGCTAATCGCAATAAGTCTGCCATTTTGACAAATGGCGACTTAAAAATCATTGTGATCGGATGGAAAATATGCATTTAATAGGCGGCGGTCATTTCTCTATATGTTATATAATGGAAACTTTCAAAGTCATTTTTTCAGAATGTAACAGATAGATATCAACCAAATTTCACTGGAATGAACCTTGAGTAATCCTCAATCAGTCTACCAAAAATTATTGTGATTGGATGAAAAATATGTATTTTATGGGCGTAGGTCATTTCTCTATATGTTATATAGTAGGAACTTTCAAAACCATTTTCTCATAATATGTAACTGATGGTTATAAACCAAATTTCACTAAAATAATCCTTTGGTGACCCTTATTAATCTACAAAACATCATTGTGATCGGATGGAAAATAAGCATTTTATGGGCGGAGGTCATTTCTCCATATGTTATATAGTGGAATCTTTCAAAACTATTTTCTCAGAATGTAACTGATAGATTTCAATCAAATTTCACTGGAATAATATTTGAGTGAACCCCAATTAGTCTACTAAAATTATTGTGATTTGATGAAAAATATGTATTTCTCTATATGTTATATAGTGGAAGATTTCAAATCCATTTTTCCAGCATATTATCTGATGGTTATCGACCAATTTTCACTAAAGTGATCCTTAGGTGACCCTTTACCAGTCTACAAAAAATTATTGTGATTGGTTGAAAAAATGTCTTTAAAGGGCGGTTATTTTTTTTAAATGTTATATAGTTGAATTTTTGAAAATAATTTTCAACATCAGTAGAACCCAAAATATCTAAAAATCAAGTCAAAACTTTTATTTCAAGCCTGTGGAGCGACTCAAGCCATTCATGGCTTTCTAGTTTTGAATGAGTACTAAAACAATTCAGAGAAAGCCGTTCAAATCTTCGAACAGAACAGTGACAATGTTATTAACGGAGGATGATCACATAACGGCTTTCTGTATTGTCAATTTTCTACGCTGTCAATGGTGTAAAAAAAGGAGAGTTGGCTCATGAACTTTCCTATGATCACTTTAATTTGACCTGATAATTTGAAATCAGCCACGTCAGCTTTAGATTAAGACATTTGGGAGAGGTTAACCATGTAACGTCAACCAACGTTTACATGCAGAAGATGCGTTTTGATATGAAAGACGGCTAATTACTTAAGATAACATTTGCTTAAAAGCTTGGCGCTCCAGACTGCTTGATATTGAAACGCAAAGCAATAATCTGGTATAAAAAAACCTGACAGGCTCTTACTTTTTAAATCCGCCCCTCGCGCCGTTTTGGCTATGTTTTGTGATTGTAGAGTCACCGTTTGAACAAAATAAAACAAAATCTATTGCTTAGAGTTTAAACTCAATGTTTTGCTTTATTCGACTACAGTATTTCTGCAAAAGAAATAAATTTAGCGAAAAATATCAAGTGTTGCTGAACTTTTTTTTTGATTAAGTATATATACCTCTTAGGTTATTTAGCAATATAATATATGTAAAATTGCACCATACTTAAAAACAGACCAAACGGCTTACAAAATTAATGGAAATTGATTGTTTCAAAAGAATCTTTTGAGATCGAGTTTTATATCTACGGTTGTAGTTGTATTTAGTAGAAACATTTGTCTACACTCTGATAAACTTTGACAAATTTTATCCAGTCGTAATTAAATTGTTGGTTTTAAACAAAATATCCTTTATCCATTATGGTTTGGCTATTCTGTTATGATATGGGGCCTCTTATGTTGTGCAACTGTTTGTGCTCATCTACAGCTTCAGTTTAATTACTGTTTAGCTGGGAAAACTTTCTTTTTTTTAAAATAGAAGCAGCATTAAATTTGATTAAAAAACTCCTTACAAAAATAGTCCATGAGCCAGAATGTGCCCCCCCCCCCCCGGAGCGAATTTTGTAGACCATATTTTTCTGAAAGTTCATGGTATATAAAACATTTTGAGGCATGTAAGCACTGGCGAGTGGGGCTTTTGTAAAATACGTTACTTTAAAGTAGCACACCCTACAAAACTTTAATAATGGGTTTCAAAAGGGTACCCAAAAAACTGAAATCAACATTGGAAAGTTGCCTTCTTTACTGAGAATTTTGTTAACATTGCCTATTTGATAGCCCATTGTATATAACACATTTTGAGACTTGTTTTCACTCTGTACAGTGGGGCATTTGTGATATACATTACTTTAAAGTCAATTACCCATAAAATTTCATGACAAGATTTTAGGTTTGTACAGTGAAAATAGGAGTCAAAATGACCAGAAGTGATCTTTTTATACCAAATTTATGTTGCTGAATGTATGTAGAGCAAATTTATAGTAATAATTTGTAAATAAATCCCCCTTGAAGGCATGATATTGAATAAAATACGTTACTTTTTAATTTCACAGAAAGGACCATTGATAAAAATATTTTTTCCAAAGCTGTCCCATTGGGAATATTGTTAACAGTGCTTTTCTAAACGCCTATGCAATATTAAAAATTTTGAAACGTGTTAGCACTCTGGCCACTTGGGCAAATCCGAAATGCGTTACTTTAAAAAAAAGTCAACCCATACAAATTTTCATATAATTTTTTTAGTTGTATGTCTTGTTATAGTACTGTAATATTGTAAAAAAAGAAATAATTGATAGTGTGTTTTGTTAGTGATATTTGTGATTCTGAAGGAATTTGAAGCCCATTTATATTATGACTTGAAAAATATAGCCCTTATAAGCATTGCATGGAAGAAAATACGATAAATTTGAATTTCAGTTGAATGTATTCAAAAATTGTTATATATTCATCAATGTCCAACTGAATGTTTTGTTTACTGTGTTTTTCAAAAGTTTTGTTTTCCTAGGGAGTTTTTAAGATTTTTTAGGCATCTGGCCATCAAGCTGTTTGCAAAATACGTTACTTTAAAGTAACCACTTTACCAATTAATTACCACTGGCTGATTCATATGTCATCTGATTGCAATGGTTGTAAAACCCCTCATTATCTAAATCAAATATAACCCATAACTTTTTGAAGTATTTTTAAGGTATTAATAAAAATTTAAACATATCAAGACTCGTTGTGGTTTTCAAAGCGTGCAAAATACGTAACTACTTATTCATAGGTATAATTATTACTGAGCTGCTGTCATTGTTTAAGGAAATGCAATTTACACAATGTTGAGGCAGCTTATGGTTACTTTTATGTTTGAGACTTTTTTCAACTTTTTTAGAATACAACACAAGTTATATACATTACTTCTGATGATAAGAAACAGTTTTCATTGTGAAAAATAACTGTAATTATCACAATAGATGAAAAAAGCTGTTCATACAATATTTCTTAGCAATATTTCTATGGTTTTAGTACAGAAAAGGAGACTAATAAAGTAAAAAAAAATTCTAAGAGTTGATCATGAGCGTAGCTCAGTTGGTAGCAAATTGGATTTGGTAGCGCATTTGACTCCATATCACTGGTATTAGGTTTCATCAGCCTGTACAAACGAGTTGATAATCATTAAACTTTGTTGCATAAAAAGCCTAGCCTTCAAAAGGATGATGTGATGAATGTCATGAAATGTACGATAAATAAGAGTGTTTTATTGTTAAAATGGCCTAAATTTTCACTGAAGCTTTTTTAGCTATCAATTATTTCCATTTGAATGCAAAGTACATTGCATGCAATCCTAGGTTTTCCAAGATCTTTAACTTTTGAAAATGCGCATTTCAGTTCAATACTAAAATTTTGCACGAGCATATCCATTCATGTTCAAATAAATAGAACATTGCCATATACATTATGTTTTAGCTATCAAAGAGTGTACTATATGTTTCTTTTAAAAGACTTTTTTTAGAAAATGCACACCAGTAATTCTCTTGAGCATGATTGGGTCCTACAAAAGTAAAGAATTAAAAGATACAAAGAAATTTAAAAAGGGTAAAATGCTATTACTTATAACTAGATACAAACTACAAGTACTTTTTATGCAGAAAGAAACATATCTTAGATAGAATTAGCGCTGCTTTTATATCTTATATTCTGAAACATTTAATGAATTATGATAAATTGCTTAAGCAATAGGATTTCATCAATATCAATCACTCATTCAAATATATGGTGTGTAGCCTAGAGAGGCATTGTTTACTTCCGATTTATAAATTTCAGTTTTTGAAGATTTTGAAGTATCCGGTAAGAGTATCGACTATGCCAAACGAAACATGAACTTATTAAGAATCATCCTATTGTCATCACTGATTCCAGTTCGTTTGTTGAATAATTGCAATCCAATAAAATAAAGAGTTCTGATTGGTTTAAATCGCATCACGTGGGGAAATCCATTGCACTTTATTTCTGTATAAAATGCAATAGGTCTTTCGGGAAACCCCCGAACTTCGATCTGCAAGTCCTGTGTTGTAGGAACTCGAATTAACCTAGTTCCCGATCATCAACGCAACGTTTCTATTCAATCTATTATAAATTAAGATATTTTCGAAAGAATTTACGATAACAAGCATGCAGTTCTGATTCCGTGCCGACGTAAACTTAGAAAACCGCAAGTCGACGAAGACCGTCAAGAAACCCTCTCAACTAAGACCGACCACGCCGTTTTCGTTTAAAATCATAGACTTACTTGGCAGAAACAAGCTTTTTTGTCATAAGTACCTCTACGAATTTTAATGTTGTCGTTTATTTGTGAATCATTTGTTTTACTTTATGACATTTCACTTCGACAGCGAGATAAAACAATACACGATCTAAAAATAGATCGTGTAATTTTTACGCGGAGAAAGTAGACTTGAAGCTTTAATGTTTGGCCGAGTATTTTAATAGTTTCTTCGATCTATAGGATTGCAATTATAAGGGACGAGTGTCTTTTTCACTGCGTTTATTTGGGTATAAAGTGCAATTGCCTTAGCACATGGCTTAAACATAACGCCCTACGGGCGTTATTTGCCATGTGCTAAGGCAATTGCACTTTATACCCTAATAAACGCAGTGAAAAAGACACTCATCCCTATAATGAAGATACAGATGTCACTTCACAAGTGTACCATTATCCGGACAATTTTATTTCGGACAGTGTCACAGTTTTGCCAATTACATTTGGGCAGCATACGTTTTACACGACTTTCACCAACTTAAATACTTCAACTTTGGAGAGCAATTATTCTTCTTCCTACTTGTTAAAGCGAAGAATTGACTTTTTACCCATTTGTTTGCTATTGTGTGGAGATATCCACCCCTGCCCAGGACCTGGACCAGATGATGCTTCCGTACATCCAACTCAACCATATTTTAAAGTTTTTCAGAAACGTGGCTTACATTTTTACACGTCAATGTTAGAAGTCTTTTGCCAAAGTAACATGAAATTACTGACTTAGCCAGAAACACCAGAGCAGCATGTATTTGCTCATCAGAAACATGGTTAGATCACTCAGTTCCTGATTCAAAAATTCAGACTGACAATTATTCCATCCAGCGCAGAGATCGGAATCGGCACGGGGGTGGCGTTTGTATTTATATTCGCTCAGATTTGTCCTTTAACAGTCGACAGGATTTGAACCATGATGATCTAGAAGCTACATGGGTAGAACTTTTTTTTACCAAAAACTAAACCAATTTTATGTGGCTGTTTATACAGACCACCCTCACAACAGAACTTCTTTACAGTTTTAGATAACGTATGTTCTTCTACTAGTGACTTTTTAGTAAAGGAAACCATATTGCTTGGTGATTTAAATACAGATGTGACCAGACAAATAAGCTGTTTACTTTTACAGTCCTTTACATGCTTTATTGAAATGTTTCATTTTAAACAGTTAGTATGTGAGCAAACAAGAATTGGTAATACAAGTTGTACCACCATTGATTTAATCCTAGCATCAGATTGTCACAAGATATCACAGTCAGGTGTTTTACATACATCCTTTAGTGATCATAGCTTGATATATTGTACAAGAAAGGTTACTAAAGTCTATGTTGGTTCTCATAGTACAGTTACTGTAGTGTATTGGATATTATTCAATTAAGAAAGATAACTCTGTCTAGTTTTTAGATCTATACATTTGGGTTTAGTAAGAGTTGCTTCCCTTGTGTTATTAAAGATGTCTGAAACTTAAATGTGTGACTTTAATGTGTTTGCGTTCAATCGCTCCGACATCCAGCAGTATAGCGGTCATCGTTGGTCAAACACCACAAAATTGGCGACGAGGATAACCAAGGTACATTATGGCTGAAGGAGGCACCGTTCCGTTAGGTGACATAGCGGGTATTTCCAAGTTTGATACCAACGGGGATCAGAATTCATTAGGAATCACGTGGCAAAAATGGATTCGCTCGTTTGAATTGTATGCCATGGGCAGAGGTGTGACAAAACCTGAACAGAAGAAAGCGTTGTTGCTACATACAGCTGGTGAGAATGTGCAGGACATATATTTCACCCTGGAAGAACCAGCCCCAGGGGAAGGGGAGACGGTTTACTCAGTGACAAAAACTTTGTTGGGTAACCATTTCAAGCCCAAAATGAACATTCCGTATGAGAGATCAATTTTCAGATCGATGAAGCAGGAATTAAATGAATCTATGGAACAGTACATTGTTAGATTACGACAGAGAGGTGTGTTATGTGAGTTCGCGAATCTTGAGGAAATGATAAGAGATCAAGTCATAGAGAAATGCTCATCGCATAGACTGCGTAGAAAATTGTTAGAACAAACAGATCTCAATTTAGATAAAGTACGTGAACTTGCACAGGCAATGGAACTGTCAAAAATTCAGGCCGAATCTCTTGAACAATTAGGAAATGGACAAAAGTCGGATCTTAACGCTGTCCGTGACAAGACAGGAAAGTCATCAATGCCATGGAATAACAAACAATTTCCGTACGACAGTAAATCAAAGTCAAAAGTGAAGTGTTACTCGTGTGGATATATTGGACATACGAAAAAAGATCCAAAGTGTCCGGCTAGAGGCAAGAAATGCAGGAAATGTGGATTTAAGGACCATTTCGAGCAATGTTGTAAAACCAAAGACAAATCTCGGGGGAGAAAGAAGAATTTTAATGCTGTGGAATTGGAAAATGACAGTTCAAGTGAAAATGAAAACTCAGAACACACTAATAATAAGGGATATACATTCAGTGTAAGATCGCACAGAAGATCGACATCGGTAAACATCGCAGTAGGTGGTATATCGGTAAATATGATGATCGATTCGGGGGCAAGTGTAAATGTGATAGACAGGAAGTTGTGGGAAACCCTCAAACAGGACAAAATCCAGTGTAAATCGAGACTAACAAATAAAAAACTATATGGATATGGAAATCCAAAACCCCTAACAGTGGCGGGATGTTTTGAAGCTACTGTTTCCGTAGGTAATCGGGAAACAAGATCGACATTTTACGTGATCGAGGAATCAGGCGAACCCCTGCTAGGTAAAGAAACAGCCATCGAATTGGGATTGTTGAAAATCGGAAACCCTGAAACTGTAAGTCAAATAAGTGATACTAATTGGACAAATGACTTTGTAATGAAGAAATTCCCAAAATGCTTCCAAGGAATAGGGAAATTGCGAGACGTTCAGTTGAAATTGGCAATAGATCAGACAGTTGAACCTGTGATACAACAGTTGCGTCGAATTCCTTTTCATTTGAGAGGAAAACTTGAAAAGAAACTAAATGAGTTGGTAGAAATGGACATAATTGAGAAAGTCGACAATCCAAGTAAGTGGGTCTCGCCGGTTGTTGTTATCCCAAAATCGAATGGAGATGTTAGACTGTGTGTTGATATGAGGTGTGCCAATGAGGCTATACAGAGAGAAAGGTATGCGATACCTACCGTGGACGAAATTTTGCAAGATTTGAACAATAGCAAAGTGTTCAGCAAACTGGATCTGAAATCAGCATATCATCAGATTGAACTTGAGCCAAGTTCCAGAGAAATAACAACATTCATGACACACAAAGGGATGTTTCGATACAAACGGTTAAATTTCGGAGTAAATTGTGCGCCCGAATTGTATAACAAGTTGATTCACCAGGTTCTAGAAGGGTGTGAAGGGGCTCACAGTATTTTCGATGATATTATCATCCAAGGATCATCAGTGGAGGAACATAACGCGAGGCTTGAAAAAGTCTTAAATCGGATCTGTGAAAAAGGATTGACCTTGAATGCTGATAAATGTCAAATTGGACTGAAAAAAGTGGAATTTATGGGACATATCCTATCAGAAAAAGGTATTGAACTATCCAATTCGAAAATTGAAGCAATTTTGAGTGCAAGAGCTCCACAATCAGCTTCAGAGGTAAGAAGTTTCCTAGGCTTGGTAAACTTTAGTAGTCGATTCATACCAAATCTAGCAACGATAGCAGAACCAATGCGAAAACTGACGCGAAAGGAAGAAAAGTTTCATTGGGGTCAAAGTCAACAGGACGCGTTTGAAAAACTCAAGTCAGAAATGGCAAAAGTATGTGTTCTTGGATACTATGACATTTCGTGTAAAACGCAAGTAATAGCAGATGCTAGTCCTGTAGGATTAGGTGCGGTATTAGTCCAGGAGCAGGGAGATGAGTGCAGAATTATTTCGTATGCAAGTCGAAGCCTGACTAGTGTAGAGAACGCGGTCATCGTTGGTCAAACACCACAGTTACATTTAGATCCCTTAAAAACTTCAATAGAGAGAACTTTCGAGCTAGTCTTTTAAATAGCAGTTGAATTGAATCATGTTTTATTGTGTGAAAATGTGAATGATGCTTGGAACAGTTTTAAACATTTGTTCTTATCTGTGATTGACAATGTAGCACCATTGCAACTATCTAGATTCGAACAAAGGACTGAACCATGGATGGACTCTGATATTTTTGAAGCCATGAAGGCAAGAGACAGAGCTTTTTATAAATTTAGAAACGAAAAATCTGAGGATAACTTTAATACTTTTAAATTATAAAGAAATAAATTTCAGATTTTTGTTGATTGTGCTAAGAAAGAATATTTTTCAAATACAATTGAACAGAACAAAAATGATTCAAAGTCTCTGTAGATTACTTTGAAAAATCTTGGTTAACCTTCTAAGAAAGGTTCTTCTATGTCTAGTGGGAATGTTTGTTTTGATATTAATGGTGAAGTCTGTTTTGACAAGAATCTAATTGCTGAAAATTTTAGTAATTTTTATACGCCCGAAGGATCGTATTATGTTATGGCCTCGGTCGTCCGTCCGTCTGTCTGTCTGTCCGTCTGTCCGTCCGTCCGTCCGTCCGTCTGTCCGTCCGTCTGTCCGTCCGTTAGCAATTTTTTGTGTGCGCAACTCCTCCTAAACTATCAATGGGAATAAGCTGAAACTACACACAATTACTCCCTATGATGTCTAGTTGTGCATAAGACCTTTGAAATTTAAATCGCTCCAGTCATTCCTGAGAAATCTTGAATTATCTGCCCTTTAATATAACAAAAATCACTGTTTTTTTTGTGTGCGCGACTCCTCCTAAACTATCAATGGGAATAAGCTGAAACAACACACAATCACTCCCTATGATGTCTAGTTGTGCATAAGACCTTTGAAATTCAAATTGCTTCAGTCATTCCTGAGAAATCTTGAATTATCTGCCCTTTAATATAACAAAAATCACTGTTTTTTGTGTGCGCAACTCCTCCTAAACTATCAATGGGAATAAGCTGAAACTACACACAATCACTCCCTATGATGTCTAGTTGTGCATAAGACCTTTGAAATTCAAATTGCTCGAGTCATTCCTGAGAAATCTTGAATTATCTGCCCTTTAATATAACAAAAATCACTGTTTTTGTGTGTGCAACTCCTCCTAAACTATCAATGGGAATAAGCTGAAACTACACACAATCACTTTCTATGATGTCTAGTTGTGCATAAGACCTTTGAAATTCAAATTGCAACCGTCATTTTTGAGAAATCTTGAATTATCTGCCCTTGAATTTAACGAGAATCACTGTTGTTTGTGTGCGCAACTCCTCCTAAACTATCAATGGGAATAAGCTGAAACTAGACACATACACTCCCTATGATGTCTTGTTGTGCATAAGACCTTTGAAATTCAAATCGCTCCAGTCAATCCTGAGAAATCTTGAATTATCTGCCCTTGAATTAAACTAAAATCACTGTTTTTTGTGTGCGCAACTCCTCCTAAACTATCAATGGGAATAAGCTGAAACTAGACACATACACTCCCTATGATGTCTTGTTGTGCATAAGACCTTTGAAATTCAAATCGCTCCAGTCAATCCTGAGAAATCTTGAATTATCTGCCCTCTTGAATTAAACTAAAATCACTGTTTTTTGTGTGCGCAACTCCTCCTAAACTATCAATGGGAATAAGCTGAAACTACACACAATCACTCCCTATGATGTCTAGTTGTGCATAAGACCTTTGAAATTCAAAATGATCCAGTTATTCTAGAGTTATCTTGTATTATCTGCCCTTGAGTTGGTGAAAAACAAATTTTTTGTCGGCTCATTTTCTCCTACATTATGGATGGGAATGAAAGGAAACTTGCCATAATGACTCTGTAGGTTGTCTTTTTGTGCTTAGGACTAAATATATTTTCATATTTAAATGTTATGGCACCAGTTGTCTGTCTGTCTGTTTGCAATATTTTTAGCTATCATTCAAGCTCACGCTACTGACAAGCCAAGGTTACTGACAAGCCCCTTCGGGCGTATATGCGCCGCTCTGCGAAGCTCTTGTTATACAACTGTTGCATGAAAACTTGTTGAAAAGTTACCTGTAGGTCTCAACAAATAAGGAAGGAATTTTGTTGATTCTTTTTACAGAAAAATTAATATTTATCCTGATAGTTTCTCCTTTTCACTGTTGTCTGAGAGTAAAGTACTTAAATACATAAATTCATTATGCATTAATAAGGCAACTGGCTTAGATTGTATACCTTCTAGGTTTGTCAAGGATGGGTCTCTGGTGATTGTTGGTCCCCTAACTCACATCATTAATCTGTCACTTATACAAGGTATTGTACCTGATGACCTCAAATCAGCAAGAGTTGTACTTTTTTTCAGAAGAATAGTTAGCTGTTGGCAATTACAGGCCCGTCTCCTTTCTTAATACTACATCTAAAATCTTTGGGCGAGTTGTGTATGACTAGGTCGAGTCCAACTTCAGAGACAGGAACTTGATATATGATTTTCAATCCGGTTTCAGGAAAGGTTTTTCTACAGATACTTGCTTAATACATTTGACTGATTACATCAGAAGAGAGAATGATAGAGGTAATATGGTTGGTATGGTCCTATTAGATTTACAGAAGGCGTTTGATACCGTCGGCCATACAATTCTTTTAATGAAACTTAATTCGTCCGGTCTTAGTGAGGATATCATAAGATGGTTAAGGTCTTACCTTTCTGATGGACAACAACTGGTTGATGTCTCAGGCACTTTTTCATCCACAGCAAATGTGACCTGCGGGGTTCCCCAGGGGTCTATCCTTGGCCCTTTGCTGTTTCTAGCATATGTTAATGACATGGCAGGTGTTATACATAATAAGTTACTTTTATATGCTGATGATTCGGCCATTCTAGTATCTGGCAAAGATATTTCCACTGTCGAGAAGGCATTGTCAGATGATTTTCAAACTGTTAGTCACTGGCTTGTTGACATCAAGCTCTCCCTTCATCTGAATCAATAGTGTTTGGGTCAAAACATAAGCTAAGGTCACAATCTAGTCTTAACATAACCTGTAATGAAACTCAAATTAAATCCACATCTTCAGTCAAATACCTTGATGTAACCATCGACCAATTTTTATCTTTAAACTGTATGGCTGATTCAGTTATTAAGAAAGTTAATGCTAGGTTAAAGTTTTTGTACCGCAAGAAAGAGTACCTTACTCAGCATACAAAGAAATTACTTGTTATGTCCCTAATATAATGTCATTATGACTACGCATGCTCTGTTTGGTACAGCGGTCTAACACAGTCTTTAAAACACAAATTACAGGTGACTCGGAAGAAGTTGCTCAGATTCATACTAAACCTTGATCCAAGAGCTCATGTTGGTCAACAGCAGTTTGAAACCCTTAATTGGCTACCAGTTAACAAAAGAGTTGAACAGATTATGCTGTGTCATGTCTTTAAAGTTAAGCATAACCTTGCCCCTGTTTACATGGACTATTTTCTTACGCCACAGGTAAATGTTCACTCGTACAACACAAGGCTTAGCCAGAAAGGTGGTTTTAGTCTTCCTAAGGTCAAAGGGGATCTAAGTCCTTTAGGTTTATAGGTGCTAAGTTGTGGAACGAATTGCTCTCCAGCCTTACTGACATCACCAAGTATCAGTCATTCGATGTTTCCATCAAAGGTCATTTCCTATGCAGTATGACATCTTAATCTTTTTAATATTGTGTTTGTCTATTTGCTTATTCTTACTTAGGCATAGGTTGCATAATGATTTACAATTTGTAGAATCCTCCTAAACTTTGTTTTTATAAATATACCATAGACGATAGTTAGAGCTTGGTACATATACATTAATTTTGTTACTAAAACATGGTAAAATTTGTCTTTCAATTATAATTGTGATACTAATGTGATAAATTGTCTTTCAGCAAGCAAACTGTGATAAAAACTAACCTTGTGTTTGTTAAATTATGTTCTGTACTGGGTATTTATTGGTAAAGGTTACTTAATTTTGATTAAATCTATAATTGCCTCTCTAGGTCATGCCACTTACAGCAAGGACCGCAATGGAAATAAGGGTTTACTATTTTTTGCGTTATCCTTGGTGTTAGGAAGCATGTCATGGTTCTTTAAAATCTAAGTGATCTATAATTTCTTATTTCCAAATTGTGTATTTTCATATGACTTTTATCCCATGAACCATTATATGTTACCTATGCCGAAACAAAATTATTAATGATAATTATTATTACAACCCAAGACTCGATTCATAAAAATAAAAATTGCTAGGTCTATAAGCCGCATGCTTATAAGGGCTCTGTAGATGTTCATGTGTAAATGGCTAGTGATTAAATATTCCATTTGCATTTCTGTTTGACTTTGCTGGCTGACTTTCAATAAATAAGTACATGCAGATAGTGTTAAAGTAGAGAAAAGAATTGAAGAATGCCCATTTTAATTTATTGACACATTGTTCTTGGGCATAAACCCTTAATTCTCAAATTTTTATTATGTGCACAAGTACAAGACTCTTCTACTAACCTTTAAGTTTTATTCTAACCACTTGGCCAACATTCCAGACAAACAATTGGTAAAACATGCAGTTAAACCAAACGGACCCATCTTAATCAACGAGAAACAAAGATTTTGATTTCAAAAGCTACAGCATTGACACTGAAGTGCATTTAAATTATTTTAGACTTGTTTCTTACAAATCGTAACATACGTTACTAGATTATGACCATCCGTGTTCTTTTTTAAAAAGTTTAAAGGCAACGAAAAAAACCAATGCACGAAATTGGAGATAAATGATATACGTGCTTAAGTAACGAAGTAATTTTGAGAAACGTTTCAATTACTTAAACTCTTTTAGCTGTCATTCTTTGCTGTGTGATAGATTAATATGTAAATTAAACACAGGTATTTTCCTAGGTTGAAATTAAGCAGTCGGTGTAGTATAACACAAAGTACATATACATATCTATCAAAAAGCCGGTATTTTTATTGAATATTTCAAGGTATTTGTTATTTCTGATTTAAAACGTTTATCAAGATCAGTGCTGATTTAGAAGGGTATAGGTATTTCGATTTCAGCGATTGGATAATCATGTATGATGATTGGGCTATTTCAAAATTATAATCTCAAATCTCTTTTATCAAAGCTTTAAGTTTGCGAGATGGGATACTACAAATGATACTGACTTCAATTTGTGTGATTTATCACCGCACACTTAAAGACAACGGGTAAAACCCGGCATTCAATGAGAATTTGATTCTTGGCCGTTCAAAGATATATCATTGACTTCTTAATCAAGGTCTACATTATATTACCATAAGTGCCAGGGAATCTTTGATTTCCATTGCATTTGTTTCAGTTCTGATGCATTTGCGAAGACACAGAACTGAGAGCTATGACTTGTAAGAACTTGAACCGTTATTGACGGGTTTTGGTAAAATATTTTGAGGTAACGTATGTTACGACATTCCTTCACAGACATAAAGTAATTGTTGTGATAAGGATATCCGTTATAAATGATATTCTTATTTAATTATTTATGATAAGAGTAGTAAATTTTAGCTGCCTTTCTTCTTTCTGTTTATTAGCGGCATATTGAATTTCATTGCATAAAGGTTTGAAAGGACATGTGCTCAAATCTTTTCATTTCTACGTTTAAAAAAAGTAATATGCAGTCAAAATACACTATCTTAATATTTATTCATCATATTATCTTTTGAATTTTGCCTACAGGTGTAAACTTTGAATATTTTTGGCGCCGAAATGTCAATATCTTCATATAGGCAAATATGGAGAACTAATTGTAACATGTAATTGTAACATATATTTCATGTATTTTCATGAATCATTCAGGATTCCGTGGATATTTGATCACTCATACTCAAGAATAATGTTTGAGATAGTACATAAAATCGAAATCTGCCAAAGGATTTTACAAAATTGGAGCATTTTATAAGTGAGTTCAAAGTAAAGTATCTTTCAAAAGCCCCACTCGCCAGAGTGCCAACATGTCTTAAAACGTTACTTACATATGTACCTTTCAGAAAATCCAAGTGTACAAAATTCCCTCTTGGGGGGGGGGGGGGGGGGGGCAGGGGTCCCAGTAGCCCATTGTCTAACACCTTATGTGAGTATTTATGATAATGATACATTTTTATCATTCTTAAAAAAGGTGAATTCAAAGGCATTTTGATTTTCATCTCCTAAATAGGTTTTGCAATGATTACAAACTCCTCCTTTTTAAAATATTAATCCATCATCCTATATATAACTATATTTGTGCAGGGGTAATTATGGATTGTTATGTTAATATCGAATTTCTTCTTCTAGTCCAGTCAAAATAGCGAAATATGGCCTCAACCCAAAAATATTGTTACCAGATTGTGTGAAATATGCCGAAAATGGTGAGAATTGATGAGGTACAGAACTAGTTCGACACATTGTTATTAAATAATGCACATTTGTGTAATTATCGAAAATTGGAAAATAAAATTGCCTGTGATATGTCTGTCTAAAAAAATCTGAATGTTCAATTCCAAACAATTCAAAGTGAAGGAATATATGTCACCAATCTAGTGCTACATTTCTTTTTTAATTCAGTAAAGCAATGACACATAGAACCTTTTAAAATTCTGAAATTACCTGAAATAAAACTTTAAAAGAGGCTTTGCAAAAATAAGATACGACACTGAAACCCTGGTCATTCAATAACCTAATAGGGTTATCTAAGCTGCATTACGATCAATTTTTATAGTAAATTTTGTTGTAATTTCAAAAATAATAAAAATTAAAAGCTTTCGGTTGTACAAACTTGTCTTATCTTCGTAATAATATGTTTTAAACTTTAACCCATCGAAGCTTAAAAAAAGATACTAAATTATGTGTCTTGGATAGATTCGAATATCATTCAACCCAAATTGTTCTCCAGGTTCTCTAATTAAATGACTTTTGGTTACAATTTTATTTTTTTATAATTATCCTTCTATTTTTCTTACATTAATTAAAATCAAAGAATTATATATAATTGACATTATTTTATTCATATAACGACAAGTTATTTCAAGTTTTGTTTGTTTGAATGGGGATTTACGCCGTTTTCAACAATCCTTCATTTATATCTCGCGGCAACAGCACTTTACAATGGATTCCTGGTATTCTCACACCAGTGCTACCATTAAATCCTTTCCTAGCCTACAGCTGCTTTTCCACATAGGTGTACGATTACAAACCCATTTGTTTTTTTCAAGAGCATAATATAAAATTGATATAACTTTATAAACAAAGCCGGTAGATTATCGAGCATTGTTATGGTTAGGGTCCGTGATATTGTACAAATTTTAAAAAAAAAAAACTATTCTTTTTGATCTTGAAGATGTATTGTATACTATGCAAATTTACTAGGGGGTCAAATTCACAAACATGTTGAATTATTTCTTGATTCATGTTTAATTTATTAGCCCAAGATCAAGTCAACTAATTTAAAACTAAGAATGTGGTTTCCTGAATTTTTTTTAAATAAAAAGGATATTTACCCATTTCAAATCTTATGCCTTGTGATAAAGTGGGCGTTTGTAATCGACCTGCATGGTGTACTAGGAGAGATTCGTTAGACAACTTCATTCAAAGTTATTTTTTATGCCTCACATAGTCTCTCATTTTAATAATTTCAATATTAATTGTTTTATGAACATTCATTTGGTGAAAAATTCGAAGCATAAGCTTGTTATCGTTTGATCTTCATTCATTTTTAAAGGATAAGTTGGCAAAACATTCTCACAAGGTTTTGAATCATTTCATATTTTTTACTTCTAGTAAAGCATACTCTCTTCGTGTAAGTGTTTTAATTGATGACGAATACTTATCCAAATCAAAATTAGTTCATTGAGTCTTGTTTTAAATAAAAAATCAAAACTTTTAAGGAATTTGCAATAAGAGCATTCTTCAATTTAAGACGTTATTTTTTTAGAAGTGTTTTAAAGCTCGTCAAATGACAAGCAAAACCTGTTTCCTAAGTGATTGATGTGATGCACCTGTTTAAAAATTTTCAATTCAAACTTTCTTAAAGCCTACTATGAAAACGCAAACGTTTTATATTTACTGTTTACCTTAGTTTATAAATTAACTTTCAAATAAGCATTGAATGGGGCCAATCACATTTCATTCGAAAGAACCTGTACCAGACAATTCCACCGTCGTCACAGCGCAGATGATTGTGCGCTGGGATTCCATTTACGGTTTTCAAGGTTCGATCTCTGACAGCAACACACCCTGTCTGACACTTGTCTCTAACCAACGGGTAGATGATCGTAAAAATATCTAGGATTAGAAAGATGTAGCCCGGAAAGGAATTTCCTGGAAGTAGCGGTGAGAAAATATCAGGAACAATGGTTGGGTGCTATGTTTGCAGCGTGATGGAAATTGTTCATATAGATGTTAATCTTTTCCAAACAAAATAGGTGTTTTTTATGGGCTTTGAATTTAAAAAAGTATTAAATTTGTGTGAGTATTATGCTTTCGAAAATATAAAACAGAATAAGTTTAAAATTTGTGAAAAGAACTAAGATTATTTAAAAAATTTATCTTATCCAAACATTCAGACCTAAAGTATCAAATCTAGCAGTTGTTTTAAACGTAAGGTCAAACTAGTGTGTTCTTGCAACATGTTTTCACATAAAACTATCATTATCAAAGCACTTATTGGTGTGAAAACTGGGATTTTTTATAATAAAGTTACCCCCCCCCCTCCAATCTTCATATATATGAATGTCATTGTGCTTTATATAGTACTAGTTGTAGCTCCAATTCCAAAGGATGAGGCAATAAGACAAATCCATGGCTCTTGGTAAGATACAACTAAGCCAATAGGCTATGTAAAACTTATTCTCTGAGATAATTGTTTTATTTTCAAAATGCAATTAAACTATAATTATGTACAACAGATGGACAACTCATGAAATACGCCATTCATGATATTCTTTATATATTCTAAATTTAAATATTATAAATATTATATATTCAGTTCAAGACCATATCTAAAGGTTTAGATGAAATTAAAATTAAATTTTGAAAGAGATTCTTTTTGATGTGCTAAATAAGACTGGTGGATATATCTACAACTATTTTTAGTTACACTTGCTCACCTAAAATCTTGTACAGTTCAAATCTACTTTGAGTTGGGCACTGAAAAGACTTTGGACTGTTAAAAATGTTTCAAGCCTATTTCTTGAAGCCAATGCCCCTTTATTGCCAAAGCGACCATTTCCCACTACTACGCAATGTTAAGTTGAGTGGGTGGGGTAACATGATTTACAAATTATCTCTAAAACTGACCTAATAACAAAGATATCCTGTTTTCATTTAGCGAATAACCCATTACAATCCACTACATGGCTTTTGATATACCAATAAAATCTACTACAGATTTAAACATGTTTTTGTCAAAAAGTCTTTACAGATTGAGTTGGGAAAAACTTATGATAAAAATCGCGAAAAAAAAATCAAAATACGTATCTTCCGAACTTTATACTTATCCTACTTATATATTTTAAACGGGTATGTCTATGGATGTCAAAAAACACAACACTGTTTATGTTGCGATTCTGCTTCCTAAAAGGTTCACCGAATGTTTGGGCCAATGGAAATAACAATATCGATGGCCGCTCCCGGTAATCGAACTCGGGACCTTTTGGTCAAGAGGCCGATGCTCTACCTCTTGACCACGGACACCACTAATGCATTGACCACCTTGGTTATAGATGATTATCTACTGAAAAAAGATAATGGCTAAAAGTTGCATAATACTTTTATGGCAATTAATAAATGAATTTTCATAAATCGGTTAGGCATGTGCCAGTGAATCGATACATGCCTTCTTGTGGCTATTGTTTATTAGGTAGATTTTGTGCGATGAGCCATGAAATGTACTTTTAACCGTTAGATTTTCGTGCCATGTTTTCGATATTGATAAATTCGGTTTTAATAACTTGCTAAAAAAAGTATCAATTGACCTTTCAAAGGAAAGTTATTGCTTGTCTTAAATCGTTTATTCACTACATGTATTTTCATAATTGAAGTGAACGGATCAGGTAAAATTCCTATCAAATGATTTTTCAATATACCCGATATACCTACGGATATAGACTCGGTGCCTACGCCAGAGCTCAGTTTTTAAAATTCACCTATAGAGATACTTAAGTTGATACTGCATGAAAGCATTCAAACTTGTTTTCATGCAGTGATAACTAGGTCTTTTGGTGAACGAAAATTTCGTTCACCAATGTTATATACAGTGTATGGGAAATCCTGTCGGATCTTAATAGGTTTTAATTAAAGCAGTACCTCTTTAGATTCAATTTAGTGTCTCTAAAGACTTCTCTCTACACAATCACTGTTTATTTCATTAATGGCGTGATACTAGCATTCCTCATCAAGTGAAGATAATGAAAATTGCCATTTAAAAACACAAAGTGAGGTTGCAATGTTTAGTGAAGCGTTTTGATTATCCGCGTAAGCTTTTCGAGGTTTTAGAGCACAAACAAAATTTGTGTCTATACTTTTAAAAGACAGATACTATGTTTTTGATCTAAGCCTTCGCCGTTGCAACTTGTAGTAATTTGCCGGAAATATGTGTTTATTTAGGTCGTGAACTCTTGAACTTCTATACACCCCTGATTGGCCATTACACACGTGAAGACCTACAACGATTTTACCTGCCTTCTTATGAATGAAGTCTTTGCTACGAAAGGTCAAGTTTACAAACGAATGGAATGTTCCTACCGGTATATTTAGTGCAAATTCTCATAAAAACATCAACACACACCACTTGAACGTGACCAACCTTGATATGAAGTTGAATTTTACCCATTGCCTTTCAACTTATGTTCTGAACTACCGAATAAACACCTCTTGCTTAAATCCCGTTTTTATCTTAGACCTTGTTGTTGCATACTTGTGTTATGTAAATATCTTCGGTAACGGGTATTTTTGTATCAAATTACCCGAATCCCATTCCCTTTTTTTGTTTGTTTCAAACAAGGCCGTAAAACAGGGGATATAGCAATCTCGGTACGATTTACTGTTAATATATGAATGTCGTAAATAGATAAATAAAAGAATCAATTGAACAAATATCCCAACACGATAGATCTTATTTCAAATTTTAACATCGAATGGAGACTGAAACGTCGTAATTATAGAATACTTAACCCGAAGCTGCGTTGTGTAAGTCCCTAACGGCATTTTTTGTCCCCTAGTTTTATACTGATACAAAATATTTTTCTTCAAAGTACTTGAAATAGTAACTACAACTGTATAGTAGCGCTTCTATCCCTCGGATGGCTCTAGAATTTCATCAATCCAATCATTCATCTATTTGTTTTACCGGAAGTATGTAAAATATTACAAAAAACGAAATTTGGATTGTGAATCAATCGCCTGGACTGGAGCACCTTAACCTTAACATGGAAATTGGTATTTCTCGCACCAGAACTATAATAAGCATACATCCGTACGTAGCTGTCATCTTCTACCCTCTTAGGTTTAGGATAATCCGCCATTTGCAGATTTCGAAAATAATGTAAACATTCCACAAAGGGTAAACAAAGACCACGTGATAGACGCACGTGGACGTCGACTGCTCGACCTGTAAAAATCTACGAATTTGCTAATATGCAATGGTAGACTACGCAATAATCAAGCTGTTGGCGAATTTACTTTTCTGAATAGAAATTCATCAAGCGTTATAGATTATTTATTGGCAAGGCAAGATTATTTTAGATTTATAAATATATTCAAAATACTGTCACCGACAGAATTTTCGGATCATTGCGCAATCCATTTTAGTATATACAGCCCCCGCCTCGAGACTACACGTGACCGACAAGACACGCCCTCGCAGGAATATATATCATGGGACAGCACGCAGTCCACGTTATTTTATGATGACCTATAAAAACAGAATACCTTATTAGGAAATATTACAACAAGATTGGATAATGGCAATATATCCATTGACGAATCGGTACAGGCTTTTAGTTCGTTACTATTCAATACAGCTTTTAAATATTTTGGAAAAAAGCGAAACCGAAAAATTAAAAAAAACGCGCATCATTTAAAATAAGAAAACAGTGGTTTAATGCAGAATGTTACATTGCGCGAAAACACTTTAATAGGGAAAGAAATGACTACCTACGGAATAAAACGGAAGAAAATAGAAACAATTTTATAACAAAAAACAACAATTTGTGAAATGTAAAAGGCGAAATAAAAAAATATACAAAATAACTGAAGGCAACAGAATTTCATCTTTAGCAAAAGCAAACCCCAGATCCTTTTGGAAAAACATCAAATCAAATTTCTCAAATAAAGAATCAAAAGCCGAAAATGTTGAAATAAATGATTTATTTGAACATTTCAAAACCTTACTTGACTCAAATAACTCAAATGACGCGAATACCCTAGAACAAGAAAATTCGAATATTAGCGGTAATCATGATGTCGATCTTGACAGTGATTTCACTGAACAAGAAATTAAAGCAGCGATTTTTGCACAAAACAATTACAAAAGTCCAGGAGAAGATGGTCTTATAGCCGAATTATTCAAATGTGGCTATGACATACTATTACCATACATAAAAACATTATTCAACAAATTATTGTTAGAAGGATACTTTCCTAAAAGTTTGAGCGAAGGGTTATTAATTCCAATTTTTAAAGGTGGTAATCCAAAGCCAAAAAACTTCAGAGGAATAACATTGAATAATATACTTTCAAAAATTTATTCAAAAATTCTTGCAAATAGATTAATGAAATGGTCACAAAACATTCAATTTTGATAGATAATCAATTCGGATTTCAAAAAGATAAGTCTACAATCGATTGCGTATTTATATTACACGCTCTTATTATGAGAACAATATATAATAAAGAAAAGTTATACGTAGCGTTTTTAGATTGGGAGAAAATGTTCGATAAAATAAACCGCGTAAAACTCTGGCTAAAATTGTTAAGCAGTAACGTAAGTTACAAATTTGTCTCTGCCTTAAAATCAATGTACAATGTCGTAAAATCAACTATTTACTATCAACAAATCAGATCACAGCCAATCAATTCTTTTATCGGAGTGAAACAATGAGATCCATCAAGCAGTTTACTATGTCTATTTTTTCTAAATGACATACTTAATAATATTGAATGCAACTTAAATGGTGTCATAAGTGTAGAAGACATCAAACTTTTCCTTTTACTCTTTGCTGATGATGCAGCGTTATTTGCTAAAGATCCGAAAACATTACAATCCCTCTTAAAAGATATAGAGTTATACACTGTAAATAACAAACTTCGACTAAATGTCAATAAAACAAAAATTGTTATATTTGAGCGCGGCCGCCATACCACACATGACTTCTTTTTGTATAACACGCGAATAGAAGTAGTCAAATCATTTAAATATCTCGGGGTTTATCTGTTCAAAAATGGCAACTTGAACCAAACTCAAAAATATCTAGCGAAACATGCGTCTTATGCATTGCATAAATCATTCATTTTATTCAATGAAATCGAAGTACCGCTCGGGCAAAAAATTGAACTGTTCGATTCGCTGGTAGGAACTGTATTGAATTATTCGGGAGAAATTATTGGAACTCATTCCGCTCCAGATATAGAACTTATCCATTCCAAATTTTGTAGAAAAATACTTAATGTCAAGCTCTCAACGAATCGAGACGCACTTTATGGCGAATTAGGAAGAATACCTATGTACATTCACAGAAAAACTATTATGATAAAATATTGGCTAAAAATCTTAAATCAAAATCAAAATAGTATTCTATACAAAACGTATATAATGCTTAAAAAAAGATGCTGAAATGGACTGACATACGATGGTCATAATTGGGCATACAATATCAAACAGATCCTCACAGAAAATGGACTTTTATTCGTTTGGCAAAACCAATCAACGATGCAAATAGAATTTAAGCCAATAAAATATTATATTCTACAGAATTATCATCAACAATGGTATTCATCAATAAATAATTCTTCACGATTAGAAACCTATTGCCTATTTAAACATTCTTTTACTTTAGAAAAATATTTGAATACGATCAAAGAATCAAAATTTAGAATAGCTTTAACAAGATTCCGAACCTCGTCCCATAATCTTGAAATTGAACAAGGTAGATATGAAAATCGTAATAGAAACCTTCGAACTTGTAAAAATTGTATTATGAATTCAATTGAAAACGAGTATCATTTTCTGCTAGTCTGCCCAAAATATTCAAATCTACGAAATAAATATCTCAAGCGCTATTACTACACGTGGCCCACGATCCAGAAATTTATTAATTTGTTATGCGACACTTCGCGAAAGAAACTTAACAACTTAGGTAAATTTATCTATCACGCAAACCAGCTAAGAACATAACTTGATATAATCTAATTTTATATTAATGAAATTAGAGAGATTGGAATATTATCCATATTTCTGTTATTGAAATAAGTATTATTGTTTCTAATTGTTTGATACAAGCTCTTCATGTTAATCCATGTAATATTGTAACGAATTACTATATGTATGCTTTAAGCATGTAAAAATGCTTTATGCAATAAAAAATATATGATTTGCTCTTTATACGCAATGGCATCAGATAATCATTCTATTATAAGACTGAATATTACCGAAAGAGACCCAAACCCTGTAATTACAATTACAAAACAGCGGTCTTTTTAGTCGGAGGATGGGGGGACCCCACTCAGGTCGTTCCAGAGCCATAGCGGATAACGGATAAGTCAAAATGCAGAAGACTGCTGTTTAATCTGCTAAAATATGGGTTCCGCATGTAGAAATTGAATAACCTTTCTGACTGCTACGTTTTGATGTAAGAAAAGAATCATTAGTCTAGACACTATAGTTGTCTGTTTTCTTTTCTCTAGGCTTATCGCTCTCTGTCTATCGGTCTGTCTCTGTCTGTCTTTCTCTCTACCTTTCTTTTCCTCTCTTTCTCTTTCTTTGAATTTAGAATTTTGACGAGACACTTTCCCTTGATTTTTTACATTTATAATTTCTCTTTTCTCAACGAATTCAATATATCACTTTAGAATGCCAACCGATTCGTTCACCATCAGTACTTTAAGTGCTTTGATTAATTTTGGAATGTGACTGTCTTTGAGTGCCTCTCATGTTTGTACTGTAGCAGTTTAGTCACGATTTATTTTTTTTTATTGAGTTTTCCGCCGCTTTCAACATTTTTTTAGTTATATCGCGGCGCCTGGAGCACCTTAAAATAAATTCCTGGTATTTCTCTCATCAGTACTACCATCACATCCTTTCCTAGCCTCAAGCTGCTATCTCACATAGGTCTATGATTATCAACCCATTGTTGAAAACAAACAGTCGGAAAGAATGAGTGCCGCCGTCGGGGATCGAACCACTTCAGTTACGAACATCTCTATGATGTGAAGCTTAAGACTTGAAAAGATGAAAAACACATACTGCCAAATGTTTGCTAGAATATGCAGTTCAGCTTCAGTTCATAAGCTAAATTGGCCGTCGATTAATTTATTTAAACATGACCTAAGATAGAAATAAAGAGACATCTTATTTTCATTCAATGAAGTTTTGTATTATGTTTCCACGAGATAATGTATAAATCTTAAAGATAACCCCATATTATGAAAGATATTTACCTTTATTTAAGCCCGATCAAATTGCTAGCGAAAAAGGCTTATCGTGGCGGACTCATTAATGGTAATCAATAAAACTATTAAAAATATTGGTATATCTGATGTGAAGAGATAGTAAAAAGGTGACAACATTATGTTTGTTCAGCATAGTACATATTATGATATCCAATTCCTGTGAATCTTATTTTGCAGTGCACGAAGGAAAAAAGATCAAGGCTAGTTATTTGGGGCCTCTATTACTTAGGTCATAGAGAAACTATTTTTACAATTGTTCGTTGAAAGATTGGTCTTACTGCCAATGAGTCGTTGACGGGGACTTTTGTCTAAAGTTTACTTATATCATTGAACAAAGATAAAAACGCATTTGTCTGTACATTGGGCCAAAATACATTGTATAGACTTCAATTATATTTCATTGTGTATTCAACCCACGTATCTATTGAACGCTTCGATGAGCTCTTTAAAATATTGCCAGGGGGGTAAAAAAATAGTCCATTTTTTTTAAAAAAGCAACTATCGAATTCATTGTCGTTGGCTTTTCTCCCTAACATTGAAGCTTTTAAATTAATCAGTTAAACGATTCTAAACAATCTGACGTTATAAAAACAGACTCACAAAACTCTTGTTTCCATGATAATTTCAAACAACTATCTAACATTGGAATTTGTTCGTAAAAAAGTTCGGAGGAGTCTACTATCAAGGAGGGACCTTATAACATTAAATAAGGCTGTTTTATGTTATTATTGAAGAAAAGATACTCTGTTTCTAGACCAAAGTGATATTTAAATAAAAGGAAATATATACTAAGTCAAAAAAGTTAAGCAACACTTGGCATTTCTGGGTGAATATTTAACTGTATCAGAAATATGGAAGGTAAACGAACCTAACCATTACGTCTAACCTTTAATCAATAGCTCTATGCTTATGTTTAATTCTAGCGGTGACTCTGCAACCCCCAAACATACTCGCATCGGTGGGAGAGGTAGTTTTCAAAAGACACAGCCTGACATTTTTTGTAACATGGGCTTTCATTCATACAAACACGAATCGTTTCCACGTTAGCGTTATGTTGACGTTGCGTGTTTAACGGCATCCTAATTTCTGAAATCATCGCTGCTCTGGTGCGATTCAAATGATCAGGTCAATCTACATTGACCTTGGAAAGACTTATGAGCTCATTTAAAAACGCGCTACATCCTTGTGGCCACAGACAAGCGACAATCCAGAAATGCCGCTATGTGATCTTTGTCCGTTAACGTCTCCATCATCGTTCTGACTACTGCTTTGAGCGAATTTCTGCAAATTGTTAAAGTGCTAGACAAAAAAGATGAATACGGAAAGATATGAAAGACTTAAATCTGTAAATGAGAATATTTGACGTTAAACGCATAAAACTGTACGTTACCTCTTTAATATGGACCTTCTAAGTAAACATTTTGATTTGGATAGGCCATTGATAAGCTTATCGCTCTATCACAAACTCATTATCTTGATATGGACACAGACTATTTATATAACAACGAAGACAGACACATCATACTTTAGTACTTCCAATGCTTTAATTTTGTTTTGCATAGATTGGATTCGTAACCTGGAAGAAATCCAATATATATGTTTTTGTTTGAACAATAATGCATTGCAATCTTTTATGTGGCGATTCATATATCGAAAAGTACAATCTTTATTGAACCTAAATTTCGGAAAATATCTTTTATGCTCCCGCATTGAAAGATCTAGGACATTTTTGTCATGTCTGTATGTTAGTTTTATCTGTTGTTCTGCTTGTAATTTTACCCAAACCCTTTACAAATTGTCATAACTTTAGGTTAGTTAGGGTTATGGTTTTTCATATTTCAGATGTGAATTGCTTATGACAAGACATTTTAGGCAGTACCAATTTTAAGGTCATTAGTCAAGACCACGGGTTTGTTTGTTGGTTGGTCTTTTTCGAAGGTCAAATTTGCAGAAAATTCACACTTTACGTTTAGTTTCGTTGTGATGTTGATTACCATAATGAATTGCTTTATCCTACTGATAACCGCATTGTATCATTTTTTTGATTTTGCAAGTAACAGTGGCGAGAGTCACTTATGTGCAACAATCACATTTTATTAACTTATTAATTTACATCCCCACCTACGAAGAAGAGGGGGTATATTGGGTTCACCATGTCTGTCTGTCTGTCCATCCGTAGACCTTTTCGTTTCCGGACTCTAACTCAAGAACCAAGTGACCTACAATCATGAAACTTTATACAATGTGCCTTTTAATTTTTGGATCATATAGGTCAAAGGTCAAGGTCACAGTCAACCTTTGTTCAATCAAGAAACTTTATACAAATGTTGCTTATGACCTAAGGAAGTGCCCTTTAATTTTTGGGTCACAAAGGTCAAATGTCAAGGTCACAGTCAGCCTTTTTTCAATTTTCGTTTCCGAACTCTTACTCGAGAAGAAAGTGACCTACAAACATGAAACTTTATGCAAATGATGCTTATGACATAAGGAAGTGCCCTATTGTTTTGGGGGCACATAGTTCTAAGGTTAAGGTCACAGTCAATCTTTTTTTTTTTACAATTTTCATTTCTGGACTCTTACTCAAAAACCAAGCGATCTAGAATCATGAATCTTAAATACAAATGTTGCTTATGACCCAAGAAAGTGCCAAATAGATTTTGGGTCACATAGGTCAAAGGGCAAGGTCACAGTCAGCCTTTGTTCTATCAAGAAACTTTATACAAATGTTGCTTATGACCAAAGGAAGTGCCCTATAATTTTTGGGTCACAAAGGTCAAATGTCAAGGTCACAATCAGCCTTCGTTCAATTTTTGTTTCCGAACTCTTACTCGAGAAGAAAGTGACCTACAATCATGAAACTTTATGCAAATGTTGCTTATGACATAAGGAAGTGCCCTATTGGTTTTGGGTCACATAGGTCTAAGGTTAAGGTCACAGTCAATCATTTTTTTCCAATTTTCATTTCTGGACTCTAACTCAAAAACCAAGCGACCTAGAATCATAACACTTCATGCAAATGCTGCATATGACCTCAATATTTGTTACAAACACATCCTGCACTTAAAGCACCTGCATTCTGACAAAGTGCTTGTGGGGGGGGGGGTATAAGTCCGACAGTTCTAGTTACATGTACATTTTAGGCATGAATGTGACATTTTATAACGACGATATCTTGTTGGTTCTTAGAATTTCATAATCTGATGAATTTGTAATTGTATATTTGCCATCTAAAGTATGTATTAACCATTAACAACTGTTTCAGAGTTTGTTGACTATCCGTCACGTGACAGGGCAACAGTATGAAATGTTTCGTCCATGCGCACTAGGCACCGATAAGTTGCCCGCTTTTGAAAATGACGTCTTTTTTGCGCGTGTAATAAACGTGCGGAGTGACGCGCTCTTGTAAATATTATACAAAATAGACCTTTAATTTTTGTCTGTTTTTCTTACATATATTTACTCAATAACAACCAGGTAGTAAAACAGTTATTTCATGGTGATTAGTGTTACAGTGAACTAACAAATGCCCTCAGTTTCGGGAGTGGCATTCTGAACTGTTGCCCTTTGCTTTCGGCGCGGGCAATAGTTTATAATGACATGCCCATCTCGGGATTATAGTTTCATTATTAAATTAAACATTATGAAATAAAGTACATGCATACTGTTTCATCCATGATTCTGACGAATAATATAGAATCCTAGGCGGAAAATATGTTAACTTCATTAACAACGAAATTGATACAATCGTCCTGAATTACAGCTCCACTGGCAGAAGGCCAGCGAGCTATCGTCATGGCGGAGTGTCCGCCGTGCTTCCGTCCGTGCGATATTTTTGCCTTAACCATCTTCTCATCCAAACCATTTCAACAAATTTTAACGTAAAGGATTATAACGAACCTTGGTAGAAATAATCCTTTGGTGACCCCTTCTTAAATTGTTAAAATAATTTTGATTGACCCCTAAATAAGGGCGTGGTAGGGCACGGCATCAACTCTCTATCATTTTCGAGTGTCTAGATAAAGCCATCTGTCGAACATGCCCCGGGACCGGACTAGCCCCGGTCTCCCCTACGTAAAATCCACATTGACGTCACTTTAGACGTATGAACGCGAGTTGTATTAAAGGTTTATGACAAAAACAAAGCAAATAGGATATCAAATATATTTCAAATAGAAACCTTCCTTTAGCTACATCAGTTGATTTCTTTGTGTCGTTATAGGCCTATAACGTGCGACTAAACTTTTTGCGTTCAGTATATAATAGTTTAAAAAACAAATATATCCTTGATTCAAAACTTCGCAAAACGTTTGAGATAAGTTACCTCGCTTTTCACGTGTACTTAAAACTTTTTTCTCGCTTACAATTCGACTAATTTATATTGAAACTTTCATCAGCTATAAATTGGCGTCAGCAATTCATTTGAAATTCGACAAGTATTAAATATTTTCGACAGTCTGAAATATGGTTTAAAGATTTACCTCCCGACAATTTGGTCACTCATTGACGAACTTATACCATCTTTAAAATATAACCTCCACCGCCGATGAAATTTTGATTAAACGGGTATTATTACACTAGTGTAATAGCTATGCAAAAAGGGACTGAGCGAATAGCATCCATTTTTTGTAACCGTGAAAATGACGTCATAATGAATATGTGTAGACGTCATATTTCAAAACGGCGTTATAAGTTACGCGGAAAATTGAAATGTTGAATTTCTGAATTCGGGTTATATCATAAATGAACAATCAAGGTAATGCTCATTAAGTACCAAATTTATTAAACTCGTCGTCTTAAAAACAGATAAAAACTCGGCGCAACCTCGTTTCCATCTGTTTATAGATGACGAGTGTAATAAACTGCGTACTCCGTGAACATTCATTCAATATTTTCTATATATTCTAGGTGCAGTTTTTTTCTGGCCTGGCATCCCTAGAGATGATCGTTAACCTGTTGAGTAACATTGGTACGGGAGCCATCTACTTTCAAACTGTATTTTGTATTTCTAGTGCTCAGCTTTTGTAATATTCTAGCCATTCTGTCGCTAGCGTGAGTACGAATTTATAATATTGTGACCCGTCACGCGGCTATCTAGGAAGGGTGTAAGATGTATCTATTTCAGTCTTTCTGCACGACCTACGCAGCCACTCGGGAACCCTCGGCGATTCTACGGAATAGACCTCGGGAATAATAAGCATATCGTACGTGGGTTTATATGACGTCACAAACATAACTAAGGATAACGTTGCGAAAAAGAAAATCAAAGTAAGTTAAAATTGGGCATATTATAACTTGAAAACAAAACGCAGTGTCCAACTGCGTTTTGCTTTCAAATTATAACTTGCCAAAGTGATCTCCACAGACGATCGGAAAACAATAAATACTATTCTTCCAGCGTATAAACCAAAGTACCACCAGGAGCCGAATTACGGAAAAAATGACCAAAAATTACTACACTTACGTCCGAGGTACTTTTCACTTTACGGAAAAGTCCGAGCGATGTTCCGAATGCTTCACAGGCTGACTATGGTCGAACCTTTCGCTAATCTACGATTTTCTGAATGTAGAAAAAATAGTCTATTTCCAAACATACTCAAAGTTGGCTCTGCTTGAGCTTTTTTTTAAATATCTTATTTATCGAATCAGAACGGCCCCTTCACGACTCTATAACTAATAACAACAAAGTTTGGAAAATGTAGGCACAGAAAAATACCACGAGTGCTCAAGTTTCTGAATATACAAAGAGCTAGTGAATGGGGCAAGAATGGCTGACATGAAGTTATAAGCAGGTTCTCGATGGAAATATGAATTAGTTTTTTTTACTTCTCTACTATTATTAATATTTTAAAGATTTCTAGATTTAACAATTATCTGAGAAACCAACGTGATCTATCTACTTACTAGTTCTTTTTAGTTTAGTTTATATGTAATGGCAATGGAATCTATCGCGAAAGGAAAAAAAAATGTTCCTCGCTGCAATCTTTTAGAGCTGTGGTTACGAGGTTTCTATGGCGCACACCGTATAATTATTTACTTAGTCATTGTTGCATCGACTTCTTTCACTTCCAAAATATCAACCGTTTAATAAGCTTACATTTCTTTTGATAACATATTTTGGGTACCCATTTTTCGATCGACTGATGCGCCCTTGCATCCATACCCACGTCGTCCCAAACACGCGCGTTCACTAGCTATGCATCTGCGCTTCAAATTAACACCGGTTTCGTTGCCGTCTGATGCATCCGTCTGTGCGTTTATGCAGCATCCCTGACCCCTTGTTATTCGATTTAATAGGAATTATTTAATCCTGATTTAATGTTAAATATTTTGGGTACCCATTTTTCGATCGACTGATGCGCCCATGCATCCAAACCCACGTCGTCCCAAACACGCGCGTTCACTAGCTATGCATCTGCGCTTCAAATTAACACCGGTTTCGTTGCCGTCTGATGCATCCGTCTGTGCGTTTATGCAGCATCCCTGACCCCTTGTTATTCGATTTAATAGGAATTATTTAATCCTGATTTAATGTTAAATATTTTGGGTACCCATTTTTCGATCGACTGATGCGCCCATGCATCCATACCCACGTCGTCCGAAACACGCGCGTTCACTAGCTATGCATCTGCGCTTCAAATTAACACCGGTTTCGTTGCCGTCTGATGCATCCGTCTATGCGTTTATGGAAAATGTAGGCACAGAAAAATACCACGAGTGCTCAAGTTTCTGAATATACAAAGAGCTAGTGAATGGGGCAAGAATGGCTGACATGAAGTTATAAGCAGGTTCTCGATGGAAATATGAATTAGTTTTTTTTACTTCTCTACTATTATTAATATTTTAAAGATTTCTAGATTTAACAATTATCTGAGAAACCAACGTGATCTATCTACTTACTAGTTCTTTTTAGTTTAGTTTATATGTAATGGCAATGGAATCTATCGCGAAAGGAAAAAAAATGTTCCTCGCTGCAATCTTTTAGAGCTGTGGTTACGAGGTTTCTATGGCGCACACCGTATAATTATTTACTTAGTCATTGTTGCATCGACTTCTTTCACTTCCAAAATATCAACCGTTTAATAAGCTTACATTTCTTTTGATAACATTGGTGTGAATATTCGTTCTATTAATTGTTGTTACGATGATTTGTTATCAGAGATATAGGTAATGTAATTTCTGTTTCATTTCTCTACAGGTACTTGCAGATCGGCTGGAAAAAAGAGAAACCAGGTCAACTACGTGAAATATCTACCTAGTTACTGTACCAGCTAAGGTCTGTATTTAAGGTAGTGGACCCGTAATAGTTCTGCAATATTTCGGACCACATATTCTTTCACAATGTTAACCGAGGCTTCCAAAAGAAAATCATTAGGAAACTTCTGTTAACACCGTGAAAGTTCATTACCTCTGAGACGTTGCAAAACTTTTACGGTTCCACTACCTTAAAAACAAGATCTATCTTCACAAATCCTTACTCTTTATCGATGACATGGATGGGGTACTAACGAGTTACGGCGGCACAGGGACTAATATCGGCGTCAGGTTGGGGACACGTTGTCCATCTTTCGGCGCATCGATCTATAAAATCAACACTTAGTAGAACTTTGATCCACCGAAATGATATCAGCTGAATTAAGTTAGATTTCGGCAGCTTGTTCCAGATTTGTAGATTTTTGTTAAGAATCTGCTACAGTTATTTACATCGTGAAATTGAGATTCATCTTAATTAAAATCATTCTAAATCGCTCACTCAGCGCTCCATTCACTCATTCCAAACACTCACTTAAACCATTCAAAAACGCCCAAACCTATTGAAAAATATAGAATCAGCAACGTCAAACAAATTAAAATTTGAAATAGAAAAATCGCGATTTCACTGACGTAATTCAAATTTCTAGCGTCTCATAGGTTCTTGAAGAACCAGGAAGCAATGTTTAGAACTTGTATGCATATTTTATTAAAGGGAGGTAATCATTATCGCTAATTTTGTTCATCCTGAACAAAATTTGCGATATAGGATTACCTCCCATTAATTTCACTCAAAACTCGCTCCACACACTCATTCAATTTCATTCCCCAATCATTCCAAAATCATTCACATTGTCAATTTATCGTTAAGTTTACCTCCCATTAAATTATTTCAAAACTCGCTCCACACACTTATTCAATTTCATTCCAAAATCATTTAAAAATCATTCAAATTGTCCGTTTCAAGATGTTGTTAACTGTATTTATGCTAAGTCACATAAAAGTCCGTACGCCGGCACGTCGGCGATGTCAGGACAAAATATATGTTTCGCAGTCACATGAAACCGCCGATGTGACGATGTCTTTTTTTGTCCAGAGATGAGGCAGAAGTTACATGGTTTATATTGATTGGATGGAGTTTAACGCTTTCAACATTATTACAGTTTTATCGCGGCGGCTGGAGCACCTAACAATGGATTCCTGGTATTTCTCTCACCAGTACAACCATTACATCCTTTCCTAGCCTCCAGCCACTATCTCGCATAGGTCTATGATTATCAACCCATTGGTGAGAGACAAATTGTCGGAAAGAATGAGTGCCGCCGTCGGGGATCAAACATGGTCGAATAAATTAAAAATGCAGATGATTAGTCGGCAAGATGCAGTTGACTAGTCGGTGATACACCGGCGATATGTCACCGATATGTCGGCGGTTACATATTAGAGTGATTCTGTTGACATTTAGTTACATTAACGAGATAGTTATCTAGGTTTCTATTTAATGAAAATCAGATTTGATGTTAAATAAAAAATACAGGCAAATATGCTTAACAAGCCAATATCTGCTTCATTTACAATGTGCTATACGAGTAAAAATGGTTCCAATAGCTTGGGTCCATTCAGTTTCCTCATAGTATAGTATACACGCATTACTGTGCGGTGGTCGCAGTTTTAGCTCTACTGACTCAAGGTAACAAAAGCTAGAGAGAAGGCGTGTTACCCATCCGTCTGTGTGTGCGTCCGCCCGTTAACGTTTTCTTGGTTTCGCGATAAAGTCCACAAATGTTATAAGATTTTCCTGACACTTTCACGGGATGATTGGTTGGTCATAAAAATCGTCGCTTTGGAAAATGGGGTACGGTCACGGGAGAACACGGGAAAAGGGGCCTTATGTCTCTTAGGAATGTCATACAATGCAATCTTGTTTGCAGAATAAAGGCCAAAAATATTACAAGATTCTCTTAAAACTTTCACATGATGATTGTAGCGATATAAGGATCATCGCTTTTGAAAAATGGGGACGATCTGTTGGATAACACGGGAAATTGGGCCTTATGCATTCTCTCTTAAGACTTTCGCATAATGCAATCAAGTTTACGTGATAGAATCCACAAAATATTAGATTCTCATGAAACTTTAACAAGCTAAATGTAGGGTTATAACGATAGTCGCTTTTAAGTATGGGGAAAATCACTTTGAAAACACGGAAAATTAGGCCCTTTGGAATTTCACTTATGAATGTCACTTACTGTTATCTTATATAGATCTACGTGATAACGTACAAAAATATTACCGGATTCGATCAATCTATCGGAAACTTTTACACGATGAATGTAGGGCCATAAAGATCATATCGCTTTATAAATAGGAACGGTCCCTAAGAAAACATAGGAAAGGAGGTGTTATGTAATTTAACTTATTATAATCTTGTTAATGCAATGAAGTCCATATAAACAGATTCTCTTTAAACTCCCACAGAATGATTGTACGGCCACAGGGACCGCCATTTTAAAGACCGGGGACAATCCGTCAGAACACATGGGAAAATGGTCTTGTTTAACTTTAATAAGTGCAATATTGTTTTTGTGATAAAGTCAACATATTTTGATATGAACTCAAGCAAATTAAGTTCCTGAAACATCAGTAAAGCGTAGGAAAAAATAATAGTCAGTAGAGCGCCTAACGCCCTCTTGTATTTCTTTAATGGTCAGGGACACCGTTCAACCGCAACGGACACTTCAATACGCGGCGCGCGATCATACGGCTGTTTCGACTAAAGGGACGGGTAACCCAAGCATGAAATTTTGGAACCCACATGGACAATATCGGTCAAAATGTTGATATGAAACAAATATAGGTCCCTTATTTGAAAAAAAGCCCAATGCAGAGATGACATATATATAGGACCCGTGTGATTTTTTTCTTCGTGCATATGGGATTCATATGGGTAGATCGTGGGTAAAATGCTTTATGTGTCCCTCATTTAAAACATTGTCCATGTAAGACCAATAAGGGCCCATTCAATCCTCAAACCTCCACAATTTTGTCAATGGAAGAGGATTTACTTTTCCATTTCTTCTTTTTTTATGCAAAATGGAATTTTTAGGCAACAATTCCAACTTGAAATCTGCTTTAACATTACTAATTTTGGGCCCATACAGGTCCAAATAATGTGCTCTTTACCACTATGCATAGACTTATGCTCTGAATGCACAATCAAATTAGTTGCATCTTCTATCTTGTGTAGGAATTATTTCTAGCATGTCTGTCTCGCCATCCACAAACACGAAAGTTTTGAAAAGTCTCCCCCCTCCCTGGTGGTCTATCGACATGCTAATCCCCACGGCTTTGTGTTTATCAACGGCAGCGGCTGGATGGCCCTTTAATCTAAATCTTACATGTTGTTTTGATTCCTGATACATATTCCTAGCGGCCCTTTGGTGGTTAGGTTGCTCGAAATTCGAAGCTATCGTTGGGGCTTTTTAGCTCATTGATGAGCAAGATGAGCTATCGTTATCGATCAATGTCAAAAACATTCTTCTCTTCCCAAACTTCACATCAGATTTCAGCCAAGTTTCACAGATATGATCCTTTGGTCAAGGACTTTCAAACATTTCACCAAATTGGAATCCATGTAGAACTCTGGTCGACATAGCAACGGCGTCCAAAAGCTTACAAGCAATCTCCTCCCAAACCGTAGGACCAAGAGTTTTCATATATGGCATGTAGCATCACCCAAAACTAGTCAACCAAAATTCGTCAAATTATAGCTTCACGTTGAAAATAAGCCTTATATTGTGGGTTAGTTGATTTCTCGTTTTTGTCATGTAGAAGTCTAGGGTGTGTCCTGTGGCCAGTTATACTAAAACATTTAAGACGCATTTTTGTCTTACCGATGACTTACCACATATTTAGGACAAAGATCACGAAACACTTATCTATCCTTGTAAAGTGATTCTTGCTGTCACCATTTCGAAAGTCATCAGTAAGTAAAAGATTCGTCTAAAGGTTCATGTAAAGTGTTTGAGGACCAATTTTAAAACACTTCATTTGCCAAGAAAAAGGCAAATGTCCAGGTATATTGTATATCAAATTGAAGCTATTTATGAGCACAAGGAATTAAGCAACATAAGACTGCCATAGCTATAGCGGTATAGCAAAACACTGTGGAAAAGGGTCATTTTGTACAGAACAAGCAACTGCACGACTGTTGGATAAAATTAGCTCATATTTTAACAAATTACAGTCTAAAGTACGATCCAGGTACTACTACAAACGTTGGTATAAAACTCGAGCCCAAAACGTAGTTATGCAAGCATCTTATTTTGACTTATTTTATAAACACATATGTCATATATGTCATTCTAATTTTGTAAACGTGTAGATCTTTTTAAGGTATGGTGTGTTATCACAACATGAATAGACATTAATAGTTTATTTACCTGTAAGGTTGTTTAGCAATATATCGATTTCTATTTCAGTGAATCATAAATATAAAGTAATTTATTATAGATCTGTGATTTAAAAAACTATAAATTGAAATAAATTGCAGAAAATATTTCACAATTTTATGGTGTGCTGTTGCACCATACCTAGCATCTATTTTGAAAACAGACCAAACCGGTTTGACAAGTATGTTGACAAAATAAATATGAAATTGATTGTTTAAAAGGAGCTTTTTGAGACCGAGTTTTATATAAACGGTTGTAGTACTACCTGGATAGTACTTTAGACTGTACTTTGTTAAAATATGAGACAATTTTATCCAACCATCATGCAGTTGCTTGATCTGTACAAAATGACCCTTTTCCACGATGTTTTGGCTTAACCGCTATAGTTATGGCGGTCTTATGTTGCTCAACTGCTTGTGCTCAAACATAGCTTCATTTTGTTATACAATATACCTGGACATACTGCTTTTTCTAGGCTAATGAAGCGCCCTTAAAATTGGGTCTCAAACACTTAACATGAACCTTAAATGTTTTGACGAAACCGACCTCTGGTTTTCGCCTCATGGTCAAGGGAAAGAATGCATAATGAATAATTTTAGAATTGTGTGTTTACCTCCCTTCTTATGTTACATAAATTGAACTGTGCAGGGAATGATATCTCTACACATCTTATGGATGTAAACTATATTGCTCAAAATTTGCTAAGGATAACTTTTTCTTTCAGAATATTTTGCTGTAAACATATTGACCCCATTTTATCCTTTTACACGAAGAAGGGTTAATGTTCGGACTGATCCTGTAGCCAAAATGTAATTTCGGCATGTATACGTTGCAAGAGGAGCTCTAAAACGTGTTTCATTCAACCTTGTATCTTCAAGTACGCTGGTACATTTTTCGAGTTGTTAACAAAGTTGTCGCAACTTTTACATTCAGTTTCCATTTGAAAATGGCAGACATGCGTTTAAGGCAACATCTTGAGATGAGATGAATGGTGGTCTCGGCATGCTTAATTATGTTTTTCTCAAAGGAACGTTGCTATTGTCCTTTGTGTGTCCCAGGGCGTTCTGTCCCGAATGTGAAATCGGTTTATAACGACTTGTAATGTTAGGCATTTGCATGCTTGGGTCGAGATCGCTTAATCAATGAGGTTCAAGACCAATTTTTGGTGGTTCAGGCACGGCGTTATCGATTTGACAATGCAACAACGTTACGCAATGGCTTCAAAAACGCTATTGGTGTGGAAGTAATGGATCTAATGGATGGCAATGTGCGTCCACATAGACCCAGAATCACCAATCAATATCTCGAGTAAGCCATAATCGTCCGTATGGAATTGACAGCTAGATCATCGGATCTAAATCCAGAGCATGCTTTGGACATGTTATAGACAGCTGTTTCATCACGTCCGGTGCAACCGGCATCGCTACAGGAGCTCAGGCAAGCTCTTCTTGAAGAATGGGATCAAATTCCACATTATAAGTTCAGGAGGCTTATAAGCAGAATGCACAGGTGTTTTCAGGCCGTATTCGAAGCCCGGGGACACCACACGCGCTATTGAAGTGTATTTTTTTTAAGTTTTGGACATTTATCTCCAAAACCGAAAGGCTTAACCAAATGTAATTGGCACGACATTTTTTTAACTAAGTCCTTCATTATAAAGATTCAAATTATTGAACCAACTTTAATATTAACCCTGTGTGGAGGTATCTCGGATTTTGCACTGATCCTGAGAACATTAGTGTGTCAACTTGAAAATAACACAGCCCTGTGTTGTGAGGTTCTTGATGATGCAACAGAATAATGAAAACCAGCACCAACAACCTTCTTATTATAAAAAAAACAAAGCTGCTACATCTCTCAAATTTACCGAAGAGAATGTCATATTGTCTCCAACAAAACATAGTAAATTGCATTCAGATTAGAATGTGTTGTTGGGAGTCTTTCTAATATACTGATGTCAAGAAGGATTCTTGAAAAATATATTTCCTTGCAAACTGTTAGGTCTGATATGTTTATTTCTGCTTGAGTTTTGATCTATGTAATCTCCAAAAATAAATGAAATTATAAGCCTGAAATCAAAATGCACCTTATGTTCTAGAGCCACATTTATGTAATAAAATAATGATTTTTTTTAATCTTCAATTTATCCAACCTTTGAATTTAAATATTGAACAGGCATTTAAGTCTTGAATTTTGACTTCTTATCGAATTTGAGTAGTATAGATTTTAGGAATGAATCCTTAAAACCTTCAACCCTAAACTTTCTTTATTCCTTTACTATTACTATTACAGTCAAACCTGTCTTAAGCAAGCATCTAAGGGACATACAAAAAGCGCTTGCTTAAGACAGGTGCTTGCTTAATACAGGTCACTTTTGGGGCAAATGGTTCTTTTGGAACTCGGTGGCCGCTTGCTTAAGACAGGTTGCTTGCTGAATACAGGTGGACGCTAAGACAGGTGTGACTGTACTTTATCAAAATATATATATGTGACCCGTCACGCGAAAAGGGACCATCTGGGTAGTGCGTAAAGTGTCGACCTTAGTAAGACAGAGCGGTGTGCACAAACTGACTATTGTCGAGACCTTTCGCACTTTGCTAATTTTCTGAATCTAGAATGAACGATCTACCTTCCCGTGAAATAATTTTTGAAATACGATCTCTACTTTACCTGTTCTAGAATCAATCTCTATTTCAAAAACTATTTTCACAGATGGTCCCTTTTTGCGTGACGGGTCACATACTTTTAATAGATCTAAACAAAAAAGGGCGATGGTTCATTGGAGGTTACATGGTTGATTTCCAACCTAACCTTAGGCGTTTCTTGGACTTCGAAAGTTATACGCACAATGAAGGCGACCACCAAAGAATATATAGGATACAGGTGATATAAAAACTGTGACCAAAGATGAATGCCCTCCGTCCGCTCCTTTTTGCCATTTGAGGGTTGGTGAATAATCAAAACACCGTAACTACAGCTTGAATAAGCTGTAGTTTCGATGCTTTGATACTTCATCAACGATATTTTTCAACAGAAGATTATTTTTTACGCACTTGCGTAAATTGCGTATTGGGAGTTACGCCCTTGTTACGTCTGCAACAACATTGGAACTTAGCTTGGAAATAATTCTGGTAAATCTTTTAGGTCGGAATTGCATCAATGTTCAAGTAGTGAAAAGAAATGATAAACAGCCGCAGTATAGTTCCACTGTGTATAACCGTACAGTCGCCTATACCTTGATCCTCGTGATAAAGACAGAAGGGAAAATTCAAATCCAAATATCTTACAATCGGCAAGACATCTTGAGATGCGATTTTCGCTAATGTAAATTGACACTCATGGTTATTCTCTGTATTATTGTACCAGATAGGCGACACCTGAAGGGTTTCGCGGAAGAGAAATGAGAGAAGATTAATTGAAATTAAAGAATATGTCAGTTCCAAAGTGGATTCATACTTCCATGAGTTTAAAAATATGCTCTCTTCATGCCTTATAATTTAATATCATGGAGCAAAAATGTCTACATTTTTCCTCGATGAAATCAGGGACTCTAAATATACTTTTAAAAAATGTTGAAATTTAGGAATGGTGACACCTGAAGGGTTTCATGGGAAAGAATGAGTAATGATAAAAATCCGCAGAGTTAGAAGGCTCCCTTGTGAGCTTGACCAAGCCGAAAGTTTACAAGAGTTGTCTGTGGACAACATAGCTCGTCCAAACTGCTGCTTGTCATAAACAGCACTTGACTAAATATAAAAGTTCATGGTCATTTTTTTATATTCTAAAGTCCATAATCTGATAAATCCTTATCTACCTATCTAGTGCATGGTGAAGAATTTGGTCAGACTATGCAACTGCACAGGCTGACCAAAGTCTTTGCTATGTGCACATTTGCAATTATTGAAAATGTCACGCTCAGGCTCAAATATAAGGTTGATCATTTAATCAGTGCATTTATGAAGTATAATTGTCAGAGCTGTAAGCTTTCAGAATATTCCAAGTTTAAAGTCATATTTTAAAATTTCAAGGGTCCAGGTCAAGGTCACAAAGTCAAGAGACTTGATCACAGGAGGAAGATATTATAAACTGTATTTGATAACCTGGGCACATATTAAGAAGATATCTTGAAAAATAGTGAAAACAGCTGTTCTAGTTTTGACGGAAAATTCTACATTTAAGAGTTGAAAAGAGTTTTCTTTGGTTTCATTGAAATATGAACTTAAAATCTAATCACACTGCATGAAAATGCAAATTTGCCAAAGTATATTCATGTATATTATACTCTCTATCTACTGAGCGTCTGTAGTGAAGACTCTGGTTAGGTCGCGACAGTCCCGATTCAATATGATACAGTTTATAACATCTTGAAATTGGCAATAATTTTGAGCAAAACATTATAAATCCCTAGCTCAGCACTCCATTCATTGCAAACAATCAACCCCACCAATTTGCAACCCTCATTGTTGAAAAACACTTTGAAATCGTACAACAGATAACATTTTCATGTATATTGAATAAATTATTCTATGACTTTTAGATTGATCTAATGATTTAGGAGAGCTAGATGTCTGTCATGGTTTGATAGTGGAAAATGGCCAGGCTTATTGAAATCTAAAATTTGACACCATCTTTGGGAAATAATCAGGGAACATTCTGGCAAAGTTTCATTGAAATCAGCCCAGCCGTTAGGAGGAGATCTATCAAGGATTTTATGACTAACATTGTCTGATAAAGCACAGAAGTTGACTTATTTCAATAGCTATTCTTAAAATCTGAAAGATGGATTTAATGTTGCACAATATTCATTTTTCCTATTGTTTGTATGTAGATCTATGTATGTATGTATTTTCATTGATTGTACAGCGCAATAGAATATTTGTATAATTTTTGCGCTCTATAAATGCTATGTAATTGTAATTGTAATTGGATTTCATTGTAAGAATACCAAGTCATGCTACACCCATACTTATGAGGAAATTAGAATTAAAAGAAAGAATAGCCAAGGAAACATTTTGGCCAAGTTTCATTCAATTTGGTCCTGTGGTTTAGGAGGAGAATTTCAAAGATTTCCGAGTGAAAAATGCCCTGTCCTGCAAGGATAGGTCTTTTTAATTCATGGAGGCATGAAACTAAAAATCAAATCACACTATATAAATATCAAAATGGCATAACAATAATTGCCATGCATATTATGTATAATTTCAATGAAACAATTAACCAATTACTAGGAAGCATGTATTTTTTTACGCATGTTATTTGTTCTCTTCTTTAATCATATAATTATGTTTTCATATCAAAATCATGTGGGACCTCCAGACAATTTGTCCCTTTGTGCACCAGCATTTTATATAGTCTGGGGAAGGAATCGAACCTTCATACATGATTTTGAGTTATTTGCAGCAATAAGACCCTGATTGTAAAATAAGGCCAAAACACAGGGCTCATGTTAGTGTTTGAAATTGGGGAGTCATTGACTTCTCACCTAAGATATTCTAGGGGTCAAATCTGAATTTTACCGGGTCAAAATGACAGAAAAAGCAAATCATAGAATAGTAGAATTTTGCATATTTAAGAGTCACTTTAACGGTTATGTGTAACGATATAAAACAAGTAATTAATTTGCAGAAATTAATTAGTAATAGTAATTTGTGAAAATCTTAAGTATAGAACCAAATTTTGACCCTTAGTAATTCCTCAAGGGGGTCAAAATGACCACTTGTGAGAAATTTCTATGGGTCAAATTAAGATATTTTCAGATTTTTGAGGGTCAAAACCCTGATTTAAAGGTCAAACATGAGCCCTGAAAACAGAAAGATTTTTTATGCCCCCATATTGAGATATCTGGGGCATATTGTTTTACTCATGTCCGTCTGTCTGTCTGTCAGTCCGTCTGTCTGTCCGAAAACTTAACCCGAAAACTTAACCTTGCCAATATCTTCAAGCCAATTCAAGATACTAAGCTAATATTTGGCATGATGATAGATCTCAATGATCCGCATCTGCTGGTACCAAAGTCAAGGTCATGTGACAAGGTCAAGGTCATCTGTCAAGGTCAAACTTTAAAAAAAATGCTGTTACGGGGGCATTTGTGTTTCACAAACACATCTTGTTTTTTTCTACATTGAAAATTCTCAATAATTGGTGTTCAACGAGATGTGAAACCATAACATTATCTCTCTTTATTGAAAATTCCAAGCAGATTGATACAAAACTCACTGAGTGTGATCAGATATTAGTTTCATGCCTCCAAGACTTAAAAACATTACCTGTACCTTCTTAATTTATAAATCAAAAAATATGTAATTTATTCAAAATATGTTACAAACGATTTGAGAATGATGATTTTAGATTAACCATTTTGCACTGGGGCATAAAAAAATCTGCATGCTCAGGTTTGCTGTCCTTGAGGTATGAAAGCATTTTTTTTCAGCTGATCAGAAACCTTGTCAAAACATCAAATTGATGATCAAATCGGTTCAACTCATATTATTTATTCTTTTTTTTTTTTAATTTAAAGATAAGAAGAATATTTTGATGATTTCATAGAAATATGAAACTAACTAGAGCTGCTTAAGTAGCTGATTTGCTCCACTGGCCCGGATCTACTGATATGATTCAATGAGAAATTAAGAGAATGAATGAATGTTATTTCAAGTAAATAAGTGTTTTTAAGTGTCACATGCTGAAATATTTCTGTTATTTCTTCTATTTAAGTCATTCTGATCACATTAGTTTTTGTAGCCTTTTAAAGGTTTACCCGAGAATCGTTTATGTGTAATTTGATAGGTATCCATAAGTTACATTTTGAGAAAATGATTTCCAAAGTTTCCACCATGAAATAGAGAGAAATTACATCTGCTCATAAAAGACCTATTTTTCATCTGATCACAATATTTTTTTTTTGTAAATTGATAAAGGGTCATCTTAGGATCACTATTTAAAGTTGATTATCAGCATTAGCATTAGTATGAGAAATGAATTCCAAAGTTTTGACTATAAAACATTTGAGGAAATGACCTCCACCTATAAAAGACGTGTTTTTCATCTGATCACAATAGTTGTTTTATTTTTTGACTGATAAAGGGTCACCCAGGGAAAATATTTTTCTCTAGGAGATTTTTCCATAGTCTACGAACAACCTAGCCATGAAAATCTGCTTATCAGTGCAGCTTAGTGGACAAGTTGGACAACTTGGACAGCTAATTTTAGAACTTTTATCAATCATGAATGCAACTCTTGCTACTCTTGCGGCTTGGGTATCTTAACCCTTGTCATGCTGAACCCAGACTATTCCTGCTTTGTCAGGAGGTATAGACAAAGATCAGCCTGCACATAATTATGTGCAGTCTAATCTTTATCCATACCACCTGTTTGTCACCTTCAAACCAGAATTATCAATAGATTGTGCTATTCTAATGAAAATTGACCAACAGTTAGTACTTGCAGTGCTGTACAGCCCTTTGATTTTGATGCAAATTATACCTGGAATTTATTCAGCGTGACAAGGGTTAACTTATCTAATCTTACCCAAATTATCTGCACAACTAAAGACAAGAAAACTCTACCATGTTGTTGCAGACAATTTTGATGACATCATCGGGATTTCCCCAAGATTGCAATCATATACTGTAGTAATAGCGAGCGTCTATTACTCCGCACTTTACACATGACTTGTTTTGGCCAGCTTAATTTATATGCTCGGGTTTAAAATAGATTTTTTGTAAGCATGAACTTACTATAAACTCTTTTAGTTTAATAGATAAATCTGTAAAACATCCAGGTCAAATTACAGGATGTTTTCCTTGAATCTCTGAAGGCTTTTTACACCCGGGTCCAATTTTCCAGACGTTATTTCTGAAATCTTGGACATACACGTATATTAATCAAGGTCCAATTATTGAGAGCAAAGATCCATTAATTTTCTGTAATATTATCATTACATTTTCAAACTTGCATTTTGTATGTACATAAACAGTATTAAGTAAATACAGCTTATGGATTACACATAGCTTAAGATTTAACAGGTTTAACTTGTTGATAAGAAGAAATTGCTTGAAAACACAAGCATTTCTAGCATCAGGAAAGAAAATCCTGAATTTCCAATCTGGAATTACAAAAATTCCCCATTTTAGCCTTTATTGAGAGTACTGTGCTGTACCATAGCATTCTAGAAATACGCCTATCAAGATGAGAAGATATTCATAATCATAGTATATTTCTGGTATATTCAACATTGATAGGTTAATATCTAAACAATTTATGTCGTCCCCAACCCCTGTTTCAAATCACAGATGGGAACTGTACAGTGGGATGTGAAATTATAAGGTCAAAGAAGGGGTGCAAGACACTGATCAATGTTTTCTTTAACAAGTATGTTTTGAGGTTTATCTGGCCGATATTTGATGAGTTTCCCTTGTAGACTCTTCACCGAAAATAATGTCCTTGCCAAACCTACTGTAGAAACTTTAATATCAAACTGGGTGTTTGTCAAACAAAATGACCTAATTACATGAAATTCATTAACCTGTTAACAATTGAGACTCAAGGTCAAATGCAACCTATGCACATAAAGCAAGAAATCACACACATCAAAAGGATATTATTTCCATTAATAAGTTGTTACTAACCTTTTATCGTCCTTTTTTTACCAAGTTTCATCAAATTTCCTGACTCTTACTAATTGTCTCTTGACAAGCAAATTGTAAATGGTGCATTTTTTTTCAAGGGAGGTAATCATGTTTACCTGGAAAGTACACAATAGAGGTATTTCACGTAATTATCTCCCTTGCGTACTCTCCAGTCAAATTTACATAGCAATGCAAACGAGGGGGCGTCCTTCTTTTCTCCACTGTTTATTTCATTGAAATTTATCCGAATAAATCAGTCGATTTCAACTATTAATAAAATAGATCATTAATCTTTTATAATTCAAACCAATACTTATTAGAAGCTATTTCGACCGCTTTTAGTAAATTTTATTTTCAAATATTGACAAAAAGCGACGTTTGATTTTAGTTGGGTGGAATGAATTGCAGATATAACTCTTCAGAGTTTATCTACTTAATGAATTTATATTTGGTCGAAACAGATATCCTCCATCGAAAATCTACCGTTTTGAGAAAACACTTCAATATGATAGTTTGTATGGATTTCTTTCATTTTGACTATTCATTTTCATTATTTCAATACTAGAACTAGTCATTTTTTGTCACAAATCGATCGTAATTGTTTAACTAAAAAATACAAACAAAATGATTAAAATAAAGAGATAATAAAAAACAGACAAGAGAAACGGCAGACGACAGAATGCAAATTCGACACATGTTTTTTTTTTCTCTCTCTCTCTCTCTCTCTCTAACGAAAAAAAACCACGAAACCATATCGAGAGTGAAAGATAATGTGAAAAGGGGAAAAATAGTTCCACCGTAGGTTTATTATAACGAGTTGCTATTTCATTTTAATAATGATTCAAATTTGAACACATACTTGCATTGGGAAGGGCTTTTAAATACATTGGAAACGTGCATTCGCTGTTTCGATTTGTAGTTCTGAATTCACTTGATTTCTTTTTTTTAACACTCACCTCTTACGAATCCAATTAATTTTCCAAATTCATGAATTATTGAACGCATTATTTAGATACCCCCTTTATGGATATATATTGATCTCGAAGATGTGATAGAAGTTAAATACGATTACGTAATACCATATGTCACACACGACGCTTAATTGTCACCAGTACAATGTTTATTTAGCGCACGTGTTGTAACTTATAACTGCTGCCTTAGTGTTTACCGCTCTTTGATCTGGGGTCTATGGCATATTGAAAACCCCTTTCTAAAATCATAAGCAAACATGAAGTAAAAATTCAGCCCTACATCTTTTAACGCTTAAGTTTCATCAAGTAATATGAAAAACAACAGTGCTGAAAGGGGCTTGTGCTAAAATATTTTAACGATTCTAAATGAGTATCAGATATATGGCCCCTATACGATAAAAAAACATTAATCTAACTTTAAATAAGTCAGGTCTTTCTGTGCTTTTTAAAAAATACCACGTATTTATCTATTTAATATTATCATTATATATTTTCTTAGTATGAAAATTTCTTGTGCAAAAAAAAAACCCGCTGTAGTGAATAGACAGCCCAATATTACAAACAATCTATGAAATGAGGTGGCGTATTTGGTTGGATTATTCACTCAACGATTTATTTATTTTATTATTTATTTTTACTTTTTGCAAGAATACATTTCCTTGTCTCAGTGTGTTAATTACGATGTGATGGTAATAATGTTTTATACAAAGAAATTACTATATAAAGAAATGATTGAGAAGGCTACGTATTTTTTTTTTTTTTTTTTTTTTTTAAGTAATACATGTATTGGTATTTTAATGAAAAGAGCGAAATAAATGATAAGATCTGAATAAAAAAAAGGAATAATATACGAATAAATATATTTCAAAGACAAACTTTGGTGACAAAATTTTAAAAAAAAAGGTCAGTACATTAATACCAACAAGAAATACAAAATATACTTCTTATAGGTCAGGAACGCGAAATAGAGTTAGATTAATATAAGTTAATCAAAAGCATAAAATAGAAAAATGACAAAAATAAGCATGAAGAATTAAAGCATTAAAACTACATCCTAATTATGTGTAAAAATAACTTTGATTTCGTTTATAAAGACGAGTATTTTGTGGTTTAAATATATTATTTTTCTATAAACTATTACTGGACTAAAATTACATGCCCCCTCGTTTGTATAAGGGGCGGAGTCGAGAGATTTCCGCGCATGCGTAGACTTATGTGAAATAGGTCTATTCTTTCCTGTACAGTTTTGATACTTCACCAAGACAGTAACACTTTTTTCTAAGGAATATTCTTTTGTTTAATGTAGAACTAAACAAGTTTCCCCTGTCAAGGCACTGACCCCAAACCCCCATTTTAAAGCACAAAAGTTTTTTGGTCAAGTTTTTAAAACTTTTACATATTTAGGCCTGAATATAAGAATCATTCCCCAGCCATTGAAGTCAAATACAAAACATAGACCCTCAATTTATATTTACTGAATATCTTGCCAAATTAAGCATCCAACAACTATTCGATATCTGTTATTGGTCAACATATTTCAGACCAAATGGTAATATGATTTTTCCTGGATACGTTATCAAACTGTAGACCTAGATGGCGATCTCTTCCGCATGATTATGAGCCATTTATTTCACATCTCTTTCTAGATTTCTATAGACCCACATAACGGCTATATGCTGCCAAATACAATATTTTAGTGACAAAGTTAGGTAGAACAATCATTCGATAAACAGAATTTTTTTTAGTTCAATTAATCTTCTCTCATTTGTCTATTTCATTTACATTTTTGGAGCAATTTCAACAAAAATAGATTTACATTGAAAACAGATTTGAAAAGAAATGTTTGATTCTATATGTCAAACCTCATAATCTCATAATAAAGAGAATTCTTTAAAGTTATCTGTTACATTTTCACCTTTCATGATTCCTGAAAAATCTGTGATTTTGTGACCCTATTTTACATTTAAAAAATCGGGCAATCTTTTGAAGATGAATGTGAATCACTTAATCATTCCAATCCTAATAAGGATGGAAGATAGTTTAAGCACAACATTTTGAAGATTGGGCTGTGGAACAGTTCTAATAATTTTTGGTAAAATTAAAGACTAGATTTTTTCACCATGGACGATGGAGAGCTTGGTGTTGGTCGGATAGTCAAGGGCCTCTGGGAGTTGTATTTCATAGGTGGCATGTTTATTGTGGATGACACATGTATAAGGTGAATACAGTTGCTTTTTCAATTTCTGTTTTCTACCGTATTTGTCTTAAACTTGAAAATATGCTGTCACATTTCTTATCATCAATTTGCTATAAAACAACATTTAATTATAAAAAAACTCTTTTATTTTGGTCTTATTTTAATCTACTGCATGTCGAGGGCGGCGCCCCCGAACCCCTGCCGCCAGCTTGTAAAGTTAATTCATTTTTGTATATTCCATATGAGTTTTCTATTTTTCAATCGTTTTTCTCTCGTTTTTCATAATAGTTTGTAGTCAATTTTTTTTTCTTCAATATTTCTTTTTCTTTTCACTTGACTTGGGTTAACTCAAACTGAGACGGTAAAGTGGGTGATTCGGTAAAGTGGGTGATTCGGTAATGTAAGTGTTTCGGTGAAGTAGAAACAGATAAATGTTTGGGACGATGGAGACAGGGGACGTAAGCGAACTTCTTGGTAACTTCACTATGCTATAAAATGCAGTGTCCTTCAGAGTCTTCATTAAATGGGTTTTGCTTGCACGAAGAAAGTTTATCCGGTGGGGCCAAGAAAACCGAACAAAGCTCGCAAGCTCGCTTTGTTCGGTTTTCTCGGCCACCACCGGATAAACTTTCTTCATACAAGCAAAAATGAAAATATGCCCTTTCTACACCTTGTTTTTAATATACAAATAGGTAATGTATCATAAAATCCTACCTCATTTAGTGAAATTTCCCAGTTAGCTGTGTGGAAACTCAATTTTCGGTAAACATAAAATTGCAGAACGCCAAGGTGACGTGTAAACAACTAGCATTTTCATCCGCATACAAATTCAAAGGTTGGAGTTTCGAAATGGATGTAGTCCTCGCTAGTTTATAAATTCTCTTTTATTTTCTAAAAACATTTGAGATTTTAGTTTCATTTTCACCAAATTAATACCTTTGTATAATTTAGCTATATTTTTCATAAAACTATTTTTTCCAAATTACCCATCCGACAACTATTCCGTATCCGATATAGATCTAGTTCAAATGAGCACTTTTCAGACCAAAAATCTCAACAATGCGATTTTTCCCAGATATATCAGCCAGTTGTAGACCTAGATGGAGTTTCCTTCTACATGATGATGTGCCATTTATTTCACATCTCTTTCTAGATTTCTCTAGACTCAGATCGCGGCTATATGCTGCTAAATACGATATTTTAGTAAGGTACATAGAACAATTGTTCTAAAATACGATATTTTAGTAAGGTTGAACAATTGTTCTATTAATAGAACAAGTTCAATTAACCTTCTCTCATTTCTCTACAAGGTAAGGCTTATCTACTTCTATCTTAAATTTTCATTTTAAAACGCGGATCATCCAATTGAGCTAAACTTTTCTTCAAGAAGAGAACGATTTTCCCCATCAAAACATATTTAGACACAATTTAGATTGAATTTCAATTGTTACAAAGATTCTTTATCCATTTTATTAGATTATTGCAACCCCTTTATCGAAAGATACCATAATCTTCGAATAATTGATTTCAGAAAACACCCACCCTCTCAAACAAACTGTACGGGATAGTGCCTCATGTCGTTTTTCTAACTGTACGAATAGTTCAATATAATGATTCACTTTGTAAATTGTCCTTTAGATACTTTACACAGTCGAGGATATCATATAGCAAATCATTATCTGTTGAAAATCCTAATTTACGACCCCTTCGGACGGCTTCTTGTCCATAAATCTGGTTTAACTCAGCTGTAGTAGAAAAGGTAGTCCGAGGTTTAGGTGTTTGAGTTGTTGTTGCTGTTACAAACTTACACTCTACTTATTACTTTGTTTCTACGGAAGACATTCGCTTGAAGATTTACATGTTTGTTATTTTTTCACAAAATTTATACTCAATTTATTGCGACATCCATAAACATAACATCAGATCTTCAATACAAATATACATTAAATACCAGCGTGGAAGGAAATACAAATAACTCGGATTAGCAATAGGAAACCAAATAAGATTAAAAACATCAACACATTTTTTGTTTTTATGTTAAGCCGATTAATGTTCAAAAAAACCTTAGGCGTGTGGACTTTTGTAAGCAATACAATATGTCGCAAAAATCATTGCATCGACACGTCACTGGTCTAGGAGTTTCCAGCGTACAGACGTTGGCGCACACTTTAAGCTAGCTCCGTTTTTTCTGCTAAAATACAACGTTACCATTACATTTTCTATTCAAAAATCTAAGAATGCCTATCAAAAATCTCAATTCAATATTAGCAAATAGCTAATTCGGATGAGTGGTAGTGCTAATTTTCCTTTGGAAATCAGTATACCACCAGGTGCTGAATTACACGTCATTAAATGGTCATTCGGAAGACAGCTTGAGATTTTTTCGTTGGCTTGAAAATCAAAAACTCCACCGAAGTTTTTTATTGAGAAAAGGTATACTTACGAAGGCCCGTAATTTGCTATCACAGTTGTTGTTAGATATTGTTTGTCGAGAGTCGGTCTCTAGAGATCTAAATATGTTTTTGCAAGGCCGAGTGTGCAGTAAACGGACGCTATCTATTACGGAGTTTTACGAAATCTTGAAATAGGTAACATACCTGGAATCCCTCAGGAATAGTAAGAATTTCGTTTGTATGAACCCGATAGTACAATTCCTAAAGCTTGCCTTAAGGTGTGTTACGCAAAGTGTAGGACTACTGCTGATTTGACTAGTGATTTGACTAGTGACCGTTTTCAATTGCTTTACGGATTACACATACTTAATTGCGCTTTCAATTGGAAAACAAAGTTTACTTTAAAACAAACCCTTTCTCAAGCCTCTGTCATTATAACCTTTAAAAACATGTTGATGATATAATATTATAGGCTTATCCTAAGTCCATAACAGTAAAAGCGCCCCTGATCTTGATGCGCGCATACGGAAGGTACTCTTCCTTGGGTACTGGAGAAGGAAATTTCTTTAGAGACATGATTACTTCTTTTTTCTGCTATAATACCAGTCCCGTGTGATATCCTCGGTGTGGTTGACCTCGTATCTGAGTCAGAACCCACCGAGGTGTAAGTCTGTCCATCTGCCGACCGGTAGACATAAAAAAATCATCGTTTCGAGACCAAAACCTCATATTTATATACCAAAGACGTTGTCACGAGGTTTTAGACCCATATTAAGAAGCGAAGTAAATTTTGAAATCCCATCCCTGATTTGTGTCGTGATGCATTTTTGATCTTCGAGTTCTTCATGTGATAATACTCAGTTATTCGCTTGCTTTAGATATGCTGTTTTGAAATGAAAGAGAGTACATTATAATACTACGTAAAGAAGTCGTAAAGAATCATAACTAAATCGTAGGAATTCGTTAATATATTGCCATGTACTCGAAAGTATAAAAATGATAGCGGTAGTCATCCTTCTTATATTGTTTTACAAGTGACTCCAAACATGCATAACAACAGCTAGCAATTATCTGTGTTTATTATCAAATATATTATATTTCGACATATAAAAAAACGACTGTTTCAAAAAACGACTGCACATATTCAACAGTGTTTCTGCGTTTTGTCTTTTGGTAACCAAATACTCGTTACTATAGTTTGAATAACATTGAGAAACGAGGTTTTGATCGCCTTTTGTTCCTTACACCACGTGACCAGTAGATGCACACTAGGAGCAGTAGGCAAGTACAACATGTATTTTAAAACTTCCTCTGACTCTGGCTGTCGGATCGAGCTTTCTGTTATTGCTGCTCACGCCCGCTTGTTCGTAGTTGTGTAAATTTCCGATTTTTTTCCTGTACGGGTATACACAGTGAGAACGCACCTTATCAATATAGCTGTGGTATGTTTTGCATGTTTTGAAGTCTGCAGTAAATCGTTCGTAGTTTCATGTTGTGTTTGTTATACTGCTCTTTTAATCGAGCCTAAGGATAAGCTGACAGTAGCTACGTAAAACTGCTGCTATTTTTCTTTTTGTAAAAAATGGCAAAAGCGAGTACTACTGAAACGGATCAGCCTATTGCTGATGGAATAAAAGAAGTTGAAGAACAATTAAAAAAAATTGGACTTTCAAAGCTCCAGGAAATTGCAAGACAACAGAGGGTTAAATGGATGGAAACGGAAATAAAAATAGGAGTAACAGGACAAGCTGGCGTAGGAAAATCCACTTTTATAAATACGTACAGGGGAATAAAACCAGGGCAACAAACAGACGCTAAAGTTGCCACTGTTGGTGAAAGACATACAACGTTAGAAGCAACGCCCTACCCAGATCCAATTAACAGCAAAATTCAACTCTTTGATCTTCCAGGATTGGGAGCGCCAGGCTTTCGGAAAAAGAACTACCTTTCTCATGAAGATGTTCGACTTCAAGAATATGACTTCATCATCATTATAACAAGTGAAAGATTCAGAGAAGATGATATATGGCTGTACAATAAGATATGTCATGAGATGCAAAAGTCTGTCTTCCTAGTGAGAAATAAAGTCATGGTGAATATTGAAGTAAAAATGGAGCGAACAAAGATGACAGAAAATGATGCATTAGCTGAGATGAGGAAAGATTGTAAAGAGGAGTTACAGGAACACATCAAGGAGTACAACGAAGATGAAGGCACTGACTATAATGATAATATCGAGATATATTTCATCGACTGTCACCAGAAAGATCACAAACAATTAGATTTTTCCAGATTGCTGATTGCGTTTGCAAAATCGATGCCAAATGAAAAACACGATGCTGTGTTATTTAATCTGAGACACCGCACGCCAAAGATACTAGAAGAGAAATATAACGCACTATGGAGAAGGATGTTTCTGACTTGCACTATATCTAGTTTAGGAGCTATGGTTCCCATTCCGGGTACTTCTATGGTTCTGGATGTGATGTTGATCAAGCAAGAGGTTGACGAATACAGACGGCAGTTCGGAATAGATGATATCTTTATACCCAATTCTATGGATCCTATTATTCAAGGAATACAAAGATTCTGGGCATCTTTCAACATGCTTTCGTTAGCTGAAATAGTTGTTTCAGAAGGAGTAGAGAAATCTGCTTCACTTATTCCGATTGTTGGAACAATGATCGCAGCAATTACATCGTTTGGTAGTACACTTTTTGTACTTCGCAAACTTTTGAATAAGATGTACGAAGATGCCAAGAAAATTCACGAAATTCAACAATAAATCAAATACTTCAAGTGTTTTATATACATACACTTTAAAACATGTGTGATTATAATCTATTATAAGTTCTGGGATATTTTGGCGAGATTCAGAAAAAAATAACAGCAAGCGATAAAGTAAAACAATGCGAAAACGTTTTCTTTAGTTTTGGAGAAAATAAGTATTCTATAAATAGAAAGTATAAATATTTGTTGTACACGACGTTGCTTGTGGTCACGCAACAGGGATAATCAGGATGTTTATCAATGCCTGCCAAACGAAGTCACCATTACTGGCGCCAAATTTCCACAAAAATACCAATATTTCACTTAATTTAAACGCACATACTGCTGGTGACCTAAGTTTTACTATGTGATCCGTTTCTTTTTTATTGCCAGTATACAATGTAGTTGTAATCTGAAAGAAATGCAATATTTGAATTTCGGTTTGAAATACTTGAATAGTGACTCATTTACGGAAAATATCAACCTGTTATCGAACCTCATTTTCGGAAAATACCTATTCATTTTGCTGTGTTCCAATTTATACGCGAATATCACATTACATCTTGTTGGGTCTTGTGAAAAAGTCAACAAAATACTATTTTGATAAATTGACTTAGCGGAAGACTACACTAAGTGTCTATACATCGAATTTTATATTTAACCCTTTCCTGTTTTACAAAATTTTGGACCTGTCCAAATTCAAAGGTTTTGCAGACGAAAATTTAAAGTCGATTTAATTTGAAAAATAACCATTCAGTAGGGTAGAAAATAGTGTGGAAAAAGAAGAAATTGCTTGTCAGAAGCAAATTCTTCTTTTTTCACAATGTTTTCTCACTCATAAAATCACAGGCACGTAAAAAGCAGGGATTAAACAGCAAAGGGTTTAAACACTCAGTACAGTTATGGAACCTCAATATGCATTTACTCAGAAAGAGCAACCTTTAATATCGAGATTGGGGGGTAATTCTAAACGCCTATTGTGGTAGCCGCCACCGTAGCGCGCCGGAGTGTCGATCTAGAGGTACCGAACTCGAACCCCGACGGCGGCACTTATCCTCTTTGACTATTTGTCTCCTACCAATGGGTCGGTGACCGTAGATTTATGTCGGATAGCAGCTATGGACTTAGAAAGAACATTGGTGACATTTTTGTAGTGCCGGTGTGGGAAATAGCAGGAATCCGTTGTTGTGTGCTCCAGGCGCTGCAATATTACTGAAAGATTGGTGAAGCGGCGTGAAACTTCATTCATTCATTCAAACAAACAAACAAACAGACAAACGAACAAACAAAAAAAACAAACTCATTTCTATTTGATTCTGCCCCCTCCTCCATTTTTCCGACTAATCACACCTCTTTTTTTATCTTTGCGATACACAGCTTGCTATATTTCACTTTAACGAAAAAGGTTATGTGAATGTCATAGAAGATGAATATATTTCTGTAGTGCCTTCAAGTGGGGGTGACGGCATGAACATATCATATGCGATCCGTGTTGGAAAGGGATCACCCATGAACGGTCATTATTCTATTTGAGCGAGATGAAATTGAATTATTTAGATTCAGAGATCAATTGAGATCGAAAATCGTATCTCAAATGATCTTAGTTATTCTCAACTTCAAATGATCATACGAGCAAATCTGACCGAATCCTTCTTCTAATATTGACACACATGAGTTGGAATATTGAGGGTATGCAAAATATATTGTGTAATGTTCTTACAAAATATTTGGGTAGTTTCAGTAATGGAGGTTTACAGGAAACCTTGGCTGATGAGTTTGATTTCAATATTTTCAAACAAGAGGCCCAAGAGGGCCTGTATCGCTCAACTGGCATTAATAACCCCAGACTTTCACCCTGTCACGCCCATACTTGGGGTTCAATCAAACTAGACCAATGTAAGTAAAGGGTACACAAATGAACATCCTTGCCAGGTTTCATTAAAATCGGCACAATAGTTTTGGAGAGGAAAATGTTAAAATATTTTAATGTGAAAGAAATGCCTATCCCTGCCACGCCTATATTTGGGGTTCAATCAAAATTTCTTAAACAAATTCAGTAAAGGGTCACCCAAGGAACATCCATGCCAAGATTCATTGAAATCGGCTCAATGTTTTGGGAGGAGAGTTTTTTTAAGATTTTATTGTGACACAATGCCCTGTCCTGCCACGCCCCGGTGCACGATATTTCGTCGAAAGACACTTCGTCGAATACGACACTTCATCAAATACGATAAAAAGTCGAAACGACATATGGTCGAGTCCGACGTTTCGTCGAATTTTTTAACTCGGGTGTCGATCAAAATTTCTTGAAGAATTTAAGTTAAGGATCACCAAAGGAACATCTTTGTCAAGGTTTCAATCGGCCCAATGGTTTGGGAAAAAGTTTTAACATGAAAAAATACCACGCCCAAGAAATTTGACCTGAAAAATGACCTTGACTGATGACCTTTAACTTCGTACATACAGAAAGGCTTTGTCCAAACCAATGATCATTTGAAATATAAAGGCTTTATCACTTACCATTCAAAAGTCATGACCATAGTTAATTTTTTTCAAGGACTCTGACCTCAAAAAATGACCTTGACCTTGACTGATGACCTTGAATTTTGAACCCATAGAAAAGAATGTCCCAAGCAAAAATTATGTGAAATCAGAAGGCTCTTTGACTTATCACACAAAATTTATGATCAAGGTTACATTTTTTGAAGAAGTTTGACCTTGACCTTGACTGATGACCTTTAACTTCCTACATACAGAAATGTCTTGTCCAAAGCAATAATCGTGTGAAATATGAAGGCTCTATAACTTAAGTTATGACGAAGGTAATAATTTGTCACACCAACGCCAACAACAACGCCAACACGAACGACGCAAATGTGATCATAACACCTCGGGTTTTCTTCGAAAACAGCCGAGCTTATAAAAATGGACAACAGCTGAACAGACTTTACTCAGCCTAAGTATTGTATGTCAAAACAATACTTCATTAAATAGTCACGATTTGGGCGTAGCCGCTGTTTAATAATCAAAGCACTAAAAATACTGGTGGTGGACGTTTCTGTTGGCATACTAGAGATATTCTTCCATTCGATAGGACAAGAAAAATTGTACAAGTAAAATTACGATAAAAGGAAAATGATTCGACCCAAGTTCGCATATTCCCAAACTTTTTTGCATGTCCAAATTTTTTTAAAATGCATTAAAGAAGAAAACAAGATGTGTTTGTGAAACACGAATGCCCCCGTAACGGCATTTTTTTTTCAAAGTTTGACCTTGACAGATGACCTTGACCTTGTCACATGACCTTGACTTTGGTAGCAGCGGATGCGGATCATTGAGATCTATCATCATGCCAAATATTAGCTTTGTATCTTGAATAGGCTTGAAGATATTGGCAAGGTTAAGTTTTCGGGTTAAGTTTTCGGACAGACGGACGGACAGACAGACGGACAGACAGACGGACGGACAGACGGACAGACGGACAGACAGACGGACATGAGTAAAACAATATGCCCCCGATCTATCGATGCGGGGGCATAAAAATAGTTGCAGCAATTATACCTTTTTTGTATTTAATATTTAAATTACAATTTGAATTTGGTGTTTAGCTGTATGTTTGAACTATGTTCTTTCATTTTTAATATTTGAGATTTTATTTGACAAAAATAAGATTATCGTCACATTTTCTTAAGATTCAAACAGGCAGATACGGGCCAAATAGATTACTACGCAATGAACGACTATGTGTGTTATGCAACAAGCAAGAAGTAGAGGACATTTATCATTTCCTTTTTGTATGTCCAATATACCATTTGAATAGACAAAAATATATAGATAAGTATTATTTTATCAGACCATCGATGCATAAGCTTTGCGAACTATTCCATAACCAAAATACGCGTAAGTTACGTAATTTAGCTATGTACATAAAAGATAGTCTTAACACAAGAACTAATCACCTTAACATTGCGTAAAAGCCGTTAAACCTTATCCCAACCGGTATAGGTTGTATGGAGTTTTTCAATGATAACAAGTAAGCTTTTATTGTCGAGTCTTAGTATTAGCATTACAAAGGAATCTGAATTAAATATTTGATTGCTCAAAATCTATATGATAGTTATATAGTAAAAAGTTAAAGCTTGTAGGATACGACTTTTATTTTAAAAATTTTTACAGATACATAAAAAATTTAATTCATTTTGCTGGTTGTAATGGAACCGTCACCCTGCCTTGTGTTTCATTTCGGCAAGGCTGAGCGAACGGACCACAAATTACCGATAAGTTTAAGTGCTATTTAGAAATTTTACCCAAAAGACATTCTTGTGCTTTAAAAGAACAAGGCTGACTTGACAGGTAGTTTAGTCGGTTATTTAGCTTTATTTAATAATTTCAAAGAGCACTCCCAGTGCTTTCTTCCGTTTTTAATTTGTTTAGAATTTCATTCGATACTGCAAAATTGTTTCTACGCATTGCGACGGTTAAAATTAAATATTTATGTTCGCTTATAAATAAAAAGAATCTCTAAGTTAGGCAATATCAAGTTGAACAACACAGGCACTGTTTGTACTGTTTTTCTACGAAAAATAATCCACTTTCCTTTTCAATTTCATCATTGGTATGCAAATCTACTTAATCTAATGTTTAGATGATCGTACCACGTGTATGGGTCCACGGGTTTCTTACCGAAGCAGTAGAAAGCAACGCTAAACTTTGCAGTTTAGAGAGATCAGTCCATATACTACTCAAAGTTTGCTAAGCACCAAAACTTGTTTATACTTTTATTTCAGGAAAAAATAAAATTTGATTACAAGACTGTTGGAAAAAGGTCGATTGTTATAAGTTTATCAAATTTTAAGATGAAAATAAAGCTTTATAATGATAAAAAGACTTTAAATGTAGACAAAACAGGAATTCCCTAAATATCGGTCTGTTTTCTTGAAAATCGAAAAAAAATCGGATTTGACCAAAAAAGCTATTCTTTCAATTGCATTTCGTTCAATAACGAAATGCAGAACCGACACTGTCAATAGCAGCCTGACAGCGCATCTGCATACTCCTGATTAAGTTCTGGATTACTCTTTGGGGGATAACAGATCATTTTTCTCTAAGGATCTGGCCGAGCTCCCGGAGTGTCCTTGGCTGGCCTGGCAAGCCGAAACTCGGACCTGTAGCTCATTTAATAGTCAAATTATGGTAGGCCCCAAAACAAATTGCGCCAAAAACAATGTTGTGTTTTTTGACATCTATAGACAAACCCATTTTACATATATAAAGTAGGTCAAAATTGGAAAATACGTATTTTGATATTTTTCGTAATTTTTATAACAGATTTTTCCAAACTAAACCTGTAAAGACTTTTTGACAGAAAACATGTTTAAATCTGAAGTAGAAGTTTTTTGTATATCAAAAGCCATGTGGTGGATTGTCAAAAGTTACTCGCTAATTGAAAATGGGATATTCTTTGTTATTTGGTCAGTTTTAGAGGTATTTTGTAAAACATCTTAACCCCACCCACTCACTTTAACATTGCAAAGTAGTAGAAAATGGTCAATTTGGCAAAACAGGGACACAGGCTTCATGAAATAGGGTTGAATCATTTTTAACAGTCCAAGTCTTTTCAATGTATAAGTCAAAGTAGATTTGAACCTCTTTTAACACCCCCTCCCTCCCCAATGTACAAAATTTTAGGTGAGCATCTTAGATTAAGCACATAAAACAAATATTTCCAAAGTTTAGCTTTAATTTTACCTTAACCTTTAGATATGGGCTTGGGTTGTCATGTTCTTTAGAAAATATAAAGAAATAACAAGAATGGCGTATTCCATGGGTTTTCCTTCTGTTGTACATCAAAGTAAATTGTATTTTGAAAATAAATCAATTCTCACTGACAAAAAAAGTTTTACATAGCCCTTTGGCTTAGTTGTATCTTACTAAGAGCCATGGATTTTTCTTATTGCCTCATCCTCTTATGGAATTGGAGCTACACCTAGTACTATACAAAGCACAAAGACATTCGTGTATATATGAAGGTTTGAAGAGGGGGGGGGGGGGTGAAGTAACTATTTGATGAAAATAAATCCCAGTATTCACACCAAAAAGAGCCTAGCAGGAATGATGCTATTATTATGTGAATATATGTTGCAAGAACACACTAGTTTGACCTTACGTTTATAAACAATTGCTAAATTTGATGTGTTGAAACTTTAGGTCTAAATGTTTTGGATGAGATATTTTTTTTTAAAAAAATAATCTTAGTTCTTTTCACAAATTTTCACCTTGAAGCTGTTTTGTATTTTCAAAAGCAAAAGATTCACACAAAATAAATATTTTTTTTAATTCAAAGCCGAAAAAAATCACTATGTTGTTTTGAAAGGATTTAACTTCGCTATTAACAATTTTATTACGCTGAAAACAGAGCACCTAATCATGGTTCCTGGTATTTTTCTCATCGCTTCTACCAGGAAATTCATTTCCGGGCTACATCTGTATAATCCCAGATATGTTTTACGAGTATCTACACATTGGTTGAAGACAAGTGTCTTACAGGGTGTGCTGCTGTCAGAGACCGAACGTTGAAACCCATAATTGGAATCCCAACGCACAATCATCTGCGCTGTGACGACGGTGGCATTGTCTGGTACCGGTTCTTTCGAATGCAATGTGTTGTTTGCCCCATTCAATGCGTGTTTGTAAAGATATTTGACAAACTAAGGTACACTGTGAATGTCAAAAGTTTGCGTTAAAGATTTTGAAATTTTCATATTAGGCGTTAAGAAAGTTGAAATTGAAAATTTTCAAACAGGTGCATCACATCAATGACTTAGGGAACTGGTTTTGATTGTCATTTTACAAGTTTTGAAAACATTGCTGAAAATAGAACGTGTTAAAATGAAGAATGGCATAAGAATTAATTTGAAATAAAGTGCCCTGGTTGCCAATTCATGGAAAGTTTTGATTTTTATTCAAAACGAGACTCAATAAACTAATTTTGATATGGACAAGTATTTGTCATAAATTAAAACATTTATACACAGAGAGTATGCTTTACTTGTAGCAAAAATTAGAAATGATTCAAAACTTTGTGAGAATGTTATGCCAACATTTCCTTTAAAATGAATGTAGAACGAATGATAACAAGTTTATGCTTCATAATTGTTCGCCAAGTGAATGTTAACAAACAGTTTATATCGAAATTATTAAAATGACAGACTATGTGAGGCATAAATATTTACTTGGAATGAAGTTGTCTAACGAATCTCTCCTAGTACACCATGCAGATCGATTACAAACGCACCCTTTATTACGAGGCATAAGATTTGAAATGGGAAAAAATGCTTTATCTAAAAAAAAACCAGGAAACCCAAATCTTGGTTTTAAATTAGTTGACTTGACCATGGGCTAATAGATTAAAAATGAATCAAGAAATAATTCAACAGGTTTGTGAATTCGACCCCTTAGCAAATTTGCGTAGTATATTTCCACAAGATGAAAAGAAGAGTTATTGTTTTTAATTTTTGAAAAATATCAAGGACCCCCACCTTAACATTGCTCGATAAACTACCAGTTTTGTTTATAAAGTTAAATTAATTTTATATTATGTTATTGAAATAACTAATGGCTTGATAAGCGTAGACATATGTGGAATAGCAGCTCTACACTAGGAAAGCATGTAATGGTGGTATTGGTGTGAGAATACCAGGAATCCATAGTAAAGCGCTGCTGCCGCCGCGATATAAATGAAAGATTGTTGGAAACGGCATAAAGCCCCCATTCAAACAAACAGAACTTGAAATAACTTGTCTTGATATGAATGAAATAATGTTGTAAGAAACCATTTCCAATTTCTACCATATTATTCTTTGATTTTAAAAATCGTAAGAGAAAAAGAAGGATTATTGTGAAAATTTTAGAATTTTAACCAAAAATCATTTAGAGAACCTGGAGAACCATTTTGTTGAAAAATTATTAGAATGCCATCCAGTTCACATAAATTAGTATCTTTTTAAAGTTTCAATGGTTTAAAGACATAATTATTATTACGAAGATTCGACAAGTTTGTATTACCGAAAACTTTTGATATTTATTGTATATGAAAATAGAACAACATCTATAAAATTTTATCAATGCAGCTGTGGTAACCCCCTGAAAGGTTTTCAAATGACCAGTGTCAAATTCAGTGTCGTATCTTACTTTTGCAAAGCCTCCTTTAAAGTTTTAGGTAAGGTAATTTCAGAATTTCAAAAGTTTCTATGAGTCATTCTTATACTGAATTTAAAAAAAATGTAGCACTAGATTGGTAACATATACTCCTTCACTTGAATTGTTTGGAATTGAAGTTTCAGATTTTTTTTATACAGACAGATCACAGGCAATCATCCATTTTTTGTCAAATACACAAATGTGCGTTATTATATAAGACAGGGTGTCAAACTAGCCCCGTAGCTCATCAACTCTCACCATTTCCGGCATATGGTTACAATACATACACATGGGATGTGGTGGTAGTACTGGTGTGAGAAATACCAGGAATCCATCGTTAGGTGCTCCAGTCGTCGCGATATAACTGAGAGATTGTTGAAAGCGACGTAAAACCCCCATTCAAATCAAATCAAATTAAGGACACCCAATTAAACAGGGTATTCCAACATAACCCTACATTAGAATATCAAAATAAGGTTAGGAAAACTCTGAATGAAATGTAAAATTCCGGCATTATCAGTGAAGACAACTCCGCCTATTTATCGGTGAAAAATCCGGGGGCAGGTAGATTATATCTCCTGTCTAAGATTCGCAAACCTGAAAATCCCGGTAGACCCATTGTATCCGCAAATGGCCATCCAACTGAACATAAATTCGAATTTGGGAATTTCCGTCTCAGACCATATGTTGTAAGCTTAAAGTCCCAAAGTCCTAAACTGCTAGTCTCTGCAATTGGAGAACTGCACGATTATGAATATAATAGAAAAAAGGTCCATTGTGGTTTCAGACATATAAGCGCGGTGTAAAATATACGTATATATAAAAATAATATAAATATGACGCTAAGATCAATTAATCTAAATAAAGAAGAAACGTGATTTTTTTCAGCTCACCTGAGCACGAAGTGCTCAGGGTGAGCTACTGTTATCGTATAATGTCCGGCGTCTGTCGTCAGTCGTCGATCGTCAGTCGTGCGTTGTCCACAATGTCTTTAAACATCTTTTCTTCCTAAACCAGTGGGCAAATCTTGATGAAACTTGGCAGGGATGTTCCTTGGGTCAAGCTCTACTAAAGTTGTTCAAATAAATTAAATCCGCCCTTAACTTTCTCTTTACCCTTATTAAAAAGGGTGAAAATATGAAAATTTTAAAAAAAACTTTTTCTTTGAAACCAGAAGGCAGACAGCTTTCATATTTTGTATGTAGCATCATCTAGTGGGTTTCTACCAGGTATGTTCATACTAAAACCCTGGGGTCATATTAGGGCTTTGTACGGGCGCATCCCTTTTAGTTCTTCTGAGCACGAAAAGTAAACAAATGAAAACCTTCAAAAATCTTCTTCTCTTAAACAAGAAGGCAGACAGCTCTCATAATTTGGTATGTAGCATCATCTAATAGATCTCTACTAAGTTTGTTCATATCAAGAGTCATATTTGGGCTCTTCCCGGGCGAAACCCTTTTTACATAGAATCAAAGAGCGAAAATCTTTTAAAATCTTCTTTTCATAAACCAGAAGGCACACAGCTTTCATATTTGGTATGTAGCATCATCTAGTGGGCCTCTACCAGTTTTTTCATATTCAGACCCTGGGGTCATATTTGGGCTCCACCCGAGCGCATCCCTTTTGGCCCGTCTGAGCACGATGGGTGAAAATAGGAAAAACCTTCAAAAATCTTCTTCGGTGAAACCAGAAGGCAGACAGCTTTCATATTTAGTTTTAGCATAATCTTATGGACCTCTACCAAGTTGGTTCATATTAAAACCCTTGGGTCACATTTGGGCTCCACCTGGGTGCATCCTGTTTAACATAGAATCAAAGAGCGAAAAGGCATGCTCTTGGCTGAAAACGTTTGATGGTATTGATCTTATGTAGTAATGATCTCCTTTTTGACGTCCGCCTATTTAATTAATGTGATGTCTCAAGGGTCAAAGAGACGCAGGTGAGCGATCTAGGACCATCATGGGTCTCTTGTTTATTTAGTCTAATACTCTGTTTGAGTGGGAGATTATTTTTTTTTTTTTTTTGATTAAGGCGAAAACTTGCAATGGGACCCTTCAATACTGGACACAAATTGATGGTTCGGAGATTGCTTTGCTAACACGACCCTGTCCGTTCCACTTAAACTATACCATTTTGATTTTAGGTAAGCATCTGAAATGTCCCAACAAAATTCTATTGAAATCGGTCGTTTTCTGTTTAAAAGCTTGTTACGTGCCAATGTAACACGAACAATGAAGCCAGCAACAAACTTTACAATTAACAATATTTATTGACAATAATACCAGAATTATTGACAATATGAAATTAATACAAAAACAATTTACAATACCTTGAATGTTTAATCCTAAAGTTTTAATTTTAGATCCAATTTAATTAAGTTCCTGGTCCACAAAAAATAAGTCCAATAATATCTGAATTTAAAATTAAACACGCTTTCAAACACACTTTTAAGATAACAAGAAATCCCCTTTTAGTTTAACACAGTACTACTAAATGAAACCATAAGTCCAAATAAAGTGAACCAAGAATGCTGTAGGAACCCCTTTATATAATACTATAGAACAATCTAGAATAGTAGAGAACATAAGAATACTCTAGAGTCTGAATCACTTTCCAGAAGTCCTTTCTAGAAAGATCTACAATATTCTACATACATTTACCTAACAGAATCAAGAGATAAGAAAATTCCCAGTCTAAAAATAGACACGGTAAATACCATTATGTTTATTTATAGTTTATATATAACACTTTCCCCCTTGAAAGAAAAAAGAAAGGTTTATGAAATATATCTTTCTTTTTGCAGTATTATCATTAGCATATACAATGATAATTTACATCACATAATTGATAATATCATGATTCGTTGCAACATTTCAGCACATCTCGCATGAAAATACAAACAATTTTCATCAAAAGAATTGAAAAAGAGTTATATATGCAAACATACATACATATATACAAAAAATTAGGGATGGGAACGAATATCCGAATATTCGAATATTCGTTTTTCCCGCGAATATTCGAATACGATTTTCGAATACGAATATTCGTTTTCATGTGACTGAATTTGAGCATTTGCCTTTATATCTGTAAAAGAAGTGGGAAGTAATTTCTCAATATTGAAACGATTTTCTTACATCATTTTCAATCGTATGTATATAAGTGTCAAAAAGGTACAAGGAAAAACAATAATTATGACAGGTTGCATATCTGTTTATCAGCAGTACGTCCGTGAAACATCGACCAATGTATAAATGTGTTAATATAACACCTTTGGAGAGTTGTAATCTATATGCAAATTTTCGGATACGTCAAAACGATTGACGTTACGTCGAACGAAATTTATTTGAAACCATAAACCATAGGCCGCGCGGCTTTTGTTATATTATTTTTCTCTTGACTCGATTTCAAAGAAAAGTAGATTATTGTCTCTTCGCCGGCAGTAAGACAAGTGCACAACCATGAAGATTTGCAATATTCGTCAATGGGCGACCGATTTGTGTTTCTAAAAGTCACGTCGTAGTTATGACGCTTTGATTTTCCATCGGGTATTCGAAGTATTTTTCGGATTCGAGGTAATATAATATTTTGTTTCAAGAGTGTCTGTTCTATCCTACAACACTCCTAGAACATGTCACCAAAAATTTATAAAATTGTAAAGTCTCGGAAAACGAATTCCAAAATAAATGTTCTGATCTGTCGACGCCAAAAAACATCGCAATCAAAGCTTGAATCACTATGTTTCATGACCTTTTGATCGCACATTTTACACTGTACTAATTTTCATTGTCACACGAAAAGGTAATATAAAGTGAAATCAAGACAAATAATTCCAATTTAATTGGATGTGATTGGATTCTCGAAATAAGTTCACCATTCCACAAGGTGTGAGGAACGCAAGGCAACCCTACTTGGAGATTCAATGGCGTCTCGGATCGCGCCGTCGGAATTTAGTAATTTTTAATTTCAATTCTATTAAGCATTTTTTTCTGCAAATTAAAATCAGAGAAATCCGATTCAAGTTAAATTGAATCTCTTTTCTTAATATTCATAATATGTACAAGTTAAAGTAACCTTGAACAAGAAAAGGAATAATAATCGGGGGAAAACAATACTCGGATATTCAATTTGTAAGTAGCCAAAACGAATATTCGAATATATTCGAATATTCAAAACGAATATTCGAATATGAATTTTGCTATTCGTTCCCATCCCTACAAAAAATATAGTAAAATGTAACTGTTAAATGCAATGTTTTATTAAAGATAAGACAATTCAAAATTTTAGACTCTTGACAGAGCATCTGGTATAATGTTGTCTTTTCCTTCAATGTGTCTTACATCAAGATCAAGTTCTTGAAGTGATAAACTCCACGTCAATAATCTTTGATTCTTACTCTTAAGTTTGTGGAGAAAACCTAAGGGATTGTGATCACTGAATACAACTATAGGAGAAGTTGCAGATGTTAAATAAACTTCAAAATGTTGGATTGCTAAAATCAAAGCAAGTCATTCTTTTTCAATGGTGGAGTAGTTTTTCTGATGTTTGTTTAATTTTTAGAAAAATAACAAACTGGATGATCAATACCGTCATCGTCTTCTTGCAAAAGAACAGCACCAATACCCACATCACTTGCATCAACAGCTAATTTGAAACATTTGTCAAAATCAGGTGCTAAAAGAACTGGTGTGCTCTTTAGAATGGCTTTCAAGCGATCAAAGGCAACTTGACAGTTATCATTCCATTCGAACTTAACGTTTTTCTTTAATAATTTTGTTTAAGGTTCAGCTATTATAGAAAAATTCTTACAAAACTTTCTATAGTAGCAAGCCATACCAAGAAATCGCATCAGTTGCTTTTTAGTAGCAGGCACAGGAAACTCAGAGATAGCATTGACCTTAGATTCTAAAGGTTTAACTTGACCCTGTCCCACAAGATGTCCTAAGAAAGTAACAGTAGCATGACAAAATTCTGTTTTCCCCAGATTAACAGTCAATTTTGCATCACTGAGACGGTCGAAGAATTGTTTGATTCTTTGAAGGTGGTCACTCCATGTATCTGTATAGATGATGACATCATCAATGTATGCGTCACAGCCATCTAAGCCAGCTATAACCATATTTACAAGCCGCTGAAACGTCGCAGGAGAATTTTTCATCCCAAACGGCATAACTTTGTACTGGTACAGACCAGTTGGAGCAGCAAATGCTGATACTTCTTTAGCCCTATCAGTGAGCGGAACTTGCCAGAATCCTTTGAGAAGGTCAAATTTGGTGACATATTTAGAATTACCGACTTTGTCAATACAGTCATCAATTCTTGGTATTGGAAAAGAGTCAGTTTTTGTCACTGAGTTCACTTTTCGATAGTCAGTACACATTCTGTATGTTCCATTTGGCTTTGGAACTAATATACATGGTGAACTGTAATTACTTTGGCTGGGTTCAATAAAATCATTCTCCAATAAGTAATTCACTTCATCTTGAAGGGCTTTTTGTTTCACTGGATTCATTCTATAAGTATGTTGTTTTATTGGTTGAAAATCTTCCACAATGACATCATGATATATTTTATCAGTTCTTGTGGGGATGTCAGGAAACAAGTGTTTATCAACTGTATTAATCAACTGTTTCAGCTCTTCTCGTTGAGATGGCTCCAAAAGTGAAAGTTTGTCGTCAAGATTCTTTAGTATTTCAGAGTTTTCAAGTTTAGGTGGACCAGGAACAGATTTTTCACTAAAGTCTGAATTAACTTCTGATTCAGTCACATTTGATTCTTGTGGGACAGTGTTTACAACTGTAATTGGTTTTGAAATAGAGCTATCTCTGTCAAAATACTTTTTTAGCATGTTCACATGACACAATTGTTTATTTTTACGCCTTCCAGGAGTATTGATAATATTATTCAAATCACTTGTTTTCTTATCAATAGTATAAGGGCCATAATATCTTGCCTGTAAGGGTCGGCCAGGTATTGGCAAAAGAGCAAGGACTTTATCACCTGGTTCGAATTTCCTATCAACACTATGCTTGTCATATCTTGCCTTCATTTTGCTCTGAGATGATTTAAGATTTGACCTAGCAACCTCACATGCCCTAGACAGTTTATTTCTGAAGTCAGAAACATACTGTAACAAGTTCAAGGGTGTTTCATCATCAGCAAGAAATTTCTCTTTTAAGAGTGTTAATGGCCCACGAACAGAATGGCCAAAAACTAACTCAAAGGGGCTACAGCCAAGAGATTCTTGAACAGATTCTCTGACTGCAAATAATAGCAAATGAATACCTTCATCCCAATTTTTATCAGTATCAAAACAATATGACCTTATCATATTCTTTAGGGTCTGATGAAATCTTTCTAAAGCACCTTGACTTTCAGGGTGATAAGCAGATGACCGATATTGTTTGATACCTAATTCGTGCATAACTTGCTGGAATATGCCTGACATGAAGTTTGATCCTTGATCAGACTGAACTGATTTAGGAAGGCCAACAAAAGTAAAGAATTTGACAAGAGCCCTAATAATTGACTTTGCCTTAATGTTTCTTAAAGGAATTGCTTCTAGGAAGCGGGTAGAAGCACACATAATTGTCAACAAATATTCAGAACCTGACTTGGTTTTTGGTAAAGGACCAACGCAGTCTATTATTATTCGACTGAAAGGTTCATCAAAAGCTGGAATGGGTTGTAACCTTGCTTTTGGAATAACTTGGTTAGGTTTCCCTACCATTTGACAAGTGTGGCAACTTTTACAATATTTGGAAACGTCCGATTTAAGTCCAGGCCAAAAGAAATGAGTCATAATCTTGTGATAAGTCTTGTTTACACCTAAATGACCAGACATTGGACTTTCATGTGCTATACTAAGTATTTCATGGCGATATGACTTTGGAACAACAATTTGGTGATGAACAGCCCAATCATCATCAGCTGAGACATCAAATGGTCGCCATTTTCTCATGAGAATACCATTCTTTTTATAGTAACAAACAGGATTCTGAGACATTTCTTTTTCGGGTAATGCCCTATCAATTAACTTTGAAATCTCAGGATCATTTTGCTGTTCCTGGATTAACTGTGACTTTGAATGCATTTCATGACCTTGGTCATTTGACCTTGGAGATGACTGACAAAGTTTTGACTAGTCTTTCTGAGTATCAGGCAGACCAAGATTAAAAGACTTTTTAATCTCGTCATTGAAATATTGACCAACAAAAGTATCAGTTAAGTCAATATCATTTGAATTTTTCAATGAAGCTATTTTAGCCATACCCCGAGTTACTGCACATGAAGGGTACAAATCAGGTATTTCCTGCAAAATAGGATCATCTGTTTGACCTACATTAGGTGTGTCAGTTACAAGAGGATTAACAACAACCTTATCTCCAGCTAAGTCATTGCCTAGCAATAAATGTGTCCTGTGTCTCTTAAAATTTTAATAGGGGTAGGTGGGCACATATCACCTGAAAGTGATACAAAACCATCTAACATGAACGGTTCAAAAATCTCCATACAGGAATCAGAATTTGGTTCTGCCTTAACAATTGAATTTAACTCAAAAGAAGGCTGTGATTTAGGCTGAAGGCTGGTGAGCCCTGTAGGTTTGGCTGCACTCAGTTCCTTCTTCCTTTTTAATCTAAAACTTTCTGAAATAAGGTGACCTGGTTTTACTACAAAAAGTACAATGTACTCGAGATAAGGGGGTTTGAGCATTGGTTTCACCAGTAGACTTTGGTTTAGGTGAATTCGATTGACTAGACATGCTAGATGAATCACCAGACATAGTTTTATTTTGGGGATGTGAGGACGCAGGTTTTGCTTTATTAAAGAAAGAATTTTTGTGTGTAAGGTAGTAATCATCAGCTAAACGAGCTGCTTCATGTATAGTTTCAACATTTTTTTCATCTAAATGTGACTTAATGTCAGATTGAATGCAATTTTTGAATTGTTCAATTAATATAAGTTGTCTAAGATTATCATAATTTTGGTCTATTTTCTTAGAATAGCACCACCTGTCAAATAATTTTTCTTCGTTTCTTGCAAATTCAACGTGAGTCTGGCCAGATTCTTTTCTACAATTTCTAAATTGTTGTCTGTATGCTTCTGGTACCAGCTCATAACCTTTGAGAATGAGTTCTTTTACAGTATCATAATCATTGCTTTGTTCTGTTCTAAGTTGCGAATAAATATTGCGAGCTTTTCCTACTAAGACACTTTGGAGAAGTAAGGTCCAATACTCCTTTGGCCATTTCAAGTTATTTGCAACTTTTTCAAAATGTTCGAAATATGTATCAACTTCATTTTCTTGAAATTGAGGAACAAGCCTAAAATGTTTTGTTACATCAAACTGGTCATTATACATATATCTAGGCTGATTTGCTCTATCTTGAATTTCTAATTCTTTTAATCGTAATTGAAATGCTCTTTCTTCTCTTTCCCTCTCTCTCTCTATTTCTTCCTTTTCCCTTTGAAATTGCCTTTCTCTTTCTTTTTCTTCAATTTCTCTCTGTGCTCTTTCTCTTTCAATTTCAATTTCTAATTGCTTTTCTTGAAATTTTCTCTTTTCTCTCTCTCTTTCTATTTCCAATTCCTTCTCTCTTTGTTGGAGTTTTAACAGTTCAAGATCTCTTGAGCTTGAAACTGATGGAACATCAACAATGAGAGACAGAGCCTTTTCATCAAAAATGTCCTCATCAACAAAATATTCTTAATTTCATGCTTTCGCAATGAGGACTTGACTTCTTTTAATTCATAATGCTTGGCAAGATTGAGCAAATCAGGCTTTTTACCCAAATTTAATAGCTCCACGGAAGGTTCGTGCGTAAATTTTTTTTTAAGTCAAAAGACATGGTAGCTTGTTGCTGTATTCAAACAAGAATGTAAGATTTCGGTAAATAATAGTGCAAGTACACTCTAGATTTATCAAAATTGAAATATGAAATTAACTTCTTAAATAATTTTGAACACTAGATTTAAATAAAGAATTTGTTTGATTTGTTTTGTATGTTTGTTTGTCTGATGTTCGTATCTCGAGACGAGCCCCCAATATGTTACGTGCCAATGTAACACGAACAAAGAAGCCAGCAACAAACTTTACAATTAACAATATTTATTGACAATAATACCAGAATTATTGACAATATGAAATTAATACAAAAACAATTTACAATACCTTGAATGTTTAATCCTAAAGTTTTAATTTTAGATCCAATTTAATTAAGTTTCTGGTCCACAAAAAATAAGTCCAATAATATCTGAATTTAAAATTAAACACGCTTTCAAACACACTTTTAAGATAACAAGAAATCCCCTTTTAGTTTAACACAGTACTACTAAATGAAACCATAAGTCCAAATAAAGTGAACCAAGAATGCTGTAGGAACCCCTTTATATAATACTATAGAACAATCTAGAATAGCAGAGAACATAAGAATACTCTAGAGTCTGAATCACTTTCCAGAAGTCCTTTCTAGAAAGATCTACAATATTCTACATACATTTACCTAACAGAATCAAGAGATAAGAAAATTCCCAGTCTAAAAAATGACACGGTAAATACCATTATGTTTATTTATAGTTTATATATAACAAGCTTCAATCATTGGGTTTCGATCCGAACCTTGGCAGTACATATCACATACATGTTTCTCCCACCAATTCAAGGATAACCGTAAGCCCAAATTGGATAGCTGCTGAAAAGTAGTACTGTGCGTAATAAAAAAACATACATCAGAAATATAAAGTGAAGACATGAAGTCGTTTCGATATGATTAAACAAGAGCAACGCCTACGGGTGCCAATGCTCGGCTGCAGGTGCTAGATTATGCTACAGTTCTAAGTCGCAAAGGGGGTATTACTCTTATAAATTACTTTTAAAGTTATCCTCTGTGATAGTCTGTAGACCTCTTTTGATGATGAACACGCATGCCAAGTTTAATGCAGATATCTTCAATATCAACAGAGATACGATCAAGGTAAAAACGGTCTCATCAATATCCACGCAAACGACAACGCAAACGTGAACGATGCCAAGGTGATCCCAATACCCCTGGGGTTTTCAAACAACGACCGTGTTAAAATTGGAAAAGTTCAAACATTCAAACAAAATAAAAATGCTGTATTTGCGAAGAGTTTTGAATTCCAGATTATTGCATGAGAGCGACGCGACCTAGTCGTCTGAGCTGTCACATGGAAAAACTCATCAAGCTTTTGTAAACATTTCAGATATTAGATGGTTATTGGATTATTTTAGACATCAAGGCATGCCTAAATTCAACGGTTCTCGTGGTCTCGTAAAGTCTACACCACTTTAAGGGAGTTAACATAACGTCCTCTGATGCTACAACGACACTTTGTATTTATGTAGGAGCCAGTTGCACAATGGTCAGTTTTTAATCAATATTTTGTAAAAAAAAAAGATTCTTTTTAATTTTTTTTCTCTTGATTTGTTTAGTCATTCGGTAAATGCTTGTAAGCAGTCTTGCTTTCAATCTGAAAACGTTCGCGTAATGTTTATAGGGATGAGGCTGCTTTTTCACTGCTTTTATTTGAGCAAAATGCGCATGGAAAAATAATTCTGTGAATAAAACTATTTTCATCTAAAAAAAGATAAGGCTAAGTATTCGGTAAGGTGCCACTTTTCTGTGTTTTGCATATTTCTTTTTTTTACATATTTCACTTCAGCTTGACATATATTTTTAGGTTGGAGATGGGTAAATAGCTGGGCAGATTAACCCCATTTTTCACCAATATCATGCACTTAGTGATGCAAGCATGAAACTTTGCATGATTAAAGAGAACCCATGACTGTTTCGAAAAAGGCCGTTAGCCACCTCAATTTTCCAATATGACGGCCATTTTCAAAGATGGCTGCCATATGACGCAAAACTTTCGTATTTAAACACTTTGTCAGCGGTTAAATGGAAATACCATCGGCAAATATTGTATTTTCATGCTATAAATATAGTTCCTTACCAAACTAGACAAAATTAACACACGAAAGGGTGATTTATGTGTGATCATCTATCTAGGAGATGGCAGCCAGTGCTGAAAATTAATTTTTCCATACAAACTTTGTATGAGCATGTCTGTTTTGAATACTGCACTGATATCCATCGGCAAGTTTACAAAAACATTTAATGAGAAAATATATGTGTGAATTGTGTATTTTCTATTGGTATTGTCTTTGTTACAGCACCTTAGGTGTAGTTCTATGGAAAAACCCGGTATGGTTATCATAGTTCTCAGGAATGATACACGAAATTCGAGTTTAGAAGAACTTATCAATGTTTCTTGAATTATTTATTGTATTGATACAGGTATAAAATAATGCTCAGGGGTATATGAAATAATTATTGATTATAAAAGGGATAAACACACTTGACAGCCTCTAAAATCCCACGAAGTGACAGCAACATTTCAAAATGTTGACAAAATTGGTGTTTTATTCATCCAATTGAATTAAAATGAAAGACTTTATGGCAAATTCTCTGAGTAAAACAAATTGACCAAAGTTAAAGTAAACAAAGGGAAAAAAGCATATATTTTGAATATTATAGTCAACAGAATGACAGCCATTATCAAAAATTGTAACAGAATGTAAATTAACCTTATGCATTTTGAATATCATTGTTGGTCCATAGGATGCTATTATTTATCGAAATTTGAAACCTTATATATAAAAGTTACTCCACAAATTTGTAGCCATAATATAAAATTGCAACACAGTATTAAAAAAATAACCTCTTGCATATTTTTAATATAATAGTTGGTCTACAGAATGGTAGCCATTTTCGAAAATTGTATTATTCTCTTTTTTATCAAATTTCAATGTTTAGATAAGCATAAGCATTCTCGTGAATGTGTTCAACAAACTTATATGAACAAATTAGAGTAAATGCATAATTTCTTTCAAATGATGCCGATTTGAAAGGATTGGACATTAATTAAAAAGTATGTGCATCTAGTGGTATCTTTTTGAAGTTTTATTTTTGACAAAATAATAATAATTATAACAAATTGATAAGCATAATATGGCTTTTCCATTATGCAAAAAGATGTTCCCCATGTCGATTTTGCCTTTGTCAGAGATGATTTGAGCATTTCTTACCAATGGTCTAGTAGTGGTAGATAGATAAAGACAGATACGAGCATCAACCACCATTTATATCGTTAGCCAAAAAACGTATTCCTCGACATCACTAAATTATTTTTAGTGATACAGAAGTGATCTGAATCAAAGTTAGATGTAAGAACCGATGTGTGGTGAATTTAACTAGTGGAAAAAGAAATTAAACCATTCAATTTATGTGAGAGTATTTTAGAACAAAAATGGACTAAACAATTTTTAAGAATCCATGCGTATACATTTTGAGAATCCATGCATATTTTTTCAGTTAGGGGCCTTTTACCATTAGTTTTCAGACAAAAGAAAATGGAAAAAACTGATTATAAATAGCAATGGCGCGTGTTTTTTTCTAAATATAAAGATATCAAGTCATTTCAAACTTAAGGTATACTTAAGGCTGAGTACAAAGCCCGTCTAGTAAAAAATAAGAAATTTTCAAGTACTTATAGTATATTATGGCTTACTAAATACTCAAATATTCCATTTTTGAAAATAAAAAAAGTTATTTAATCATTCAAAGTCATCTTCCAAATTTTTGCTTCGAGTGATATTAGTAAGATTGTATTACTCCATAATCGGATTGTACTTTTAATCTAAAATAATCAAATTTCTGATGAATTTAGGAAATTTCCACAAGTACATGTATGTAAATCAAAGATCACAATTAAATTAGATGTGTACAGATAAAGAATATGCAACACCTTTTCATATTTATATCAAAACTTTGGATTCAAATGAACTCCCATTTTATGTATCAATAAAGAATTAAGATAAAAACATTTTGAGTACATGCAATAAGTTGATTTCTGTTTCAAACTTTTTTATGATTTTAAAATATGATCATTGAAATGTATCGTAATAGTACACTACTAAACACATGGTTAAGCCAAACTCAGAGACAAAGAAATACATGACATTTTTAAAGATTATAATAATTCCCGAAGTAATAACTATCTCGTTAAATCTATTGATATACATTTCAAAACTTCGCGCTAATCTGGATCTTGCCATAAAATACTGTATTTAAAAATCTAGCGGTTTGTGTTCGACATAATTAATTTGCTATAAAAATGTAATTCCAAAATGAATGAGATTTCCCGCTTACAACGTGCTTAAAATCAAGGAATAAGAAATGACGGCAATTTGAAGCAAGCAAAAATTCATCTGACCAACTTCTACAAAATCTGTTTGTTTTATTCACTGGCAGATATTTTGATTCAAAATGCAATAAACTTAATATCTCAAGTTAAACAACTCTGCCAACATCTAGGTTTCGTAGTTGGCGGTCATTTGAAATCAAATGCACTCTATTTGGATTTTCTTTTGAAGACAGATATTACAGTTACTGCTGGTGTCTTATAGAAGAAAACTTAGCTCCTAAAAAAACTAGAAACTTTAGTATAACTCATGTTCTTAATGCTGTAACAATGTTTAGGTACATGTACCATAGCTGGCAGCCATATTCAAAGGTGCCACTTTTTTATAAACATTGGAAATACACGCTGATATAAGAGTTATCTTTGTCTTGTCTGAATGTGAACTTTCTTAAACAGTCCCTAATATCCTAAAGGTCTAGACAATTTTTCATGGTTTAACTTAAAGAAACCATATCCAAATTTAGTGATTGGCTGCCATCTCGAGAAACGTTGGAAACCTTGAAAGTCTGTAATACGATCTGATCAAAATGCTGTAAGTATATTCTTTACATAAATCTTAGATCAAAAAGAATTGAAACTGATTCAATGTATCATTAAAGACAGTAATAATGATATTTCAGTAATACATATGGCAGCCCTCTGTGAATATCTTAGCCTTTAAGTAGAAAAATAGGAATATGTATAATCGATTCCGTATAATTGAATTGATGTAAGTCTTTTGGGTAGCTCATTCATTCTAATATTGATAATTTGATAATTGATCATGGCACTATTATGGTAGCCCAACCTTTGTGAAATAATTGGCTACCATCTCGGCAAATGCTCCAATTCTAGATATTTAAACTGCCCTAGTATCAATTTGATTTGCGGCTTATCATTTACAACACATTATTATGACATAAAAATGGTCGAAATGGGTACAAAATCGCATGCAAAGTAGTCCTGATGCTAATTTCTTCAATACAAATGGCGGCCATCTTGGAAAATGGCTACCATATTGAATTTCAGGTGGCTAACGATCTTTTTTGAAACTTTATATCCTTGTCTACAAACAAGCAAATTTTCATGCTTGCATCACAAAGTGCATAATTTTTCACTTATCTGCCAAGCTAAAAGGATAAAATGAAGGGATAAAATAAACCTTTTTATTGTAAAATCTGAAATATTGAATAAAATATTGAAAAATGATAACTGACTTGAGTATTTTTTCACGTTAAATTTGGAACCATAACTATCAAACAAGAGGGTCAGAATGGCCTTAAAGCGCTCCCCTTAATTTTAAAGGTCCAGAGGATCTAACCTAAGTACGTTTCTGGCAAAGTTTCGTTCACATTTGCCTTGTTGAGAACAAATTATTCTAAACAATTGCTAAGCCTGAATGCAACACTGAAAACTTCCCCCTCCTCTACTATGCCCATTTTTTTTTTATTTTTTGGGGGTGGGTGGGGGAGGGGGTAGGGGATGGGGGGGGAGAGCAATCAAAAATCCACGAACAAGTTTTGAGAAGGGTCACCCAAGGAACATTTCTGCCAAGTTTTTTTGAAATCCACCCATTGGTTACGGAGAAGATTTTTGAAGAATTGTTGACTTCCGACGGACAAAAGGTGATCACAAGAGCTCACCTTGTGCAGGCTGTGCTCAGGTGAGCCAAAAAGAGAATTGTTCTTCTTAGTATTCTAATTTTTACTTTTATATAAACTTGTAGACGAAACAAAATAATCGAAATCGTATATAGTCTATTCCCGTCGGGTGTCCCGTGCAAAATTGTTGCCGATTTATCATGTTATACATCTAAATTAAACGTAATAAGATTCTTGACAAAATAAAACAGGTCGCCCATCTAGCTTTTGCGTCCGGGCCAAATGATGACGTCATCAAAATGGCGTCCTTGGGAGAGGTTATGTGAAAAGTTCGGAAATTGTTTAATATCAAATATTTTGGCGAAAACAAAAACGAAATGAAATAATTCTCTATAAATAAAAAGAACAACAAAAACATAGCTTTAAGGTAGCATCCTTTCAAACGGGTGGGGTAAATTCAGTGAAGAAATCGATTTCCGTTTACTTATACAAACCTTTAAAACCTTTTCTTAATTTGTTGCCGATTTATCACATATATAAAATTAAACGTTAGAGGATCCCTTACGAAGTTTCAGAGGTCACCTATCTGAATTTTGCGTCTTGGTCGAATGATGACGTCAACAATTTGACATCCTTGGCGTCATGATTTTCTAAGAGCGAAGCATTACTGTAATTACTGAAACTCCTTCGGTAATTGTTCAATATTATGTATTTATGCGGTAAAACGTAATGAAATAAATCTAAATAAACGAAATTACGATTTTCTAACAAAAAAAATGATTGTTGGTAGTATCCTTTTAAATGTTGGTGGGGTTAATGCAATGAAGAAAGCTATTTACGTCTTTTTATACAGAAACCTTTTTTTTTCTTTGAAAATGATTTTGAAAAAAAAAAAAAAGAAAAAAAAGAAAAAATCTTTGATCTTTAATTCTTCTTTAAAAAAAAAAGTATGAATTTCAAAAAAGTTTTCGTTATTTAAATTACATCGGCCATTCCAAGAATCAAAGTGTGGGAAGTACTGGTTGAAGCTTTTTTCTGCCGAGTCTTACGTGTCGAAAATTAATTGTCTTTATGTATTTTCAAGAAAAGTACAATTGATAAACTGTTAAATTTACGAAAATTACGAATGAAAAAAAGATACAACTTTATTTATTCATTTAAATATATGAAAAAAATAAAAGTACCAAAAACATCGAGGGAATCAGTTATCTAAAGAGAAATTGTAAAGTTCAAGCAATATTCATGCAAGAAGGATCAAATCAATGCTCCAAAATTATGAATCAGATATGTTTACACTAGTTTTCTTCTGTCTCATAGCAGTATTCAAATTTTGGACAAATGAAAGTCGTCTATATGCATCGGGCTTAATGTAGACTTGCTATATCTACAAGTGTAATAAATAGCTAAAGACTATTAGGGACTGGAAGTGATAGTGTCATAACACGAGTACATTGTGACCCAACATATTTATGCTAGGATTATTTTCTGAATAACAAAGTCAATTTAAAGGAATAAATCTTTTATTTCTTTTACTATGAATTGAAAAAAAATGTATTTAGAATTATTCCTGTATATTTCTAACTATTTAATAAAAGAAAGTGGAATTTTGAAAAACAAAGGACCCTGAGGGCCCTAAATCGCTCACCTGATATTTCAAGTAAATTATCATTAAGACTCCTTTTCCTATGATATGGCATGAACCTTCCCATTTTCAACAGAGTTCATTCTTGTGACCTGGCAAACATTTTGACCAAGTTTCATGAAGATTTGACCATATTTGTGGCGTCTGGAGCTCTTAAAAGAAAATTTTCATTCAGGCCATTTTTACTGTGTTATGGCACAGATCCCCCATTTTCAAAAGACTTCTTCCTCACGACCTAACAAACATTCTGACCAAGTTTCATGATGATTGGACCATATTTGAGGCTTCTAGAGTGTAAACAATCAGTAAGGCCCCTTTTCCCGCGATATGGCCCGGATCCTTCCCATTTTCAATAGAGTTCATCCTCATGACATAACACACATTCTGACAAAGTTTCATGAAGATTGGACCATATTTATGGCTTCTAGAGTGTACAGAAGAAATTTGTCATTATGGCCTCTTTTCCCGTGATATGGCACGGATCTTTTCCATTCTAACAATTTTTACAAGGGACCACCCAAGGTATATTTCTGCCAAGTTTGGTTGATTTTGACGCTTAAGTTTAGGAGGAGATGTCGTTTAAAGAAATTATTGACAAAATTGTCATTAAGGCCCCTTTTCCCGTGATATGACACGGATCCTTCCCATTTTCAATAGAGTTCATCCTCATGACCTAACAAACATTCTGACCAAGTTTCATATAAATTGGACCATATTTATGGCTTCTAGAGTGTAAACAAGAAATTTGTCATTGAGGCCCCTTTTCACGTGGGTTGACAAGGGACCACCCAAGGAATATTTATGACAAGTTTGGTTGATTTTAACACATAAGTTTAGGAGGAGATGTTTAAAGAAATTATTGACGAAATTGTCAGTAAGGCCCCTTTTCCCGTGATATGGCACGGATCCTTCCCATTTTCAATAGAGTTCATCCTCATGACATAGCACACATTCTGACAAAGTTTCATGAAGATTGGACCATATTTGTGTCTTCTAGAGTGTACACAAGAAACTTGTCATTAAGGCCCCTTTTCCCGTGATATGCCACGGATCTTTTCCATTTTAGCAATTTTAACAAGAGACCACCCAAGGAATATTTCTGTCAAGTTTGGTTGATTTTTACTCATAAGTTTAGGAGGGGATGTCGTTTAAAGAAATAGTTGACGCCGTGACGGACAGACAGACGGACAGACGGACGCCGGACATTGATAGATCACAATAGCTCCCTTGAACATTTTACACCAGTCATCTACTTCATTTAGTTATTGCAAACAAGAGGGCCATTGGCCCTAAAGTGCTCACCTGATGCATAAAATTTACAAAGGAAGCAAAGTGCCAACACTACTTATTTGAAATTCATTACTGGCTTTACAAAAGTAATCAAGAAGACGTACATTTGAGTCAAATATGCTGCCCCTTGAGTGCACATAAGGTTTTTCCACATTTCTGACCTAACTTGACCCAATTTTAAACTTGGCCGAGATTTGATGGAGACAAACATTCTGGCCAAGTTTCAAGACATTTGGGCCAAAAATGTGGCCCCTAGAGTACATACAAGATTTTTCTAAAATTTTACCCTTGACCCAATTTTGACCCAACTTGACCCAATTTTGAAATTGACCGAGATTAAATGGAGACAAACATTCTGACAAAGTTTCAATACATTTGGGACAAAAATGTGGCTGCTAGACATCACACAAGGTTTTTCTAAGATTTGACCCCTTGACCACATTTTTGACCAAACTTGAACCAATTTTCAAACTTGACCAAGATTTGATGGAGACAAACATCTGAAAAAGTTTCCAGATATTTGGGCCAAAAATGTGGCCTCTAGAGTGCACACAAGGTTTAACTAAAATTTGACCCCCTGGCCCAATTTTTGACCCCACTTGACTCAATTTGGAACTGACAGAGGTTTGATGGAGACATTCTGACCAAAATTCAAGACATTTGGGCGGAAAAAGGGGCCTCTAAAGTGCACGCAAGGTTTTTCTAAAATTTGACCCCTTGACCCCATTTTTGACCCCACTTGACCCTATTTTGAACTTTATCGAGATTTGATGGAGACAAACATTCTGACCATGTTTCAAGACATTTGGGACAACAATGCGGCATGTAGAGTGCACACCAGGTTTTTCTAAAATTTGACCCCTTTACTCCATTTTTGACCCTACCTGACCCAATTTCGTACTTGACCGAGATCTGATGGAGACAAACATTCTGACTTAGTTTCAAGACATTTGGGCCACAAATGTGTCCTCTATAGTGCACACAAGGTTTTTCTAAATTTGACCAATTTTGTAAGAGGTGAGCTAAAAACTGGGTTAACATTGAGCCCCAACTGTAATTAGTGCTTGTTAAATAATTAACCGTTCCATACATAGCAATAGACAGTTTTTAAAATAAACTTTTGGGTTAAATGGCTGTTGTAAACATAGATAACAATTGCATTTAAATTAATTGTTGTATCATATATTTTAGATCACCCTGCATAACCTCCAGAATACCAAGCTCAACAGTTCTAACCTGGCATTGGTATTCATGGACCAGGATTCCAATGAGGGACAGTTTTACGAACGTTACACCGATACTATAAACATCTATAAAATTCAGTAAACAAGGCACATTTTGTGCTTAAGCCTGTTTTGTTCGAAACATCCGTTGTCTCGCGTATTCATCGCGAGGTTGATAAGATTTTCAGTGGCAGGATTGGCTAAGATTGTATAAGAAATGTTTTTCTAACGGTTGAATAAGTCTTCTTGAGCAAAATGCATAGAAATGCGAAACCCCTGTCATTTTTTTCCATTTCTTGATAAAGAGCCGGCAACATCAAACATGCAAATGTTATATCTTAAAATAACAAAGACTCAGGAAATGTACATCTATATCAGATTTTTGCGAAGAAAGTATTTCATTTTGTGTCACTCTTCTTTGGTATTGAAACGTGCTAATAGGCATATATTCAAAGTCAGCCGAGTTCGATATAATTATGTCCTTGTATGCGATTATACATGTTTCATTCATAAGTTTCCTTTTTTGGAGATTCAAAGAAAAAAACCTGACATATGATTTTCAATGACCAATGTGTAAGCAATACAACTTGATTGAATATGTATACGTCTGTAGTTAAAGTCTATTAAAGTAACAATTTTTCGTTAGGGATCTATTGTGACTTAATAATGGCGGTAGTTCAAGTTTCAAACATGTTCAAAAAACCGATTTTGATTGATATTAGACCTACAACCTGTCAGCCCCTCTTTGGTACTTACATCACTATGACTATCAAAATCAAAATTGCAATGGGCGATCAGTCAGATCATCATAGTTTCAAGTTGAGTAATATACGGGGAATGAAAGCTCAATAAACATAATTCAACTCTTATTTTTTTACGTTTAAGCAACTGAAACGATTGAGGGCATGTCATAGAGCAATTTAAACACAGGGGAACTGTTTTGCCTGGTTCTAGGTAGGCTTAGTTTGCAAATACATTGCCTATTTACAACAAATTCGTATTCTCTTCAAATTGTACAAATTCTTTACCGGGTTCTTGCAATGATAGGTTGGTGAATACGACCCCAGGTATGCTGTAGGAATGACTCCGTTTGAGGAGTTTATCCGAAGACAGATCTATATATATGACACATTGAGAGAACGTGTGAGCAACATCAAAAACAAATTATTGTGAAAGAATTTTTTCCAAAATTTTTCCTCGGACTTTAATCATGGAACGGACAGAGCCGAGATATGCCTTTAGATATTTTTAGCAGTCAATAATTATAAACTAAGAAGAAAATCCCCACTTTTGACAACTCTGCATTGAAACAGGATCAATTCAATAACTTTTATCAATCTGATGAACAAAAATTTAGTAGAGGTACGACAAAATTACTTTTTCATGATTAAAAAACATAGTATTCGGACAACACATAATCCAAATTTGATTTGAATTGGGGTTTAACGTCGCTTTCAACAATCGATCAGTTATTTCGCGACGACTGGAGCACCTAACGATGGATTCCTGGTATTTCTCACACCAGTACTACCACCACATCCCTTTCCTAGCCTCCAGTTGCTATTCCACATAGGTTTACGATTATCTACCCATTGGTGGAAGACAAATGTCGGAAAGGATAAGTGCCGCGGCCGGGGATCGAACACGTACGAATATAGACTCCTGGATTAGAAGTCCGGCGCGCTACCATCTGCGCTATTGCCGCGGCATAATCCAAATAGTTGGTTACTGATTTAAATGTTCTTAGGCTACGAAAATCAGACAATTCTAATTAAAATTCTGTGCTGACAAGTCACGTGTTTGTATTACTTTGGGGATTCTTGTAAAACTATTTAACCCGCTTCCTAGAGCATTTTTAAAAGCTAAATATACAGCGATATTAATCGAAAATGAAATACAATATCTGTATGTTTCATAATAAACCCTCAATTATGTACTTAAATACTTGTTTTATAACTAATCATAAATACATTTGTACTTTCAAAGAAAAATAATAAGCGGAGTTTTGCCAAAAATGACTTTATTGTCATGAGTAAAAGGAAGAGTATCCGGATTGTACAATATCCGAATAATTAAGCAACGATTTTGAGTATCATCTGCTCTAAAATTCGACAAATTTTACTGCAAATTATTGCCTATGGAATCTTCCATAAAAGAATCTTCCATAACTTTTAAAGATTTTATATCATTCCTTTAGCTAAATAAGCTTAAACTGTATTTCAGTCGCCATATTGATGACGTCATATATAGACCCAGACACGGATCTGAGATGGGCGACCTCTCCCAAATAAAAGCTTAGACACCACAGAACATTTTGGTATAGGTCGCCATAAATCGGCACCAATTTTGCACGGGATTTTTGTCCCTTAGGGCATAGACTAATATTCAAATTCAAAATTTCAAAAATTGCCGGACCAAAAGGATAAATAAAAATAAGTTAGGCATGTTGGACGTAACTCTGTCGGTCCTGTTATAGGTGTCGAAAACAAGTTGATTTTGTCGTTCTAGGTCAGAATATAGGCGCATCTTACTACTACGTCGTGAATTTGAATATCATCGTAAAATTAATTTTATTGTGTTTGGATTTAGGAATAAGTCGTTTAAATAAAAGTCGTAATTAAAATTACCCGACTGAACGTCGGTCCAACTGTCGAGGCCGAAAGTAATAGGGCGAAAATATCAATAAAATCACCCTATCATCTAACTTTTTGTTTTCTTCTTTTTTCATTGTGCCTTGTCGCTGTCCAACGTCCGTTTCCCTTAACAAGATTTGTATTGAATATTAGTTCAGATTATGAAGTTTTCTTCGATTTAGATAATACGTCTTCCCTAAAATCGTTTTGCCATTGATTCCTTAACAGTTGACATAGGCATTTGGATTCAGGATTTTATAAGAACTTATATATATCATCAAAAGTAAATACATACAATGAAGTGCAGTCGCTATTTTCTAAGGGAGATTTTTTGACTAGCAATTTTTTACTCGGTTTTCACGAGTAGACACGTCCTGTGACGGAAGCAAATGTTTTAAAAACATCCGTTCTCTTACACATGGCGGCTGCAATACCTTGTGTATTATATGTTTTGGACAATGATACTTGTAGTAGTTATTAAATCCCGTATCCAAGTGCTTATGACAGTTGCACTCGTTGTCACAAGACGGCTGAGCGGTTGGCTTGGATACGGGTCAGTAAAGAGTCAGGATGTGCATTTCCAAATTTTATTTACATAAACGAATAACCAAATGCCAATTTATCAAAATGTAAACAAGTTAAACACAAAAAACAATAAAGTTCCTAGAGATTTATGAGAGTCCACTACCACTGTATGTTTTAGGTTGACGTCTAATGTCCCAAAATGTCCACGTTACTTCACACGACTTATAAATTAATGCAACTGAAAATATTAAATTTCTTCCAAAATAACATCAACACCAAATTTTTAAGATTAAACTGTCGCCTGACCGCGCCTATATCACCAAGATAATGTGATTGTCCAGCCGTTTGTTATATTTCACTATGTTGTTTCCCGGTCGTCACATCCCAAACGTCCTTTCCCGATAACGCTGACGCCGGCACGACATACTACCCAAGACTCCTGGTCTGGACTATACGTTTAGTTTCGCACGGTCAGGTCTCCAGCCCTCACACCACTCACGTATATACGACATCGGTATATATTGTTGTTACAACAAACAAGCGACATCAATCAACAACAAGCAACCTATAGGAAGTATAACAAATATTATAGCAATTACCTAATAAGAGCTCTAACAGCTCTACTTAACATCATGTTTTACAAACATCTCAAGACAATATAATATGATAGCATCTTTTCCCACAAAGTTTTCTGGAAACAACAATTTAAAGTACTGAACTGTGTTATGATACAATTATACAGCATTTGACATTATCCAAATATCATTTGAACAATACAACATTAGCATTTACAAAATATGAACTGCTAAGCAGACGATTAATTATAAATTATCACAATGTTTGTTTCCTTGAAAATAGTTACAAAAAAAAACTTATTTAACCATGGCTTAAATAATAATCTGACAAAACATTCAACGTAATAATTCTCCGATATAACAGTGCAGGAAAATGAGAAATTAGCTATACAGCCATTTGTCATTTTCCGGCGTCGTTTGCGATACTTCAACAGACCAAAAGCTGCTCATTTAAGCCACAAAATTTTTAAAACCAATAACACAATAAAATCAATGTAAATTAAAAGTATTTACCCCAAGAAGAATCTAAATCTCACACACAAATCTCAACTTCACTTTCCAGCTACCATGCCAAAAATCGTCTACCCAACGAGTCATTTCAACGCACGGTTTTTATACAAAACCCTACGAAGAAAACACACTACAAGCACCCAATTCCCATGCACCACACTCAACTAGTAAAATCTACTCACCCAACCGCACGCTTAACCCAAGCATTCTGATTTACATAATGTACAATTAAAACTACTAGCCACCAGAAAATGTATTAAAGCAGCCAATTTAAACCACACGGCATATAAAAAGAGGCGTAGTCTCGCCTTAACTAAGTAATTAACCCTTACTCATAAAACTTAATGTGACATATACCTCCCCAACCAAAAGAGTACGCAGTACTTTGTTCCCACATTAAGTTTTTAGGAAGATAATACTCTCCAAAATCACAAGCGACTCAAATAGTCAGCCCCAACATTATCACTACCTTATCACTATGGCAACAATTGTAAACCTGTAAGGCTGCAAACTCAAAGACCACCGAAGAAACCTGGAATTTGACCCTTTCATACTTGACAAGTAAGTCCACGGCTGATGATCAGTCTCTAAAACAAAACTTTTCCCATACAGATACTTTCCAAATTTCTGAATAGCCCACACAATTGCCAAACACTCTTTCTCTATTGTGGAATAGTTTAATTCCCCACCTTTCAATTTCCTACTAGCATAAGCCACCGGTAACTTCCCGTCCTCATCTTCTTGTAACAAAACTGCACCTAGTCCACTCTCTGAGGCATCAGTCTGAAGGATGAAACTCCTTGCACAATCGGGCAATTTTAGTATTGGTTTCTTCATTAGTGCTTGCTTAAGTGAAGAAAAGGCTTTCTCATGCGCATCACCCCAACCTACCTTGTTAGGCTGACCTTTCTTGGTCAAATCGGTCAGTGGTAACGCTATCAGGCTAAAATTGGGTATATATCTCCTGTAAAATCCTACTAGCCCTAAGAACGACCGCACTTGTCTTTTGGTAGTAGGTCGATCCGCTGATTGGATTGCTTCAATCTTATCCAGCGTAGGATACATACCATCAACCCCTACAATATGGCCTAAACAATCTATCTCTTTGCACGCAATGAAACACTTACTAGGTCTAGCTGTGAGGCCCGCTATACGTAAACGCTTAAGCAGTTGTCTGAGCGTGTCCATATGCTGCGAAAACGTAATGGTAAAGATCATGATATCATCAATGAAATTGTCTGTATGTTCTAATCTCTCTAGCAACATGCGCATCATGCGCGTGAAAGTGGCACCTGCTGTAACGAGACCGAAAGGCATAACTACAAACTGAAACAAACCTAATGGTGTCTGGAAAGCTGTCTTGGCTCTTGAACTTTTCTCCAACGGGATCTGCCAGTACCCTTTTGACAAGTCTAATTTCGAAAAATACTTACAACCTGCCAACTTTGCGAATATATCATCGGCGTTAGGCATTGGTTCGGCATCAAACACCGTGATATTATTCAAAGCTCGCATGTCTATACAAAATCTATTAGAACCGTCCCTTTTTTTAATCAATAGATATGGTGAACTGTACGGACTATCTGATGGTTCGATGAACCCTTGATCTAGCATAGACTGCACCTCATCCTCGACAATCTTTGTCATTGCGTATGGTAATGGAAAAGGTTTTAGTCTTACCGGAGTTTCCGTGCTAGTCACTATCTTGTGCTCTAACAGCTGTGTTAGACCCGGCACATCTGACAATACATCTTCGTACTCACTAAGCAGGGACTTGACTTGTTCTCTTTCAACGGTATTCAGCTGGTCCGAGACATAAACATCATCTGACCACTCCTTCCTTACATTAACCTGACCTGATAATACCTGATCACCTGCGTCATTTTCTTCTTCTGAATCGATCACGGCCAACGACCCTACATTGCCTACACCTTCTACACTGTCTACACTCCTGTCTACATATAACTTAAGCAGATTTGCATGAAACGTTTTTAGTACCCCAATCATTTCTATCCTGTAATTTACGTTTCGTAACTTCTCAACAATCTTAAATGGACCCTTCCACTGCATCAAAAGCTTATTGTTATCTGTTGGTAACAAAACTAATACTCTTTCGCCTACCGTCATCGTTCGAGTCCTCGCCTTCCTATCATAATACCTACAATACCTGTTAGCAGCCTTCCGCAAATTGTCCCTGGCTAATTGTGACGTAATCTCCAGTTTCTCGCGCAGGTCAGTCACATACTGGTAAGTAGACTTCACTTCAGGATCAACACTTTCGTTTGACCAAAGTTCCTTCAAAATAGTCATAGGCCCACGTACCTGTCTTCCATACACTAACTCAAACGGTGAGAAACCCAGCGACTCCTGCGGCACCTCCCGATAAGCAAACAAAGCCGCATTAACATATTTATCCCAATCCTTCGGTTTCTGGCTACATAATCTCTTCAGCATTTGCTTCAACGTCCCATTAAATCTTTCCACAAGACCATTACACATGGGATGATACGGTGTGGTCGTCAACTGCCTCATAGATACTAAACGGCTCACCTCAGACATAAGACCTGACACAAACTGAGACCCCATGTCACTCAACATCTCCCGCGGAACTCCAACCCTACAAAATATATCTACTAAGGCCTCTGCCACACGCTCTGTTTCTATTGTCGGTAATGGTACTGCCTCTGGAAAACGAGTTGCATTATCTACCAGGGTTAAAATATAACGGTTACCTTTTGACGTAACTGGATGTATCGGACCTATCAGATCCACGGCAACTCGTTGAAACGGCTCGTCTATCAAAGGCATTTTCTGCATCGGTACTTTAGCAGTCTTACCTTTGGGAGTAGTACGCTGGCAAATGTCACAACTCTGACAGAATCGTCTCGTATCCGCCTGAACACCCGGCCAGAAAAACTCAGACAAAACTCTCATAACTGTTTCCCTAGTCCCTAAATGTCCTCCCAAAATAGACTCATGCGCAAAACGCATAACTACCTCTCTATGTGGTTTTGGCACCACCAACTGTGTAAACACTTGTCCATTTGCTATAGTCAACGACTTGAATTCTCTAAATATCATACCACTCTTCTCAAAATATCTAGCCCTACCACTCTCCGACACAACATCTTTACTCAATACTAATTCACGTATTTTTCTTAAGGTAGCTTCATTTTTCTGATCCACAACCATCATTTCCCTCGTAACCTCCTTCCGAATAATTTCGGGTACCTTTAGTCCTTTATAAGGTTGTGTTCTTACCTTAGCTTGAAGTCTGGTCTCAACCGCCCCAATTTCCGTCCGTTCTGGCTTATCTGGATCTAGCGCTCCTGGAATATTTCCTATCATCACGTCATACAACGGGTCCTCAAAGCACCAAGCACTTACCTTTCCTGTATAATATGGGGTTTGTATCTCGACCTCTGCCATCGGTACACTAATCACCGACCCATCAGCTAACCTTATCTTCTGCAACACACCTATGAAAGCTTTTTCTGGTACCAAACTTCTACGTATAACTACGCCGCTGCAACCTGTATCCCTTAACACCTTAACCACCTTACCGTCTACCTTACCATTAAGTACGGGCATAGAATTTTGCACACCTGAAACTAGGTTTACCGTCACGGGCTCACTCCTGCCCAACGTCATCGGTGCGGTGGACGTTGTTACTTTGTCAGTAATGATGGTACATGCTCCACAAGTAAAAGCTCCTTCCGGTGGCACTTCCGCGCCTACTTCGTTGTCGTCCTCCTCTTTGCGTAGCATACTAGCCACTTTATGCCTTTTCGGACATTCCCTCGCTATATGGCCGCTCCTATTACAAACATAACATTGTGCTGGACTAGTACATTCATTAGCTAAATGACTTGTGCTGTTAAACTTAAAACACCTCCTACCTTCAGCTTTTACCTTAGATTGACTCAGTGGCTGATTTGACTGATTACTTCCCGTGGCCCTATTCTCCGACTTATTCTGCACTGGCTTCTTACTTTGCTTTGTTAAACTTACTGCCGAGGTAAATCTAGCATTGCGATACCAATCTGCCATCTGAGCCAACTCGTCCGACGTCCTGCATCTCTTCTCTGCGAGAAACGTTATCAATTCTGTGTTACACATAAATAAAAATTGGTCCCGTACCATAAAATCAAACAAATTTTCGTAGTCCTTCTCCAATTCTGCTAGTTCAATCCATCTGCTGAAATAACTACGCAAACGAGTGTTAAACTGAGCAAAACTCTCACCTGTTTCCGGCTTACTGCTCCTAAACTTACGTTTAAAGGACTCCTCCGACAAATCATATCTCTGAAGTAAAGCACTCTTCAAGTATTCAAAATCACTTGACTGTTCAACCGGCATTAAAGCATACACGTCCAAAGCCCTCCCTTTAAGCAAAGCACTTAAATACATGGCCCACTGGGATTTGTCCCAGCCCTATGCAGTGGCATAGATCTCAAACCTTTTCAAATAGCTTTCGATCTCATCATGTGCCTCGTCAAAGGGTGGAATCTTAGGTCCCCTAGGGTTTGACTGTCCCAATGAAATACCACATTTTTTAGCTATCTCCATCTTTCTAATCTCGTGTTCACGTGCCCTCTCCTCTTGTTTTATCAAAAACTTTCTCTTTTCTAACTCTTCCTCTCTCCTTCTTACCTCCGCTCTTACCTCCGCCTCACGCCTTCTCTCATCCTCCTCACGCCTTCTCTCCTCCTCCTCTCGTATAAACTCCCTTTCCTGAGCCCTTTCATCTCTCAACCTATTCTGTTCGGCTTTTACGAAAGCTCTAAGTTCCTCCCCATCATAACCCAAAGCCTTCCCAGCATCAACCAACTTATTTATGTCAGCCATGACCAAAGGCGACACCTAAATGTAAATAAACAATACCTACAGTATGGAAAAGGATACCTCGCCAAAGTAGGTCCACAACAAAGTCACAAATGAAACCAATTTCACCAATCTCACCAAAAATTTCCTCTTGGGGTTGCTTAACAAAACACAACTGAAAAATAGGAACTAAACATTGAACAACCTTGTCAGGCTATGGGGTAGACTCCTGACAGTGTTACTAACGTTTAGCTTAAAGAAAAGTCAAACATTTTATAATAATGGTTTACACAGACGACAATCAAAATTCCTAGTATGTAAATTACTATAAGGTTATTAATTAATATAAATCTAGTCAATTTCAACAACAAAAAGTTTAAGTTTTATTAACCGAAAGACCTAAAGAATATTTGTCAATTTTACTAAAGAAATAGTTCAAAATCTCAAACAAGCCAATGTATCCAAACCAAACATCCCACTTCTGACACCAAATGTCACAAGACGGCTGAGCGGTTGGCTTGGATACGGGTCAGTAAAGAGTCAGGATGTGCATTTCCAAATTTTATTTACATAAACAAATAACCAAATGCCAATTTATCAAAATGTAAACAAGTTAAACACAAAAAAACAATAAAGTTCCTAGAGAATTATGAGAGTCCACTACCACTGTATGTTTTAGGTTGACGTCTAATGTCCCAAAATGTCCACGTTACTTCACACGACTTATAAATGAATGCAACTGAAAATATTAAATTTCTTCCAAAATAACATCAACACCAAATTTTTAAGATTAAACTATCGCCTGACCGCGCCTATATCACCAAGATAATGTGATTGTCCAGCCGTTTGTTATATTTCACTATGTTGTTTCCCGGTCGTCACATCCCAAACGTCCTTTCCCGATAACGCTGACGCCGGCACGACATACTACCCAAGACTCCTGGTCTGGACTATACGTTTAGTTTCGCACGGTCAGGTCTCCAGCCCTCACACCACTCACGTATATACGACATCGGTATATATTGTTGTTACAACTAACAAGCGACATCAATCAACAACAAGCAACCTATAGGAAGTATAACAAATATTATAGCAATTACCTAATAAGAGCTCTAACAGCTCTACTTAACATCATGTTTTACAAACATCTCAAGACAATATAATATGATAGCATCTTTTCCCACAAAGTTTTCTGGAAACAACAATTTAAAGTACTGAACTGTGTTATGATACAATTATACAGCATTTGACATTATCCAAATATCATTTGAACAATACAACATTAGCATTTACAAAATATGAACTGCTAAGCAGACGATTAATTATAAATTATCACAATGTTTGTTTCCTTGAAAATAGTTACCCAAAAAACTTATTTAACCATGGCTTAAATAATAATCTGACAAAACATTCAACGTAATAGTTCTCCGATATAACAGTGCAGGAAAATGAGAAATTAGCTATACAGCAATTTGTCATTTTCCGGCGTCGTTTGCGATACTTCAACAGACCAAAAGCTGCCCATTTAAGCCACAAAATTTTTAAAACCATTAACACAATAAAATCAATGTAAATTAAAAGTATTTACCCCAAGAAGAATCTAAATCTCACACACAAATCTCAACTTCATTTTCCAGCTACCATGCCAAAAATCGTCTACCCAACGAGTCATTTCAACGCAGGGTTTTTATACAAAACCCTACGAAGAAAACACACTACAAGCACCCAATTCCCATGCACCACACTCAACTAGTAAAATCTACTCACCCAACCGCACGCTTAACCCAAGCATTCTGATTTACATAATGTACAATTAAAACTACTAGCCACCAGAAAATGTATTAAAGCAGCCAATTTAAACCACACGGCATATAAAAAGAGGCGTAGTCTCGCCTTAACTAAGTAATTAACCCTTACTCAAAACTTAATGTGACACTCGTACACTTTCTGATGTTTTCTGACCTCTAAATCCCAAGGGGACTACTCTACCACGCCGCTTTATAAGCTCATAATCGGGCAGTATTTGAGAAAAAGGGAATGTTCGTATCCCCTTCTGAGAATTTTTCTGTGCCTTATTATTTAAACCTGTATGCATTTAAAAGACATACGATGTACCGACTGGCAAATTGACACAGTTTGTTATATTTGAAGACAACCAAAGACTTTATATAAAATTTCGGAAGTAACGCCGGGAAAATAAAAAAAATGTTTGGATGAACAGGAGACGCTTTTAACCTGATGTCGGAAATAACTGAAGATTAATTATAATTTATGTTCGAATGAATGTAATAAAAATAGACAAAAATTAACTATTCTTGGAAATGTTGGTCGAACATGGAACAACCAAGATTTTATGTTGGATAAACATGAGACCTTATCGAAAATGTTGGATAAGCATGAAACATATTTCAAGTTTTGAACAAAGATGTTTTATTAAATCAAACCCTTATCCATTGATCATTGTTCTAAGGGTATAGGTATTTATATAAATCACATACTGTTTATTTTTTATTGTGCCATTTGATAAGATCTACCGCTTCTGTCCGATTTATATCATACTTGGCAGAAGTTTTCAATATACCCCCGTCTGTAAGCAATATATCGTACGGACAACTCCTACAGTTGCTGTCCGATTGGTTTCATACAGTTTGGCAGAAGAGTTTATTGGGAATGGTAAATGTGAAAAATGCAACTTTCGTGATAAATCCAACGAGAATTTCAGATTTGATGAAAAGCCATTCTACGGACAACTCCTAGAATTACCCTCCAAATTGATTCATACAAATTTGGACGAAGTTGGGGAGGGGGGGGGATACTAGAATCTGACGGTTGGTCGGTCTGTCAGCAAATTCTTGTCCGTACATCTACAGTTCTTATCCGATTTACTTCGAACTTTGCAGAAGTGTTCATTGAGACCTAATTTCACGAAAATTCCATCGATAATTAGTCGTCTGCAATTTCTTTCAAGTCGTAAATCCAAAAATTGACTGTGTGGTAATCGAGTTAGGATTTTCTTTAAAAATGAGGAACAGGAACTGTACACAGTGCTGACTCCTTTATTGCACATTTTACTACGATTTTGGTTGATTCAGGTTCTTAAGAGAATTGTAGTCTTTCAGGTAGTCCACCCTTCAATAAGAATCACGCGATGTCGGAATATTTCGGGCGACGTCCTAAACATGTGTATTCGATCACGTTACGAGCTTGAAAAAAATAATACTTTACACCGCGGAATGTTTTACGACGTCGCCCAAAAAATTCCGACATCGCGTGAAACTCAATAAGAGTGGGATACATACATAATCAAATGAACATGATTGTAGTATTGAAAAAATGCTTTTAGTGAAATGCAGAAAGTGCAAAAATGGCGGAAATGCCAGGGAGAAAATTTCAAAATCGGTGAAGCTGACAGGAAGCAGCAGGCGAGGTTGAGTATAACACCTTCCCAAATTGAAAGCTACTGTAAACAAATAAAAATTAAAGCATTTTTATAAGGGCAACTTCACAAGAACCTCATATAGAACTATTTTCACAAGAAATTAACATGAACTTTGCACGAAGTTTCATATAGTATACTAACTTCATTCTTAGTTTATGCAAAGCTTACATGTATGAAAATCTTTACCAAACTAAACATACATGTAAATAAATGCATCATGATATGCAAGGCTCTCCGCAGAATCTTTTAAAACCGTAGCGGCAAATTATTCAACAAGGTAACCATGTGTCAGGGAAAAGGCAAGGAAATTGAAAGTTTTTCAAGGTCTTGGAATGTGTAGGGAAATTTCGTGAACTGTCAGGAAAATTTGAAAATGTAGGCAAAAGTCAGGGAATAATCAGGGAATTTTGGTAAAAATGAGATGTAGTACCATATATTTAAAGATTTTGACATCACTTCTAAATATTTTCTCAAAATTAATACGAAATGGCCAAGATTACCACGACGAATCGTGACAGGAAATTTTCAAATTCAGTCAGGGAATTGTCAGGGAAATGTCGGGGAATTTTATTTTTCTTGGCTTGTGGCCAGACCTGGGGCCGATTACATGCCAATGTAATCGATTACAATTACAATTACTTACAGATTCTATGATTACTGATTACATTATGATTACATAGTTTTTCATTGTAATCAATTACAATTACAGTTACTTTTATAATGTAATTGTGATTACATCCGATTACATTTTTATTTCAACCTTACTCATGAACATTTTTGTCTTTTTTTTTGGGGGGGGGGGGTATTCATTCAAGTTAGGTTCATATATTTACCTTGGTGCTCTTTATGAATTTAGATATACCTGAAGCTTTAATATCCTCTTACATTTACCTCTTCTGCTATGGAAAGCACTGAGTGCCTATAGCCTAGGTTTACATTTATAAATGCTCTTGTTGGTATTTTTTAATATTTTATGCAACAATAAAAAATGAAATTTAGAAACAGTTTCTTGCTAGAATTTTCCCAATTTTACATTTTCTCCGTCATTTCTTTCTATTTGTTTACGTTTAAAAATTCAAAAATATGAGTTTTTGTTAAAAATTATTCGGTATGATTACCATTGTGATAAAAACAAAAGTAAAGGCCTTAAACAGAGTCAACAATTCTTCTTTTTTTCAATTCATGGAAACAGCAGGTCGAACTGTAAAGCATTATGGATATGTCAGATGTCTTTTAGGCTCATTAAACCCTGTTGGAAACTTCAAAAGATAGTGTAAAAAATATCGCATGTTTTGCAGTACTTTATTGAATTTTTCCAAATGGACTTTAAAATTTACCCCAATGAACCAGAATCAAGATTCCTGCATGGTACTGTAATGGGACAATCTTAAAATAGATTCATTTCTGTAGAACTTTTGTCGTCTTATTTGGATTTGAGAAAAAATATCAGACAAATGAGAATTATTATAAGAAAAGAAGATTTAGTTGTTTTGCTAATATATAAATGAATTTTAAAATATAACTATCATGGACTGTCAAATACTAGTAATGGGTTATTTACAGGTAATTGTTTAATAAGTGCCAGAGGCTATAGATTATCTTAGATGAGACTGACACTTCTTTTAATTCCTTAACACCTTAACATTATCATTTTAACATTTCATGTTAATTAGACATTTGACAAGTTTGAATTTTCAATACTTAAAGCAAGAAAGCAGAATGTACTAAACTAGGAAAAAACAACAACAACAAAAATAAAAACACTTGGATATAAGACAATAATAGAAAATTCCTATAAAGCCAAATGAAAATTTAGCTCCTTAATTATTTTTCCCATTACAATATCTCAATTTAAGTTCTATTTAGTCAAACCAATTACTTAGAAAGTATTTTCATTTGACATATTTGTATTCAATACTAAACACTAGGACCACTATTTTAGAATAAATAAAAATTTGCCAAATATGACTATCATTGAAAATATTTTTTCCAAAGCTTGCTAATTGCAAATACAACAATTGTAATCATAATGTAATCGAGATGTAATCATGATTACAGGCCTTTTTGCCATGTAATCGATTAAATAACCATTCACATGTAATCAGAAATGCTCCGATTACTGATTACTATATGATTACCTGAAAATTGTAATCGATTACATGTAATCATCATGATTACTGATTACGATTACCCCAGGTCTGCTTGTGGCAACCCTTTTTAATGATTATCTGTAAACCAAGTGTGTGTAAATATTTGTGTTTAAAACATTGTTTACAAGTACACTAATAGAAATGCTTTATTTATAAGTTTTTGACACAAATTTTTCTTAAAATATCTTATGTTGGTGACTACTTTGAAGAAATTAAGCTGTGATGTACTTTTGAAGGGGCATTACACTGATTTACAAAACCAAAACCAGTTAAAGATAAAGAATCGAAATGTTCTAATGTTACAGAAAGGAAAGTCTTTACACAGTGAAAGAAATAAGAGAGGAAGCAAGAAAACGAAAACAAAAGAAGATGAAACAGGAGGAAAATAATCGCTAAAACGACTCAGTCTGCATTAAAGAAATATAGAATACTTAGAAATACAGCTGCTGAGTTTGGCATTAGATACACAACTATGCTTAAATGGTCTACGCAGGAAAGTGATCAACGGAAAGGAAGTGACGCATTGACCAGCAATACGGTAAAAGATGTAACCGATTTCTTCATCAGACCAGAAATCTCAGTCAATAGCCCGGACAAAAAGATGATCAATAAACACTTTCTTAATCTGACAAAGAAGGACACCTACAAAGCTTTTAAAAACCGGAAGAATGTTAAGATCTTAGAGAGGAAATTTTTGGAAATTTAAATTAAAATGTAGTCCCTTATAAAAATGGAAACTAGGAGGCTTTATGAACAGTGAATTGGTGTTGAAATGAAATTAAAGGTATAAAACAATCACAAAAGCACCGGGAAAGCACCAACTAGCAGTAAAAATGAGGTCAGTAGCTCACACTTTGCCATAGACAAGATGCTAAAAGATCAAATTTATTTCACGAAATTGAACCCATTGTGGCGCCAATAAACTGAGGGATCATTTCTGCTCAGTTTCAAAATAATCTGAAACGTCTACTGTTATCAGTGGGAAAGCAAGAAATAAAGAACCAAAGTCTCGTACCAGGAAAATCCTTGCACGGGCACGGAAGTCAGCTTCTTTGGAAACACGGAAAGAAATGATAAAAGAAACGAATGATTTCTCATCACATTGAATTTTTGCAAACTGGCAGTATAAACATTTTTTTCAAATTTGAGGGGGAGACTCCTAACAACATTGTACAATGTATTATGGATTTTGTCGAAAACTGCTCCATAAATATTAAGAAGAATATCAGTGTGCTCACTGGTGTTACGACCAAATCACAATACATCCCATTGTCTGTTACTTTAATTACAATTCAGGCAAAACTGTTACAAGAGAAGTAGTAAATAAATCAAATGATCATCACCATGATGTCCACTTTGTGAACTTCTACTTTAGGAATTATGTGCAGTTTTTGACAGATAGTTGCACCAAGAAAGATCGCCCAATTCACTGATGGATGCTCTGGTCAGTATAAATCCAGAATTCCTTTTATGGACATTAGCAAATATAAAGATGACCTAAATATTGAAGTATGGTGTCGTTTTTTTGCTCTGGTAATGGGAAGGGGCCAGCAGATTGTAGTAGGGGTGTTGTCAAGTCTACTTTGACCAGAACAGTTTCTGCCGGAAATTTCTTTCAAATGCTATTGGCATTTTTTCAATTGCAAAAAAGAATTGACCAAAGATGGCGATACCTTTAAAAGAACATTTGTATTTGTAGACAAACAAAAAGTTCCACGTGGGCGGCCTTTGCCAAAAAATAAACTATACAGGGAACAAGACGGCTCCATTGTGTAAAATCTGTCGCCAAAGGAAAAATTTTGATAAGGAGAGTCTCCTTCACTTGTAGTGTGTGTTTAAACCCTTGTGAAAATCCTTCGCAAAATAATGTAAAAAAAAAGAAGAACTGGGATAAAAACGAAAAAAGAAGTTAGACATAGGTGAAACCATGCCGAAAAATACAAGCTCTGACAAAAAGAAAAAAGGGACAGAAGATTAATATAGACATCAACAATGACACATGAAATAAGGTGCAGACTCAAGTTAACACACTAAATTCACTTTTTAAACTTCAGGATGTTGGTGTACGCAAAACAGTTTTTGAATATATAATACATGTAGATGATCTTCAAACAGCAAAATTATATGAAGAACTACAAGCCAAATGTCAAGGGCATGCGAAAGTAGTCAACGAATTTCAAATAGTTGGATCTTCGACTCACAGCGTTGTAAGTACCGATAATGTAGTAGAAAAAAAACTCTCTAGATCTCTGGCCTCAAGATGAAACATACACGAGGGTTGATCCAAAAGTTCGTAAAATGAGGTTATAAATCTACAAAAAAGTTAACTATCAAATTAAAAATTATACAGTCTTTTAATTCACACTCTGTGTAATAAATGTGAAATTGTGAAATGTTTAAGGTCACTAGCGGCTGTACATACAGTGCACAAATCAAGACAGGGACCCCCACGAAGGCGGTGGAGCAAGTACTTCAAATACGACTTCATTAGCAACTCCTTTCTTCTTCGTTTCCGCCGACTCTCATGCCTTTCTATGCCTGTTAAAACAACTTACAGAAATTACATACATACTATTTGGAATCAAATTTGTTTACAATTTCTATATGCACGGTATTTCAAGGAAAGAGGAAACCCAGATGCAAATCTATATTTTCGAAAATAATGAGAATCAATTGGGACAAGTTTGTTCGTTGAAACTCTTTTAGATCATTTTAAATATCCAGCGTAGGTTTAGGAAAAGTTCCCTTTCGCAAATTGTCATCATTTTCTAAAATATCTGGAATATTTGGGCTGGTGAATATCTTAGATCAAGACTAAATAAAAAAAAAACGGTATTCATATTTCGGTGTTGTCGTTTTGCCATTATTTCCTCGAATATTCTGTATTATTGAAATGTATCTGTGCCCGTAAAAAGTCTCAAAGCAAGCTTTAAAATATAACAAATAATTTTCTATTTTTGTCTTATTTATTTAAGCCCAGGAATTTCAAAAAGTTTAAGGATACTTTCAGAAAAATCTAGTTATTTAACTAATTTTCTACATTTTTTCACACTCCCCCGCCTAAGCATACATATGTTATAAAGGTAAAGTTTTTTTAGGCCGCTAAAGACAAATCTGCAACAAAAATAACGTTTATGCTCTCCGTAGAAACTAAACTGCACATTCACCAAATTATATACTAAACAAGCCAGAAATGCGAAAGTTATAAGCCCATTATACGAGCTTCTGGATCATCCCTCGTATAGAGTCTGTCGAGTATCAAGTGTGCATTCAGGGCAATGGCAATTGTCCAACCTGCACTAGGAGTGTATTAGCATTTGGTGATAAAGAGGAACATCTAAAAATAAGAACTCGTTTGC